>CM062288.1:25811658-26459687 GCA_031216915.1 Pictodentalium vernedei | reverse complement strand
AAAAAAACAGCCTGAAAATTTTGGGTTCAGACTGAAATTTTGGACGAAAATTTGGAAAAAACATAGTTTTGTAATGGCGTTTTTGTTCAATTTTGAGATGAAAAAAAATTGAGGTCAGCTTGGGACTCCGAAATTTTGGACCAAAATTCGGACATTTTGGGGAGATTTTTATGCATTTTGTTCAATTTTGAGATAGAAAAAAAACAATTTATAGCCTGAAAATTTTGGGTCCTGTTCCGTGCTTGTTTTTAAAATCTTCTTCAGACCATGTAGTCAGAATGCTATCATATTTGGTATACAACATCTCTAGGAGGGTTAGATTCAGAGTTGTTCAATCCTAGCCAATGGGTTGATATTTGGGATCCCCTTGGGATCCGAAATTTCAACTTGATACAATATAAGAAAAATTTCTTTTAAAAATCTTCTTCAGATCCACCATTCAGAATCCTTTCATATTTGGTATACAACATCTCTTGGAGGGTAAGACTCAAGTTTGTTCAAACCTGGTCCCGGGGTTTTAATTTGGGCTTCCTAACAGAGCCTGAATTTTAACTAAGTGCAATAAGAAGGAATTTCTTTTAAAATCTTCTTCAGATCCACCAATCAGAATCCTTTCATATTTGGTATACAGCATCTCTAGGTGTGTCAGATTCAAGTTTGTTCAAATCGGGACCCTGGGTTAATATTTTGGCTCCCTATTTGAGCCCAGAGTTTAACTTAGTGCAATGTGAGGTGATTTCTTTAAAACCATTCTTTATTAGTCAGAATTTTTTCCTATTTGGTATATGACATCTCAAGGGGGATCAGATTCAAGTTTGTTCAATGTGAGTCCTTAGCTTAATATTTGGGCTCTATGGGCAGGGGTAGGGTGGGAGGGCATGTTACATTCAGGTTTGTTCAAATCCATTCCTTGGTGTTTTTTTTCCGGGTTGGGGGGGGGGGCGGTGGCTCAGTTGGTAGAGGTGCAGGCTGCAAGCCGAGAGGTCCTCGGTTCGAATCCCACCTGCGGCAAACGCGTTGTGTCCTTGGGCAAGACACTTCACCCCCATTGCCCATGTGGGGGCACGGTTGACGCTGTGTACTAAGGCGTACTGCACGTCGATGGTGCACCTGTCAACCACTGCTAACCCTGCTTGTGTGGAGTTAGTATGTGGGGGAGGGGGGGGGGCTGACAGTATTAGCCATTGTGCAGAAATATGTGACCTTAAACACCAATAAATAAATAATAAATTGATGTTTTTCCATAAAATTTGCCTCTCATGACTTCATTCCTTTGTAGTGTTGATGAACCATGTCTAACTGAATGTGACCCCAAATACTTCTTTGAACCACCTTGGCCGGTGAGCGATTAAGGCCCCTTGGGGCCTCTTGTTCATTTACAGTCTACAAATACAAATAGATAAATGTTTACATTACACATTAGTGTTTAAAAAGAATCTCAAATTCGTCACGATTTGATATGAAATTTCTGAACCTCGTTTAGTAAAATCGACCTGTGTCTCGGTAAAACTCGGCTCAGGTCGATTTTAGTGAACTCGGTACATATGAAATCGCGACTCATTAGAGATTCTCTATTTTATAATGTGATGTTTGTTGGAAATCTCGAACCGCTCTTTGAAAAATTGCCCGATATCAATAAAAACGCTCTTCGGTATTGTAAAATTGCTATTGCCATCCGTCATAGTTGTGAAAGGTTGTTATAAAACGCCGTCTTATTGACTGCCAAATCTCATTGGTTATCGTATTTGACACCATACAATGCGGTTGCCGTGAACTGGACAAAAAAAACACGCTTCGGTATTGTAAAATTGTTCATGCCACCCACGCCATTGTAGTGAAAGGTTGTTATAAAACGCCGTCTTATTGATTGCTAAAGCTCATCGGTTATTGCATTTGACACCATACAATGCGGTTGCCGTGGACTGGACAAAATCCACGTGTCAGTGACGCGTGGGCAGTCATGTCCACGCAGGCGTTTACCACATAACAAAATCATAATGTTTAAAATTTTAATCAATGAAGCATTCCTGTAATTAGTGTTTATAATCTAATATTGCGTCCGTGGAAATATTGATCACCCGTGGAAAGTGACCACGGTCGCTGTACTGTGTGCAATGGTCGGCGGTTTGATCCTGGCCAGTGTCATTTGCGTTGTGCCAAGTCAAGACTTTTTATCCCGGTTGTCCAATGGCTACACCATGGCGGCGTGTAATGAAGCTCATTAAACGCCCATCAAAAAGTTAAGTTTTCACGGCATTCTAGAATATGTGATATGAATAAAGCTGTATATCGCACACAAGTGTGATACAAGTTTTTGCACTTTTTCAACATCACAATGGAACCAATCATGTTTCTGGGGATGCACGGACGATTCCGATACAATGAGGCAATTATTGTTATTCAGTAACGTGGATGTTATCGGGCTATAGTATCTGCGTAGAAACTTGGGTACTATACACCAATCGAGCTTAACAGAAACTTTCTAATTTATTTTATTACGTCGAACACTGAATATTGATTGAACGTCTGCGTGGGTTAAATGTAACATGGTAATGACAGACATGCAGTTCAAACTATGGACAAAATAGACGGAATCTGAAAGCTACCATGACTGACGTCTAATGGAAAGACGGACGTCGCGCAAGCAGTTTCGTAGATCCCCACAATCCAAATACGAGTACATGTTTATATTCATTGGTATTCGTATGGATTCTGTACCTGTTTTAAACCCTACCACAGGGACTTTAATCAATGATGAGGGGAGGTAACAGCTGTGTGTGGAGTCAGCAAAACCTGTAAGTTTTTATTGTTTCTCAATAAAGTATTTTTCCGGATTTTTTATTTGTTGTGAAAGTGCCGTGACCTATTGTTGGGGGATTACATTAATTACTCCCTGTTCACGGTTTCACAATGACGTATAAAATACTTCCGAGTTGAAGTTTTCAGTTTCCTCGTGTTTCATCGATCGAAGTGGTGCCGTATAAATTTTATTACACGCCAGTTCTACAGCAACACTAAACCGTGCGGAAAATGAAAATCTGTTCCGCACATCTGTGTGGAAAAGAAATCGTTGACGGACTATTTTTAAATATAAACGAAATGTTATTGGAATTTTCTATAAATCGGGCAACGCAATTACAGCTAGAAATAGCTAAAAATCGTCCCCTGGGTTCCAATGTGTACTATGTGCCACTAGGCACATAGTACACATAGTACACATTAGAACTCAGGGGACGTAACAGTAACACTATTAGAGCGGCCTTCTAATAATTGTGTTCTTTTTTGTAGACGTGAAGGCGTGTAATAAACAGAACGGCACACGCGGTTATTGTCTTGAAATTCTGTGCAGGCCTCTCGTTTTATTCATCCGCTCTGGCACTCGTGCCATATCGATTAACCCATTCACATGCGTGTGTCTTTCTGTGTTTTTTCCGGATTTTTCATGTTTTTCGAAAAAAACGTAACCTTTTGGTAGGGATCACATTAACCACTCTAAGTTCATGGTATAAAGATGACGCAAAACACACCCTTAAGTTGTAGTTTTCAATACTCTAGTTTTTCGTCGATCGAAGTGGTTACACATTGAAAGATGAAGCTACAAATCAAAGTTCAAAAAGCGTAGGAAATAATAATAAGCTTGGGATGATTATTTTGTTGCTTTTTTTCTCTTATTTTTTTTCCTTAAAGTGTCCGAAGGCTGGTTAATTTTTCTTCAAAGGAGTGTAATAAATACAGAACCTCAAAATGGTCATCGCAAGAGTTTGGTTGGCGCAAGATTATCACGAGAGGCGCAGTTACATGTAACTCCTTTGGTTTGACGCTGAATACCACTGGAAGCTTCGCCTCTCGTGGTTTTCGTGCACCCCAACCCATTAAAACGATTGTACAAAACGAGAAGTACTGCACTCGGATGGTATACATCCCTTCATACCTACTGGCGTTGCTTGTTTCAGTAAACTTTTCGGTGGTTCTCTCTGAATACTGCGGCTTCCTCTGCCAGTAAAATCTGCTCCACACGATATGACCTTGACTGAAGAAAGTATTATTAAACCCCATTCAACAAACAAACAAGACACAATATTGTCATCAAAGTTAATGGACGGGAATTGATGGCCTATGCTCATAGAATTTCGTGATATTTGTGTTTGTGTGTCAGTCATTGAAATGTTTTAATATTAGCAATTAGTAATATGAAATGTTTATAAAATAATAGTTATTATTATCACCACATCATGGGGCATTTCCTGGCCAATAATGGAACATTGCGGGGTGCCGCATTTTGGAAGATTACCAAACCACTGGGTAATAATGAAACGAGTTTTTCATTATTGCCAGCGGGGCCAGCGATCCTCCTTCATACATTTCCGGTAAATATTTTTACCGAGTTGATGAAATTCAAGGTTCAAAACTATTGGAATTTTCGAAAGGGAGTTTTGTGCCATAAAATTATTCAGTCTTATAAGGACTTCCCCGTGCCCCAGATCTATTACGTTGTAACTTGATTGTCTCTCTGACTTTTGGTGGTAATCATAGTAATAATATGACTTTGTCGGTCGTTACAGGTTCTACAACTTGTCTCCAAGAAAAGATGTACAGTCCACTGTCATATTAGTGTAAGCAATATTTATTTGAAAAGTATGTTATATGTGCACAATACGTTAACGAAATGTTACAGAGGAAAAATCAAAAATACAAATCAAGACACATCAGTATACAATATGACAAATATAACGATGTTCAATGTCCTGAGGAAGGAGGAATTCGACAGAATGTTTGTAGCTTATGTAAATCGTCTCCCTAGCGCCTGTATAAGTTAGCTCATTTAGGTGATATAGATAAGAAGATGAACCCCTATATCGCTGTCTCGAAGCTGAAATCCCCACTAATTTGTCAGATTTGGTTGGTTTTAAAATCAGCCGGCGATCCCGAGATCCGAGCTAGAACGCCGTTTCCCACACACGCAATCAAACTTCCTCGGTAACGAAGGATGAAACCTTCTTGACAAATCAATTAATTACCGTCTCTGCACGGCTCAGGAACACCCAAATACAACATACAAAACCAATCTCGAATCAATTCATTGACTCCGTGCCAGGCCACTCATAAGACCTTGGGCTGTTAATCATTTCTGTTGGGCCGCGAATATAACAATAACATTATTTTCCGGATGTCTCAAGTTCATTAGCAGCTCAACCGAAATTATTAACAGCGAGGAGTCTTTTGAGCGGCCCGCGACAGGTTCAAGGGACACTAATAAGACATAGAGCGGTTAATATCATTTCTGAAGGGTCGATAATAGAACTACAACGACCGACAAGGTCATTTTATTACTTATATTACCATCAACTACCGAATAATACGCCACAATAGATTTGAAGCATTCGAGAATATTACTAATACAGATGTGATGAAGTATTTTATGACACAAAAGTCCTTTTGGAAAATAACAGTTTGGTGTTTGGAAACGCTTGAACTCGGAAAAAGTTAATATTTACCGGAATGATAAGAGAGGAATAGACCAGGTAAAGACTCGTTTCATCATTGCCCGGCAGAGGTGTGAGAAGAGATATTGCTAGTGCATTCGATATTTTGCCGCAAAATGTCAGTCATTGTCGAAATTCTTCATAACCTGTCGCAAATGAGAACTATATGCTACATCTTTTAACAGATATTCTTTCGCACTACATGGTTGATGCATTACTTAAGTATTCTGTATTTTTAGAACAAGTCTGGGTTGATGCATTTGATGTGAATGGTGTCAAGAATTATACAACGCATACAGGAGATCCTCTGCCTTATGTTCCTCCAGGCAGTGGCATAACTGACGATGGTCAAAATTGCATTCGACTGAGACAATCGATTTCATTTCAGGATGCCGGCTGTAAAGCCTCAATGTGGGTGCTCTGTCAGATTGACATCTAACTGTTTGTCAAGTAAAATGTAGAGTTTGGTTAAATCTCTTGTCAGTGATTTCACGTTAATATGTTATGTGAAGAAGAATGTCCTTATTGTGTTTGTATTTATTATAATAGTGATCTGTCTCTACAGTTAAAACCAGAAGTCCTGCTATGAATTGACCGCAAAATGCACGTCACTCTGATCGTTGAACTGCATTCTGTACATATCCTCTACGCACAAGTATTGTCTCAGCCAATGGACCTCCGGGTTCAACCCGGGGTTCATTGGCTGAAACATTACTTGTGCTGTCTATTATTACCAATTTAGAGGGCGTTCCCCAGTACATAAACACAGTTTAACAGGGCATTACAAGAACGTAACGTTCAACTTACGAAGTTGCGTGATGTGTCGGGCCGTTAATGAGTTGAACATCTCATTTACAGTCCGACAAGTCAAGCGACTTTTGATATCATAACAAACGTTGGTGAAAGGTGTATTCGACTATTCCAATCGACGGTTTTTTTTTTTTTGGGGGGGGGGATATGGGCTGCGGAGCGTTAAAGTGGGTGCTCTGTCAATTTGATATCTAAATATTTGTCAAGTAAAATGCAGACTTTGGTTAAATCTCATGTCAGTGATTTTATTTTAACCCTTTACCCAACGTACCGTCAAAAACCGGCCAACGCTATTCACAAAAATCGCCAATTAATTTTCATTATTTTTTCATTTTTTGTCCCACAAACAAAGGTTATGCCCTCTCTTTGGAAAGAGCTCATAACCTATGTTTTTGAGATAAAAATGAAAAAAATAAGTTATTCAAGAATGTTGTTTGCAAGTGTCGTCTGCTTTTCGAGGAGAATATCCTTATTGTGTTTGTGTTTATTATAATAGTAATTAGTCTCTACAGTTAAAACTAGAAGTCCTGTCATGAATTGACCGCAAAAAGCACGTGTCTCTGCTCGTTGAACTGCGTGTTATGACGAGGTAAGGCTATTACATTATGTAAATATGCCCTATGCACAATCGGGAGGTTCATTGGCAGAAACATTTCTTGTGCTTTCTGTTGATAAACAGGAGAAACTTTCGTGCTTTGAATGCAATTCAAGGAGGAAGTTGTTCACAATACTTGCGAGAATTTATGTCAAAATAAGCGCATGGTTCGTGACAGGACTTCTAGTTTTAACTGTGTGTAACAGCGATTAAACCACTCTGCATAAACGTGTTGCACATCGGCTCTTCAAGCCGAAAGAACGCAAATATGAAATTCTATAATAACAAAAGCGTTTTTTCGCGACACACAAACACAACTCAGTGGAGATGTCTCAAATAAAATTGTTCAAACTTTAGACTGTAGCACGAGAACAAACTAAATGACATCTGTAATTCATTTACTTTTCGACGAATGGAATTCCACAGTTTAGTGGTACGAGACTGTTAACAGGACCGCGATGCTATCGACATTCCTGTCTGTTTTTTTATGAATCCTGTAAGATCAAAATGATTTTACATTTAACCCTATACTTGATACGAAAGGCAGACGACATATGGAAACAAAAGTTTCAAATAACTGATTTGTTTCATTTTTGCGTACAAATATGGCTTATGGCCCCTCAATGGAACGAGCACAACTATCTCCTTTAAATGAGGGGTCGTAAGCTACGTTTTTGAGACAAAAAACGAAAACATAATGAAAAATTGAATGGTGACATTTGTGAACAGTGTTGGTCGGATTTGGTTTTTCCGTTGGGAAAAGGTTGAATGGAAGAAGATTTTTGGAAAAGTGAAATTTTCGCAAAGCACGTGTTGTTAAAATGTTGTTAAAATAGTTAACAGAACAACTGTAATTATATTGGTAGATGCCCTGGTGGTTTTTGGTAGGATGAGTCGGGTGGCGATGTTTTTATACATTTCATGGAAGTGAATTTATTGAAAGTGAAATTTTTACAAAGGCCGTGTTGTGAATTGGTGAGCAGACAAACTGTAAATAGATTGACAGACACATAGATGGTTTTCTGCAATAAAAACTTGTTGATGTGATAACTTCTACACCGTATATTGAGTTTCAACATTCTGGATCTACGAGGTGAAGTGACAATATGATAATCAAGACAGAAACATTCTTCAGTCAGTTTTCCGATTTCATGGACGATTGATTAAAGGGACAATATCCGATGAACGGCTGTGCAGATGTGGACAATTTAAATCGCTTGATGGAATGCTTTCGTTTTTACTTCAAAGAACTGTTGTTCCCTTGTCAATACATCAGCATGGGAGATGTTATTACACATATCAGACAACTAAGTGTGCTCATTTTTAAATTATAATATCCTTAATAACAATTAGAACGGAGGTTATGGTTGTCTTCTTCTGAACTGTGACCTTTCAACAATACTGTACAGTTTGATTGCGTGTAAAGCCGCTCTGGGAGTATTTTTCAGACGATAGTTTCCACCAACATGTATTCTCTCAAGCCGCACAACAAATTCAGCATAGTTTCCGCATTTCACTTACATACCCTAATGACTTTTCCCCTGGCGACTATTGAATACATTCCACCTCTACATTTTATGTCAATTAAAATATCTTCAAAGATAACGTTTGGAATGGTCCTTCATGTAGTCAAACACGAAGTCCGAAATTTCATTTTCTCCTAAGGGGGGGGGGGGGGGGGGGGGGGGGTATAGTAATGAGGAAGTGGAATGGGAGAACGAACGATATGTGACCATCCATTTGTTGTTATAAAGGAGAGGGTAGTTCTACTGATCAGTACAATTGGGAAGAAAAACATCACACAATTCGTTTTTGTTTGGTGTGTGTGTGCGTGTGTGTGTGTGTGTGTGCGCGCGCGCGGGTGTGTGTGTGTGTGTGTGTGTGTGTGTGTGTGTGTGTGTGTGTGTGTGTGTGTGTGTGTGTGTGTGTGGGGGGGGTGATAAAAGGTGAGAGGTTCGGCATTTTGAACAATGAAGGCCTTCTCGTCTACACAAATCGGCGGTTAGCTTAAGTGTCATTGTATTATACAGAAAAAAAACAATAATGCGAAGAGGGGGATAAAGTTATGCTGGTACAGTCTGAACTTTATCTGCTTCCTAAAGCCTCGTCAACAGATCAGGGCCCTCAAACCCTCTAGACACCGAATGGGACTACTCCCAGAATACAGTTCATAGTTGTATCTGCCAGGAACATTGTAGACTTCCCAATACATCTGCTTTCTATATTGTCCATTGCGTTCGTTGTCCTATTCGCGCGGAAGTCTGGTATACTTCCGATACGCCCTAACAAATTACACGTCAGCAAACCCAATGCATTGAGGACAACGGGTTATCTGATAGCCTGTGCCCTTATCAGTAAGGCCTGGGTCTTAGCTTTCAGGCTGGCTTATTGCAGCCATCTGAAGCTTAAGCTTTCGCGATGATCATAATCAGGGCTGGGACCTATTACTTTAAAATGTAATATATTATATTACTATTACTTTGATTTTTTCTTTTCGTATTATATTACATTTACTTTTAGAAATTTTATTATTATATTATTATATTATATTACAATTACCTTCAAAAATATAACAAATATTACTTTTTTATTACTTTTATTACATTTGAGAATTACCCAAATTTTATTCAGACATTTGTTGCCATAAAGCATATCTTGCATTAAGAGAACAAAACCTGCTTGAAAAAACGTTATATAGTCTTCAGTTCACAGAGAGTTTAAAAAACAATAATACAAAATGCATTATTTTTCTTCCAATACTATTAGGGGACTGTCTCCCACACTGATTCTTTAACCCTTTACATATCAGACTAGTAAAAAAGAACATTTTTAACATAGCCTATAATTATTTCAATGAAATCACGAAAATGTGTGTGTCATTGGAACAGGATCACCGAACCAGTTCAAATAACATCCATATTTAACCCTTTACCCAACGCAGACGATTTCAAAATTTATCATTTTAAATATTATTTTTTAAAAAAAATTCAAAAAATTTCAACAGAACCATATCATGTGACCCCTCTTTGGAACGAGCTCGTTCCAAAGAGAGGTCACATAATATGGTTTTGTTGAAATCTTTCGAAAAATAATATTTTTTCAGCTGCTGAATTTGCATATTACGCGGGCGGATGCGGGCGTTTCGTTGGGTACAGGGTTAAATGGTTTTATTGAAAAAAGAAGATAAAGTTTCAGGGAAATATAAAACTTATTTTATAAGATGTGCTGAGTAAAGGATTAACCACAGATGGATTGACTACAATGAAACAAACAATAAATACAGTTTATATTCATTAATTCATATTTATGCTATTTTTTTCAGCTGACATGGACTGGTCACATTGGTATTTGTGTCAGAGTGTTGTCAATCTCCTCGTTCAACCTTTGTCCTTTGTTTAATGGGTCAGTAGGCATGTCACGCATATTAAAACAGTTGGTTGAAGAAAACAATAGAATTAAAAATAAATACAAGTGTCAAAGTCATAAAAATAAGAAACAATCTATTCCCTTTTCAGTCTTACTGGCATCATTTATTGAAAATGATGATGAGAAGGTTCCAATAAATGATACAATTTGCTGGCTTTATCATCACTGAAAAAATACACGCTGAATGATTTCAAAGTTAACTTCAAATTTTGTTATATTTTATGTGTCTGTCTGACTTAACCCACCTTCACACTGGAATAACTATATAATGATCCATGAAAGATATTAATCTACAAACACACTGAGAGACAGGTGGATGTTTGTTCACATAAAAAGCTATATTTGATCAAAAGAAAACAAATTATTTTTCTGTCTCTAAATTTGAAGTACTGTTTGTAAGTTTAGATTGACACCACTCAAATAATACTGTATATACACAACAGTGTATCTATAAAAACACAAATTAACAGTGTTTATATCATGTTTAAATATATTATAATTTTATTACACATCCATTCAACTTTAAACCATTGTATTTAACGGGATAGCCACTACGACATAAATGATTCTGTATTCAATAGGTGATGTACAAGCCGGAACTTTTTTCTCAGCATCGTTCATACTAGTTCCTTTCCCACCGAGTCATTAGCTACGCTTCGAAAAGTTTCCAAATTGTGTTAAAGAATTATCGACCGTCTGTCGCATAGTGTGAAAATGAAAACGTCCAAAGCAAAATAAAGTCGGTTAAAAAAAAATTAGTTAACCACAAACGAGATAATATTTAAAAAAAACCCTGCAATCATTTCTAACCAGAACATTAACCCAGTCCCGTCTCGTTTTGTGGATCCGTTATATCTAAATTGGTCAACTTTATTTTGGTAAATCTCCGTACATCTTGACATGCTTCAAAAGTCTTTTAAAAATGTTTCTCCCAGCTGTTTTGCAAATCTGCACAAGTTTGTACTTATATTTTTACTAACAGTAATAGCCACCAAATGTTAGGCGTGAATGGTCACCAGACGAAAAGAAACAGCGATACGAATTTCAACAAACACTGGTTCCGAAAAAGTTGTTTTGATTTTTTATCGATCCATTTGATCAGTACAGCTTCAGTCAAAACAAACGGACTCTTCACCTTTGGGTTTAAACATCAGAATTAAAATGTGTTTATTTAAATGAATTTTAATGCATGGGTTGTTTAATAAACACAGAATCCGATGTGTGTTTGAATCGGTGGGTGTTTTACATAACTCGTTGGAATGGCGTAATCATATTTCACTCGAGCCAACTCGTTATGTAAAACACCAACCGATTCAAACACACATCGCGTTCTGTCTATTTATTTAATGATTTGCTCAAAACACATATTAAACATTTCAAGTGTCTCAATAGCAATAAAAGAGTAATAAAAAAGTAATAACTATTACTCAGTTATTTTTCCAACTATTATATTGTACTACTATTACTTGTGATAAAAAATTATCTATTACTTTATATTACTTTCAAAATTGTTATATGTTATATTATAATACTTATTACTTATTATATTACCCCAGTCCTGGTTACTATTGAATACTTTTTACTCTAAAATGTATGTAAATTAAAGTATCTGTCATTACACTTCGTAGAAAATGTTTGAAATGTTCCTTCAAGTTGTCTAACATCAAGTCCAAAATTTAATTTTCTCCAGCTTTTCAAGCAGGTATTTTTAACCCTTTACCTAACGTAACGGCCAAAACCGGCCAGCGCTATTCTCAAAAATCGCCAATTAATTTTCACTATTTTTTTCATTTCTTGTCTCCAAAACATAGGTTATGACCCCTCGTTGGAACGAGCTCGTCGAGCTCGTTCCAACGAGGGGTCATAACCTATGTTTTTGAGACAAAAAATGAAAAAAATTAGTTATTCAAGAATTATTTTTGCAAGTGTCGTCTGCTTTTCATGTTAGGTAAAGGGTTAAAAAAATGTTTTGGAATAGTAGTGTTTTTTTCAGGCTTCTTCCCCAGCCTCGCGCTGTCGAAGACGAGTTGTTGTTGCTGTGAAGAGAAACCCCCATGATTCATTTTAATCTCTACAGAGAATTAGTGTTTGTTAACACTGGCAGTAACTTCCGATGAGTTAAAATAAAAGTATAAAACCAACTATCCATAACCCCTAGGATGGTTTACGTGGCGCCCAACGTGGTTTAGTTCTAGTATGGTTTATTTCTAGAATTGTTTATATGCTTCCCAATTTGGGATAGCAATAGAACAGGTTAACTTGATTGGAAGTTGAAGGCGAATTCTGCCGTTTTGTATTTTATAAACGTTTCTGTAGAATTTTTTTTTCTTTTCAATCTTCGTCAAATATCTTCCGGAAATGAGTAATTTATTCAAAGTGAAAATGAATAAATGTACTTATGAAGATGTGAGGGCTTTGTAGGGAATTGGTCAAAAGAGAATGGACATTATTTTATATAATCGGGTAAGATCTGGTAATATTACCCGAAATGTTTTTATTAAATTGCCACTCTCTTTGCCAATGGATAAATTGTTGGCATTCATTGATTTTTCAATCCCAGCAGTAGATGAAGTAAAGTTACCAAGAACTACTGATACCTTCACGATTCAAAGATGTAAGTGTGTATTGGATGCCTTCTCCACAGATCCGCCTATTCCACATAAATTTGAGCATCTCTTTCACATGACTCCTCCTACAAGTCTAGACATGTCGTCTAGGAGAAGAAGCATACCCATTGAAAGGGAGTTTAGAGTCAGTGAAATATTTTTGATCAGTTCAATTCCCAATTTGAGTGTACTGTCCAATCTGAAAATAATGAATACCATAACAGCCTAATCCTAAAACCCACATCTTTTCAGATCTCTATGTTAGTGGTCTCTGTAAGACGGCTACACTACACCTCCCACACCTCCGGGCCACAAGGCCCGGAGGTGTGGGAGGGGCAGTGTAGCCGTCTCACGGATACTACCTTGTTAGCAGCACCAAATCGAATGTAAAATGCAACCTAGGCAGAATCCATTAATTGTAAGCTTGAGGAGAGCTAATCGCTTCCCTAGGCCATGCGAGGAGAATGATTTTTGGCCCTCCTGCATTTTTAAGAATGCCAGGCCTGAGATTTGGTAATATTACCCCAAATGTTTTTATTCAATTGCCACTCTCTTTGTCAATGGATAAATTGCTGCGAGTCATTGAATTTTCAATCCCAGCAATAGATGAAGTAAAATTACCAAGAACTACTGATGTCTTCACCATTCAAAGAGAACAGTTTATATTGGATGCTTTCTCCACAGATCCGCCCGTTCCATGTGAATGTCAGCATCTGTGTCACAGGACTCCTCCTACTTCAGTAGGCCTGTCGTCTAGGAGAAATAGCATACCCATTGAAGCTGGAGGGGAGAGTCAGGGAAAAATATTTATTTCCCAACTTACGTATACGGGCCAATCTGAAAATGTGCATTATAACTGGAATAAATCAGAAACAGTAAATGAGAACAAAAATAAAGTAATCTTTAATGACACAGCAAAAAGCAAGCAAAATAGTATTGCTGTACCTGTTTCTTATTCTGATCTTGGTCCTGTAGCTGTTTCTGCTCAATGGGAAATATTCCCAATTCTGAAAAGCAAATTCCAATGTATACCAGTAGTTCTGAGTCAAAATCTGACGTGAAGGTTATAAAAAAATGAAGTGAAGCAACAGCAATTTTTGAAGTTGTTTGATGAATCCTTTGAGGAAAATTCAAATCCTCCAATTTTAATAGCCAATCAGCTGAATCAATTGAGTATGGGGTTTCGAGAACTTGCACATTCTTATTTGTCGCAAGTCGCCGAAAATCCAAACCTAACTAAATTGTATTATCCTGAAACAAAGAATAAAACTGGCCTAAATTGACCCTTCAAATTGTCTAACTTTAGTGTGGAAGCTACATTAAAGGAAAGACCGTTGTTCGGTAGGGGCAGATTTGATGAAAATATTGAGTTTGAGCAACAAAAGTCTGGTCCTGTTTCTCGGCAAGTAACATTTGAAACCCTGATATAATCATCACGAAGTGGTAATTCGCGGCAAATATCAGGGTATATATGAAACTGATTATCCATACTCCAGATTAGATTTATTAGACCAACTGCCATCGGTACCGTCTGGTCCTGGTGCATGGTGTTCTCCTTTAAAATGTGTAAATAATCAAGCTCCTGTAGATGGCCGAAGGGTTTCTTTCGACATATGGGCAGGGGGTATGGTACAAAGAATTTTTGAACCAGTTGAAAGACAACAACGACAGAGGATTCATGAAATGTCACCCCCGCGGTTATGTAACCGTGAAGAGTTTAATCAGCCTGGACCGATTGATAGACAACCCAGGGAATTCGTGAAATGTCACGCCCGCGATTATGCAACCGCGACGAGTTTAATCCTCCTTAACCGGTTAATAGACAACACCAGGGGCTTCGTCGTGAAATGTCACATCCGGGGTTATGCGACCGGGAAGAGATTGATGTGCCATGTTTGGTACGGGCTCAGCATGGGTCAACTCCAAAACCTCCCCGTATAGGGATTGAGAATATTACTCCTTTTCCTGAAATGACTCCTGAGCGCTGGCTGCACACACAGATCGTCCTTCTCGAGAAGTATTGTTAGGCTAGTCCATTGATTTCAAAGTAAAAATCCTCCCACTGTATGTTCTAGAGGAATCAATTAAACATATGATATTCCACCACCACCAGAAGGTAGGAATAGGGCCTTAAATCTTCCGTCTTGATTGGCATTTGATGGTAAAGGTAGTTTCGAAGGCTTTCGTGTAAAGTTTGATCGGTTTGTTTTGCAAAATCGAATGACCGACGCAGAAAAAATAACAGCCCTTTGCTAGAGTTTAGACGGGAAGGCCTTAAATTATTTTGCCTGTTTATTGAAACCAAATCCTGACACAACCTCCGAGCAGCTCTTGCTAAAATTGGAAGATCGTTATGGATCTCAACAGCCCCCTGAAACACTAAGTGCCATATTTCTTTCTATGTCACAACAAAGGGATGAGTCACTCCGTGACTGGGCAGATCGAGTGCATGTCATGGCAATCAAGGTTTGGGTGGGGTCACCCGAATCATTCATTTTAGGGCTTGCCGTTAGTAGATTTTGTCAGGGATTGCTTGATAGAACAACTGAAGACTACGTTAATGGCCTCCAGCTGCCCATGCTGTGAAAAAAATGACTTTCATTCAGGCCACACAATCTTTAGGAAGAAAGCTAGAAATCCGCAATGTACACTTCTCTTCTTTCCCTTATGGTGAAGAACCTATAATTAGAAATGTTGCTTATGCTTCGTTAGCCATTAATCTTGTCATACTGATAATAGCTACGAAGTGATGATGCAACGGATAGAAAAATTGAAATTGGAAATTTCAAAATTTCGAGGATATTGCACAAGTCGCGGTCGTGGTCGAAGGTCGAACGAAAAACGTTTTCCAACATCCAACAGGACAGGATTTACAAAAGATGGGCAGCCAATTTGTTTTTCTTGTTGTGGTTCCGGCCACATGAAAGCAGTTTGTCCCATCTCAAATCCGTCTAACCGTAGGGCTAATGCGGGAAAATGGACCACAACTAAGTAGAATGGGAAGTAAAACTTTCCAGAGATGGATTCAAAGGTCGGAGGACGTCTCTGAAATCAAACGCAAATGGCCTTCAAGGTGTTAATAGTTCCAATTCCGATGCTACTGAGTTTTGCAGGGACAAGCAAGTTCATAAAACTGATTCATTGGACAATGATGTACTGCTAATTTCAGGCGACATAGAATTAAACCCAGGGCAAGGCTCCGTGAGCACTGACAATACCCCAAATACACTAACACTTTTCCACCTGAATATCCAAAGCTTGAAGCCAAAACTAGACATTATTCGATACGAATCGTTATCTTATGATATTTTGGCATTCACGGAGACTTGGATGCAAAGTACACATTTGACTTCTGACATCATGCTTCCTGGATTCCAAGAACCTCTGCGGTTCGATTGCTTGTCGAGGGGAGGTGGGGTCGCCATTTACGTAAAGGATGGCTTGTGCATTCGGCGGAGAAGCGATCTTGAGGTGACTGGCATCGAGTGCCTGTGGGCTGAAGTATTCACTAAACATCGTAAATCGTTATTGCTGGGAGTATTTTACCGCCCGCCCAATTCTTCCCAGGATGTTTGGGATCATATTACAGCTTCTGTCGATAAAGCGAATGATACATTAATTTCAGACAGAATTATCACTGGTGATTTCAACAAAAATCAGTTGGTTTCTCCTAGGGGTCACTTCCACGAAATAAGAAATTATTGCAACCTTAGACAGTGTGTGACTTCACCAACATCCTTTACCGAATCATATGCTACACTCATCGATCTCTTTGCAGTCAGTAATACTGTCTAGATTTTAGGATGCGAGGTTCTCGAGCCGCTTTTATCTGATATCACCCGCTATCACTGCCCAATTTCTATTGAGGTCTACTTTTCGAAGCCCTTGTCCCAGAGGTTTAGGACGCGTATATGGCTGTACGCAGAAGGGAACTACGAGGATTTGAACACTGCATTCAATAATTTCCAATGGGATAGCCTGTTTGATAGTTTTAATGCTCATACACAATCACCTATATTATGTTTCTAATTTCACCGATCAATTACTCTACAATTCATCTAAGCGTATTCCTAATAAGATTGTAACATCCAGGACCAACCAGCCCAAATGGATGCATAATCAAATACGGCTACTAATAAGACAGAGGAAACGGCTGTGTCTGGCAGCAAAGCACATGGGTCTACTTTGTGATAAGAGTAAACGAAATGAAGTTGTCTCATCTGTTAGAACGGCTAAGGCTGCTTATATATCCAAAGTCCAAGTAACATTGAGTTGCTCCGTGATACCCTCTTCCGAGTGGTGGAAAACCTTGAAAGCACTCATCTGTAACAATACACCGGGAATCCCCACAATATCTCATTCTAATAAATTATACTCAACCAATCTCGAAAAAGCTGAAGTGCTTAACGAGTACTTCTGTTCTATTTCATCAATGAACGATATTAATGCGATCTTTCCAGACTGTCCATTCTATGCGCAACAATCACTTGACAGTACTATGCTACAAACTAGTGAGGTATATGAAGCAATCAAGCGTATTAAAGTATCGAAAACGTCTGGTCCTGACCTTGTAAGCCCTCGTCTGCTAAAAGAAAGTACTCGCTCCTTTTGCGAAACACTTACAATCCTTTTCAATATCTTACTGAATAACTGCTATTTCTCGGCACTATGGAAGAAACCCAACGTGACACCGGTTTTGAAAAAGATTCCCTCAAACGTAGTTACCAATTATCGACCAATATCATTGATTAGCTGTGTTGCTAGACTTCTGGAAAAATGTGTATTCAAACGGTTATGGCGCTTCATATGCGACAATAATATTCTCAGCCAGTTCCAGTCTGGCTTTACCCTGGGTGACTCAACGGTTCTGCAACTAACAGATATCTATGATGAGTTCTGTCGCGAACTCGACCACGGTAAAGAAGTTAGGGTTGCTTTTTGTGACGTGAGTAAGGCATTTGACAAGGTTTGACATGTTGGTCTTATTCACAAGCCTGAGAGAATAGGAATATCTGGGGACTTGCTTTGCTTCTTAAAATCATACCCTTCCAATCGGTACCAGCGGGTTTTAATAGCTTCTGAAGCATCCCCGTGGAGACCAATAACCTCCGGCGTTCCACAAGGATCGATTCTAGGTCCACTGTTATTATTAATATATATCAACGACATAACTGAATACCTACTGAGCAGTATACGGCTATTCGCAGACGATACATCTCTTTATCTCATAGTTGAGAATCCTGACCAAGCTGCAGCTATAATCAACTGCGATTTGGCCACAATTGTATATTGGGCCAAAAATGGTTGGTTAAATTTAATCCTCAAAAAACGGAAACCATGTTAATTTCGCGTAAAATTACTGCTCCTACACATCCACCTTTATATTTAAATGGAACGCGCGTCGCCAATGTAGATAACAATAAGCATTTGGGTCTAACTCTAAAGAAGACATGTACCTGGGATGAGCATATCGACCATGTCTGCGCCAAATCCTGGACTCGCATAGACATGCTGAGGGCGCAAAAGTTTATTCTTGACCGTAAAATCCTAGACAAGATATCCTTTGCGTTTATTATGCCGCTCTTGGAATACGCCGATCGTGTCTGGGATAACTGCTCAGCAACTCACGCTGCGAACCTAGAGAAAATTGAAGTAGCTGCAGCGAAAATAATTACCGGTGCTACAATGAGTGCTAGTAAAAATCTTCTCTATTCTGAGACCCGATGGGATTCACCAAAGGAAAGGCGCCGAAAGCACAAGCTCATTCAGTTTTTCAAGATGTAACATAGGCTAGTTCCCCCCATACCTTTCCAACTTTCTCATCCACCAGCCAAAAACCACCATACCCGATTGGATAGAAACCACCGTGTTCCGTTTTGCCGTACTAATCTGTACCACTCTTCATTTGTCCGAGACGTTACCAACCAGTGGAATACTCTTCCTCTCTCAGTGAGAGAGAACTGTTCTATTATGTATTTCAAAATATTCCTAAACAGCCCAGCCAACGCCCGCCTACTTTCTACGCTGGGGCCAAATCCTGTGCTGCCCAAAGTTATCACTGTAGGTTACGCCTGCACTGAAGTTGTGTTGGCGCTCACTTGTATGACAACCATCTTTCAACGTCTCCTCTTTGTCAATGTGGTGACTTGGAGACAATTGAACATGTTCTTCTGTTCTGCCCAAACTATGCAGCTGAACTTTAATGCATGCGTAGCCATAAGTGCGATGGAATTTTAGTTCATGATAAAATGCACCGGTGGGACCTAAATTACTTTATTCGGGTTTTTTATTCAGTAATTGTGGGACCTGTTAACATATGCGTCAGCTACTAAACTGTTAAACATACTACATACTAAGCGCAAATACATCCATTATACGGCCACTATTCGTATCCTGGACAACTGCTTTCCAAGCCACAATACATTCCCGTGAGCTATCCGATATCTGGGCGTGGGTTGTCTCTCTGCAATAATGCTCCTTTGCCGAGGTTATTAATGGATCTCTGCGAGCTGCGTCCACAGTGGGAACGATCCACATGCAGATTTGAGTAGGTACACGAAGATGCTCTTATCAGTGGAGACATACAGGTTGTGCACTTGGGTCTGTTGCAGGTAAGAATTATTGCTTTCGAGTTGGTTTCATCTGCAGGTTTTCTCTTTCTTATTTCATTCTATATCTATCATTTCTTACTCCCTATTTGCCTAGTTTAAACAATATTTCACTCAGTATTTGCATCCACCCATATATTTTGTAATTGTCTGATGTACTCTGAGAGACGGCTTATATGAGCTCAAAGCTTTCTGCAGAATCCACTCCACTTACACCGTCGTTTACTTCTGTTTGTCTTGTTATAGTGCATACTTGGGTATTATATCCTCTGTACAGCTGCTGTGATATTAACAGTTACTTGTATGTATTATATCATATTTCTTTTTGAATAAATATTGTTTAAACTAACACTTGTAGAAACGGCCATGTTATTCTCCCATGATGTCATATTGGCCATAAAATCTTATCATTCTTTTTTGTTAGAGGGTTGCGACCTGAATATATTCCCGCCAACAGATCGTCTCTCGAGTTCTAATGTGTTCTATATGCCTACTGGCACATAGAACACATTGGAACTCAGGGGACGAGATGTTTACAGTGGAATACATTCTTTTACACTGTACAGAGTTTAGTATTGTCGGGGGGGGGGGGGGGGGGGGTGGGGGGCAAATATTTTAATGCAGGATATCTTAGGAGTCTTGTTTATCACACAAGCCCACACAAAATTCTGTCATTTCTTAAAGAAATTAACCTCTTTACCGAATTTTAAAATAACTCTTACTTTTTTTAAACTAGACTCTTCAAGTCTTAAAATCAACAGGTTTATATTTATAAAGCATTCCTCATTACACTCTTCGTACACTCCACCCCACCCCCACCCTGATTGCTATTCAAGCTAATTATGTTTTTATCATTGTATTGTAGTTGTTGTTTTGTTTTTAATCAAGCATCTTGCTACATAACTGATAACAACATGCAGGGATGTGGCTAGAGGCTTCCGATTGTGTGTGTGTGGGGGGGGGGGGGGGGGTAGGGTAGTGAATGTCCAACTAGAGGAAGGGACCGGCCCCTCCCCTAGTTGGAAATTCTCTATCGAGAAAACTTTAAAATAAAGCCATGAAATGGGGCATAAAATTGATTCTAGTAACTGAAATGTCAACACATTTATGATAGAATTATCAGGTTATTATTATTTGGTATTATTTGGTATTATTCGGGGAATGGTGTGCTAAACAAATGCTCAAGCTCAATCATGATGTGATTTTCTTGAAGTGCATTTCGAGGATTTGTTTTTTATTACGATAAGTAAACGTACTATAAAAATCTAATACCGATTGAAATCATACATACTTATGAAGCTCGATATTGTGTTCACTCTAGTTGTAAATATACTACTCAAAGTACGCTAAGCACCAAATATTTGACACATCATTGTGAAATTTGCTTGCGACATGTCTGCGATATTTTTGCCGGATATAATTGAGGAATGTATTCAGATGGTCCCCAGTGTTTGCATTAGCTCCCTTGACAGACAGTCATTTCGTGACAGTCATGGAAAACATGTTGTCCTTGATTTTCATAATGTTTTCGTGTACTGTCCACATGTACATGACATGTGTAGGATATTCAATCTTCATTTCAACACAAACCCTTGTAATTTAATGATTGAATATGGCAAATGCAAACGTAGGAAGACATTAGTCTGAAGCAGAAATGTGGCGGGATGGTAGAGCAATGGGCTACCCATCGTCAGGTTGGTGAAGCCCTTGGTGTGCACCATACGGTGATCACCAGAGCCTGGACAAGATTTCAGCAGTATGGCACAACAGTAAGACGGCATGGTGGTGGCAGAGACAGGGCAACATCTGCAGATGAAGACCGGTTTTTGATCATTCAGGCCCGTAGGAACCGCTTTGTCACAGCAACCCAGCTTTGCAGTGACCTTCAAAATGCATCCGGGGTAAATGTATCGTCGCAGACTATCCGCGCAAGGTTGCACGAAGGTGGTCTCCGATCGAGAAGACCATGTATTCGCATTCCGATGTCCCAGAATCACCACCAGGCACGATATGAATGGGATATGGTCCACGTTGACTGGGCCAGAATAGATTGGCGATCTGTCTTTTTACAGATGAGTCAACGTACTGTCTAGACCACACAGACGGGCGTTCTAGGGCATGGGGAAGACTAGGAGACCGATTCCATGCAGCCAACATTGCTGAGCATGACCGCTATGGTGGAGGGTCAATCATGGTCTGGGGTGGCATCATCTGGGATGGACGTGAGGAGCTTTGTGTCCTTGAACGTGTACATTTACTGCACAACGGTACATTGATGATATTCTGGATGTCCACGTCAGATTGTATGCAGGTGCGGTGGGTGATAGATTCATTCTGATGGACGATAATGCCTGTCCTCGTGTTGCCCATGCTGTCGGTGAGTACCGACATAGGGAGGGGATTGAGCGTATGGACTGGCCCGAAAGATCCCCTGACCTCAATCAAATCGAGCATGTCTGCAACATGCAGCTTGCAATTTCAGCCCGTCCACTGCAGCCAAGAAGTGTCCAGGAACTTGGTGCCATGCTGGTCCAAGTGGGACAACATCCCACAAAGGGCCACCAAGAACCTGACTGGGAGCATGAGAAGGCGTTGTTACGTTGTAATTTACAGTAATGAGTCTCATACTCGATACTGAAACCATACCAGTTCGCTCCGTCGACTTTTTGGCATATTGAAAAATTTCCTTTTTTACCAATAATATCCATTTTCTATGGTTATCGTATTCAAAAGCTAAAAAATAATGTCAAACACAAATAAAATCTTAGTTTCTGTACTTAAACCATTAAAGATATAATTAAATAAAAATTATATACACTTTTCATTACAATATTTGCAGCATATTAGTTAATGTACTTGGTGCTTAGCAAACTTTCAGTAGATGATAGTAACAGTTGAAATTTTTGCCGTTTTGAAATCGAGTTGGAATTTTGGAAAGTAAATGAGACATCAGCATCACAAAAGAAGCTCAAAAATCCAGATAGATGGAATTTCCAACTGCTCATGACTTGCCCTCCGAATTTCCAACTATAGGAACTTTTGGCCAGGATTAGGGGATGACACCCGCCCCCCCCCCCCCGCCCCCCTTGTCGCCACATCCCTGACAATATGCTTTACGCTACTACCAATTCTTGCCAAGATACAGTTCTAGTGTGACATTAAATATAGAATATACCCATAGTAGCTTGGTGTACCAAATGCTCACCACGAGTGGTGAAATGGTGTTAACCGCGAGCCTTTGGCGCACGGTTAACACCACTTCACAACGAGTGGTGAACATTAGGTACACCAAGCTACTTTGGGTATATTTTATTTATACCATGATCGTCAGATTATTAAGAGTTTATGTTTTCTCGAATTTACTGAGCAACAGATGTACATACGTTCGAATTTGTTTTTGTTTACATGAGCATCGGTGGGCGGTACTTCAGCTGTCAGTTTTATCTCCGAAACGAAATAAAAAAAACCAGGGTCTTTACATTTTAATAACATAATAACATATTATTTCGAGTTATGGATACTTTATTAACACGAGACAATGCATGTTTATTACTTTTTTATGTCTTACGGGGTGAACGCATTTGAAAACGTAATAAATAATTGCCTTTTTCATTTCACACTTCGCGAGACGACGTGCGATAAATTTGGACAAGTTCGCATTCAGGGCGACATCACCAAAGGCCAAAGGTTGTAGTTCCACTGTAGGTGTACATTTTAACTATTGAAATCCCCTTGCTGGCGTGTTCACCACGGTTGGTGTATAAACTAAAATTTATGTCATAGGATTTTCATGTATAGTAGAATAGGTAACCACGGTATAAAAACCAATAAATGAATACATTCTAATTTCCAAGTTTTTTTCAATCATCAGGTTGATTTACATCAGGGCTAGTATTTATTTATTTATTTATTTATTTATTTATTTATTTATTTATTTATTTATTTATTTATTTATTGTGGTGTAACGCCTCTTTTGAGAGCTAGGGTCACCTAGTGTTGGAATCATGACCAGTGGATTGTTTATATCACGTACACATTACTGTATCACTACCTGTTTATCTCTCATTACAGTGTACTAATTTCCTATTTAATGAATATTTGTATCTTCCTACAGATGATTACTGTTCGGCTGCCGTGGATTGGTCACTTTCCACGGGTGGGCTATATTTCCACCGACGCAATAATATTAGATTCCAAACACCAATTATATAGGAGTACTCATCAAAAAATTAATTAGCAACAAGGTGCTTCATTAATTAAAAATTTTCCTGACGATGATTTTGATTACCTACAGTACGTGGAGAGTGGATTGTTACTAAATCACCCGCGGGGTGGAGTTAACACCCAAGCTATAACTTTCAAAGTTTGTACATATCGACAAAAAATACAAGCAATGTTTCAGCCAATGGACCTCCGGGTTTAACCCGGAGGTCCATTGGCTGAAACTTTGCTTGTACTGGTTATGCTTTGCAACAAATTTGCAATTATTGCTTGGGTGGAATCTCCACTCCGCAGGTGATTTAGTGATAATACACTCTCCACGTACTGTAGTTTACATCAACCTGAATTTCACTGCCCACGTATGGATTACGACCAGACCACGGTGGTTGTACTGAACCAACTTTACAACAGTTGGTACGGATTTATATTACAATTAACATGTATTTTGTCTGTATTAACTCCGCAACGCGGTCATGATTAGCCATTGTGCATAAGTATATGGCCTTAAACACCAATAAATAAATAAATAACTCCGCAACTGTCGTGTATCCCACCCCCTGATACAGATGTTTGTATCAGGGGGTCGGATACCAGCACGTTCCATTCGCGAGAGTTCCTTTTGTTTTCTTTTTATTCATCCGTACAAATAAATAGTTCATTATATATTCGTCTACATTCTTGACTTATCCCCAATATATTGTAAGATAAAATGATTATTACCATTATATGGATGTACAAAATATGTATCCGAGTCTCGCTCCGGATTCTAAGGGTAGATCACGACTCGTCTTCGACTCGTTGTGATCTGCCCTTAGAACCCGGAGCGAGACTCGGATACCAATCAGCGATAGTTGCGTTGTGCTCTTGAGCAGAGCACGTGATCCCGATTGCTCATGTGGCCGCAGGGTGGCGCTACGTACTAAAGTGTTCTGCACGTAGATGATGTTCGTGCTTTCACTCGGGGGTTTTCGCCGTGTACATCGGCTTCCTCCACCCGTAAAATTACACGGCACGATGTTACACTGTTTGTTGAAAGCGTTATGAAACCCCAACAAAACAAAACAAACAAATATGTAGGACACTAACAATGATGTTTTTATTTTAAGGCTTTTAATAAAAATCCCATACATATTTGACGTTTGACTGGGAGACAAAGCTTTGAGTAAAATTCTATTCATACCTATTCAATACAGCTAGAATTGAAATTCTCTGATTCTAACTCTATTCGATCCAAATATTTTTCTCTTTTTTTAAAGAAAAACGCTCTGCGAACTTTGCGTTATTTCTGGAAAATCTTCATTAATGGAAGAAAAGAAATAAACATAAAATACCACAGCAAGAATAATGTAGTAATAAATCCCTGTATACGATATCAAAATTTATTATTTTAAATATAATTTTTTTAAATTTTTCAAAACATTTCAACAAAACCATATCATGTGACACCTCATTGGAACGAGCTCAATGAGCTCGTTCCAATGAGGGGGTCACATGATATGTTTTTTTAAAAACATTTTGAAAAATTTATTTTTTTCAACTGCTCAATTTGTATATTACGTTGGCGGATGCGGGCGATTCGTTAGTTTAAACAATATTTATTTGAAAAATCATGTTATATGTATACATCATTTGGAACAAGAAAGCTTAGCATCCAAACTAAATCAAACATTTATGGTATACACAATAACAGAAAAAAGAAGGTACAAAATATATAGAAGGGATTCGACAGTAAGCTAGAAGCTTTTTGGAGTCGTCTCGTTAGGTAAAGGGTTAATTTTATGTTTCTAACGCTGACAATATGCAGATTACATATTTGTCCGGTGTGTCTGTCTGCACAACAACTTCAGCCGCACTCACAGAATGACTTCGACTGAATAATGAACAATAGCGCCTTGGAGACAATCGGTTTTTCTCTTCATAGTTTTGCATTCACAGGTCTTATTTTAGTTCATCGTTTTCAGGTTATTTGATAGTTTGGAGACATCGAAGATTTGTGTTTTGTGGCAGAAACATCTCAGAAGATTTTAGAGAATGCGATTCTAGAATATTCTTGTGGTAAATACGTTTCTATACTTTTCTGTTTAGTAGAAAATTTTCACTTTGCAAAACAACAATAGTTTTGTTATTATCATTCCGGCAAAACATATATCTTGTACTTTTCAGTTTGAAATGATTTCTCCCTTCAGTCGGCACACATAACTTTACATAACCCTTTACGCAACGTAACGGCCAAAACCGGCCAGCGCTTTTCTCAAAAATCGCCAATTTATTTTCACTATTTTTTTCATTTTTTATCTCAAAAACATCGTCGAGCTCGTTCCAATGAGGGGTCATAACCTTTGTTTTATTATCATTCCGGCAAAACGTTTATCTTGTACTACTCAGTTTGAAATGACTTCTCCCTTCATTCAGAACACATAACTTTACTTAATCCTTTGCGCAACGTAACGGCCAAAACCGGTAAGTGCTATTCTCAAAAATCGCCAATAATTTTCATTTATTTTTTCATTTTTTGTCTCAAACACAGCGTCGAGCTCTTTCTAATGAGGAGTCATAACCAATGTTTTTGAGACAAAAAATGAAAAAAATAGTTATTCAAGAATCTTTTTCGCATATGTCGCCTGCTTTTCATGTTTGGTAAAGGGTTAAGAATGTGTCATACACTGTTAATCCTTTACACAACGTACAATTATTTGAGATATTATTTTTTAAATTTTTCAAAAACTTTCAACAAAATCATATCACGTGACACCTCACTGGTATGAGTTCGACGAGCTCGGTCCAAGTAGGTGTGTGTGTGTGGGGGGGGGGGGGGGGGGGGCATATGGTGTGGTTTTGAAAATTTATTTTTTCACTACACAATTTCTATATAGGACCGATTCATTAGGTAAAGAGTTGACAGTTTCGCGACTGAAAATATCGTTTAAAATTTCAATAGCATCTTCATCAGTAAAGTTCTTCTGGAGACCGGACAATGCGGGTTACTGCTCTTTCCAGTTGAATGTAACAGTAGTAGGAGGTCTTCGAGAAAACTAGTGACAGCGGGAGGTAGTATAGTACGGTGACTAGTTAGGGTTCTTTGTGGTCCTTAATCTGTGTTTTAACCCTTTACCCGCCCGCGTAATATGCAAATTCAGCGGTTAAAAAACATACTTTTCAAAACATTTTCGTCTCGTCGATCTCGTTCCAACGAGGGGTCACATGATATGGTTTTGTTGAAATTTTTTGAAAATGTTGAAAAAATTATATTTAAAATAATAAATTTTGATATCGTCTGCGTTGGGTAAAGGGTTAGGGGAGCCAAGGTGGAGGGCATTAGGGATAGAGTGGATGGTATAGTTAAAAGGTTCAAGGTCAAAGGTGTAAGTACAAACAATATCAAAGAAAAGAAGTCAGTTCAGCTTATGGATACGTACAAGGGCTTGATCACCAAGTTACATAGTAGGAATGTAGCTGTAGTAGTGTCGGGGCTCCTCCTAGTTATGAGTGGAGAGAGTGAACTTCTTGGAAGGAATAGCTTTAACAAGGTGTTAGTTGGAAAAACTATTAGGAATAGGGCGGGATTATCATGAATAACGTATGTATAACATATGGAATGGATGTGATCCCTTTAAACCAAATGGTAGTGAGGAACTTTGAGATTCTAAAAATTATGCCGGTCGCTGGATAACCGAATCAAGTAACTCAGCCACCCTGGAAGCGGTCAGAGGGGAACTCGGGTGGGTACCGGTTAAAGAGATACAACACATATGGGAAAATGGTGCTGCCTGAATTATCTGGTAAACCTTCCAAACAGATGACCTAAAACGACGTTTAGCCACATCGTCTCCTGAGTTCCAATGTGTTCTTTGTGTTAGTAGGCTGCCGGCAGGCACACAGAACACATTGGAACTCAGGGAATGACGTATTGAACTCCAGCATTCAGACTCTGTGGATAAGACAAGCGAAGAAGCAAATGAAGAAGTACTCTGTTGAGACGAGATCGAAAAAGAAGACTGAGGCAGATGAGTAGCTTTATTAGGAGAAGAGTGCTCCAGAATTGTAATAAAACCTTACAAAGACAAAGAGCTCTTTAGGCGGATAATATAAAAAGATGCGCCAGCTTTTGAGGAGTACATAGATGGGTCGTTGGATGGGGGTGGGGTGGGGTGGTATTGTTATTTAATGTAAGATAAAAGTAACTGTAGTTGATGAGGAGAATCGGGAAATCGAGTAAAGAGCGCACCAAATAGAAATGTTCAACTTTGGAGTAACGGAGACCTTGGAACATTTCATTTTAGAATGCCCCAAATATTTGCCTAGTAGAACAAGATTCCATAGGAAACTAATGTGTAGAGTTAATGTTATAGTTAGGGCGATCGAGAAAATGACGATGGGAGAATTATGAAATAGCTTTTGACTGAATGCTCGGAGGTTATGAAGGAGAGTGGGGGATAGCCTTCTCGTTGGAGGATCGCTCAAAATTAGTGGAAGCCCAAAGAATTATTATTATTAATATTAATATTATTATTGTGTGCGTGTGCATTTCCTTTATTATTTTCTTCTTTATTCTCAGAAAGCCCTGTCAAGGCTTGGAACATTATTCCGAAGATTGAAGAACAAAACATTTTCTCAGTGAGACATCATACAAACTTTGATGAACATTCCCAATCACAAAGCATGATAATTGTGCGGTGGTTCAGTGTCATTTGTGCCATACAACTTTGTTCGTCTGCAAATACAAAAGAAAAAGAATACAAAGTGTGCAAGGTACCCGATCTCTCAAACACCGAGCAGAATTCTCTAACCACGAGCTCAGAAATTGAATGTGCCGCGCATTGCTCTTCGGACGAACGATGCATTACATTTCGTTTCGACAGCTCGTCACACACCTGCTACACTGGTGGAGAGTTGATGAATGCCCCGGGACAATTTTACACAAGAGGCAAACGTGAGTTATAATTAATTAAAATAATCTGCTTATCGGGTTCTTTCTTTTCTTTCCTTTCCTTTCTTTGGCTTTGATGTAGTATGTCTTTTGTCAACGCTTGTTTCATCTAATTTTCATTTTTATAGTATCTGATACGAATTGCAACAAAGCTATTAACCCTTTACCTAACATGAAAAGCAGACGACACTTAAAAAAAAAATTCTTGAACAAGTACTTTTTGTTCATTTTTTGCCTCAAAAACATAGGTTATGACCCCTCATTGGAACGAGCTCGACGAGCTCGTTCCAATGAGGGGTGTTACAACCAGTAGTGTATAAATTTACCAGTAATGTCGAAATCGACCAGTAATGTCGAAAAAATTAACCAGTAATGTCGAAATCAACCAGTAATGTCGAAAAAATCGACCAGTAATGTAAAAATCCGTAATGTCGAAAAATTACCCAGTAGTGTCAAAACGTGACGACCAAAATAAGGAGCACTAACACTTGCCGACGGAGGAGGGGGGTATAGCCACCCCCCCCCCCCCGATAACACCCCTGGTCGTGTGCTTTAATGACTGACTATTATAATGTCAGTCACTCCCCGATATTTGCTACATGTCTACCATCTAGTTCTAGCAATTTGCTACCTGTCATTTTACCTACATCCATCAATCAGTCAGTCTGCGTCAACCGCATGTACCCTCATGTACGTGGGGGGCACTATTAGCTCAATCGAGAAATTGCCTCGCAAGTCAATTTGATGAATATCCGGGTTCTATACCTGACGAGATCAGTTAAGTTGTGTCCTTGGGAATGACACTTTATCCCAGGTGCACGTTGACGTCGCGTGCCAAGCCACATGCGGAAATGACACGTGTATGGTGCGCGTGCTTTAAACTAAGTGTCGTAAACGAAATCAATCAATCAATCAACCAACCAATCAATCTTTGTATGTATGTCTGCCTGTCTTTCCGCCATTCAGTTGTCTATCCACGTCTAGGGGTTATTTTTCACACGCCACATTGCTATCTGTCTGTCTGGATTTCTGTCCGTCTGCCTGGATGCTGCTAACCTGCCTGCCTACACACTTGCCAGCCCACATGTGTGACTGTATGTCTGTCTGTGCGAGCGCTAAATACTAGACTAAATATTTCAGCGTCGTATCAATTCATTATCTATCCACAGAGACAGAGAGAGAGGGGGGAAGGAGGGAGAGAGAGAGAGAGAGAGAGAGGAGAGACAGAGAGAGTTGGACAAAGACAGAGGGAAAAGGGGATAGGGAGAGAGCGATAGAGAGAGAAAGAAGGGGAGAGAGATAAGGAGAGATAGAGGTAAGGGCAAAGACAGAGGGATAGATAGATAGATAGATAGATAGATAGATAGATAGATAGATATAGATAGATAGATAGATAGATAGATAGATAGATAGATAGATAGATAGATAGATAGATAGATAGATAGATATAGATAGATAGATAGATAGATAGATAGATAGATAGATAGATAGATAGATAGATAGATAGATAGATAGATTAGATAGATAGATAGATAGATAGATAGATATTTTTCAAAACAAAGAAGCACGGGCGCAGGTCGGTAAATCGATTTCTGTTGTAAATTATTTCTATGGAATTCAATGTTGTTTTAATATTTTTGAAGTTATATGACTTTATGACAAAATGAACTCATCTCAGAAGTGCTTTCACAAGAATGTTTCGAAGACTGGGATTTTTCTTATAAGCTATGATGCATCGTTTGTTAATGGCTTCTGGCAGTTTTGTGTTTAATTCCGTAAAGTTGTTTTTGAAAATTTTTGCAATTTCGACATTGCGTCGATTATAAACCAAAGGAAAACAAATAATTTTATTTGGCAACCCAGAGTACTCTCTATTGAGTCCGTATGGGAGATAGGTCCTGAGCTTACCAATCCAATAGTTTTCACGCTCAAGTCGTTTGTCTGTTTTGGTTTCATCATCGTCCAAAAACGGAATTTGCTCAATGGTTTGGAAACTAAAATGTGACTTAATGTCATGACCCGGGAGGTTAAAGTGGTCTGAGACTGCCTTTCCTGAATCTAAACGGATATTTGATAAATGGTTTTGCATTCTGACGCGCAGAGGGTTTTTCGTCTGGCCGACATATTGGATATGGCATAATTTACATGTGATTAAATAAATGATGTTTTCAGAATCACAGTTGAAGCTGTTTCTAACTTGGTAAAACATACGGGTTTGTTCGCTAAAGAATGTTTTACCGGTATTCATGTAGTTCATACGATGTATGTAACAAATTTTGCGTTGACATAGATTTACTGATCCATTTCCCAGAACAGGGCGGTTATGCCGAATTTTCGTGGGGTGCGTTGGCTCAGAGTCCCGAATGGGTGTCTCTATCTCACGGATTGTATCAGATTTAATTTTTCGCAAAAGTCGTTTTGAGTAACCGCGTTTAACAAGTGTTTTGAAAAGAATTGAACATGCGTGATTGAGGTCGCTTCTGTTCGTACAATTTCTATGGAATCGAATGATTTGAGATTTTACCAACCCATTGAATAGTTTGGGTGGGTGGTAAGAAGCTCTATGGAGAAGTTGGTGAGAATCGGTCGGTTTAAAAAAGACTTTTGTGTCTAGTACGTTGCTATGCCGGAACTGAGGGCCCTTGAATACAGTCACATCCAGAAAATCAATGGTATTTTCGGAAATGCAGGGCTGTAATTTAATGGATTCATCGTGGTTGTTCAGGATCTCCAAGAATTCGTTGAAGTCATCACGGCCATGGGGCCATATGATAAAAATGTCGTCTTGGAACCTATGATAACATAATGGCTGTTTTCTTGCTTTAGCAAGAGCACCTCTTTCCCATTCTGCAACAAAAATATTAGCAAAATTTGGACTGAATTTTTTACCCATACTACATCCACTTACTTGGAGGTAAAATTTATTGTTAAATTCAAAGTCGTTACCTTTCAATGATAATTCTAACAATTGCAGGATTTCTTCCGATGGCCTGTTTGGGTCATCGTACCTTTTGAATGATTTTTTTATTGCCTCTAGACCAGCGTCAATACCAATGTTAGTATACATACTTTCAATGTCTAGGGTAATGAGGAGACTATCGGAAGGAACCTGCAATTTGTTAATTTTCATTAAAAAGTCCTCAGTGTCTTTGAGGAAGCTCGGATGGCGGCAAGCAATTGGTTTTAAATAAAAATCAATATACTGTGAAATGTGGTAAGATTCCGAGCCACAATCGCTGACAATAGGCCGACCAGGAGGGGTAAATTCGTCACTCCAACTGCTGAGTGGTTTATGTATTTTAGGCAAGAGGTAAAACTTACGATTGTTTGAATCCCTCTCTGCAATTAAATACTCGACATGTTTTTTCTCAATGAAGTCGTGGTCCAGCAAGCTTTTAAGAATTCCATTAAATTTTGAACAATTTTCTTGCCAAATTGGTGCTTCTAAAGGTTTGTAATATTTTGGGTTATTTAACTGGCGTTCAGCTTCTTTAATATAATTATCTTTTGACATCAGAACTGTAGCAGATCCTTTGTCACAAGGCTTGATGACAATTTGTTTGTTGTTTTTCAGCGTCTTCAGGGCGTTTCTTTCGATTTGGTTCAAATTTTGTTTGTCTTTCGAAAATGATTCCGGGATTTGGCTTACTTGTTCTTTAACTTTTTGAGAAATCTCATTAATTTCAGGTTTAACTTTCCGAGGTGATGGGCACCACCCGGTTGGATTGGCAAAGAGGTCTTTTGAGCCTGTTGAATTTCGAAATTTATCTGCCAATGCTGTTGCCCTAAAAAATTGTTGGCTTGCTGGACCACCGTTCATTTCGTTAATGTAACTGTAATCATCCATGACAAATGCACCTGTCCCAAAATCTACGGTTTGGGGCTTAGGTTTTAATGGGGCTGGGGCGGGAACGAAAGTTAAACCATACCTGAGTAGATCTTTCTCACCTTCAGTTAATTTTAGATCAGGAACCAAGTTTACTATTTCGGTTCCTAGTCCTACTTTCTCTCCATGGCTGATGCCTTCTTCTGTAATTAGTTTAAAGGCTGCTCTTTGATGTATGGTTCTATGCGTGGCAGCCATCCTTGGTAGATTCTGTTCGCTGTTTCCGTCGACCAGTGGATGGGATCACCTGGGCAACATTTAAACTGGCTTGCTGGAATTGCCGGGATTATCTCCAAATTCTTTGTAGACTTCGCAGCCTCGTTGATAACAGTCAAATTTTGTTGGTCCCTAGAACATAAACTAGAAGAAAAATTATGTTCCTGAAAAAGAAGTTTTGTATTAGGGTAACATTTGCGGAAATTGCTTATCATATTACCTAGTCTACCTGTTGATGTGTGACCAATCTTTTTTCTGTTCTGCACGTCTATGCGCCAGTCTTCTCTATTGTTGACCCCAACGTTGAATAAAATTGCTTTGGGGTGCTGTCGATCTTTCTCTTTTTCCATGTTCTTGGCCATCTGACGAATGTGATTTAAGGTTCCACCAGAGTATGATGCGATGAACGTGTTGGGTGGAGGGTTGGCATCAATCCTCGAGATGTTCGATGATCCGATGATCCAAACAGGTTTGTTTGGTTTGACTGGCAGGGTCCAGCTGTTCTTGTTTTCACCAGATTTCCAGAATCGGTAAAATGACGACTTGCCGTTTGTATATGGTTTCTTTTGAGGTGGTGTTTTGACTATGCTGGCGTACGATGGCGATTCCGGTGTTGTGGAGCAACGTGCTGTAAATGATGGTTTTTTGGTCGCTGGTGCTGTTGGAGAGATGGTTTCTCGTCTTTTTCTTTTCGATGGAGTTTCTCTGGAAGTAGAAAATGAAATTTGCTGGCGGGCCACCGGCGATTTAGAACGAGCACGTTGATTGAAAGAGGTCTGGCTAATGACCGCTGGTTTTTTGAACTGGGACAGAAGTTGATCCGAAAGAGAATAAAATTTGTCAATAGTACTTTCTTGTAGTCGATTACCAAAATTCTTCTGTCCCCATTTAACTGCCGTATTCTGTGCTCGTGGAAAGTCCTGGGGTTTTAGAAAAGGAGCCGAAAGAACCAGGTCTTGTTTTTCTTTTAGAGTTTTTTTGTAATAGTCCACCAAAGTTTGTATAACTTCAAAAGCCCATTTTTTGGTTAAATTGTTGAGCGCGTCCGAAATATAAATGGTTGGCAGAGCCGGCCGAAAAGTTTTGTTGCGCTCGTCCACTGTTTTTTGGAATGATTTTGGGAGGACTTTCTGTGCCAAACAGTCCTCGAGAAATGCCAAATGATGAAAGAGTTGAAGAATTTGGTAAAGGGATTTTACCAATTGTGCATGTGCCGAATATGCCGGGTTTTTTTGCCGCTCTTGGCGGTTAACAGATTTAACATTTGTGGAATTTTTAGCCATTTTCCCGGACTTAATTTAGGCTGAAATAAATAGTTATTAGAACAAGTCAAAATGATGAAAAAGTGATGAAAAAATGAAGCAAAAATGAAAATGAACGAATAAATGAAATGTGAATACCTAGTGAAAATGATGAAATAAATGGAGCGCACTGTCGTTGCCTCGACGTTTCGGGTTAAATGCCCTTCTTCAGGAAGCAGGTGAATTCGATTTTCCAATTATCCCAAAGCGTTTAAATACCTTTACTTCATCTGTTGATGAGGCCAAACTGGCCAATCACTGTGAATGAGATGGATTCACTCAGTGATTAGTGGAAAACAACCATTCAAATGTCATCAAACTTTAGCGGTATTTCTACTGTTAATGTTTGATGGCATTTGAATGACTTGTGTTCACTGGCTAGATAGATAGATAGATAGATAGATAGATAGATAGATAGATAGATAGATAGATAGATAGATAGATATAGATAGATAGATAGATAGATAGATAGATAGAGATAGATAGATAGATAGATAGATAGATAGATAGATAGATAGATAGATAGATAGATAGATAGATATTTTTCAAAACAAAGAAGCACGGGCGCAGGTCGGTAAATCGATTTCTGTTGTAAATTATTTCTATGGAATTCAATGTTGTTTTAATATTTTTGAAGTTATATGACTTTATGACAAAATGAACTCATCTCAGAAGTGCTTTCACAAGAATGTTTCGAAGACTGGGATTTTTCTTATAAGCTATGATGCATCGTTTGTTAATGGCTTCTGGCAGTTTTGTGTTTAATTCCGTAAAGTTGTTTTTGAAAATTTTTGCAATTTCGACATTGCGTCGATTATAAACCAAAGGAAAACAAGTAATTTTATTTGGCAACCCAGAGTACTCTCTATTGAGTCCGTATGGGAGATAGGTCCTGAGCTTACCAATCCAATAGTTTTCACGCTCAAGTCGTTTGTCTGTTGTGGTTTCATCATCGTCCAAAAACGGAATTTGCTCAATGGGTTGGAAACTAAAATGTGACTTAATGTCATGACCCGGGAGGTTAAAGTGGTCTGAGACTGCCTTTCCTGAATCTAAACGGATATTTGATAAATGGTTTTGCATTCTGACGCGCAGAGGGTTTTTCGTCTGGCCGACATATTGGATATGGCATAATTTACATGTGATTAAATAAATGATGTTTTCAGAATCACAGTTGAAGCTGTTTCTAACTTGGTAAAACATACGGGTTTGTTCGCTAAAGAATGTTTTACCGGTATTCATGTAGTTCATACGATGTATGTAACAAATTTTGCGTTGACATAGATTTACTGATCCATTTCCCAGAACAGGGCGGTTATGCCGAATTTTCGTGGGGTGCGTTGGCTCAGAGTCTCGAATGGGTGTCTCTATCTCACGGATTGTATCAGATTTAATTTTTCGCAAAAGTCGTTTTGAGTAACCGCGTTTAACAAGTGTTTTGAAAAGAATTGAACATGCGGGATTGAGGTCGCTTCTGTTCGTACAATTTCTATGGAATCGAATGATTTGAGATTTTACCAACCCATTGAATAGTTTGGGTGGATGGTAAGAAGCTCTATGGAGAAGTTGGTGAGAATCGGTCGGTTTAAAAAAGACTTTTGTGTCTAGTACGTTGCTATGCCGGAACTGAGGGCCCTTGAATACAGTCACATCCAGAAAATCAATGGTATTTTCTGAAATGCAGGGCTGTAATTTAATGGATTCATCGTGGTTGTTCAGGATTTCCAAGAATTCGTTGAAGTCATCACGGCCATGGGGCCATATGATGAAAATGTCTTGGAACCTGTGATAACATAATGGCTGTTTTCTTGCTTTAGCAAGAGCACCTCTCTCCCATTCTGCAACAAAAATATTAGCAAAATTTGGACTGAATTTTTTACCCATACTACATCCACTTATTTGGAGGTAAAATTTATTGTTAAATTCAAAATCGTTACCTTTCAATGATAATTCTAACAATTGCAGGATTTCTTCCGATGGCCTGTTTGGGTCATCGTACCTTTTGAATGATTTTTTTATTGCCTCTAGACCAGCGTCAATACCAATGTTAGTATACATACTTTCAATGTCTAGGGTAATGAGGAGACTGTCGGAAGGAACCTGCAGTTTGTTAATTTTCATTAAAAAGTCCTCAGTGTCACCTCGGAAAGTTAAACCTGAAATTAATGAGATTTCTCAAAAAGTTAAAGAACAAGTAAGCCAAATCCCGGAATCATTTTTGAAAGACAAACAAAATTTGAACCAAATCGAAAGAAACGCCCTGAAGACGCTGAAAAACAACAGAGGGACTAATTTTCCTACGGACTATCATTCCTGTCACACCGGCACAGGCACATACCTAATAAATGTACCAAAGCTTTCACATTCGCGCCTCAGAAACACCACACTTGATGCAAAACTGTGGAAATCAATTCTCCCAACAAGTCAGAAATTGTGACGCACTTTTTGTCACTTTCAATCATATAACGAGCGTTTTAGCCACCGGAAGAGCTGGAAAGCGGAGATCAGCTAACTCTATCGAATCAACATCATTCTGATGTATTCTTTAAAGCTTATAAATTGTTATGTTTGGAGTGTTTTGTTGAGAAAAAATGGTGTTGGACAAAAAATATTCACTTTTTAAACAGAATATGTGGGGCTAACTTTCCTTTGATCATTCTTAGGGGTTCTAGTTAATCAGTTGCGAAGCCTATTAGTCTGACCGTGGGAGCCCATTTTTAAAGTGAACCAGGAAGAAAGTGTTATAAACTTAATTCTGGTGTATTTTTCAAAATTGGATCATCAGTTATGTTTGGAAACGGTTTTGTGTTTTCGTTAACCCTTTACCAAACATGAAAAGCAGACGACACATGCAAAAAAATTCTTGAATAACTAATGTTTTCATTTTTTGTCTCAAAAACATAGGTTATGACCCCTCGTTGGAACGAGCTCGACGAGCTCGTTCTAACGAGGGGCATAACCTATGTTTTTGAGACAAAAAATGAGAAAAAATAATGAAAATTAATTGGCGATTTTTGAGAATAGCGATGGCCGGTTTTGGCCGTTACGTTGGGTAAAGGTTTAAATGCTTCTATCGACATTCATTTGTTTACAAGCGCAGTCGAGCAGTTACGTAATGCAAGGAGAGAAATCCAACATCTCATTGATCGCCAAGCAAACTATTAATTCATTTCCATTGACATTTTGGCCGCATTTACAATTCTACCCACTTTTCACCGCTTTGAACTGAAAACAAACTTTCTTATCTGCCAACTAGCCGGATTCAGACTGCGATGTTTGCGATAAAAACAACGTGGCGGACAATGACAAGTCATTTGTCCCATGATTGCCCATTCTACTATATACAGAAAGCCTGTGACATAAATGTTAGCTTTACACATCAATGGTGGTGAACACGCCAGCAATGGGATTTCAGTTGTTAAAATTTACACCTACAGTGGAACTACATCTAAGTTGACCTTTAGTGACCTTGCCCTAAATGCAAACTTGTCTAAATTTATCACTCGTCGCCTTGCGAGAGTGGAAATTATTTATTACGTTTTTAAATGAGTTTACCTCATAAGATACCAAACATTAACAAACATGCGTTGTCCCATGTTAATAAAGCATCCATAAATCGAAACAGTTTATTATGTTATGAAAATGAAAAAAGGCCACGCGATTTGCGCGTTTCTTTTTCCATTTCGTTTCTGCGATAAATTTGACAGCGGAAGTACCGCCCACCGGTGCTCATGTAAACAAACAACAGATTTGCCCATGTTAATATTGAATATTGAATTATTTAACATTTAAACTCTTAATAATCTGACGGTCATGGTATAAATAAAATATACCCAAAGTAGCTTCGTGTACCAAATGTTCACCACTCGTGGTGAAGTGGTGTTAACCGCGCACCAGAGGCTCGCGGTTAACACCACTTCACCACTCGAGGTGAACATTTGGTACACCAAGCTACTATGGGTGTATTCTATATATACCAGCAGCGTCGGTATATTGAAGTAATATGGGATGACTGTTGACCTTTATTGTCAATGTAGTCCTCAGTCTTTGGTCACCAGTCATCATCGTCCATTGGTCAATCTATCATGTGGGCGCCGTAAACTGAACTACTACGAGAAAAAAATTGATTCCACATTTCTGTGATAACACTACTATTAAGTAATTATCAGAGAAAGTTATTGTTGCTCTTCCACATTAACCCTTTACCTAACCTAAAAAGCAGACGACACTTGCAAACATAATTCTAGAATAACTATTTTTTTTCATTTTTTGTCTCAAAAACATAGGTTATGACCCCTCGTTGGAACGAGCTCGACGAGCTCGTTCCAACGAGGGGTCATAACCTATGTTTTGAGACAAAAAATGAAAAAAATAATGAAAATTAATTGGCGATTTTTGAGAACAGCACTGGCCGGTTTCGGCCGTTACTTTAGGTAAAAGGTTAAGCATGCACTCACGTACTAAATGTGACCCTTTAATTCAATATAATGCCGAAAGTAACAATAACTTTATTCAACCCCAGAATACGTATGAACCCCGTCGTTCTCGGGACTATCCAAAAATTCATATCGCAAGGTTTTGCGTTACTGTCGTGTTAAGGCTATATATGTTGACCCTGAACGTGGACAAATCTACAAACAAAATAATAGTAGAATGTGTCTAACAAGATGTTTGATTTATATAGCCTCAATATGCAATTTCTGAGTTGTGGATCATATCACAGATATAGATGCTGAAGCTCAAAAATCGTGTACTTCAGGGAGACTACAGTTTCTGTTTGTACGTGATAAACGCACGTACATACAGATCCCGAATTCAATAATCCGCAATTCAACTACAAATCGTCTCCAGCGCGACAGTGATCCACCTGCAGTGTTGTAGCAATGCAGTTGATGCCTTGATGTACTCACGACAAGAAATGTAAGTCAAAATAAACTGTAAAGAAAAGTTATTCTATATTTATACTTGGATTGAATCTTGTGAAAAAATTAATCTCCTGTTTATAAATTACTGCGCCTTTTGAACCTGGCGCTTCGCTGAACGTGACAACAAAAATAGTCACGTGCTATTCAAACATCATCTGCGTAATTTTTATTTCTTGTTTTCAATTCTTGTCTCACAAACATAGCTCGTGCCACCTTCTTAGAACAAGCCTGTTGAGTTTGATCAAATGAAGGTCATACGCTAGGTGTTGAAGGCTGAAGTGAATATTTTTAGTAATTCAAGAAATTGTTTTGCAATAATCGGCTGATATTCTTGCATGGTAAAGAGTCTTAATATCTTTTTCACAATTCACTGTGAAATATTTTTGAAATATCGTATCTGTATCACACGGGGTACAAAATTATTAAACCCTGGGGTGTGTATGGCGATAACGACGCCGACGTCAAGATACCTGTATTACTCCGTTAGTTAACCCTTTACCTAACGTAACGGCCAAAACCGGCCAGCGCTATTTCTCAAAAATCGCCAATTAATTTTCATTATTTTTTTCATTTTTTGTCTTAAAAACATAGGTTATGACCCCTCGTTGGAACGTGCTCGTCGAGCTCGTTCCAACGAGGGGTCATAACCTATGTTTTTGAGACAAAAAAATGAAAAAAAATAGTTATTCAAGAATTATTTTTGCAAGTGTCGTCTGCTTTTCAGTTTAGGTAAAGGGTTAACAACTCACAAACAGACTTGTCACATGTTTTCTATCTGAAACAATGACCTCTCTATACTTTTCAATTTTGATGCTGTAAGTTCCTCAGTGCAAATTGACGTTTTCTCTTTTCAGGAACAGGAGGGTGCCCAATCGATAGTGGATACCAGATTTATAGTTCGCCACCACATATCCTCTGTTTGAAGAATTACACATCACCGATGACACATGCCTCAGCCACAGCCCTGTGTAACTGTCATGGCGCCCACCACATTTTGATTGAAAATGAAAGCATGTATAACTTTGTAAGAGATTTAGTATCAGCAAATAACTGGGGTATGTATAGATTATGTCAAATCTTTACCTACTACGGTGAGGGGAATAATGTTGCAAACATATTTTTGAATTCTTAAATATTTTGGTTCTTGGGCTTCAAAAAATGGCTTACGACCCCTCGTGAGAATGAGCTTGACAAGCTGGTTGTTTTTAGTAATGTTTTGAAAGAAGAAATTTAAGACAATAAAATATGAATAACATTTTCTTGTGAAAATCGATTCTCGTATATATCGCCTCTAGAAGATATTGAATGAGTGTTTTTCTCATATAATATTTATGAAACGAGTCAAAGAATTTTCCGTTTTGGCGAGCCTCTGGCGAGCCCATACGGAAAATTCGGACAAGTTTCATAAATATTATATGAGAAAAACACTCATTTCATATTCTATTTATCATATGACACACACACGTACAAATTAGCCACTTAGTATGACCCTTTTAACCCATCACCTAACTTGAGTTGCAGACGGCACTTGGAAAAAAACATCCTCGTATAACTAAAATTTTTCATTTTTTGCTTCCAAAACATAGGTTATGACCCCTCATTGGAACGAGCTCGTTCCAATGAGGGGTCATAACCTATGTTTTAGAAGCAAAAGTGAAAATATATAAAAAAAATGAATAGCGTTTTTCTTGTAGGTAAAAGATTAATACAATATAACCCACCTTAAATAGGACAGATAACATAAATTCTCCCTACTGAAATTATGCAAATGTGACCCAGTTGTATTTTGTTTAGACAATCAAATTGTCCAGTTTGGAAATTGACCAATGAAAGCTCCCAACTCTAATTATGCAAATTATGAAAATGTGGCCCAGTTGTATTTTGTTCAGCCAATCAAATTGTCTAGTTTTGAAATTGACCGCTGAAATTGACGGAAGGCTTTATTTATCACTGATTAATATGCAAACAAAATATGAAATATTTTAAAACGGAAGAATCATATGATAAATATCGTTACTTTATATAAGCGTAATTCTTTTCTGCTGCTGGGTTATTTACGTTTATTCACTTTTGTATGTGACTACCTAATTAATGTTATTTGTTATATGCTAGCCTGTAATTCATCGCAAATTATCTAAAAGATATTTCTCGATATGCATCGTCTTGATGGATAACGAGGCATATCCCCGAGTAGCTTTCTGAATGACTTCACACTTCAGCGCATCAATTCGCCTTCGAAACTGTTGCAGGGGATTCAGTGCCGGCTTTGTCAGCAGTACCAGAAGTTCATGTTTATCGATTCGCCCATGAAGTTTTTGTTTTCTTTTGGATGAGTCGGCGCACTCAATTCCAAATTTCTTGTTATGAACTGACATTTAAATTGTTCTAATAAATTAACATTAATCAAATATTAAATTTCATCTGTGAGGTGAACAATTGTTTTGTTAAATTATCGTGGAAAAGTGGGAAACTAGCCAAGTTATAACTAGGACTGTGACGATTAATCGATTAGTCGATTGTTGATCGGTCACAGCGAAATCGATTAGTATTTTTCGTTGTCAAATAATCGGTAAATTTTATCCCGCTTTAGACGTTTAATAATTAAAAGAAAATTTTATGAAAAAACTATTGTTTCTAAAGGTAAAGAGTTAAGAACATCGATGTTAAACCCCAAGAAGCCGTTAGAAGCATTTGTCTGTCAGGTGCATTCATCAAAGCTTTAATGTTCTGAACTTTTGAACCGTCAGTGTAATAATCAAGACCGGTCGGCAGTTGCGAAGTTCGCAACTGCCGACCGGTCTTGATTATTACACTGGCGGTTCAAAAGTTCAGAACATCAAAGCTTTGAATGTACTTAAAAGGGGATCTTCTTCGTTGTTTACCGGAGGTAGGTCAACTGACTTGAACTTCATTTTTTATCGATGTCATAGAGAGGGAGAGGGGGTCATCTAGGTACGATTAATCGATTATTTGCGACAATTAATAGATTCCTAAATTAAAAAATCGTTTCAGCCCTAGTTATAACCTCTCCATTTATCAATCCAAAACAAACAATTACAAACATTCTCAGCTCTGTTACAGTTTTCTGACAGTGTTATTGTTTCTAATTCTTTTCACAAAGTCTGAAGTTTCCTCTTCATGTTCAGCTATCCGAGCGTCTCGGTTTCCACCCTGGGGAAGCCGCGACGTTTAAATAGCTGATCTACCTCTTCACCCACTTTGACGAATATCCGCTTACGACTCTGAACTTTGTTTGCGATTAAAATTCTGTACAGCTCTCCACTTTCTTCTCTTCATCCATTACTTATTGCCATCATAAATTCCTCATCTTACTAAACGCCTAATTTTAAGATTGCGTTGGACGAATAACTAACTGTAAGCATTTCGATGTTTTATATAGAATATAGCCATAGTAGCTTGGTGTACCAAATGTTCACCGCTAGTGGTGAAGTGGTGTTAACCGCGAGCCACTTCACCACGAAATGTTGAACATTTGGTACACCAAGCTACTATGGGTATATTTTATTTATACTATGGTCGTCAGATTATTAAGATTCACTATTATTTTTTCTCGATTTTACTGAGCAGCAGCCGCAGATACGTGCGAATTTGATTTTGTTTACATGGGCATCAGTGGGCGATACTTCTGCTGTCATTTGTGTCACCGAAACGAAATGAAAAAAGAAACAGGACCTTATTCATTTTAATAACATAATAACATACAATTTCAAGTCATGGATGCTTTATTAACATTAGACAATGCATGTTTGTTAATTTAGGGTGTTTTATGGGGGTAAACTCATTTTAAAAAAAACGTAATAATTAATTGCCTCTTTCATTTCACTCTTTGCGAGGCGACTTGCAATAAATTTAGACAAATTCGCATTCAGGTCGACGTCAGCAAAGGTCAAGGATGTAGTTCCACTGTTGGTGTAACTTTTAACTATTAAAATCCCATTGCTGGCGTGTTCACCGCGATTGGTGTATAAAGCTAAAACTTTTGTCAAAGGCTTTTCATATATAGTAGAATAGGTTATCATGGTATAAAAATTCGTTGAGCCCAGTATCGCATCAGTAGGGACATCTCTAGCTTGGTTTATATCGATCGGGATTGGCGTCTCATCGGGCGAATTTGACGCAATATCAGCCGAGTTTGATAATGAACAATTGCGGGAAAGAAAACCATATGTAACAAATAATACTTAATAGATACATTAATGAACTATTTTTTTAACTTCAGGAAACGTGTGGGTTGATGCATTTGACGTGAATGATGACAATAATTATAGAACACATTTAGGAGACCCTCTGCCTTATGTTCCTCCAGGCAGTTGGATACAAGACATCGGTGCCTTGTGCATTCGACTAGTGGAAGCCGGTTTATTTTACGATTGTAGATGTGAAGGCTTTAAGTGGGTGCTGTGTCAAATTGATGTCTAATAATTTATCAATCAAACAATAGAGGCTTTTTTATAGGCTATCTGATACAGTAGAATGAAATTTAAAACAAATATTTTTCGATATCCATTGTCAGGATAGGTATAGAAAATTATAACTCACAATACGATTTGGTCTTCGTCAAAGCGCGTTTTCGGCGTTTGCGCGTTTTAATTGCAACTATAACTTGTATTACAACATCGGAACGCATATAACAAAACAATACTTACTGTTTTAGTATAGATACATTAGTTATCTCATTCCTGATTTCAAGGAATTCTACACTTTCATTCACGGCTTATTGCCGCTTGATGGAACTTTTATTTCTTTGCAGTGTTATATAATTCTGCTACCTATTCAGTAAACATCCTCTGTATTTCCTGTTAGTGGTCTTACTTTTATATGTTGTGATTCAGTAGAGAATCCATATTGTATTTGTGCCTTGAATAAAACTGAACTCTATATGACTGTAAAAACGCCATTGTAAATGAGGATTTTGTCCTGTTAATACTCTCATCTCAAAAACAACTGGGTTGCTGGTACGCTCATTGGTCACATAGAAAGGTGTCTTTCCCGTCGCCATTAAAGAGGGGAGGAAGTTGCTATAAACATATAATGCTTAACAACAACAGAATTCTCACAGAATTTCGATACTAATTTCAGATCGCTTTTTAAAGAATATACTTCATTGTCTGCAAAAATGAATATGGTGATAATGTGTACATATTTCGTGGCAAAGCAAATTGAATATTTACAACGTATTTTAATTATCGACAAAAAACAAGTGCTGATTTGGGAAAGTTGATATTGCGTTATTACCCGTTATGAAATGGAAACGCCATGACGTTTGGTGAAGTGAAAGCTGTTACGCCACAGCGTAACAGCTCTCACGTCATCAAAACGTCATTGAGTGGGAGGAGTTATCGCGCAGATAGACTTGGGGGGAAGGTAGTTTGAGCTGCGATGTTTTTCGCAGACATCCAAGCAATCCAGTCGTTTTGAGATCAGCAGTTGTGACAGAGTGGAGAACCCCTATTGTGTTTTATAAAAGTGCAGAAAAACAATTTGTGTAAGAGGTTTACACTTCAGCTCTTCAAACCGAAAGAAGAGATATGTATGATGAGTCGCGTCACAGTTCATTCCCTGGAAATGTGTTTCTTGATCGAGAAATCTGTTTAACTAGTTTTATTTTCAAAAAGCAAGCAGACCAATTGTAAAGTGATAGCGAGATGACTAGATGACTTTTTACACTACAAAATGTTTATATTTCAGAACAATTGCACTTAAGGTATATCGGGTTTGGACATTGCATATGAAAGCCCATCATGTGTCTGGAAGAACAGGAATTGTAACATTGTCTTCAGACTGTAATTGTTGTGTTAGAATTTATATTATATTACTCAATGAAATATCCGCCACAAAAGCTATGGATTAAAATATTATTTCTTGTTGAAATGTTCATTGTCAACTGAAAGAGGTTTACTACCCCTCCAGATTAAATGTTGTTATTAACTCTTCTGACTGCAGTAATTTGGTGTGCGACACAATGGAGTGCAGTATTGTTAATAAAACCTACTTGTTTCGTTACGCGTAGATGAAGATAGCAGTGAGCACTTCAAATGGTAACAACAGTCAGTTCCAACCAGTTTTGCAGATCCGCCAGACTTGCATGAGTTGGAAACCATTTAGTTAAGGGGTCGTCCAACAAACATTTTGACATTTTTTTGAAAATTTCAACAATGCCCTAAATACGAATTAAAGTGGTGAATAGCGACATATTATATACCAAAATAATGACAAAAGTTCATAAAACTTGAATTTATCCACTTTTCTCCAAAAAACCCTTTTATCTTATTTTTTGCTTTTGATAACAAAGAAATTTCCATCTGCATAAGTAACCAACAGGAATAACAAGGAATAGATCGGTAATTCTAATATCGGAGTTGTACATGTAAATACAGGCTCCACACTCCATACTTTGTAGAAAGCACATTCATTATTTCAGCATGGACGTGCTGAAAACTCTCAGAGGAAAATGAACGATCACAAAATATAGATTGTGTTCGGAAGACGTGATTGTTTTGATCACCTGATTCTTGGTAGAGCTGTAGGTTTTTAAACTTCTTGTTCGGTTTCGGTTTTGGTTTTTCAGGTGGAGTAAATCCTCGGTTCGGTTCGGTTTTCGGTTTGTTCATGAGGCCAAATAAAATTCAATAAAACTCATTCTTATGTCCGGAGTCATAACTGAATGGCAGTGAAACTGAGTGAAACTCAATGAATGCCCAAAATAAGTTATAATACATGAAGAATCAGGAAGACCAATATAATAGTTACCTAAATATACAGAACTTTTATTGTGCGTGGCCATTTTTCGAGGTTTGACACCTACACGCAACTTGAGGAAAGCTGCAAACACAACTAAACTGAAATGTCGGAAATTCACAGAATGTAGCCTTCCCAGAGTAGTGAGAGTACCCAGACACTGCCATTGGCAGTGTCTGGGTACTCTCACTACTCTGGGATGGCTACATTCTGTGAATTTCTGCAGCAAGCGAGTATTTAATAAAAAACGAAAAACCTTAGATTACGGAATGTCGACGGTTTCGGTTTCGGTTTTAAAAAAAAACTAAAAACCTCGGTTCGGTTTTGGTTAACCTACAGCTCTAATTCTTGGTCCAAGTTGGGAAACGATTTAATTTAGTTTTCAAAGATCGGAAATCTGCATTTTGTTACTCTTTAAGAATCTGCGAGGCGATGTAATATATAACACACGATACATTCATAGGCAAATATTCAACCGACAATGTAATAATTGCGAGATACAGTCCTTAGTAGCAATGCTGAATCCGGAAACTGTAGAAAGTTACGCAAGTGTCAGCAAGGCATTAATACGCCATCGATCTGAACTACTATTGTTCGGTATTCGGTTGCTGTCGGTGAGGAAAACATAAAACTGGAAAATTATATTTGAAAATAAATAGAGGATATTCACGAAAATTTGATGAATACCGAAAATATCTCGTGAGTGGCTACAAAGAAATATGAGGATCTTCACGAGCGACGCAGTCTTTTCGTGAATTTTCTTTTTATTTAATGCTCTACGACTACAAACTCTCCAATTTGTGGCCTTTATTTGCCATTAAGGCGCAAAATTTATGTGCCGAACCGGCGTCCATACAAAAATTACCACAACCAAACTCCAACCATTGGAATGTGTGAATATCCGCACAAAAAGTAGTCCCGTCTTATTTCTCCCCTAACTTTACGATTTACCAAGGCTGGCGAATTGAAATAATCGCAATGTGTTTCGAAGAAATAGAACAATAACAAAAAACACCACTTTCTTATTTTCAATAACAAGACAAGTTTTATTTTTTTGAACTCAATGCACTGAAGACGTGTGAAGTTGAACTGAAGAAATTTGAAAGTGATTTCGGCTTTTCGCTGGAAGGTGAATGAGAAAGTCAAACTTTGAAACCGCTGATTTAATGAATTGATTTAGTCACTGTCACTATCAATTATTCGAATTCGTTTGTATTTGGGACTCTGGAATTCATTACTGATGTGCTGACTCATTTAAAGTACATGTGATTCGTCATCCGAACCTACGATGAAATATCGATTTCTAAATATCATTTTGATATTTCGTTTTGCCGACCGACAGGGGAATATGACTTAATTTTTCAGCGTGAATTGATGCCTGAGCATTAAATAAAACTATATTCACATCAATAAACTGCAGTCCATACAATTATATATTTGAGAGGAAAATAATTAGAGTGTTGCCAAACTATATTTTATTTGTGATGTAAAGAAGGCTTGGTGAAATCAATTAAACGAATAAGGAGACCAAAATTTCAGAAAGTTCTTTTTATTGTTCATCAAATATAGTAAAATTTAGTACCATTTTACCGCAGTTAAATTTCTTCCTACCGCAAACGCATTGTATGTAAGATGGACTCACATCAGTTTTGATCGCCATTGGCACCAAAAGGTTGCAAAAATCTATGTGTATTGTGCAGTCTGTTGACAAAAATATCATGAAGCCTCCTGATGGGGAAAATCACCCGACCACTAACTCTCAGAAGTTTTTAGATAAATAAATTTAATAACCAACATAACTTCGATATTGTTTAGGCAGGTAATTTACTGCCAATAAAATTAGTATTGGCAAGCAGATCAGTTATTAATGTTCTTAATTCTCACGAGTAAGCAAAAGTCAAGCCTTCAACTATATCAGGGCGATAGTTTCACAAGAAATGAATCAAACCAAACCATGTATACAAATGTATTAGAAACGAAGCCGATTGATGCAAGTATTCTAGATGCAGGGCATGTCATTTTTTGTTTTGGTTCAACTTAAGCATTCATATAGCACTATATTTGGCAGCTGTTATTGCTCATGCAATACCAGAAATTATCATAGTTAATACGAAATGAGGAAGTTTGGTAGTTTTCGCTTTTTGGTGTCTCAATCTTATCTCTTTTTACCAATTTGATACAAATCTCATGCAACATGGCACAGAATTGTGGGTGGTATGGTCACAACAGACTGACAAAAGCTTCATTGGAATTTTTCATTTTACATTTGTGCACTCCATATCATGACTCCAAGCTGTTTATGTGAACTGAATGGATTTGACACTTGATGAACTTCATAAACGGTAAACAAGGACAAGAAAAATGATAATTTTAATTAATTAATTTCCAACCAAACTACGTTACATCTAATATGAAAGCAATAACAACCCGCTGTCTTGATTTCTTTTACTCAAATGAGATACTTTCCATTTGTTATTTTATTTTGGTATTTCTTTTCTTTTTTTGTCTTGGGGATGTCACAAGACTATGTCATTCCCTACAGTATACATCTACACATCTATCCATAATTTTGTACCATTCTGTCATCTAATTTCTTATTTGTATTTGTATGCTGTGAATAAATTGAATTGAATTGAATTGAATAGCCCTTGTGAAATTTGGACACCCTAAATTACAATTAGTCTCCGAGTCCGTACTAGAACTATTGCAAAATATAAATATTCAGTAAATTTAAAGTATGTACATTTATGTCATAGCAGACTTTCAGGCGGTGTTTTTTTACCACATGGTTACAGTTCAACGGCAAATATCAGTTTCCACATGATCTGCGTTTCATTCCAAAAATGATACAGTACGTGGAGTGTTTATTATCATTAAATCACCCGCAGAGTGGAGATTCCACCCAAGCAATAATTGCAAATTTGTTTCAAGGCATAACAACCACAAGCAAAGTTTCAGCCAATGGACCTCCGGGTTAAACCCGGAGGTCCATTGACTGAAACATTGCTTGTATTTTTTGTCGATGTGTACACAATTTGAAAGTTATAGTTTGGATGATAACTCCACTCCGCTGGTGATTTAGTTACAATCCACTCTCCACGTATTGTATATAATTTATTGGGGGTTATTCCTTTTTTGGTCTTTCGAGAGAATTACATGAAATTATTATTCACTGTTATTAGTGCAGTGAAGCGACTTAGTAAATCTTGCATCTACATAACCATTGCTAGTGGGTTCCGACGCAGCCTAAAACACTTAGATGATCGCCAGAAGTTAAAAGTGAACAGATTTCCCTGCACCAATAACAGTAAATAACAAGCCTTTAGTGGCACTATCCCACGCGAAGGCAGACCAAGCACATCCCTACGTCGTTTTGCACAAGCTAGAAGAACACCAAACTCTAAAATTTCATCCTAACGGGGTTCTTGATGCATTTTAAGGCGACGGGCTGCAAATATTTTTTTTGAAATCACCCAGTTATCATACTTCCATGTAATACACGGAAGTATCTTGACATTTTAAAAATTCCGGTTCCTTTTAATTTTCGAAGAGTATATCAGAATCAGGTTCTACCGGGAGTTAGGACTTACTAGTATACTTTTTTAGAATTTGTCTTACAGTATTTTTTTACCTTTTCAATTCAACTTTTTTACCCCGGTTTCTTTTCGGGTTGTATTACACACCCGTTCAGTCAGAACTTGGCTTACGAGAACTTTTATCGTCACATTTCATTTCTTTCGTCGTCTGTGTGTAATAATAATAATAATAACACTTTGGCCAGCCGCTGATTTGTCGCGGTTCTCGGGCGAGAAGGCCTTGGTTACCCCTGTACTCCCAACTGCCTCCCTATTCCCACGCTCCTCCTCTCCTCCCAACACTCGGAGACGAACTGCTTGATGATATCCCTTGTCCCATTCTTCCCAATCTCTCCAATTAGCATATTAACCCTCTCCTTTGAGTCTCCCCCTAACCACATGTCCTTCATTCTCCAATCCCACTTCCCCATTATACTCTCAGTGAATCTCATTCTTTTAGACGGATACTTTGGGCATTCTAGAAGAAACTGTTCCAGGGTCTCCACCATGCCCAAGTTACACATCTGGCACTCCCTTTCACCGTTTTTCCCAATTTTCCCCCTCAGCTCCAGGGATCGCGACCTCAGCTTGAACAACAGTGACCCCCAAAGGTGCCATCAAGGCAATCTTCAAAACCTGGCTTCTCTTTATCACGCAGGCCACCCAAAGACTTCTTTGATTTGACCCCCTCTCGCCAATTACGGTTACAATCCTCCATGACCCTCTCTCTGACGACTTTTTTACCCTGGTTTGCCCCAACGTCCAGGTCCGAGATCTCCAATGAGTAGTTCTCTACTAGCTCCCTCACTTGGACCATCCATCCCGTTTTGATATTTGAGTTGAAAATTCTCAGGAACATTACTTTACACCATTGGCTGTCGGGGAGATTTACCAAATAATTAAGATAACCGAGCTTATCCTGTCCTTGATCCTCATCCACCCAAGCTCACCCCTGATTGCTTCTAGCATCGTTCTGCAGGATTTCCAAGCTCTTTACGGCCGTCTGGTTTAGGGGTACCACTTCCGTACCGTATGTTATACTTGGCAGCCCCACCATTTCCCAAATGGTTTTCCCCACGAAAACCTTATTGAAACTGTTTTTCCCTATAAGTTTCATTTGGTTAAGGATTCGTTTCCCCTTCAGAATCAATTTATTTGTGTGGTTCCGGTAGATGCCTCTTCCTGTAATGTTTATATTTACCCCCAAATACTCGTAATCACCTGTCTCTCCCACACTGAGAAGTTTGCTGCTCCCTTCCGGAATGCAGAACTCACTCACTCTCCACCTTCGAGTGGGGTCCACTTTGCGGCCCACGGGTATAACTTTGCTCTTGCTTTCATTAAGTTCGAGTCTCCATTTGCTCCCATATTTCCCAACAATTCCCAGCATTTTCGTTAGCCCCTCTTCGCTTTCTGACACTAGAACCATATCGTCTGCAAAAAATAGTCCTGGGATCTTCAAGTCCTCAACTGCTACCCCCTCCTCGCTACGGAGGAGTTCATCTCCTAAACCTTTGATGTACAATGCAAACAGGATCGGCGAAAGGATACACCCCTGTTTTAGGCCTATCTCCATAGGCACACGTTTCGTTGTAATGTTTCCCAGGCTAAGTTCACTCTGTACATCTTTATATAATGCTTTCATAATTCCAACAAACTCGCCTCCTAAGCCCATAGCCCCCAGCTTGCGCCACGTACCTTCCCTCCATACTCTGATATCCAAAAAGGCCATAAACATCTTTTTCTTTTTTGCTTTCGCGGATTCTATCATTTGGGATAGTGTGAAAAGATGGTCAGTAACTCTCCTTCCCTTCCTGAAGCCATTCTGGATTTCTCAAAAAAAAACCCTTCTCCTCAATCACCTCCTCTAGTCTCCCATACAGGACTTTACAGGAAACCTTTCCAACGTTGCTACTGACAGAGATCCCTCGATAGTTATCCAAAACGTCTTTTCCCCCCTTTTTGTGAATAAATGTCACTTTACTTTCTCTCCACTCCTTTGGGACCTCCTGATTTTCTATGGCAAGATTGAATAGGGCTTTCTACGAGTTCCTCTCCCCCTTTTTGATGAACTCGTTAGGAATTTCATCCACTCCTCCCGATTTTCCATCTCTTAATTTTGATATCACCTTTCGCACCTCCTCCGTTTTAATTTCGCTGCACTCGAAGCTCGATAGGTTTTCCTCGACCTGATTCGGACACTCTGGTGGGCTCCCCATGCCCCATCGCTTATCGTTTACCTTTTCCCAGTGCTTGACTAGTTCTGATGCGACTTGATCTTGCTCGTCTGTAACTCTGCCATCTACTTTAATACTCTGCGGGTTACTTCCTTTGTTACGTTTATTCACCCATTTCCAAAATACGTTCGAACTCGACCCCCCTGTCGTTCTTATCGTCCTAATAAGACTGCTATTTCGTACTCTCCGATTATCGTCTTTAATCTTATTTACTTTATTTCGTGTTTGGTGGTATTCTTCCTTAAGTTTTCTACTTCTCCTGTATGCAGCACATTTAGCTTTTCTTCCCTTTATGGCCCTTTTCAGTTCTTCGTTCACTCTGTACCCAAGTTCCCGTGTTGACACCCTGACCTTTCCTACACTTTCCTTTCCTGCCTCCACCAGGCTCGCAACTATGACGTCAGCCATCTTCTGGACACTTCCCCTCTTGGGTACGGTTGCAAGCTTTGGTTTCAGTTTTTCATTGAACTTCGCCCAGTCAGCATCTTTTTTGAGTTCCCAAATCTCCTTAGAGCTTCCTTTGCCTTTTACTAGAGTTTTGGCCCTGATCGTCACTGTAATCAAGTTGTGATCACTATCCACCTCCATTTTACCCTCATCATCCACTGTATTTTATCTTGCTGTGTCTGTAACATGAAGAAGGTCTTCTTCAGTCCGAAAACTAGGTAAAAATAGTTTTCTTCCTGTGCTGTTTCAGCTTTATTTAGACGAATTTTTTTTTTAAATATATTGCGGACCCTTTAAGTTTATTTGCTCTCGCAACACGTAAGTTGATCTCGGAATGACGGATCCCAAATATCTCTCTGTGTACTTTGGCATCGACATCCTTCACAAAAATCGCCATCCAAATTTTTTTTCGTCAATTTTTGCCTTAAAAACATAGGTTATAGTCCCTCACTGGAACGAGCTCGGTGAACACTTTCAAATGATGCTCATTATCTGTATTTTCAAGATAAAAAAAATAAAATATTTAGTTATACAGGACATGTTTTTTTTTTTTGTAAATGACGTCTGCTGTTTGTATAAGGTAAACAGTTAATGGATTATATGAGAAAATTAATTCAGTTCTACTTCCGAAACCAACTCACTCACAACGTTACCTTGTTGACTTTTGACGTCACTCCCATATCAGACGTGTTGTGAACGATATTTTTCATAATGAGCTATTTGATGGTGATTATGTGATAAAATGTAAAAGTATGATTCCAATCCAGGGACGTGGCTAGAGGTTTCCGACTGAGGGTGGTGTAGGGTAGTGAATTCCCAACTAGGGGGAGGGACCGGGAGGGGAACCGCCTCCCGGTCTCTCCCCCAGTTGGAAATTCATCACCGAGAAAAATTTTGAAAATGTAGCCATGAAAGGGGGCATAAAATTGATTCTAGTAACTGAAATGCCAACACATTGATGATAGAATTATCAGGTTATTATTATGAAACCAACTCACTCACAACGTTACCACGTTGCCTTCTGACGTCATTCCCATATTAGACGTGTTGTGAACGATATTTTCCGTATTGAGCTATTTGATGTTGACTGTGATAAAATCCATTGTCGGAAGGATCTACGAACCCATAGACCTATGTTCCAATCAGACTAAAATGAGTCTCCTCTGATTGGTCGAGAGCTCGCTTAGTATATTCTATGTTTACGACTGGAATCCCGCCGCGCAAATGAGTTATAGAGCAATTGCTCGAATGAGTGACTCCACATACGACTCTTCGACTCATCTCGGATAAAAGTATTCTATAACCACAGACGTTTCCCAAAAGGAATTCTGTAGAGATTCCATAAAAGAGATTCCATAAGTGGGATTCCAAAATTGGGATTCCAAGCTCATATACAGCTCTTACACAGCTCTTATACAGATTGTCTTACCATCGGCTTCTACCACGACATCATTTATCTATCCTATGATCAGTCTCTTTTGTATTCACCAATGCTGTACGGTTCTATCATCTGTGCAGCCTTGTACCAGTTACTACTGACTTGAGGCGCTATAACTCTCAGTGCTGCTACGGATCCCGGTTCATACTACTATCATACTTGATTTCCACTACTATTAACCCTTGACCTAACATGAAAAGCAGACGACACTTGCAAACAAAAAATCTTGAATAACTATTTTTTTCATTTTTTGTCTCAAAAACATAGGTTATGACCCCTCATTGGAACGAGCTCGACGAGCTCGTTCCAAAGAGGGATCATAATCTATGTTTTTGAGACAAAAAATGAAAAAATAATGAAAATTAATTGGCGATTTTTGTGAATAGCTCTGGCCGGTTTTGGACGTTACGTTGAGTAAAGGGTTATAAGGGATTGATTTTGGGTAAAAATTATGCGCAACTAGATCAGATTTTCATCAGATTCTTTATTCACGGTACACATACATGTAAAATGGTTACAAATAAACATATTGCACAAATGTAATAAGTAGTATACTGTGGGCAGTGATCTACCCACCACCCCCTTGGAAGATGGGATGATTGCAAACAGACTGTGACCAAACGAATGAACTTAGAACCAGTTATGTGACACATAATGGAGTATGGCGATCGAATCATTTCTTTCCAGGGATCGCATTTTGATGCATCGTACACGCCCTCGAAAAGTTGGTGCTCCTGTACAGCTCTTATACAGCTCCTATACAGATTGTCTTACTATCGGCTTCTACCACGACTTCAGCTATCTATCCTGTGATTAGCCTCTGTTGAATTCACTAATACTATACTGTTCTACCAGCCTTGCAGTCTTGTACCATTACTACTGACTTGAGGCACTATGACTCTCAGTACCCATCATTACACTATTACCTCTACGGATCACAGTTCATACCACTATCATACTTGATTTCCACTATTATTAACCCTTTATGTATTATGAAAAGCAGACGACACTTACAAACGAAATTCTTGAATAATTTGGGGTTTTTTTTCATTTTTTGTCTCAAAAACATAGGTTATGACCCCTCGTTGGAACGAGCTCGAAGAGCTGGAACACTTTGCAAATTAGTCTTATCCTCTTCATAGCCCAAAAGCAAGTGCGAAGAAAGCTGAGAAACGACCGTCTTTTATACCATCGTATCCCGCCTCCTCACCCCCTCCACTGTTGTGTAAAGAAACGTTTTGGTATACACTGAAAGTCGTTTCGTATTGTTTCAAAATATTAAGAATTCACGTTTTCTTGCACAGATCGTTAAGAACACTTAAGTTGCCGATTTAAATTGGTAAGTTTTCCGTTCAAAAATTACACTTGTATCTATGGGAATTCCTATAGTAAATGTTTCAGTTGTACATTGACAGAATATATCTTAACCCTTTACCTAACGTGAAAAGCAGACGACACTTGCAAAAAAAATTCTTGAATAACTAATTTTTTTCATTTTTTGTCTCAAAAACATAGGTTATGACCCCTCGTTGGAACGAGCTCGACGAGCTCGTTCCAACGAGGGGTCATAACCTATGTTTTTGAGACAAAAAATGAAAAAAATAGTGAAAATTAATTGGCGATTTTTGAGAATAGCGCTGGCCGGTTTTGGCCGTTACGTTGGGTAAAGGGTTAACGCATTACACAAGAAGGAATATGTACATTTAAATTCCAATGTGATGTGATAAGAAACAGTTTTGTAAATATATATTTGGCTTGTTGCAAACAGTTTTGGTATGCGGCTATGTTTTGAACTGAATGGCCAATCAAAACGTGAATTTACAAATGCAAGTTCACGTAACAACTTAAATATATATTAAATTTGGTAAGTGACTGCGTTTGTAAATGGAAATTGTGTTGAATTACTTCTAACACAATAAACCTAAGTTGTTGTTTTTTTACATGTAATTCTTGCTGTGTCTGTGATATGACAAGTTATGTTTATGACATAAACGTTTTCCAACCAAATTATTTTTCTGTCACCACAAATGATTGTTTACTTGTGTGAAATATTTTCATATCACCCACACAGCAACAATTGAACAACACATACTTATTCTTATGCGTAAAACCGATTTTTATATCAGAAAAAATAATTCTGTGCAGCACAAAACATAATTCTGGTACAGATATTTGTTTTGTTTTGTAACCGTTCGATACAGAGCGGGCACAATTACCACACACTTATCAACTTGAACTCCCTCTTACCACTGGTTAACCCACACAAGTTCGTTGGTTCTTGAAGTAGTACATTATACAGTTATGGACTTTTGCGGGGGTGAATATGATGTGATATGAACTTATAAAACTTATATTGACCGAGGCGTTAGCCGAGGTCAATATAAGTTTTTTTATGTTCATATCCCATCATATTTACCATCACAAAAGTCTATAACTGTTTTATTATATACACCATCCCAAAAAAACAAACTTCTATTTGTCAATTAAAATTCCAATTATATGAACCAGAAATACTATTATTTAACAATAAAACAGTTATTATCTGCAGAATAACATAAAAATACACAATGTAAAAGAGATAACTTCGATTGAAATAGAACTTGAGAGGGGATTTCCAAAAGCTATATTTAGAAAGTTGATATTCACTGGAAACCGGTGTCCATGGATTTTTGAGTACCAGCAACGTGTATAAGATCCAAAGGTAAAAGAGGTGGAAAGCTAAATTATTTTATTTAGGCTGGACATATTTCTTCCTAACATTTGGATAAATAAACAAAATGCCAAAATAAAGATAAGAACTTCCTAAACCTCCCACCACACAAAACACAGAAAAGAGAGGAACTAGAAAATCCTTAGGAAGTAGAGCGAATCGGCGGTTCTTAGATCACAACCTAAGTGATTTAGCCTTTGTTAATGGTATGTTGGTTTAGGCACCGCAGGCGCCCGGGGAAGGATTTGCTACCTTCCAGTGCCATTCGTAGCTTTTTTACGATCTTGCTGGTGGCTTTCAGACACTTTTGAAGGTGTGTTGTTACTTTGGAAACCACTTTTGTCGTTGCCAGTTATTACTGATGTTGTTGCGTGGAGAGAGAGAAAGAGACTTATAAATAAACAGCCTCCTGTGGAACCATCTACCCTAACTATGCTAGTTGGTTGCAGCCCTATCAAGAAAGTTAAATAAAAATGAGAGAAGATGAAGAGTTTGGTGTGGCAGCCCATCTCTTCCAACACGGAGGAGATGGTGAAAAAACAGAAATAAGTCCATAACGAGAGAGATTTGAATGATGAGGAGAACTTTTTAAAAAACAAATACAGAAGAAGAGATTTGTAGGTGTCGTGAACGCATGGTGAATGTGCTTTGTGTGGAAAAAAAGACAAAACAAAAATCAAATACCTGCTGGTTTTTTATCGTGATAGTGCCTTAGCCAGACGTCACGGCTACAATACCGGCCACCATGGCGCAATAATGTGCAATTGCCGCCTGTACGTGATAGTAACTTATTGAGACATCAAACGGCTACGACACCGCATTCCGAGGTACAATGTCTGTTAGTTTTTAGTTGCTGGTGGTTAAGCAAGGCATTTGTTTAGTTTTGGACGGAAGCTTGATCGATTACAGAGTTATTAACTTGGTTTATATTAACGATTAGTTAGGGTATGTAGTTCGAGATCCGAGTGACGCTCGCTATTAGCAAGTTTAGTTTTTGTGAACTCTGCTAGTTTTATTCACATTGGTTGTAATGGTTTCAGTGGAGCATTTTTCGTGTAGTGACGAGATTCTAGTGTCTCGCGGCATTCTGGTCGCGACGCGCATTGCGTAATTTTATGCGATGTGCATTTAGTTTAGGTTGGGTCTGTTTGTGTCGTATGTAACCATCGTACCATAGCCGAAGATTGGCATTACAAAGGTCTTATATATTTTATTTGGTGTTTCCACGCTGCCCCCCCCCCCCCTCCCCCGTCCCCCCGTCCCGTCCACTCAGTACCCCGGAGTCTTCTAATGTCCCCGATGCTTTGTTTTGCTCTGGAGGTTAGCTTTTGGACGTGGGTATTGATGTTTAGCTTTTCGTCCAAGGCCTCGCCCAGCAAATTTTGTTTGCTTCAGGATATTTAGCGATTGGGAGTTCATTGAGTTTAACAATCACCTCTTCTCGTATTTTTTGTTTTTTGTTCTGTGGCAAGTTTTTTACGTTAATTTGATGTGCCCCTTGTTGCACCAAGCTTCAGTGTTGGTGACTGTGTTTTGGAGCCGTTTTTTAGAATTTTATATTTGTAGGTGGTGAAGAGGACCATATCATCTGCGAATTGGTGGAGTTATGATGTTTTGTCTATTGGATTAACCTCGATATCATTTTCATAGTTGAGAAATACAGCTCTATGCATAACAGTGAAAAGGAGTGCCAGATGTGTAACTTGGGCGTGGTGGCGACCCTGGAACACTTTCTTATAGAATGCCCAAAAATACCAGTCTAAAAGAACAAGATTCACGGGGAGTATAATGGGGAAGTGGGATAGGACAATGAAGGACATGTGGTTAGGGGGCGACTCAAAGGAGAAGGGTAATATACTAATCGAAGAGATTGGGAAGAATGGGGCAAGGGATGTCATCAAGCAGTTCGTCTCCGAGTGTTGGGAGGAGAGAAGAAGCGCGGGAATAGGGAGTTGGTAGAACATGGGTAACCAAGGCCTTCTCATACATAATAATAACAATAATAACACGTCGGCCGGCCGCTGATTTGTCGCGGTTCTCGTATGAGAAGGCCTTGGTTACCCATGTTCTACCAACTGCCTCCCTATTCCCTCACTTGGACCATCAACCCCGTCTTGATATTTGAGTTGAAAGTTCTCAGGAACATTACTTTTCACCATCGGCTATCGGAGAGATTTACCAAATAATTACGATAACCGAGTTTCAATAGGTCTATCCTGTCCTTGATCCTCATCCACCCAAGCTCACCCCTGGTCGCTTCTAGCGCTGCGGCATTACTCGAGCCTGTTATCCATCGGCCTGCATCGTTCGACACATTTTATTTAATTATAACTGATAACAGATATAGCAACATTTTACTTTTCTTAACACAAACACATCATAACAAGCATATCGTGTCCTCGTCTGCCTTAGTATTGAGTAGCACCCCATTTTGCTTTATTACCTGCGGATATTCTCTAACCCGGCATGCTGTGTGGACAACGTCTGTTAGGAAGGGTTCTGACAGTGCATGCCACTGTCTCTGTATTAGAGACCAAAGGTCATCCTTGCGTGTAGGAATGTTTTTACCTATTTCCTTCTTGACATGAAGTTGAACCCATATATTTGCTATAGGATTGAGGCCAGGACTGTTCCCTGACCATGGCAAGATCTGAATTCTCTTTTCCTCGAGGAATTGCCCTGTTATCACCGAATTGTGGCACGGCGCAAGATCATACTGAAAGGTGTAGTCTACTAGGCATTCGACGTCCATCTGGATATCGTTTACAATTTATTACTTTCCAAAGTGTGATTTACTGGGATTTCCGGGTTTGATTATAAACGATAACTTCACAAGTGAATGATGCAATCAACAATTGTGTCATGTTTTCGTACGTGCAAACGACGATGCTTTGCCGTGGGTGTAATGGGGACTTCGTTGTTTTTGTTTTTTTAACCCTTTACCTAGCACGAAATGCAGACGACAGTGGCAAAAAAAAATCTTGAATAACTATTTTTTCACTTTTTGTCTCAAAAACATAGGTTATGACCCCTCATCTCGACGAGCTCGTTCCAATGAGGGGTCATAACCTATGTTTTAGAGACAAAAAATGAAAAAATAATGAAAATTAATTGGCGATTTTTGAGAAGAGCGCTGGCAGGTTTTGGCCGTTACGTTAGGTAAAGGGTTAAATAATATAATTATCGTTAATAATGAAAAGTAATAAACAGAGTAATCGCTTGACTGGACAGGTTACGTGAAATAATTCATTCGAGGCGAGGGACTATATTGTAAAACACTCGTGCACATTCGCGCACTCGTGTTTGTACAACGTCCGTCACCTCTCATGAATTATTTCACGTAACCAGTCTAGTCAAGCGATTACTCTCTATTTAGGACACCAACACCGTTTGCGCCGAGGACGCCCCAACAAGTAACACTTGTTGGGTGCTTAACAGTAAACTGCAGACAGTTTTTATGAAACTTTTTTATGTTTCGTTCGTCACACACGGAAATGTTTCCTGTCGTTGTACGAACTGAGTGAATGTTTTATTTGGGAAATGACAAATTGTTGCCTTTTTCTTAATGGCGTTCTGAAATTCTGCATCTGAGCATTTCTAATTTATGTTTCTTTTGGTATAACGATGTGTAGTTACTGAAATAATATTTTAGCATTAAATGTCAATACAACGTGGTGTTTACGTTTATAGAAACCAGTAAGAAATTAACTTCTGATGTGTGACATATTTGAACAATGTGCTATTATTTTCTGCAAAATATCATGTGCTATTATTTATACATGGAGCTGTAGTAGGGACTGGAGGCCAGGCCTTGTGTCTTTCCTCCTGTGAGTGGAACCTGGTCGGAGATTTTGTTATTTACTTTGAACTTGTGGTTCTGTCGGTCAGGAAAGAGGATGATTTTGTTTGGTAGTCCAAAGTTGTGGAGTTTGTACCTGGTGCCGTTGTGCCACACTGAGTCGAGAGCCTTTTTGACATCAAGGAAAGATGACCGCGCATCTTTCTTGCCGCGATATTGCCGTTTTAGTGTGTTCTGCTAGCCTGTAGACGTCTTCTATACCTTGCTGCTTCTTGCTTCGATATCTCCTTTGTTATTTGTAGAAGAAGTTTTTCCGATTCGAGGTGGTCTTTTAATCGGTTATTTATGGTCCGTTCGTGAACTTTCCATATGATGGGTCGGTAGTTGGGAGGAACTGTTTGGTCTTTTTCGGGCTTAGATATCATGATACCTATGACCGGCCAACTTTCGCGTTTTGGGGGAATTACCCAATTTTGGTACAGGCATTGAAAATACTCGCGAGTCTAATGAATAAGGTTTTGTGAGCTTTCTTTAATAGCTTGTAACTTATTCCGTCTTCACCGGGTGAAGACACTTTTTGCATATTCGGAGATATTAAATAATTCATCTGTCGTGAAGGGATCAACTAGCTTGTGTTCGCCCTTATTTCAGCCGTGTTGTCTACGTTGCACTGACTGAAGACTGCCGCATGTTTTTCAATGTGTTTATCAACGGTATTTTTCCAACTATTGTCATAATTATCACAGTAGTATGCAATGTGGAAAATAGACCTGTTCTGGTGGAGCGGATGGGGGAGTGGGGGAAGTGAGTGGATGACTTCATCTTCATTAAAAAGTTACGTAAGGTAATTAACGTCACTTAATGAATATTTTTTTATCACTTTAATAACTGTTGCTTAATTAATTTTAATTAATGAGTGTTGCATAATTAATGTAATTAATGTAATTAATGAGTGTAATTAGGGTTGATTATAATAATTAGTATATTAATAAATGAATTAATAATGTCGATTAGTACATATTTTTTTTTTAAAGTCATAATTTGGGATAGATATTATTAGATAAAAAAATAATATATTTAAAAATAACATTGACATACTGGACATATATATGAATGCTATCGACTAACTTTGACCTGGACACCTGCTAAGGTAAACACTTCATTATGTCTGGGTGTAATTAAATCGATTTTTTTTCAAACGCAAACTACTATACGAGAGTGACAGATGTTGAAGCAATTAACTCTATTGTTCAAAAGTTATGGGCGTAATAAAAACCTCATTAAATTAGCGGTCAACATGCAACCTTCTTCCAGACTCTGAGATTCAAATTTCAACGATTTTTTAATGGTCCGATTTCTACGTTTTGACTGGTTCTCAAAAAAATCACAAGCGAAATCGCCATGAGACTACTGTACACGGGGGAGAGGATATACATGGCTGTACTTTATGCCGCAATACTTTCAAGAGATGAATTAACGGATCATCTGAAAACCCACCAAGAAGGTGCTTTGAACTGTCAATTTTGTGTTTCAATAACAAATTCAACAAAAGAGAGAGGCAGTGTACATCGAACATCCGGCGATTTCAAGATGTTCCAGTGGACGTTTTGTCGGAAATCCTATAGAAGGAAAGATACATTAGAAAAAACATATGGAGAAATGTCAAAACTCGACATTTAACTGCGCGACTGGCGGGTTTCAGCTGATTCAACTTAACAGTCATCACACCACAAGTAGCAGAGATGCACAACTCGATTGACTGGTGGAGATGCTCCTCATCAAATAAGGGGGGGTCAAATGAGATTATGAGGAGGGGTGAAGTAGACAAGTGTGTTGTCATATGTTTAAAAGTTTAATAACCTTAATTGCTATGATGTAATCCCTTTAATAAATAGCGTATATTCATTTAATATAATATATTAATAATTTTTGTTAAATAATTTTTTATTCCACACCCCTGTATCCCCTCACAGTACCTAAAACTTTCATGTACGCCCCTCCTCCAGGTCATCCAATACTAAAAAACTTTTGGAAACCTCTCTCCCCCTCCCCCACTCCTCACAATAGCTAAAGTATCTTGAACCCCAGTCCAGTTCTCTAAATGTAATGGACATGTCAGGCCCCCGGATACCCCTTCCCCACAATTTTGAGCGATCAAATTACTCCGATTAGTCTCCTCTCATAACTTACCACACTCTTATCCCTTATTTACTATGAGATTGTCCCCCCTAATAAATAGCGTATATTCATTTAATATAATATATTAATAATTTTCGTTAAATAATTTATTCCACAAGACACTTCTCGTAAAAAAAACAAAATGGCAGATTAGTTTGACAGAAATACGTGTATTGATTTATTCATGAGTGTCTGTCGGTTGTGTCCTTGGGCAAGATACTTCATCCCCATTGCCCATGTGGGGGCACGGTGATGCTGTGCACTAAGGCATACTGCACGTCAATGGAGCACCTGTCATCAACCAATGCTAACCCTGTGTAGAATTTTGACAGTTGCTTGCCATTGCTCGGTGGCTCTCTCTGGCTTCCTCCACCCGTAAAACTGTTGTGGTCATGATTAGCCATTGTGCTGAAATATGTGACCTTAAACACCAATAAATAAATATAAATAAATAGTCGGTTATCAAAACAGCCCTTAGGTGTTTAACAGTTAATTGTGGACCAGTGCATTTAAAATGAAAAATTTGGGTGATAACACTACGGACTGTGTTTAATCATAGAAAAATCACACCCGCGGTATTACTGACCCATATGATTTATTTTTGAACGTTTACTGAAGAATAAACCACCCATCTAAGTAAAATCGTGAAAGAGCTACCATTATGGTGGGGGTGGGCGGTAACGTTGTGTACTATGGCGTACTACCTTCAGCCAAAGGTCAGTCGAGTTGTGCATCTCTGCTACTTGTGGCGCAATGACGGTTAAGTTGAATCAGCTGAAACCCGCAAGTCACGCAGTTAAATGTCGAGTTTTGACATTTCTCCATATGTTTTTTCTAATGTATCTTTCCTTCTATAGGATTTCAGACAAAACGTCCACTGGAACATCTTGAAATCGCCAGATGTTCGATGTACACCACCTCTCTTTTGTTGAATTTGCTACTGAAACACAAAATCGACACTTGAAAGCACCTTCTTGGTAAGTTTTCAGATGATCCATTAATTCATCTCTTGAAAGTATTGGGGCATAAAGTACAGCCATGTATAGCCTCTCCCCCATGTACACCAGTCAAAACGTAGAAATCGGACCGTTAAAAAATCGATGAAATTTGAATCTCAGAGTCTGGAAGAAGGTTGCGTGCTGACCGCTAATTTAATGAGGTTTTTATTACGCCCATAACTTTTGAACAATAGATTTAATTGCTTCAACATCTGTCACTCTCGTATAGTAGTTCGCGTTTGAAAAAAAAAATTGATTTAGTTACACCCAGACACAATGAAGTGTTTACCTTAGCAGGTGTCCAGGTCAAATATCTATCCCAAATTATGACTTTAAAAAAAAATATGTACTAATCGACATTATTAATTCATTTATTAATATACTAATTATTATAATCAACCCTAATTACATTAATTACATTAATTATGCAACACTCATTAATTAAAATTAATTAAGCAACAGTTATTAAAGTGATTAAAAAAATATTCATTAAGTGACGTTAATTACCTTACGTAACTTTTTAATGAAGATGACATCATCCACCTCCCCCCCCCCCACTCCCCCATCCGCTCCACCAGAACTGGCCTATTTCCCACATTGCATATTACTTATCACCTATGTGGGTTTGGTGAGAGTTCGCGAGTAACATGACGAAAGTATTGACTTCGTCTTTGTCACATGTTGTATAGCTGTCGTCTTGTTCGTGCAGTTGTGGGTGTTTGAGGTGTTATTGGTCTTTTGTTCGGTCAGTCTTTTGAATGTGTCGTAGAATTCTTTCGGTTTATTGACTGAATCACGTTTTTGTGGCACTTTCCCATTGTTTTTTCCTATCAGTTTTTATACTCTTTTGACATCGCGATGAAGTTTATTGAGTGATTTAACCAGATTGCGATACGGCTTTTAAACTAACGCTAACTAATAGCATTTAGCACGGACTGGGATACTGAGGTATCCACAAACCTGCTCCTATTAGCCCTACCATTAAGAACAGACTAGTCAGAGGCAGGATTGTAGAAAACGTTTGGGACTGAAGAAAAGGGATCCGAACTTTTTCCGAGATAATAATCTCTCTAAACCGGTATTTACATGACATAATATATACAACAACATTTACAATTTTGCGAACAAAAATAAAATAAAAACAATACAGAGAACATATGAAAGTTTATGACTTTTACAAAGGTGCAGGTCTCTTTCTCACTCTCCCATTCTCCAACATCATCACACGTACATCGATTGCATCGTAAGTTTCATTTACATGAATTCAACGTCTTGCATTTCTGTTACTGTCTGACTATCTCTTTTCTATGGACACGTGGTTTTGGGTACATAAATCTGAATGGGTTTGTTTATTTGAAAGTAGAAGAAACAATTTTCATAATCTCCTTTATTTTCTCCATGGACCTCTGGTGTGTATTTCAAAATATGGTGCCGAGTCTCATTCCTTTTTATGTCAACTGTTGTACATGGTTCTATCAGATAGCACCACAACTTTACGGATGCCTCGTGGAACCTTAGGCGGTGGGCCATAAACGCTGACAAAGAGCAAATACACAGAACGACACACACATGTGAATGGGTTAATCGATATGGCACGAGTGCCAGCGCGGAAGGATAGAACGAGAGGCCAGAGGCCTCGAGTTTTATCCTTCCGAGATGGCACAAGTGCCATATCGATTAACCCATTCATACACGTGTGTCGTTCTCTGTTTATTACACGCCTTCGCGTCTATAAAACAATTATTAGAAGGACACTCAACAATTCATTTGATAATTATCACCATAGAGAACACATTTTGTCGCCAACCAAACTAGCGAGGGGAACCTGTGTTACGCTGTCGTCCTCTGAGTTCCAATGAGTTCTATGTGCCTACTGGCCGCCTACTGGCACATAGAACACATTGGAACTCAGGGGACGACTTTTAGCTATCGCTAGGGATTGAAATTGTAATTGCGGTACACGATTTGTAGAAAATTCCAGTGAAATTTCGCTTCTTTATAAAATAGTCCGTCAACGATTTCCGTTCCACACATCTGCGGAACAAATTTTCATTTTCCGCACGGTTTAGTGTTGCTGTAGATAGGGATTTCATAGAACAAGCATGTAATAAAGACATGTCTTCTACACTTGGTTATAGAGCGAGCACGCCACCTCCTCCTCAAACCACTTCATCGTACGATCTTCATCTATGATTTGCCATTTTTTTTATTACACGCCTGTTCTATGAAATCCCCATCTACAGCAACACTAAACCGTGCGGAAAATAAAAATCTGTTCTGCAAATATGCCCGGAACGGAAGTCGCTGACGGACAATTTTTAAATAGAAGCGAAATTTTACTGACAATTTCTACAAATCGTGCAACGCATTTACAATTTGAATCGCTAGCGATAGCTGAAAATGGTCCCCTGAGTTCCAGTGTGTTCTATGTGCCAGTAGCCACATAGAATACATAAGCTACGGAGTTGTTACACTTAAACAGCAAATCCCACTGATAAACCTCCCATAATCCTTTTACTACAAAAATGTAAGTTTTTAATCACACACCGATTCGGAAAAAGTCAACAGACAATTAGAATTAAAGAAACGTTTCACTTCTTATTTCATTCCAAGAAATTTTGCAGTCTCTTAGGCAGCATTACTCTGAGGTTATGTTTTCCTCTTTTTCTTCTTTTTTTAAAAAAAATTGTAATTAACATATTTACTTATCTTTCCATTTCAAGGTGGATATTTAATGGGTCATTTAATCTGTAGCCCAGGAGGGGGTTCTTTAAATTTTGGGCATAACCTTATTCTGTTGGTGAAGGATAGTCATCCCCAACTGGCAATTCCAATACTGCTTTCACAAACACGATTGTTTCCTTCAAATACACACACTGGCCAGTGGCAGTCTTCGTCTGGGGCAAACTACAGCACTTTCCTCGTACTGTGGTCACGTTCATGCAGCTGCCGAAAGGAAAGCAAACCAAGTAATTTAATCCTGAGGACTTCATCCAATAAGCTAGATTCCAGCCACCGTTATTGACGGTGTGCAAAGGTCTAGTGGTTTAGGTGTTGGATTTCTGATTGTGAGAGATCGATTCACGGCCGGGGATCGGATCAGAAATCAACATTCTAAATTCCTCGAAAATATAATTTTGTCCGTCAAAATACATACATAGTCTCGTACCAGTGTTCGTCTGAAGCCAACCGCAGCGGCACTTTCGCCGTCTGTAGCCAGAGCGTTTCACACATTCATACAGCTGCCGAAAGGAAAGTTAACCAAGTCATCATGAGAACTTCATCCAATAACCTAGATTCCAGCCATCCTTTTGGCGGTGCGCAATTTTCTAGTGGTTTAGGTGTACTCCCGATTGCCGGGAGGAATTACCATGAGTTCGATTGCCGGCCGGGGATCAGAAACCAACATACTATATTCCTCAAAAATAGGACTGTGTCCTTCAAAACATACACTCATCGACCCCTGAGTTCCAATGTGTTCTAAGTGCCTACTGGCACATAGAACACATCGGTACTCAGGGGACGACATGCCAGTTTTCGTCTGAGGAGAACCGCAGCACTTTGGTCGAACTGTGGCCTGCGCATTTCACACTTTCATCCAGCTATCGAAAAGAAAGTTAACCAAGTAATCATGAGAAAGTGAACCAAGTAATCATGAGAAAGTGAACCAAGTAATCATGAGAAAGTGAACCATGTACTCATGAGAACTTCTAATAAGCTAGATTCCATTTATCGTGTTTGACGGTGTGCAATGATCTAGTGATTTAGGTGTTGGACTCTCGATTGCCAGGGGGATTGCCGTGAGTTCGGCCAGGAATCAGAAACCAACATTCTAAATTCCTTGAAAATATGATTGTGTTCTTCAAAACACACACACACACAAACACACATACATACATCCGAGTCATCTCAAAAATACATAGGACATCCTGTCAAACATTTCTAAATTGAAAATATCGAAAAATGCAATCCTGGCTACTTTGGATATCGACAGCATGTATTCGAACATTGATATTGATAAAGGTATTAAATCTATTAAAAATGCATTTGAAAATTATCCGGATGCAAAACGCCTGGATGAACAAATTTTGAATATTTTAGAGCTGGGCTTAAAAGGTATAGAGAAAATTATTTACAAATAATGGGTTGTCCAATGGGCAAAAGATTCAGTCCTAATTTTGCAAGCATTTATGTGGTGGGGGAATGGGAGGGAAATACCTTAAGCAAATATATGTCAAGCATCCTCTCGTATATCTCAGATATTTAGATGACATTTTTATTATTTGGGAACATTCAAAAGAAGATTTTTATGAACTTTTAGAAATTTTACTCAATCGAAACATCAAGCTGATAGCTACTATCAGAGAAACTTCTGTTGATTTTCTCGAGATGACCGTGAAAAAGGCAAGCAATTCCAGGCACCCGGTTATTTAGATTATAAATTATATTTTAAACCAACTGATTCACATCAACTGTTGCACACAAAATAATTTTATCCTCAACATATATTTAAAGGTATCATTAAATCACAGCTTATTCGTCTCCACCACAATTCAAGTGATAAGGTAAATTTCAACGAGGCTTGTTCTACCTTATTTGGCGTCGTCAGATCGAGGGGATACTCAGTGCGGTGGGTGGGTGGGTGGGTGGGTGGGTGGATTTTGGATGGGTGGTTGGGATGGTTTGTGGGTCGGTGGATGGGTGGGTCGTTCGGTCGGTCGGTCGGTTGATTGTCTTGATGGATTGATTGTAATTATACTGTTTTTACCTATTTGCTGCTTTAGCGTCTTCTCCTCTTGGCTCCCAACCTCCCCCTCCCCACCCTCCTTCCCATTCCTGTTAAACATGTAACCTGACCCTTTTCCTAACATGATGACCGATATCAGATTACGCTATCTGGAAGGACATCAGCCATTCTTTTTTTCTTCAATCTCTACCGCGAAACATGACGCTTCATCACTCATTTGAGCGAGCTCGTTCTCATTTGGCGTCAAGTGCGGTACTTTTAGAGCAACAATAATAGGTCTTGTTTAGACATTCGTCTTTTATGTTCGTACTGGGTAGATTTCCCATATCTAAAATACTTAATGAATTCATATATTATTATTATATTATTAAATATTACAAACTATGATTGTTGATCGCACTATGTACGAAATATTTGGTTGAAATATACTGTAAGATGTAAACATCTCCTTTGGTGCATATGTACTGTGTTTCCAAGTTGAAAGGATTTGGATGTTGTTTGCTATTTTGTTTCATCTCCTGTTTTATTTAAATGTATTTCCTTTTCAATTCTTTTTTCTGTAAATCAATCGATGGAATATATTAGTAGGTACTTTACAATGTTTTTTATCACTAGACAGAATACACATTATGATTTACAGTATTGGGTCCTGCCTAAAGTAGTGGTAGTATCTGTTTTGAAAAGGATGCTATTGAATAAAGATTTCTCTTAACAATAAGCACATAAATAATAAATGGGCAAAAGAAATGTCACTTCTCAAGGTATCTGTTGTTTGTTCAAGGAATTGCCACAATCATAAAGATTTCATTGTTAACCCTTTACCCAACGTAATGGCAAAAACCTAGACAATGCCATTCAATTTTTATTACATTTTCATTTTTTGCATCAAAAACATAGCTTATGACCCCTCACTGGAACGAGCTCAATGGGCTCGTTCAAGTGAAGGGCCATAAGCTATATTTATGATGCAAAAAATTAAAAAAATAGTTTTTCAATAATTTTGTTTACAAGTATCGTTTGCTTTTCATGTTAGGTAAAGGGTTTCACACTTCCGAACTTGGTTATTAAGGTTTGTTGTTCATGAGAATCAATTAAGACAGCTGATAAACATTCATGTTTAACCCTTTACCCAAGGCAGACCATATCAAAATTTATTATTTTAAAATATAATGTTTTTTTTAATTTTTCAAACATTTCAACAAAACCACATCATGTGACCACCCATTGGAACGAGCTCGTTCCTAAGAGGAGTCACACTATATTGTTTTGTTAAAATTTTAATTTGCATATTACGCAGGCGGATGTGGCCGATTCTTTGGGTCTTATTATACGAAGGCACTGTGAATAGCATTAATACCATCTGTGTACAAGCGAGGGAAATCGCGTGTTATGTGCTGTTGATGCGCGAACATTTACTCAGCAAACATTTGTTAGAACGATATATCGATAAGTCTTGTTATAAAAAAAACTAGTATGTTCAAACTGACAGAACTATTTGCAGATAAAACTATAGAGAAGCTAATAAACTTGTGTAGATTTATTCGTGAAATAAGTAGAATGAGAACACCCTCGAGTGTTTAGCTCTTTCCCTTCCACCTGATAAACCCTTTCAGTGATGATCAAACCGCAACGTAAACCTGGACGTCATTAATTATTCCCGAATGGGGTATAGCCTCTGATACCTCATTGGGGAGAGCTAGATGAACTCACCCCGTGGGGGTTCATGAGCTGGGCTTAGAAAAGCCTTAACCTTGCGCCCCTATCAGTGCTCATAAGACTATTTATTTATTTATTTATTTATTTATTTATTTATTTATTTATTTATTTATTTATTTATCAGAAGAAATAAACACCCACCACGCCCCCGTTTGTAAGTGAGGTGCAAATACACTCCATACTCCGGCATGCAGGCTCGTGCGGCTATTAATAGCGACGAATTCTTGCAAGCTGCGACCATTGATGGTGTTCGCACGATACTGTTAAGAATAAATACTCGACCACACTTTAAATTAAAAGAACCTCTGAAAAATATGAATTTATTTTCCACAGTAAAACAAATGCGCACGTGTTATTTGTATTTGTGTGTATTTAAATATCGTCTTTCGCCATTGTATGGAAAAAGACAAATAAATGAATTGAATTGAATAGTGGAGAAAAAACGTATAGTGTAGAAACGACATATAGTATAGAAAAAAGTCAACGTATAGTGTAAAAACGATGCATAGTGTAGAAAAATCAATGTATAGTGTAGAATTGTTTGCAGCGCATAGTGTAAAAAAAAACTCGACGTATAGTGTAGAAATTCGCAATGTGTCAGAACGTTTGGTGTAGGAAATAACTTATAGTGTAGTAAAGACGTATTAGTGTGGGTCGTTATGTATTTTCAAGGGAATGGCATGCCGATTTTGGGGGGGTTTGTTTACTTGGATTGTTTAGGGTCTGACAATTCCGAAAAGATCTTCCCCAATTTTTATTGGGAGTTCGGCCCCAATAGTGTATGGGGAGTTTTTCGGCTCCTATTGGGTGGACTCTGGTGGTGGACCCAGTCTGTGAGATCTTATATGGGGGATCACATGTCGTGTAACCATACCTCCTCGTAGTGTAGAAACGACGTAAAGCATAGCAAAAGTCAACGTATAGTGTATAAACGCTGTATAGTGTAGAAAAAAAAAAACATGTAGTGTAGAAACGATGTATAGTGTAGAAAAAATCAACGTATAGTGTAGAAACGACGTTTCGTGTTGAAAAAATCAACGTATATTGTACAAACGCTGTATAGTGTAGAAAAAATCAACGTATAGAATAGAAACGACGTTTCGTGTAGAAAAAATCAACGTATATTGTAGAAACGCCATATAGTGTAGACAAAATCAACGTATAGTGTAGAAACGATGTATAGTGAAGAAAAAATCAACGTATATTGTAGAAACGCCGTATAGTGTAGAAAAATCAACGTATGGTGTAGAAACGACGTGTAGTGTAGAAAAAAATCATCGTATAGTGTAGAAACGATGTATAGTTAGAAACAATCAACGTATAGTGTAGAAACGACGTATAGTGTAAAAACAACGTATAGTGTAAAAAGAAAATTCACGAAAATTTGATGAATACCGAAAATATCTCGTTCGTGGCTACAAGAAATATGAGGATCTTCACTCGCGACTGCATCGCTCGTGAAGATCCTCATATTTCTTTGTAGCCACTCACGAGATATTTTCGGTATTCATCAAATTTTCGTGAATTTTCTTTTTATTTAATGCTCTACGACTACAAACTCTCCAATTTGTGGCCTTTATTTGCCATTAAGGCGCAAAATTTATGTGCCGAACCGGCGTCCATACAAAAATTACAACAACCAAACTCCAACCATTGGAATGTGTGAATATCCGCACAAAAAGTAGTCCCGTCTTATTTCTCCCCTAACTTTACGATTTACCAAGGCTGGCGAATTGAAATAATCGCAATGTGTTTCGAAGAAATAGAACAATAACAAAAAACACCACTTTCTTATTTTCAATAACAAGACACGTCATTTTATTTTTTTTGAACTCAATGCACTGAAGACGTGTGAAGTTGAACTGAAGAAATTTGAAAGTGATTTCGGCTTTTCGCTGGAAGGTGAATGAGAAAGTCAAACTTTGAAACCGCTGATTTAATGAATTGATTTAGTCACTGTCACTATCAATTATTCGAATTCGTTTGTATTTGGGACTCTGGAATTCATTATTGATGTGCTGACTCGTTTAAAGTACATGTGATTCGTCATCCGAACCTACGATGAAATATCGATTTCTAAATATCATTTTGATATTTCGTTTTGCCGACCGACAGGGGAATATGACTTAATTTTTCAGCGTGAATTGATGCCTGAGCATTAAATAAAAACTGATTTTATAGCATTTAATCGTTTTTTAATATTTTTGAAAGATAGCTTTAATCTGATACTGGTATTTTTCAGCGTAGATACTATTTGATTATATAGTTACGTGCTGTTACCGAATATCATAATGGTTGGTATCCCGTGTTTTTGTGAACTATTTTGTAATTGAGAAAAAATGTACATCAATACGCGAAAAAGTAGACCAGACCGTAAAAATACTGGACAGGTGGGTGGACGGATCCAAAGCGGTCCAAAGGTGACTGTCTGGTCCGCTGTCCAGTTCACCCCTCAACCGTAGACCAGACCGGTCCAGCGCGGTCCAGTCCGTATCGATATTGTGTACATCCATCTGCGTACTCGAGCGGGTCGCCTGGAAGTAGAAAACACGATTTTAGCTTTAACAAATTGCCATATAAAAATGCGTTTTCTTTATAATCACTCACGAAGTCCATTTTTTCTACACTATATGTTAAATTTAAAATACATTATACGCTGGTGGCAATTTCCACCCTGTACGTTGATTTTTTTTCTACACTATACGTCGTGTCAACACTATACATTGATTTTTCTACACTATACGTCGTTTCTACACTATACGTTGATTTTTCTACACTTTTTGTTGTTTCTACACTATACGTTGGAATGTTCTAAACTATACGTTGTTTCTGCACTATACGTTGAAATTATTTACACTATACGTCGTTTCTACACTATACGTTCAAATTTTCTACACTATGCGTTCGAACAACACTTCGCCAGGCTGACATTTCCACAAACATTGATAGGCGGAAACTTCACTGGTGACATTTTCCAAGACAATGTTTTAAATTTAAGGCACGGTGACAAATTTTCAGTTATTAAAATGTTTGCGCTTTTGCATATCTCGTATTATTATATACTGGATTAATAAAATACACTGAGGAGGGATGACCTTCGCAATAATTTTATATTTGTCACCCCTATTTTGTATATTATCCTTCCAAAAAGGATGCGGTTACTCAGATAACCGTTATCTGCTTTAGATTTCCAAATACGTACATCAGTGCATGAATGTATGCATATGTATGTAAATATATATGTTTGTGTGCGTTTATGTGCGTGCGTATGTATGTTAAGTATGTATGTATGTGTGTGTGTGTGTGTGTGTGCGTGCGTGCTTGTATGTGTGTCTGTATGTATGTATATATATGCGTGTGTATATATATCGTCGACTGAGTGCTAGAATGTTCTATGTCCCACACGGGACATAGAACATTCTAGCACTCAGGCGACGATATGTATCTGTGTATATATGTATGTGTATGTGTAAGAACGTAGACGTCTTCCCTATGCACAGTTCATACCCAACTTGTACGTGTGCTGTGACTACAGTCTACTTGTATTTTCTGTAATACTAGATGAGTTACCGGATCAGTTTGCACCCAGGTTGGCGTCTTGCTTTCTTTCTTCATTCCAATATTCTCTTTTTTCCTACAGTACCTCTCATGTTAATTTCCATGGTTTAAACAATATAAACGTAACTGTACGAGTGTCATTAATCCGATTATATCGTTATATTGTAAATGTCAAACGTGGAAACGACCTTTTATAAGCTCTTTAGCTTTCTGTCGGATCCACCATCAACAATGTTGTACTTTGTATCTCTTGAAATGTTGAACAAATAAATATTGTTTTAACTAAATACGTACATCAGGCCAAAGCTATAGATGAACAATTGCGAAAATCTTGAGCATTTTATGGGTTTCCAGTGAATCTCCTCTCTGTGTTGGTAGGAAAGATGAGATTGTATAACAATTATCTGCGTTTTACAAAATGTGTTGTTCAAGAAAATATGTTAGTTTATTTTATAACCAACATTTTACCGGAGGACATTTCACTTCACATTGGTGGGGAGACAATTTAACAGTGGATCTTTCTCCAACCTGTTTTTATATTTTTCGAGAAATACGGGCAAAATTCTGTTGTCATTCTAACTTATAAAAAGCGTACATTATAATAATTAAAAATTTGTAGATATGTTTTAAATTTAAACGATGCAAAATGAAGATATTCGCTAAAATTTAAAGCATGGAGACACATTTTTAATTATAATAATGTATGTTTTTATTCAACATCTCGTATTATTTCAGAATGGGTTAACAATACACGGAGTGGGGTGTCCTTTGGAATAATTTAAAATATGTAAACCCTGTTTTCTATTTTACCCTTCCAACACAGATGAGAAGATTGTTTCAGTAATCAGAATCTCATTTAGATTTTCTACTTCGTAGGGGACAAAATCAACGAGTCCGAAAATCATGAACAGATTACGTGAATCTAAAGAACCTCTTCAACGACGTCGGCAGGCTGAAATGAGATTGTTTAGAAAATACTGTAACGTAATGTTCGGGTAAATCAGTTTATTGACTAACCAGCATAGAATATTGTTACCATATTTGTATTCAATCAGGTTTTCCAATTGAAGCTTAAGCCCATTTGTACACCGCGTATATATGGGTGTCGATGGGATCGGCTCAATGAGACATCCATATTTGCATGGCTTCTTGAAGAAAACAAATAGTGCTTTTAAAGTAAATGTTATTCCGGGAAGAAGTTAAATATCCTTTCACAGTGACTGATTTTATGGTAGATTCTTGTGACAAATGTGGGGCCGTTCTCGTCGGCTGTTGTAGTATAGACCAGCTTCTGTTCAATATAATTGTACTATTTTGTGTGTGGGTTGGTGGATTTACAGGGCTTTGTGAACATCGGTCCTGCGCCACAGGTACATTTACACATTTCCATAAATATGCAAAAGCCTTACGCTTATTCTTAAAGTGGATAAAGGTGGTGTTATGTTATGTTATGTTATGTTTGTAATGTCATGTCATGTCATGTCATGCCATGTCATGTCACGCTATGCCATGCCATGCCATGCCACGATACGCTACGCCACGCCACGCCACGCCACTCGAGTAACGTAACATAACGCCACGCTACGCCACGCCACGCCACGCCACGCCACGCCACGTCACTTCATGGCACGTCATATCACGTCACGTCATTTTATGCCATGTCATGGAAGTGGTCGGGGGAACTCGGATGGATGCCTGTTAAAGATAGAATAGATATGGAAAAATTATGCTACCATTATCAGGTTAACCTCCCAAACAGCAGATGGCGTAAAACAACGTTTAGCCATGTATGGATCTCTGATATTCAAACAGGGCGGTTAAGGAAAGGAAGGGAGCTAATGGAGATTTTCTCTATAAAGAATGAAGATTTAGAAATGGGACTGAAGCAGGGGAGTACTAGAATTAGAACCAATAAACGGGTTTACGAAAATGATGCCCTTGCTTTTGTGGAGTATCTAGATGGATCTTATGGGGGTCTTTGTTTTTCAAAGTTAGATCGAAGTCACTGGAGTTGAAAGGGAGAATCGGGAATGGAGAGGAAAGAGCGTGTCAAGTGTGTGATTTAGGAGTAACGGTAAGCCATGTAACACTTCATTCCAGAATTCCCCAAATATTTGCCTAGTGGAACAAGACTCCATAGAATACGAATGGAAAATGGGATGAAAACCTGAAGGATAAGTGGAGTGAGAATGACATGAGGTAAATGGTTAATTTTATAGTCAGGGAGATCGAGAAAGCGCCGATGAGAGGAATTATGAAACAATTTTTGACTGAAAACTGTGAAATTAGGAGGGAGAGTGGGGGGTCGCTTGGAGGGGGACTGGGTTAATGTCAGCCTTCTCGTTAAAGAACCGCTACAAATCAGCTTAAAACCGAAGAATTATTATTATTAGGTTTGTAACAGCATAAGTATTGTTAATATATATCATGTAAATACTATTTTAGTTAACTAATAAAAATGTATTATAAACTATATTGTGCTTATTTTGATTTTTTGTTTGTGTATTATCGTGAAAAATATTCCATGTTATGTTGTCAATGTTATTTTTGAAAGCTTTTGAAAAATATATATAATCAAAACAAATACAACTTTGAAGTTATTGCTACTCTGTCATAAGTTAGATGAAAAATTGTCCGACAATATATGGGACATGTCCGTCCAGCGATGTGCGTCTGTGGAAATGTCTGTATGGCAAACTCTCCGCTGTATGGCAACCTGTCCGGTTTTTGCTCTGTGGGTTCTGTAAGGTTGTATACAGGGACAGGTCTGAGCATTTAAAAATAAGATCCAGACTACTTGGAGCCTACTTTTGAAATTTAGAAGCCAGATGTACTTCTTATCCGGCAGAGTACAAAATTATTGTTGATTGTCCAAATTTCTTCATGTTTATTTTGCATTGATACTACAGATTATCACCACAGTGTGTGTCTCCGGGAATTCAGATCAAGCCGAGTTGTAGGAACAGAACAGTACTTCGACGAGCCCGTTAGGGCGAGTCTAAATGCGCTTCTGTGCCTACAACGAGACTTGATCTGAATTCCCGGAGACACACACTGTGGTGATGATAAATTTATCTCACAATATTCACCACAAAATGTGTTATAAAACTATTTTTTTAAGAGGAACTTTTTCATTTGCCTTTTCGACGGAAAGACGCAAATTGAAAAATAGAATAGTGTTCATGGAACTCCATATTGAGGTCAGTGATGATGTTACGCTTCAGAAAAAATTACGTCACTGGGATTCACTTTACTGAAAATACTGCTTGCGAAGTGGAGCAACTATGTGTTTCGTCAACGTGAATTTGCTTGTAACTTTTGCAACAATTACTGGTGAATTAAATATCCCTCTTGGTGTAAAGGTTTATTATATTTTAAAATATGCTGTTCATCGTTTATTGAGGTGGAGATTTCCACATTTCATAGCGAAAGCTAATCCTTTAACTTCAAGAGAGAAGCCTCGACTCGAACGTTCAGGAAAATCCCCATGATGCCAATAGGCTACAAACCAGTCCAAGGTGCCGAAAAGTGTGCATAATTTAACTATTCGTTGAGTTAACTTCCCCAGTGACATTTTAGCATGCCGTGCATAATAAATACAATACCGGGCGTTTAGTTGGCAGATACACTGTCATATACGGCTCAGAGAAAACAATATTAGATTCAGCTTCGCCTCACCTAATATTGTTTTCTCTGAAGGGAACAACGCGAAGCGATCGAACAACGATATTAATGCCGTTGTTTTGGCAACAGCAGAATCACGAGCTTGTGTCAGGGGCCCTTGATACGGAATCGGAACAAGGGCCCAGATACATTAAACTTTAATTTCGTAACAGTGCAAAAACACCCCGATTGTGAGATAAAAATTTATGGGAGAGTGGCTATAGGCAGCCCCACCCCATCTACTCCTCTGCCTATAGGCACTCTCCCATAAATTGTAAAAAGGCAAATCCACACAAATGATATATTTCACTTCAAAGATAATAAGCAATGTACAGAACATGAAGTCTTCAAGATGAAGCACCTTCACACCAACAGAGGGCCCAAATATTGGCTTCAAGCACTCTACCAGTTATCTGTAGTTATATTTTTTGATAATGATCTTCTTGTTGGAAGCTTTTAAGCTGTGTAGGACATACATTTGTGCATTTAATTACATCAGTTTGTGGCATAATTAACGTTTTTTCTCAAATGATTGAAATATAATTTCCTTTCACCACAAATACCATTCATTTTCATAAAAGTTCCTAGTCAAGTGACCAACGGAGGAAATGAGGTCTTACCTTATGGTTACAAGCCAACTTAGAAGCCTATGTTTAAGATTTAGGAGCCAAATGAGAATTTTAGGAGTCACATTCACACTGGCTACTTACTGGGTCGGTCCCCTGTTGAGCGTTGTCAGAGCGCTCGACACTTGTTTGTTCAGTGATGTGTTTGAATCTGGCCAGCCTCACTTGAATTGTGTCACGTAAACCTTGCTTGCTCACGAATTAGCAAGGTGTACCTAGACGAATGACATAGTTATGGCACGTATGATTTCAGTCGACACGAATAACGTTATTCTTTTTGATCGGTTATAATCTGGGAAGCCTGGCAGTAAATTCCGTTTGCTAAATGGTTTGTTCTCTGTACTTTGCTTCCTATATTCATACAACGTCTCACGATGATATCACTGTTGGTGCTGTGAATATTGTTGAAATTCTACGGCATAGACTCATATGGCTTCCGTACTCTCCATTTGACCTGGGGAGGGTGATAGGAGTGATCTACCCAGTTGTTCGTTGATAACACTTGATTACCATGTTGGAAATGTAAAACTCTTCTTAAAAATGTATGCGCTCATAAAAAATAAATACGCACCTTGACTGGTAGAGTGCTGGAAGCCCATATTTGGTCTTTATTTTGAAGTGCAGGTGCTGCAACTTACAAATGTACAGGCATCATTTTTGGTGGATGAGCTTCATTTTTTCGTTTGAAGTTAAATTAATTTTGTCTGTTAGGATCTGCCTTGTTACAATTCATGAGAGATTGCCTATAGGCACTCTCTCATGAATTGTACCAAGGCAAAGACACATGAACAAACTATGATGACCGAAAATAATTCAACACTCTACCAATTCATAAGTATGAAAAACGTCGAGAAGTGATTTTTCACATATTTGAAAAAAAAATAAAATAAAAAGCTATAAATAGAATGTTTAACAGTCTCTTCTTAATAATACAAACGGGGTCGGGATGTGAGTCACATCAAATTGATCAAGTCTTTCAATGTAAAAAAGAACGAACTCAAAGGATAAAAACCCCAAAAACAAATTTCGATGAATGTCGAAACTGACATTACAGTTTGTGCTGTCCCGAAAATATCGGTGAGTGTCGGATAACTAGACTGATAATTGATGAGATCTGCATTCCATTTTTTACAAAGTCAATAATTCTCCTTCACCTTAAAATATTTAATCGGAAGGTGCGGTTTCATACAAAACATTTATTAAACATAAAGATATTTTTTGCATTATGAAAATTCTCGTTTTGATAATTGGTATTTTTTTAAATTAACGACTTATTATATTTTCTACTCAAAGTTTGCTAAGCACCAAGTATATCCAACTACCTGTTTTACGTTTTAGTTGAAATATTGTAATGAAAAGTGTATATATTTTTTTATTTAATCATATCTTTAATGATTTAAGTACAGAAATTAAGATTTTGTTTGTGTTTGACATTATTTTTTAGTGCACACCCACGCAGTGGCGTGTGCGCACATAGGTAATGGGTACGTGTCCATGATTTTATAATTTTTCTATATACCATGCAACAGAGTTTGGGGTGCCATCTGGTGGCGTGGCTCTCCCACTGGCAAAAAATCCAGAATCATTGTAACGGATACTTAATTGTGTTGGGCCTTTCTAGGGACATTATGTAAAATATATTGTTGCAGAATGCTGGAAACTATGATAAATAATCAAGTAATGCAGTGACTTTCGAAGTTAGGTAGTTGTTGGCGAGTTAGGTATTGTTTGAAAGTTCGAAGTGCCAATTTCGTCCGTTGCCGGTTTCGTCAGATTTAAAGCCCAGTTTCAATTTTAATTGAGAACGTACACTTCACAAATTGTTGACAACGAATAAAAAATAAAACAAGTGATTTATTGACACTTTTAGTGGGCCTTTTTCATTTGTGGGGAACTTAGCGCGATTTCCTTAGAAACAGTCGGAGTTCGGATGAATTCAAGTAACTTATGTTGACGTAAGGTCTGGGGAAATCTTTGTTCTCAAAACACGGGCATGCAGTCTTGTAGTAAAGTTTTACAGAAACAGACATGCACGCGAACAGCGATACCTATTCATTTATTCCCTAGATTTTTTCTTCACAAGTTTACTGGATCCAGTCTATGAACTATTTTTACCAATGATACAATCCAATGCCAGTTTAAGACTGTCAGAATTACAGTGTAGCGGCCAACCAATTTTGTGATCCGACGCGTTTTCCCGAAGACTAAATACCAGAATAAGCCAATTTCGAAACTGCCATCTTTGGACTTTAATCTATGCAAGATCACAGGTCGCGAGGTGTAAACAGTGCGATTTCATTGCTAACAAAACGTTTTCTTGGAATGTTTATACCTCGCGACCTGTGACCTTGCATAGATTAAAAGCCAAGATGGCAGTTTCGAAATTGGCTTATCACTCAGAACTCCCATTTAAATTACATGCACACTTCCTCTGTGTTTTGGTAAACAATGTTTTCATTACTGGATGCTTTAGGCATTGCAACCAGAACAGAACTGAATTCATCTTCAAACTAGTCAATGTCGCCCTCCTCGTCTGACCAACATCTGGAGGTGGGGATTCTTATATTTAGACTTGAGTATGTTTCTCCAAAAATGGCAGAAAACTTTTAAAAAGCCTAAATACCAACCTCCCCAGAACCTACCTCTAAATAATATTTGGCACTGCACTACAGAATCATTATTTGATGGTTTCCGACATTTTAATGGTGCTGTGAGATAACACATGACTTGCACTGTCATGCTGTTGGGAAAAAATTAAAAAAATCAATGTGTAATGTTTTATCAGAGACATACCATACCAATGACTCAAAGTGCCTTAATTAAGAAATGTGAAGGATTTAATTTTTTTTTTTTCAAATATTGCAAAATATTCATCAAACACAATGTGAAATATCTTAAGAAGCCAGAATGTGATTTAAAATGTGAAATTTAATATCATAAGAGGTTTGTTTTGTGTCAACACCAATTAATTTATGAATTATATCATAATTTGTGATGAAAGTGGGTATGCTGGGGGTCTAGGGGACACATGCAGGGCTATATTTTACCACATCAATATGTGAAGAAAATTTTACATAATTTGTTAGGATAAAATGGCAAAGTCTATTGATATTGGTGATTTATATAGCTGCAACACCAGTTTTTAAATCAAAATTGACATTCATTTTGTTTTGTGTGGAGTGGAGGGGGGGGGGGGGGGGGGGGACACCACTCTTTGTCTTGCAGTATGGTTAAATGAGACAGATTTTTCCCCAAACTATTGTCTGCTGATGCAGATTTTAGTTTTATTTTGGGATTGAGGTAGTTTTTAAAGAAAGCAGTGAATTCTCATGCAGAAATGACTCTTTTATCAAACGAAAGAGATAAAATGTATCTTTGGAAGGATTAGAATGTAGGTTAAAATCCCCCCTACAAAAAATACCCCCAATCATTTTTACACACTTAGCAAAAATTACCCCCACAGTTTTTGAGTAGTACCGGTACCACATTCTCTCACATTATTTTAAGAGCAGTACAAAAATCCCCCCCCCCCCCCCCGGCCTCTTACACCAACAGGTTAAAAGGCAGCCCAAAAGGATTTAAAAACTTATGTATTTAATTTGTAAATTACATAAACACTCATCACTATTTACAAGAAAACATGCCTTAATAACTATTTATCAAGACAGTTATTTATTGGAGTTTAAGGACACTTTCAACAGCCAGTGTCACCTCGTGTCGGAGAGTTTTATGGGTAGAGGAAACTAAAGTGCACTGAGAGAACCACTGGGCAACAGTGAGCAATTATCCAACGTGCTAACTCCACACAAGCAAAGTTAGCATTGATTGAAGCGACAAGTGCTCAGCCTCAAGTGGTAAAAAAGCTATGGACATTTTTATATGGCTTTAAATATACATGTACTTCTAAAAATTTAGGGGGTGGGGGATTTTTGTTCACCAGATATTATGGAGGGATGAATTTCTGTTCACCTGAAAAAAACATGGGGGGGGGGGATTTTTGCACATTGTGTGAAAATGATTGTGGGGGGGGGGGGGGGGGGGGGATTTTTGTCAGGGAAAAGTATTGTAGGTTACCCTTTGAAAGGTTTGCGTTTGATTATAGGAAATAAGTACATGTACCTTGTAAATGTACATGTATTTTGGCTTCCAACACTGATTTAATTATATTTTTTGGGATATTACACATATTTCACTTTTAAATGTTCATTCCAGAACCACAGACTGAATAATACTGTTTTATTTTTGGAAAAGTTATATTTTTGTCACAGTCGGCAATAAAGGTCGTATATTGCAAAAAATAATGCAGTTAAATACATCATGAGCAAGTGTGGCATCCAGAACTGAGAAGCACACTATAACCTCTGGCAAATGACAAATACATGTACACATGTAACCACCTATTTACCCTATTAACACATCTAATGAAACCATGCTTTCCCCTCATTGTACTTGTAATAGAGGGGATTCCAATTATATTCCAATCCTCTCCCAAATCACCATCCAAACATTTAGCCAGAAAACCCATACTTCACTTGTATTCGCTGAACAAGCTCATTCCAATAAGGAAGGCATAAGCTATGTTTTTGAAGCCAAAAAATGCAAAAAAAAATTAACATTGAATGGCAGTTTTGGTGAATGGTGGTAGTCGGTTTTGGCCATTACATTGAGTGAATGATTAATAAAAGCTTTCTCCATATTATGATGTTAACCCTTTACCTTACATGAAAAGAAGATAGCACTTTCGAATAACTAATTTCTTTTCATTTTTTTTGTGTCAAAAAACATAGTTATGACCCCCACTGGATTGAGCTGAACGAGCTCATTCCAATGAGGGGTCATAAGCTATGTTTTTGGTGCAAAGATAATGAACATTGAATGGCAATTTCGGTGAATGGTGCTAGCCTGTTTTGGCCATTACATTGAGTGAGTGATTAAAAATGTTAAAAAACAATTTATTCACAGCGTATTTTGGAACATAAATTTGGGGAAAGGGGTGGTGGGGGTACAGTGGGAAAAGTAACAAAGTTGCAAATGTGAATGAATGGCTTTTGTGCACAGCTACAAATACAGTAGTCTGATACTATTGCTGTCAGGGTCACCATGTTATAGCACAAAACTGCATTAACAATTGTTCCTCTACCCCCCATACTAAACCATTCAGCTGATGAGAAAGTTAACAGCATGCACTCTCAGTTTCCTATGATTTGCTTTAGTACTGCAGCACTCAGAGTCCACTGAGGTTTTTTCTGTTTTGACAACCCTGTCCTGGCTCTTCTCGTTGTATTTTCATTGTATGTCAGTCAGTATTCCTATGTACATGTAGAATGTCACTTTCAAAATATGTGATTGCATGGCTGTCTGTCCATTATACCTTTCCTATGTACATGTACATGTAGACTGTCTCCTTCAAGATATGTGATTGCATGTCTGTCTGTCCATCATGCAAAGTGTTGGTTTGTTTCCATTTGCACAGTTCTACATTTTCAGTAACTGGCAATTGACCCCCCCCCCCCCCCACACACACCCATACACACACAAACACAAATATATTAAACATTAAAGAGCACTACATTCCAGAAGCAAATATCTGAGTCATCCTCACTGGATACTAGGCATGCATGTATTTTCCCTAAATTTCACTCTTTTTATCAGAATGGGTGCCTGCAGGGATTAAATCCAAGGTTGTAAACGAGCTCTTGTGGGTACATGTACTTGTTGGACATGTACATCACTACAGAATCAATATTTGATGGTTTTAGGCATTTTTACAGTATGCTGTAACATAGGAGCAGTGCTCAGCTGGTCATGCTGTTGGAAAAAATCAGTGTTTAATGTTGTGTCAGTGCCATACCAATGACTCTAAGTGTCTTAACTGAGCAATGTGAAATATCTTCAGAAGCCAGAATGTGATTTAGAAAATATCACAAATGGGAAATTTAATATCACAAGAGGTTTGTTATATGTCAACATCAATCAATTTATGAATTTTATCACAGTTTTTGATAAAAAGGGGCATACTAGGGGGACACCTTCAGGGCTATATTTTGCCACATCAGTATGTAGAAGAACATTTGACATCAGTTGTTAGGATAAAATGGTACTGCCTATTGATATTGGTGAATTATATAGCTGCAACCCCAATTTTTGATTCAAAATTGACCTTTATATGGTTTCATGGGGTTGGAACACCACTCTTTGTCTTGCTGTATGGTTAAAGGAGACAATTTTTTCCTCAAAGTATTACATGCTGATGCAGATTTTAGTTCTATTTTGGGATTGGGTTAGTTTTCTTAAAAATCTGCATGAATTCTTTTAGGTAACAGAGCAAAACAGAGTAGAAAAATGTATTGGAGGCAACAGCAGTTTTTAAGCCATTTGACACAGTTTGGACAGTTTTCTTTAAAAGAACAAATTTCTCATGTTTTTAACTCAGTGGAAGCCAAAAGTTGAATTCTCCTGCAGAAATGACTCTTTTGTCACATGAAATAGGTAAAATGTGTCTTTGATAGGATTGGGGTTGATTAAGGAAATACATAATATGGCTTCTGAACCTGATTTAATTATTATTTTGAGAGATTATTTCACAGTTAAAAATTCATTGGGGTACCACACACCTTACAATACTTTTTATTGTTTTGAAAAGTATGTTTTTGTTATCATTAGCAATAAGGGCTATATATTGTAAGTAAATTCACATCTTGAGCAAGTGTAGCCTCCAGTGGCACACTACAGCCCCCAGCAAATGCCAAATAACAACCCATTTTACCATACATGTATTAATGAATGTAATTAAACCATGGTTCCCCATCATAGTACAGGGGCAGAGGGGGTTCCAATCTTCCAACCTCTTCCAAATCACCATTCAAACCCACAGCCAGAAAACCCATATTGCACTTTCATTTAATGGCATTTAGATGTTTGCCTGAATTATGCTGTTAACCCTTTACTTACATGTAACATGAAAAGCTGATTACCCTTGCCCACAAACTTATTGAATTACTTATTTTTGTGTCAAAAACATGACTTTTTATACCATTGGAATGACCTCATTCCAATGAGGGGTCATAAGCTATGTGTTTCACACAAAAAAACGAGAAAATAATGAACATGGAATGGCAATAGGCCTACGTGTGAGTAGCACCAGCAGCTTTTGACCGTTATATTTGGTAAAGGGTTAAAAAATGTTAGAAAATAATTTATTCATTGAAAGAGTATTTTAGAACACAAATATCGACGAAGCACGGTTGACTGACGGCGCGTTTGAATCTCGGTGCTTTTCACTTCAATCGTCATCATTTCGAACAGTCAACCGTGCTTCGTCGATACGAGCCCGTTCCGTTTTATGCGTCCGGTATTCCATTAGTTACGGCAAGCCGGAAGGGAAATCAACTTACGACTTACGAGTTATGACTTATGACTTACGAGTTATGACTTACGACTTAAAACCGACATTCAAGATACGACATACCATAGATATCAGATAGAAGTTCTATCCGATATCTATGCGACATACGAGATACGAGATAAGATTGCAACGGTCACACTAAAATGTGTACTTCCGCGTTGGAAAAAAAGTGTAGTCGGGTATTAAATTATCATTTTCTCATTTATTGGTTGATTGTTTTCTGTGAAATTTGGAAAGTATACTCCGGGGGCTATACGAAATATATATGCGAAAAGACAAGTTTGTACGATGTTATTTTACTATGTTAGAAGACATTTTCTCTTTCAAACACACCAAAAAGTGTAGCTGTCTCGGTTCACCTAAAATTCCAGAACCGCACAGAACCCCCAGAACCCCCTCTAAATTACATATTTGCGCAGTGTTTTACGATGAAATATGTTTATTTTATGTAATAATCGTTACAGTAATAATCGTTACATCCCTTCGGTCGTTAGATAAACAGTATTTTGTTTGGTGACATATCGTCCTCCGAGTTCCAATGTGTTCTACGTGCCTACCGGCACATAGTGCACATTGAAACTCAGGGGACGATATTTGCTCTTATTTTATTTTTCTCAAGTTATTTCATTTAATTATTGGACTATTTAATTTATAACAGCAAAATATGATTGATTACAGTCAACATCTTGCTTGGTGAGGTGATCACTTAAGGGCGGGGTGTTTATGTATAGGTTGCCCGCAAGTTGTGTTTACGGTAACAGGTCGATCTGGCCTCAAAGACGATCCGTCCCCAGCGATCAGCCGATCAGCCAAGCGCCAAGCAAATGCCGACACAGATCATGGGGTGCAAGACCCTCCCTTTAACAATACCCCCCCCCCGTCACTTCCCCCAAATATGTCATTTCCCCCAAAGTAGTCACCCCCCCCCCCAAAAAAAGTAGTCATTTCCCCCCAAAGTAGTCACCCCCCCCCCCAAAAGTAGTCCTCCCTCATGTTTTTTTTTCATTCTTTCTTGAAAAAAAAAACACGTCTGCAATGTTTGTTTGCAGCATGTAAATTCTAGAAGGGTTAAATGATTAAACGTTATTTAATTAAATTACTGCACAGAAAGCAGTGTGGAAAAGTGTTCGGGAATGGACAAATTGGTGGGGGTGGGGTTGACCAAGTCTTTGTAAGATTGTGACCGGGAATAACAAATTTTTGGGGAAATGACCAATTTGGGGGGGGGGGGGGGGGTAACAGGTGAAAGTGTCTGACATTCAGACCATGTATGAATTTGGATGCTAAAAGAAACTGAAAATGGAATATTTTTCTCCGGCAGCGGCGTGCAAATGTCATTTAAAGGGTGGGTTTAGCGAATTTTGAGCGGTTCTGGGAGGTTCTGGTTTTTAGGAGAAAAATACTAAATCCCAGAACCCTCCAGAGCCGCCAAGACAAAGGCAAAGGCAACTATAAGAATGAATTTGCTTCTATTCTTCTTTCCTGTTACGATTATTGCATAAAATGAACGTATTTCATCGTAAAACGCTGCGCAAGTGTAATTTAGAGGGGGGCTCTGGGCGGGGGGGGGGGGGGGGGGGGGGGTCTGGTGGGTTCTGGGGGTTCTGGTATTTAGGAGCTTACACTGTGTTGACACAGCAAGGCGGGCTGATTATCCTAATAACTTATTACATTGTGTACAGTTTAACATGTGAATAATAAATATTACAGTAACAACCGACCGTGGAGGGTGAATAAGAACTAAATGTGTGTGGTGTGTGGGGGGGGGGGGGGGGGGGTAGATTTTCCACCAGGCCAGGTGTGGCGGGACTTAAACTTCTACCATCGCCGAGCCCAAACCAACAGGAGCCCTCTCTGTCTCTCTCTCTCTTGGAGTCTCCACCGGATTGAGGCATTGATTATTGACGAACGGAAATGGTTTTAGCGCCCCGAAAGGGGCAGAGGCGGGACCAACGCTCGCCTCCCTTGAAGTGGGTGACCCCTTCTAGGGATGGAGCGGAGGATATTCAGGATCCATAGAGGTGACTGTTTCCATAACTGTTCTAGTTTCCATAGAGGTTATTGGAGTGCTGGTCATTAAAAAGAAAGCATCTCTGTGTTCCTGCTAAAAGAAGAAGGCAGAATTAGTTTGGTATACAGAGAATTAAAAATTTTGAGATTTACCATTTACCTCTTACCAGTATTAATTATTTGATTATTTTTAGGCGGTCAGTTATTAATGTTTTTAGCGGAGTTGGTGAGGACAGCCCTTCCTAGTAGAAGGTCAGTAGTATGTAATGTTCTTTTGAGCCATCATTTGGGGGACCCCGGTTGGGTACCCCGGAAGTGACGTCATGTCACGTTACCCAGTGGCGCCATGTTGTATAATCATGGTAACCCGCCTGAGCGGCCATGTTGTGACGTAATCCCCATAGTGATACGTGATGTTAGTGCGCATGCAGCGCGTGTTAAGGTGATACATGTTTCCGTCGTCCATTTTGTATACTGGAGGCCGCCATCTTGGTTTCTATGATAGCACGTGGTTGCTATGTTACCCAATTTTTCTGCTATGGGACGGGGTATGTTCGGAGGGTATGATCGATTGAATCGGAGTAAATCTAATCACCACAAACAACCCGAAAATCCCTCCAAATCACCAAAATCCACCCCAAATCACCGAAATTGGCTTTATTTGAAACGGATTTCCCATTTTATCGGCTTAGCACGTAGTTGTACAGTACCGAGGGATCCCCTGGGGTTTGTTCGATTGAATCAGAGTATCACGAATTACCACAAACAACCCGACAAGTTTTACTATTTAGAATTCTTTCAGAATTCTCTGCTTCGTCTATATATGCAAGAATTTACGTCTACCTGACCATATTCATTTGTCCTGGAGTATACTCCAGTAGCGTAGAAGAGCATATCGGTTGGAACAGTTTACCCTATTATTACTATATTTAGCTATTCTGGTCTATTCTTGTTAGTTCTGACCCTATTCCAAGTACTCTTGTTGGTTCATTTATCTAGATCATTTATATAACTAACCAATCAGATTGCTTGATTTTCCATAATCGTACAGAGTTATCTCCCTTCTATATAATAAAAGCCTATATCCAATGGAAATATCCCCGGGGATCCCAAAATATAGGTATCCTCAAAACACGGAATCCAAATTTTACAGAGTCGGATAGGAATCCCATTTTACAGAATCCCTTTTTAAGAATCCCTTTTTCGAAAACGCCTATGGAATCCCTTTTTGGTCGTATGTGCCTATGTGCTAGGGCAGATTGTGTCACATTGTGCTTTTTCACATAAGCACAGATGACAAAAAGGGATTCTCCAGAAGGTATCCTAGATAGGTATCCTCAAATAATACAATACCAGGCCATAGGTATTCTCAAATATCCGTATGTGCCTATGTGCTAGGGAACATTGTGTCACATTGTGCCTTTTCACAAAGACACATATCGGCAAATAAAGCATGTGCCTATGTGCTAGGGCACATTGTGCTTTTTCACATAAGCACATATAACAAAAAAGGGGTGCCGAAGGTCATATGTTTTTCAAAAAAGGGGTGCCGAAACTGGTATGCCCGGGGATATTGATTGCCATTGGATATAGGCTTTTATTATACAGAAGGGAGATAACTCTGTACGATTATGGGAAATCAAGCAATCTGATTGGTTAGTTATATAAATAATCTAGATAAATGAAACAACAAGAGTACTTGGAACAGGGTCAGAACTAAAAAGAATAGACCAGAATAGCTAAATATAGTAATAATAAGGTAAACTGCTCAAACTGATAGGCTCTTCTACGCTATTGGGGTATACTCCAGGACAAAGGAACATGGTCAGGTAGATGTAAACTATTACACATATAGATAGAAGCAGAAAATTATGAAAGAATTCGAAATAGTACAACTTGTCGGGTTGTTTGTGGTAATTCGTGATACTCGGATTCAATCGAACACACCCCAGGGGGACCCCTCGGTACTATAGCACTACGTGCTAAGCCGATAAAATGGGAAATCCGTATCAAATAAAGTCAATTTCGGTGATTTCGGATGGATTTTGGTGATTTGGGGGGATTTTCGGGTTGTTTGTGGTGATTAGATTTACTTCGATTCAATCGAACATACCCTCCGAACATACCCCGTCCCATTGCAGAAAAATTGGGTAACATAGCAACCACGTGCTACCATAGAAACCAAGATGGCGGCCTCCAGTATACAAAATGAACGACGGAAACACATATCACCTTAAGAACACGCGCTGAGCATGCGCACTAACACCACGTATCACTATGGGGATGACGTCACAACATGTCCGCTCACGCGGGTTACCATGACAACTCAACATGGCGCCACTGGGTCGCGTGACATGACGTCACTTCCGGGGTCCCCCACCGGGGTCCTCCAAATGATGGCTCAAAACCACATTACATACTACTACGGTCACAGCTTTCGCCGTTTTCACTGCCTATTTGTTCAGGATGTTCCTCGAATCATTTTTAGCTCAACTTTGGCGAAGCCAAATTTGAGCTTATGCCATGGCCAGTCGTCCGTCTGTCCGTCAACAATTCAATACTGCTCGGGCTGGAGGCCGTATTTATGAACCGATCTTTACGAAACTTCTTGGGCACCTTTGGCATCACCGTGGGATGAGAACGGGTGTTTTTGGGTGTGGTCCGAAATTCAAGATGGCCACAAGCAGCCATTTTGTACCAAAATTAGTGCAATCAGTCTTTTGTACAGAACTTCTGTATGAAAGTTCTGATTTGAATAAATTTTTGTATGAATGTTTAGTAACATGGAATACATCACATATAGTACGGGTTTTTTTCTCGTGCAGAAATTATGCAAACTAGATGAACTTTGATTTATTCAGTGCTACTTATACACTGTAAGTGCACATGTCAATACGCCTCGGTCAAGAGGCTGTATTTATCAACCGATCTTCACGAAACTTCTTGGGTACCTTTGTTATCACCTTGGGGCGAGAACGAATGTTTCTGGGTGCGGTCCAAAATTCAAGATGGCTGCCAGTGGCCATTTTGTACCGAAATTAGGTCCAATCAGGTTTTTGTCACAACTTCTATACAGCTCGTATTTATGAACTGATCTTCACGAAACTTCTTGGGTACCTTTGTTTTCACCTTGGGACAGGAACGAGTGTGTTTTGGGGTGCCTTTGTTATCACTGTGTTATGAGAACAAATATTTTGGGGTTCAGTCAGACCAACTCTGGAATTCAAAGATTTCTTTTCTAGTTTAGCATCTGACTGTCACCCACCTTTACAATACTTTACCTATACATTTGTTACAGGCTACGGTCAGTATTTATGTACAGACCGTCACAATATTTTATATGTACCTTTGTTATCAGGTCATTACCAAGATGTTTGTCATTGCTGCATCACATACTATAAATGTACATGTCTTAACAAGTTGAGCTACAGTGTCAATGACACTTTCATTATTAAGTTAATGCGTTTTGTCGCTTTGTTGGCAATGTCGCTGGTGTGTTTATTGAAGGCTAGGTTTTGGTCGATGGTGAGTTCGGGGAGGATTTTATCCTTCAGTTTTAGATTGAAATCGCGATTCTTTTTCTTGCGCGTGAACGTTATTCTTTAGGTTTTGCTGACGTTCAGCTTGATTCTCCATTTGGCACACCATACCTCAATGTCGTCCAGGGCGCGTTGGGGGGATTTGAAACTAAGTTGGCAGTATTGGTAGAGTAGGTTAAACATATTTTTATTTGCCAAACAAATAAGTTGCAAATTGGGATTGGAGGGCAAGTGCTTTCCACTTAGTAGTGCTTTCCACTTAGTAGTGCTTTCCACTAAGTTGGTTGAGTCCCAGAGGCCCTTATCGTCCGCTAACTAAGAGATTTGAACGCGATCCTCGGAGATTGTGAGATCATTAACGTAGATGATGTATAGTAGGGGGTGGGGGGGGGGGGGCTTAAGGCGGATCCTTTGGGTGCCCCCTTCCAGTGGGACGCTGTCGGACATTTCGCTGTTTACTCTGACTTTTATTTCTCGGTCGTTGAGGAAGGAGGAGAGTAATCTCAATAGTTTTATTGGGAGTTTCATTTTGGATAGCTAGTAGCGCATTCCACTGTGCCACCCGGAATCGAACTCTTTTTCTATCTCTAATAAAAAACTGCCGCGCCAATTTGTTGGTTGTTTATCGCGGCTTTCATTTGGTGGACTAGGCGGTAGACATGTTCAATGCGTTTTTTGCGGTTTTTATATGCTCTTTGCTATTTATTGAAGAAGTCAGTTTCTTCGAGGTGATCCCTCAGTCGATTGGAAATGATTCTTTCGAATACCTTGCCAATGCAACGGAGACGACTGATTGGGCGGTAGCTTGTCGGATCGGAGATGTCTTTGTCTGGTTTCGGTATCATGACACCGATGGCTCTTTTCCAGCATTTTGGAAAGTGGCAATGGGTGATGCATGCATTGAATAGCTTGTTGAGTTTATCAATTAAAGAGTTTGGGCTCTGTTTAAGAATTTCGTAATTGACTTGTCTTCTCCGGGTGAAGAGAAATTTTTGCATTTTCTGATAACATTGATGATTTAGTCATTTGAGATGGGGTGACGAGGTCATCGTCGTTCTCTTCTTCTGGATCAGTATCAAATTTGGGATCACGGTAGATATCAGGTGTGTGTGGGTTTTCTGTTGTTGTTTGTTTTGGGGTTTTTTTTTGGGGGGGGGGGTCCCCTCTAATCACTCCGTCATCTGTTCCCCCTGAAGGCAGACCAGATGGCCAATACTCAGCAGCCACTCTCCCTTATAGGCTGATGGATGACTCCCAGCTTTCAAAAACACATATTGGTGGATTTTTTCCTTTTTGTAACCGTTAAGGGTAATCTGCTGGGGCTAATCCCAAACCAGCAATTGTTTGGGTTTCTTTTTCATTTTCTCTAAAATAACCACCAAACTGCGGTTTCAGTATTACCATAAGTTTGCCCACTTCTCTTAGCAAACACAGAGCAGAACTCTTGTAATTATGCAAAAAATTCCTAGCCACTTTTCAGTTCGAAGTTCTCGGGGATCTCAATCCACTATCCTACTGCCAGTCGCACACTCAAACTTAATACGATTATTGGCTCTCGCCCCCGACTCTCGTGGATTTATAAGCAAATAAAGCTACAAAACAAATAAAGTTATTAGGGTCGCAAGGGATTTCAATCCCACATCGTCCCTGTGCGCCGTCGGCGCGCAGAAACTTTTCATTCATCAACTTTAAATTAATACTCATACAAATGACATAATGTCGGACTGTCAAATTGTTCGACGTGGTAGAGGTACATGCACACACATTACCATTGTCCATTTACCATTGTCCAAGCTTGGACCCAAAGTCCGTAATATAATTTTTGGGTTTGGCACCGTCGTACAAAGGACATTTTTTCGAGTTCATTCACAATAAACTATGAATTCAGGTAATCGTTTTATATTTCTTTTCCTTCAAAATACCCCCTGATACACATTTTTGCAGAAAAACCCTAAAAATAAATGGGTTATATAGTAATTTTAATAAAATTCGTCCTGTTGGGATTCGGCTTGTTGGGATGACCATTTTCGACATTCGTCTTGTTGGGATTCGGCCAGTTGGGAATAAACCGTTTCCACGAGTTAGTGCAGCCTCAGCATAAGATTTTGGACTGCTGCCCTCTTCTGATGCTGTAGCTACTGAACTCATGGATTCCCTGTCAGTTATTTTTCCAACTTCATGGTTATTAACGTTATTGTTTTCCTCACTTGAGAAAATGCCTTCAGAGGGAGCTAGGACCTTTGTTGGGCGGTCAGCTTTGTTGGCTGGGACAGAGTGAATTTCTGCCACGGCTTGAATCTCTTTAGCTGGAGACCCAGGAGATAGCGGAGATGGCATAGAAAAAGAGTTTCTGAATCTCTGCTATTTGGTCATCTTTGACCTTCAACGTTTCCTTCATCTCGGCATCTTTGGCCTTTAACTCTCCCCTTAGCTCAGCAGTCTGTGCTATTAATCCCCCTAACTGCTTTAAGAATGATTCATAATCCCCTCCTACTCCTTATTCCTTTGCCCCCCCCCACCCCCCCCCCCCCCCCCCGCCCACCCCCGAACTTTTATTAAGACTGCCAGCACTAACCTTATTTCCCGTAGATTATCTTCTTGCAGCTTTCTCTCTCTCCTTTTTATTTTTTCTTTCTTTTCCTCTCTTTTCTTTTCCTGAATGCTAAGGGTGGATGACTTCATCCCTTATAATAATAACTCTTTGGCCAGCCGCTGATTTGTCGCGGTCCTCATAAGAGAAGGCCAACAATCCCCCTGCACCCCATCCCCTCTTCCCCTCCTCTCCTCCCAACATTCAGATATAAACTGCTTAATAGTGTCCCTCACTTCCTCTTTTTCAATTTCTTCAATAAGCATTCCTACCCTCTCCCTCGTGTCCCCCTTCAGCCATCTATCCTTTGTTTCTTCACCCCACTTCTGCATTATTCTTCCAGTAAATTTTATTCTATGAGGTATATACTGTGGGCATTCCAAGAGAAAATGTTCCAGGGTCTCCACTACTCCAGAGTGGCACATTTGGCATCCCTTTTCCCCATCTCTCCCAATTTTTCCCCGAAGCTCCAGTGATCTTGATCTCAGTTTGAACAGCAGTGACCCTCCAAAGGTGCCATCTAGGTACGTCTCAAAAGCTGGCTTTTCTTTATATTGTAACCCCTGCAGTGATCTTTTCACGCTATCCCCTGCTCGCCAGTTTCGATTGCAATCTTCCATGACTCTCTCTTTGACAAACCCTTTGCCTTCTTTCATTCCTACTTCTATGTTTGTGACCTCTATAGAGTAGTTGTCCATTAGTTCCCTCACATGTTTTGACCACCCCGTTTCTATATTAGAATTCCAAATGGTATCGAGCATCAATTTGCACCACCGGTTGTCAGGCAGGTTTCTCAAGTAGTTAAAGTAACACAGTTTTCCCAAATCTACCCTGTCCTTGATTTTCATCCACCCAAGCTCCCCCCTTACTGCTTCCAAAGCTGCAGCATTACTCGACCCTGTTATCCATCTGCCGGCATCATTCTGAGTACTTTCCAACTTCTTAATAACGGTTTGGTTTAATGGAATCACGTCCGTGCCATACGTTATACTTGGTAAACCCACCCTCTCCCACAGTGTTTTCCCCACAAAGACCTTGTTGAAACTATTTTTCCCTAGAAGTTTTAGTTGGTTCAGAATTCTTTTCCCCTTCAGAATCAGTTTGGCTGAGTAATTTCGGTACACCCCTCTTCCCGTTATATTTATGCTTACCCCTAGATACTCATGCTCTCCCGTTTCTCCTACAGTGATTTGTTTGCTTTCCCCTTCGGGGATTGAGAACTCCCCCACTCTCCATCTTTTCGTCATATCTACCTTGCGTCCAACGGGTATTACCTTGCTTTTATTTTCATTTAGTTCGAGCCGCCAAGTGTTCCCATATCTACCAACAATTTCCAGCAGTTTCTCTAGCCCCTGTTCAGTTCTAGACATTAACACCATGTCGTCCGCAAAGAATAAGCCTGGTATCTTTATGTCTCCAACATTTACCCCCTCCGCACTCTGAATTAGTTCGTCCCCTAAATCTTTAACATACAATGCAAACAAAATCGGTGAAAAGATACACCCCTGCTTGAGGCCTATATCCATGGGGACTCGTTTTGTCGTGATACTCCCTAGACTGAGTTGGCTTTGCACATCTGTATACAGTGCTTTCATGATTCCCACAAAGTCACCCCCCAGTCCGATGCCCTCGAGCTTTCGCCACATACCTTCCCTCCACACTCGGTCGTACGCTTTTTTCACATCTAGAAATGCCAGAAACATCTTTTTCTTTTCAGCCTTTGTTGATTCTATCAGTTGGGTGAGTGTAAATAGGTGATCAGTGACTCTACGTCCTTTCCTGAAACCATTTTGAATTTCTCCTAAAAAACCTTTCTCTTCAATAACTTCCTCTAGTCTACCGTATATGACCTTACAGAATACTTTTCCGATGTTACTACTAACTGAAATCCCCCTATAGTTATCTAGAACTTCCTTATCCCCCTTTTTGTGTATGAACGACACCTTACTTTCCCTCCACTCTCTGGGGACCTCTTGCTTTCGCAGAGCCAGGTTGAAAAGGTTTGTCAGGACTTCAATAAGTGCCTCCCCTCCATTTTTGAGGAATTCGTTCGGAATTTCATCAGTCCCTCCCGCTTTACCATTTTTTAATTTCGAGACCACGTTCCGCACTTCTTCCGCCGTTATTTCGCTACATACACGGTTGGATAGGTTCTCCTCCACCAGTGTATTTCTTTTTGGTGGGGACCCACTGCCCCATCGCCTATCGTTTATCTTTTCCCAGTGCTTGACTAACTCTGAAGCGATACGGCCCTTATCTTCTGTACTTTCCCCATCCACTTTGATACTCTGCACATTACTTTTCCCCCGTTTATTTACCCAGTTCCAAAATACGTTTGAGCTCGAACCCCCCGTTTTCTTTATTGTTCTGGCAAGACTGCAATTGCGCTCCTTCCTATTATTATTCTTTATCTCATTCACCTTTTTCCGTGCCAGTTCATATTCTCCTTTCATTAGTCTCGTGTCATTGTTATCCACCCCTTTAAGCTTCCTACTTCTTCTGTAAGCAGCGCATTTTACCTTCCTTTCTTTTATAGCCTTTTTCAGTCCCTCGTTAACCCTGTATCCAAGCTCTCTCGTTGGGACCCTCACCCTTCCTATACACTCCTTCCCTGCCTCTGTTAGGTTATTTACTATGCCATCTGAAATACTCTGGACATTTGCATCCCTAGGTATACATTCAAGATTTGGTTTTAGTTTTTCCCGAAACTGCTTCCAGTCGGCTCCTTGTTTTAGTCCCCAAACTTCCTTGAAGGTATTTCTGTCTCTATTCGTCTGTTTGCCCATAATCTTAACTGTTATCAGGTTGTGATCACTACCCAAGTCATTTTTTCCATCGTCATCTATTTCTACATCTATAACCTCCCTCCATACGCTAATGTCAGTGAGTATATAATCAATTATTGTTTTCTTATCGTTCCTCTCCCAGGTCCATTTACCCTTACATTTCGCATCCCTGTTCAGGATCTTTAAACCAAGCTCTTTTGATAGGTCCAACATCTTCCTCCCATTCGTGTTAATTTTCCTATCACCTCCCTGTATGCCCTCCTCCTTATCCCCGATGTGCCCATTGAAGTCCCCCATTAGGACAATACTGAACCCTCTGCTTCCAAGCTCTGTGATATTCGATCCAAGAGTTGTATATATTGAATCATTCCACTCGGGCTTACTTCCCTCCACTGCTAAGTATACAACACCAACGGCAACACTCCTGCTTCCTAACTTGATTTTTGCCCAGACTATTTCGTTGGATACTGGAATCTGAGTCCTTGCTTCTGTGAGATCTGTAATCAATGAGGGCTGTAATTCCTATAAAAAAGTACCATGGTAAACCATGGTAAATCCCAAAATACACCAGGGTATTTTGGGATTTACCATGGTTTCCCATGGTACTTTTTTATAAGGGATATATTGCGACATTTTTATTTCCTGGGTGTTTTAATATTAGTGTGTTTATGTGTTTGACTCTTTTTAATTTTCCAGAATATGATAGTAATCACTTTCCTGGAAAAACTGATGAAAATCTTAAGTTGTTGACTAGTTGACAGCAAGGTGCTAATTGACCAGTAACCAGAACCAGAACAATTATTGACAATCTATCAATCCCAATTTATACTACAGGAAACCGTAACCGCGCTCTCGCCCCTTCTGTCTTCATGTGAGGCAATAGGAAAGCTAGGTCTATGTGATGCAAGTAAAATAAAATAAAGTTAACCGAGTCGCAAGGGATTTTGAAATCCCACATCGTCCCTGCGCGCCTTCGGTGCGCTAAAACCTTTCATTCATTCATTCTTTTATTCATCGCAACCGATTTGTGAAACAGAGAGTGAAATTGGGAGGGCGCACGGGAGAGAGAGAGAGATAGAGAGAGAGAGAGAGAGAGAGAGAGAGAGAGAGAGGGGGGGGGGGGGGGGTATGTGAACGTGTAACTACCCACCACGGACTTTTAACATAATCTTATGCGAAATAATTTTATTATACTCTTACTCTTGTACTTTACTCCATATAAATGGAAAAAAAGTAATGAAAGAAAGTCTATCAATCAAATCTACACGCCACAAATCTCTCTCTTCCTTATCATAAAAAGAACCAAGATAATCAGACCGCCTAGCTGTGTCAACACAGCGAAAGCCTATTAATAAGCTAACACGGCACCGAGTCAGCTACACTTTTTAATGTGTTTGAAAGAGAAAATGTCTTTTAACATCCTAAAATAACATTGTACAAACTTCTCTTTTGGCATATATATTTCGTATCATCCCTTAAGTATACTTTCCAAATTTCATAGAAAACAACCAACAAATAAATGAGAAAATGATACTTTAATTCCCGTCTACACTTTTTCTCCGACACGGACTACACTTTTTAGATATCTCGTATCTCGTATGTCGTATCTCGTATCTCGTATGTCGTATGTCATATCTCGTATGTCGTATCTCGTATCTCGTATGTCGTATCTCGTATCTCGAATGTCGTATGTCGTATCTCGAATGTCGTATGTCGTATGTCGTATCTCGTATCTCGTATGTCGTATGTCATATCTCGTATGTCGTATCTCGTATCTCGAATGTCGTATGTCGTATGTCATATCTCGTATGTCGTATCTCGTATCTCGAATGTCGTATGTCGTATCTCGTATGTCGTATGTCGTATCTCGAATGTCGGTCCAGGATTTCCATAAATGATTCCAATGTTGCCGCTGTGTCTGCTTTCGCGCCAAGCATGGAAAATGAAACCAAAGTTTTGATTGGTCAAACATAAATTAGGTTTTCGATCTTGTACGGCAAGCCGGAAGGGAATAAATAATTATCCTCGTAAGTCGTAAGTCATAACTCGTAAGTCGCAAGTCGTAAGTCGAAAGTCATAACTCGTAAGTCATAAGTCGTAAGTCATAACTCGTAAGTCATAAGTCATAACTCGTAAGTCGTAAGTTGATTTCCCTTCCGGCTTGCCGTAATTAGTCAAACTCTCCCGAAGATTTCAATTTAAACATGGCGACCTCCGTTGTTGATCAGCTGACGAATTTCGAGTGAAAAGACGTTTTAGAATTTATCAAGCGTTTGACACGTTTTTATATAGATATAATTGCTCAGTAAATATTCTTTTTTCGATCACATACTAGCACAAAGCTTCAGGATATGCCACATTGTTCTCACGAGGCGAGATACACCAGCAAGTAAATCGTTTACTGGTCATATAGTACACCACGGAGATCGAGAGCATTGGACCTACAGGCCGTACCAACGCCAAAAATTATATTACGGACTGTGGGTCCAAGTTTGGACTAATGAATATCATGCCACAAATCAAATATCAAAATCCGTCCAGAAATAACTAAGTTTTTTAGCAAAAAGGGCCGGCGACCGGCCCTCGCCATACCAATAGTGAAGGTTTTTTGGTTGAAACATTCGACTGAAAATAGGAAACTAAATGAAAAGAATTAAATGAGTATGTCTAATGATATCACACAAAATGAAGAGAAATAGCCGGTTTATGCTTTTTAAAACTGGCAATAATTGCTTATCAACTAATATTACTGTCTTACGTTTGTTAACGATTCCTATTTTCCTACCGCCCCAAGAGATTCTTCTTCTAAATAGCGAACCCGGACCAGAAGAAACGGATAAATTACCAAATAACGCCGACGTAATTTCGTAAATCCTCGACGGAACACCGGCGAAGTTTTTTTCTCGAGTCTGGGAACTAATCGACAACATTGGTGTTATTAAATTGAGATAGGTCGGATATCACACATAAATCAGCTATTACGCACCCCTCCCCCTTATACATCCTGCAAGTATAAATATCTCGATATTAAAATGTCTTGCCTGATGTTCCCTATATGGGTTAACTTGGGGGGGGGGGGGGGGGGGGCATATGGCTGATTTTTAGCTCACCGAAGGGAACTTAACTTATCACTTGCCGTCCGTCGTGAACTTTACATTATTGACTTCTCCTCCCAAACTACTGGACCAAATTGAACCAAATTTGGTGTGCATGTTCCTTATCATATGTCAATTCAAGTTTGTACAAATAACCTTGCCGCGCCGAACCACAAGGGGCATTACTCTGCTAGCACCAATACATTTTTTAAAAAAATTTAAAAAATCTACTTCTCCAGAAACATCATTGAGCTCCCTCTGGGGGCCCAAATATTAACTTGAGGAAATTTCTTTAAAAATCTTGCATATTTGGTATGAATGCTTTCATATTTGGTGTACAACATTTCTAGGGGGGAGGGGGGGGGGGAGCAGATTCAAGTTTGTACAAATCGGGTCCCTCAGTTAGTATTTGGGCTCTCTATTGGAGCCCAAAGTTTAACTTTGTGCAATTTGAGGAAATTTCTTTAAAAATCTTCTTCAGATTCAGACCCACCAGTCAGAATTCTTTCATGTTTCGTATACAACATCTAAAGGGCGTCAGATTCAAGTTTGTTCAAATCGAGTCCCTGGGTTTATATTTGGGCTGCCTATGGCAGTCTTTTTTAACTTAGTGCAATATGAGGGAATTTCTTCAAAAGTCTTTTTCTTCAGATTCACCAGTCAGAATCCATTCATATTTGGTATGCAACATCTTGCAGTGGGTCAGTTTCAGTTTTGTTCAAATTGGTTACCTGGATAAATATTTTGGCTCCCTGTTGGAGCCCAAAGTTTAACTTAATGCAATGTGAGGACATTTCTTTTAAACCCCTTTCTTCAGATCCACCGGCCAGAATTCTTTCGTATTTGGTATATAACATCTCATGGGGGATCAGGTTCAAGTTTGTTCAATTGGAGTCCCTGGCTTATTATTTGGGCTCTCTATGGGCGGGGTGGGGGTGGCATGGGGAGCATGTTAGGTTTGTTCAAATCGATTCCTTAGTGTTTTTCCATAAAATTTCCCTTTCATGACTTCATTCCTTTGTAGAGTTGATGAACCATGTATAATTGAATGTGACCCCAAATTCTTCTTTGAACCACTTTGGCAGGTGATCGATTACAGCCCCTTGAGGCCTCTTATTTAGTCAAGTTGTGACAAAGTAAAAGCTCGACTTATAGTTTGGTGAATGGCGGGCGGGTGTAAACAGTTGGTTTCCGGATGATAACTTGATAATGGTTCGACCCACGTCATGAAACTCCATAGGTAGGTTGGCATCGGTGAGTGGAAGAACCCTATTTATTTTGGACTTGCTTGGCCAAAGGTCAAGGTCACAGTGACCATGAACATAGTAAATTGTAAACAATTGGTTTCCGGATTTTAACTTGTCCATAGTTAAACTCACATTCATGAAACTTCATACGTAGGTAATGGTTGGCGTTCATGAGAGGAAAAACCCTATTATTTTGGACTCACTAGGTCAAAGGTCAAGGTCACAGTGACCCTGAACATATTAAATCAAAACAATTGGTTTCCGGATGATAACTTTATAATGGTTCGACCCACGTTCATAACACTTCATAGGTAGGATGGCATCAGTGAGATGAAGAACCCTATTTATTTTGGACTTGCTAGGTGAAAGGTCAAGGTCACAGTGACCTTCAACATAGTAAATTGTAAACAATTGGTTTCCGGTTGCTACCTTGACTACGGTTGAAGCCACATTCATGAAACTTCATTGGTAGGTTGGCCTAGCTGAGTGGAAGACACCTATTTATCATGGACACGCTAGGTCAAAGGTCAAGGTCACAGTGACCTTGTGCATAATAAATCGTAAACAATTGGTTTCCAGGTGATAATTTGACAATGGTTCCACCCACGTTCATGAAACTTCATAGGTAGGTTGGCATTATTGCGAGAAAGAGCCATATTTATTTTGGACTCAGTAGGTCAAAGGTCAAGGTCACAGTGACCCTTCACATAGTAAATTGTAAACAATTAGTTTCCGGATGATAAGATCATAATGATTAAACCCACTTTTGTACTGTCACAACTCGACATTGGATCGGTGATCCTATCGAAATTATTTTTGTTTTGTGTGTGTGTGTGGGGGGGGGGCGCCCCTATGGCTGCGCCACCGTGCCCCCACTTGAGCAATCGTGATTAAGTGCCTTGCCCAATGACACAACGCAGTAACCCCTGCTGGGGATCGAACCGTGGATCTCTCGGGTTGATGTTAGTAGTAGATCATGTACCCGATCGACCCACATTGGCCGGATCTCATGTGACGTCATAGGCACATGGCCCAGTTACTTCATATTTGGTTGTCATGGTAACGTGCGTAAGCGCCATCTTGTGACAACATCCCCATAGTGATACGTGGTCCTAGTGTGCATGCGCAGCGCGTTTTGTTGAGGTGAGACGAGTGTATGTCGTCCATTTTGTATATCTGAGGCCGCCATCTTGGTTTCTATGGTAGCACATGGTCGCTATGTGACCCAAAACCTTCTAGTAGGAAAGGGGTGTGTTCGGAGGGTGTGTTCGATTGAATAGGAGTAATTTTAATTACAGCAAACAACCCGACAATCCCTCTTAATAATCCAATACTACCGAGACGGACTTAGAAAACCCCCACCTGAGGTTTATACTAGTAGCACGTAGTGCTAAATGAATGATGAGAGGTCTCATGTGGATAAATTGAAGTGAACTAGAATACATCGAATTACCACAAACATCCAGCCAATCTCTCTAAACCATCAAAACATCTTTATTTGGCACGGATTCCTCAATACTGGGCTTAAAAGAGTAGCATACAGTTCTTTAAGGTGCGTTTCCTGGTATGAGTAATTGTATTTGTTCGAATACTTTGTAAAATTACCCAAATAAATCCAACAGTTCTTTTACTAGTGCGGATTTTCCACTAAATATTCGGTTTCTATCTGTTGTCCCTAGAATTCTTATTTTTGCCCGACAATGGACACATTCCTTTGTATAAGATTAACTTTATTGTTTCGGATGTGCACCATAGTCTCGATATTTTATCTATCCCGATATTTTCTGTGGTTTATCCTATTGCCTGGCCTGTTTTGCCTTTTACTGGTCCCATTTCTGCCTATCCCAACAGACTATTTTGTCTTGGCTGTCTCTGTTTTTGCCTTTCCTGTGTATAACGAAGTCCTCTATGATCCTCAAACCCAAAATACAATCAAGCAGGTTAGGTATTATTCGAACGTCTCGAATCTTATCGAGCAAATAAGCTTTTGATCAGTTACTGAAAAAGTCACTACTCGAACGACTCAAATCCCATTGAGCAGATGAGTATCGAAAGAGCGATTTCTTTTACGACTCTTAATGCTCATCGGGGTATAGGAGGATACCTATGAAATGATGATGTAGTACTATATATACCTGGTGATAATTTAGCTCCTAGCATCTGCCCAGTTCTAGACCTCTCCATGATCTTCATATCTACAACACCACTATTACTGATTTTCCCAATATTGCCATCGTCTGTCCTATGATTAGCTTTTACAGTAGTCACCAAATCCCGCAGTCTTCTTCCACTCTTGCGGCCTTGTACCATTACTGGCACTAGTACAGGCTTGCTAACCATCTCAGATTGCTCGAACGACCAGAATCCCATCGAACAAATGAGCCATAAAGTAATTGCCTGAACGAGTGACTCCACGTACGACTATTTTGCTCGTCTAGGTATTGAAGGATGGGAAGGGTCTTGGGAACTAACAACGTGATATAATAACCTTAGTTATTGAAATTGACGTACAATCCCGCTTATAATATAGCCTTGGTTTTTGAAAGTATTGTTAAACCATACTGAACCTATTTGCCATTGAATTATGATCTTTTGTCAGTTTAAAAAATGAAGGTTTGTTTTACTATAGCTTGTCTGAAGTTTGATCCTTCCGCAATCTTTCAAAATTTCTCGATTGCCATATTTGTCGCCAAATTAACATATGAACATACATGTGTGGTTCTGTGTTTATTGCATGTCGCTGTACAACACGTTTTGGCAAATTGTTATATTTCACATGACCGCTGCTATTTCTGCGATATATACCATCTCTTTCTTGAAAAATCTTGCTTGGGGTCTGCAGTATTTACCGAAATTAACAATATTGGGTGTGCACCATTACGTGTCGCGTATTTTCATATTAGCTTTTGAATACGATAACCATGGAAAATGGATATTATTGGTAAAAGAGGAAATTTTTCAATATGCCAAAAAGTTGACGGAGCGAACTGGTATGGGTTCAATATCGAGTGTGAAACCCATTACTGTTAATTACAGCTTGACAACACATTCTCATGCTCCCAATCAGGTTCCAGATGGTCCTTTGTGGGAAATTGTTCCATTCTTGGACCAGCATGGCACTAAGGTCCTGGACACTTCTTGAATGGACTGGAGGGGCTGCATTTGCAAGCTGCAACTCATTCCAGACATGTTCGATTGGATTGAGGTCAGGGGATCTTGCTGGCCAGTCCATACGCTCAATCCCCTCCCTCTGTCGGTATTCCCGAACAGCATGGGCAACATGAGGACGGGCATTATCGTCCATCAGAATGAATCTATCACCCACTGCACCTGCATACAATCTGGCGTGGGTATCCAGGATCTCATCGATATACCGCTGTGCTGCCAATGTACCACGGTCAAGGACACAGAGCTCTGTACGTCCATCCCAGCTGATACCGCCCCAGACCATTATTGACCCTCCACCATAGCGGTCATGCTCAGCAATGTTGGCTGCATGGAATCGCTCTCCTGGTCTTCTCCATACCCTAGAACGCCTATCTGTGTAGTCTAGGCAGTACCTTGACTCATCTGTAAAAGGATAGGTCGCCAATCTTCTCTGGTCCATCCAACGTGGCCCATGGCCCATTCATATCGTGCCTGGCGGTGGTTCTGGGACAGCTGAATGCGAATACATGTCTTCTTGATCGGCGACCACCGTCCTGCAACCTTGTACGGATAGCCTGCGTCGAAACATTTACTCCGGATGCATTCTGAAGGTCACTGCAAAACCAGGTTGCTGTGGTAAAGCGGTTCCTACGGGCCTGAATGATCAAAACCGGTCTTCAGCTGCAGACGTTGCCCTGTCTCTGCCACCACCATGCGTCTTACTGGTGTGCCATACTGTTGAAATCTTCCCCAGACTCGTGTGATCACCGTATGGTGCACACCAAGGGCTTCACAAACCTGACGATGGGTAGCCTCTTGCACCGCCATCCCTACAGCCCGCCACATGTCTGCTTCCAACAAATGGCTTCTTACATTTATATTCGCCACATTCAATCATTAAATCACAAGGGTTTGTGTTGAAATGAAGACTGAATACCCTACACATCTCATTTACATGTAGACAGGACACGAACACATCATGAAAATCAAGGGGTACATGCTTTCCATGACTGTCACGAAATGTCGGCCTGTCAAGAGAGCTAATGTAAACACTTGGGACCATCTCAATACATTCCTCAATCATATCCACCAAAAATATCGCAAATATGTCACAAGAAGATTTCACAATGATGTGTCAAATATGTGGTGCTTAGCAAACTTTGAGTAGTATAACTTCAAATCGTCGATATATCATCATTTATAAAGAAAAAACAACTGTGTGCGTAAGATACTTGTAAGTAGTACTAAATACTAATCTGGAGCCCATCACTGAATAGCATAAATTATATTATCAGTGACCTGAAGTAGTTTTTAAGTTCAATGCCGATTTACATCATTGAGATTAAATCAATTTATATGTCGCATTTGAAGACCATTAGGGCTCAAAATATTATAATTTCAAACAATATTTGAGCTGTTTACCACAAAAGATAAAAAAAAAGTTTCACTGGGAAATGTCTGTGTCAGCGCGTCTTTTTGTCTTAAATACATTCAAACCGCTGAAGTTCATACGTATAAACAGCGCACCACGTAAATGGTGGACACGCAGTTTGATTGGCAGTTCTTGTTTTCTTTCATTAAAATATTTTCAAATCTTCCAAGAACGTGGATTCAAAATATTCAGTATGAAATTGAGTAGTAATTCGATCTCTTAACAAGTTGTCCACAAATGTTCTTTTTATCTCGTTTTTATTCCGTCTTTTTAATAAATATTCCCAGTGATAGAGCTCATCAAGCTCAATGACAAGGTTTGAATATTTACTCAAGAAATAATGTGTGTCTTTGGTGTCTGTTACGGGAGAAGTGTTTTGTCAATTCTGTATGTATATTCTATAAGGTCAATATTCTGATAAAACAAATCTGTTTCAAGTGTTCTGGATCTGAGAGATGCAAGAGTCTAAAGCGAAAGAAATTCGTCTAAATAAAGCTTAAACAGCACAGTAAAAGCCCATCTTTTACCTAGCTGTCGGTCTGATTAAGACCTTCTTCAGAGTACAGACACAACAAGAAAAAATACACACAGACGACGAAAGAAATTAAATATTGCGATAAAGGCTCTCGTAAGCCAAGTTCTGACTAAACGGGTGAGAAAAAAACCCGAAATGAAAGAAAACGATGGTTAAAGTGGAAAGCAAAAGGTAAAAAATATTGTTAGACAAACTTTGAAAAGTAGTCTAGTAACTCATAACTCCCGGTAAAACATGGTATCAACATACCGTTCGAAAATTAAAAGTAACTGGAAATTTGCAATTGCAGAGCAATGTCAAGACACTTCCATATTTCACATGAAAGTGTGATAACTTGATTTTTAAATTCCAGTTCGCCGCCTAAAAACGCACCAAGTAGACCATTAGGAGGAACTTTTTTTAATTTGGTCTTTTCCTGGCTGGTGCGAAACGGCGCGGTGATGTTCTCGGCAGTGGCGGCGCCAGAAATTTTTTTGTGGGGGGGGGGGCAACTAGGGGGGGGGGGGGGGGCAGACTCCCATGAAGGGGGGCAAATACGTAAAGGATCATATCATTACTTTGTTATGAGGTAGTCCAAACTTGGACCCAAAGTCCGTAATATACTTTTTTGGTTTGGTACGTCCTGTGGACGTACCAAACCAAAAAATTATATTACGGACTTTGGGTCCAAGTTTCGACTAAATGTAATGGTAATTAGCGGTCCTCCTTTCAAAAAAATCCTGGATCCGCGTCTGGTGGGTCTGTGCGTGAGAGAGTGAGAGAGAGAGAGAGAGAGAGAGAGAGAGAGAGAGAGAGAGAGAGACTCATAATGCCCGTCTGTCATAATGCGAAATCCATGAATTGTTTTTTTTAGACAAGGGATATGGATAGACATGCCTTTGTTGGCTCATAACTTAATTATAACTTATAAGTATCTGCATCCGAGTCTTTAAATCTCTACTGCCTGGATGTGTTCATCAGCTAGCCTGAGGCTTTGGGCTAAGTGTGTATGGGAAATTATTGGGTATAAAAAAAGAGAGGGGTGTGTGTGTGTGTGAGAGAGAGAGTGACTGAATGTGTTTTGTGTGAGGGTGGATGGAAATGCATCCGAGATGGTTGGGGGGCAACTGGGGGGGGGGCAAAGCCTTCGTTTGGGGGGGGCAAATCCCCCCCCCCCCCCGTAGCGCCGTCACTGGTTCTCGGCCTGCCCCCTCCCTTCTATAGGATAGTGATACTAAATGCTTGTTATTTACTGTTATGGGTGCAGGGAAGGGACAAAAAACTTGCATCTACAAAACCGTTGCCAATGGGTCCCGACGCTGCCTAAACCACTTAGATGATCGCCAGAAGTTAAAAGTGAACAGATTTCGTGGTAGGATTAATTGCGGAAAATGTGTAAATAGGCCAGAAAAGGCATTGAAGATGAAAAAAATAGCAGCGTCAGACAAAAAAAAAACAAATGTGACCAGACCGCTGAGTGCAGCTGCTTGACATTTTCAGAATTAATACTACGATCCTTGTTCGACAGTTACGTATCTTTGTCGAGTACGCAGACCGCGTGGAAATATCGTGGATCGCGTGGAAAACGAGAGGACGATTCGTCCCTGCTTAAGAATGGTTTAAATTTGAAGTTCTGTTGAGACCGAGAGGTCTGTACGAGCATAGCTGTTCGATCAGAATGTTTTCCGGGCGAAGCGCTCAGCTTTTGTCCAGTCGGACTTGAAATCAATGATGAAGGCCTGAAAAGAAATAAAAGGGTGATCCGTTGACATGCAGTGTCATGTAATAGCACAGCCACGCTCCATGTTTTTGAATGACCGGTGGTTATTCACACGTTTGCGAAGCGGGATACAGGTTTTGCCGACACACTGGATTGGACAAACATCACATTGAAGTAGATAGATCACATTTGAACTTTTGAAGGTGCCGCGCCAAAAAATTCTCAAAATTCCCCAGTACTGGTGCAGTTGAATGAATCGGATGTAGGCATCATGGTGAACGTCTTACAACCGGTATTTTCACATACCAAGTACAGAATTGACTGGACTGAGGCTGGCACGAACAAGAATGTCGCGAATGTTTTTGTTCGCTTGAAAGCCAAGACTGGAGGCTTGGGGGGTGTCATTGATCAGGGAAATGTCTTGGGAAATGCCTTGCATACCTTTTGTCACAACCTTTTACCTTGATCTTTCAAATGTTTCCACTGGACGCTTATTCAGAATAATCCAGCCTTATCCAAAACATTCCCAAACCTCCAGTCGTGGCTTCCAAGCGCCCAAAGAGCATATATAATAATACATAATATATTTATTTACAATCCTAAAGAGACATGAGGAACATCTATGCAGAAAATATACACTTAACACAAAATAGTCGTCAAAAATAATTTCACTTAAAATATTTCGATATTTTCATCTCTTCAGAAATATATGTATACAGCGAGAGTGAGCCGCATAGGTCTGTTGAAGATAGTATAAGTTTAATAAATAACACCTTTTAGACCTATTTAATTTTACTACACGAGCTTTCGACTAATCATAGTCATTATCAAGTATATATATGAGTTTAATAAATAACACTAAAAGGTGCTATTTATTAAACTCATATATATATAAATGTATATACCTAAATTGATCCGGATATAGGGCAATTTTATTTTTAATACCTAGTTGTGGGGGCACAAATATATTGCCACAAAACTTTTGTGCGTTAGTTGGTCGTTTCAGACCTCAGAGAGTAGTTATTATACTTTGTTTAAAAAGTGTTATTCTACACAACAGCAGGCGGTATTATATGCTTTATATATCACATATCACGAGCTTTTAACTTTTGTCAACCCCATAGACGTTGTTTTAATAAAACCCACACTTAGGGGGTATAATGATACCCGAAAAGGCCCCATATCCGGAACAGTCTGTGTATCTGGGAGAGAAGAATGTTCAAAACATCGGCGAATATTATACAGATTTGGTTGAAGAGACGTGCGGTTGTTTTGTTAAACGCTGTATAGTTTCCTTTCATTTTTGTTTGAATGGTCGTCTCTGTTCTGTTCTTGTCTGCACATGAATCGATAGAATATATGAGTAGGTAGGTTACCCGATTTTTATCACTATATGGAATACACAAAGTGATTTACAGCATTGCGTCCTGCCATAAGTAGTGTTCTTACCTGCTTTGGAAATGATGTTTTTAGAAATAGATTTCTCTCTGATCTGTTTCTGTAAATGCGTAACGTGCATAAATAATAAATTGCCAAAACCCACGTCACTTTCCCAGTTACCTGTTGTTTGGTGTTGAGTTTCTAAATACTATGGATTATGTCATTGTTAAAAATATCAGAGCATATTTCTTAAGGGTAGATCCTTATTGTTCATATTACAGTGGAGCCCACTTAACTGGATATCTCTTAATTGTATATCCCTGTTAATTGAATATAATTTTCAAACACAAAACCATTTACCATACCTCCAGTACAAATTTGATCTGTTAATTGCATATGGGTTGTAGAGTAAACTCCTGTTAATTGTATATAAATTTTTATAATATGTCGAAAAAATTACTGTGACACGCACCAAATTCCCCTTATTTATCAACCTTTTTGACCTCACACAACATCCAGTACAGGCATTTATTCTCTATGAGCTCTGTCAAACAAGATATAATAAAATAAATGCTCAGTTTACCTCCAGAACACAAGAAACTGACCAAATTCATGTTAATTGTATACTACTGTTAATTGAATAATTTTCACTGGCAAAATGAATATTCAATTAAGAGGATTCTACTGAACTCGATTTAGAGAAATTATAAACATTCATGTTTTAACTCGCGATCCTATTTTACTAAGACACTAGCGATTGTATTAATACATCTTTTTGTGCAAAGGATAGAAAACCACACACAGTGCTTCGTCGGTGCGTACGGACTTTTCCCTAAACATTACTGGGCGGACACTTTACCATTGTATAGTTTCCCAGCCTGTTTTATATTTTGGGAAAAGGCGGACAAACTCCATTTCATTCTAACTTATATTTTTGGTGTTGTGTTGACTTTAAGGCAACATGAAGATATTCTTTTAAATTTAAAGTATAGCGACAAATTTTTAATTGTTAAAATGTATTTTTTTTTTTTTTAAATCTCGGATTATTTCAGAACAGGTTAACAAAAGACGTGGGAGTGGGGTGTCCTTTGCAATAATTTAAAATTTGTCAACCCTGTACACTAAAATCAGTTGGGTTAAACATCAACCCCAATCAACTGGGTTGAATGAATATGAACCCAACAGGGTTCATATTCACTGAACCCTGTTGATTTGGGTTGATTTGTAACCCAACTGATTTTAAAATGTGCTTTCTTTCCCGTTCCAAAACAAATGAGATAATTGTTTCAATAAACAGAATCTGCTTTAGATTTTCAACTATGTAGAGAGCACAAAATCTATGTATCCGAAAATCATAAACAGATTAATTTATTCCAATGGATCTCTGCATCTATGTCGACAGGGTGAACTGATGTTGTTTAGAAAACAATTTATTCATTTTGACTTCCAAATGAGTATTTGATAGTGAACGAATCTCGTCTACCTTTTTGTAGAATCATTTCAGATTTGTCGCCAGATTCAGTCTTGGGAATAAAAGAAAATGTCTTTCCCATTATTTCGGTTACAACACAAAAAAACTAATATGTTATAGCATATGGGAAAAATCTCGTTTTTGACATCTTCATGAGAAAACAGCTTCCATATCTCCGCTAGGTGATCATTTGTGTTGTAATAGAATGGAGTGTAAGTTGTTGTGCGCTAATTATTCTCGTCAAACCACACATCACGAAACGACAGAAATAATAGACCAGAGAAAACAACTACAGATAAAGAAATATGTTTGGTTCATAACTCTGATTTCATTATTTAAAACATGACTAAATATAAATTTACACGTTTTTCAGGCCCTGAGGGCGTAGATTCAAAACTGACTTATCTGCAGGGTATCAAAGCTTCTGCCAGTCACAATTTCTTGGATCAGCGCACATGATGGACAAAATATATTCTCTGATACCTACCTCAAACCTCTGAATAATATGGTTATCACGGGCTGTGTTTCCAAAGGTTCACAATGAACGTCGACAGATTGACGGAAATCACACCCATGGCTATACAATAAGAACATTTATTTATTTATTTATTTATTTATTTATTTATTTATTTATTTGTGTTTAAGGTCACATATTTCTGCACAATGCCTAATCATGACCATGACAGTTTTACGGGTGGAGGATGCTGGTGTAGCCGGAGAGAACCACCGAGCAACGGCGAGCAACTGTCAGCTCCTCAACATACCAACTCCACACAAGCGAGGTTAGCATTGGTTGAAGACAGGTACACCATCGACGTGCAGCTCACCTTAGTACACGACGTCACCGTAACCCCACGTGGGCAATACGGTGAAGTGTCTTGCCGAAGGGCACGACGCGGTTGCCGCAGGTGGGATTCGAACCGAGGACCTTTCGGCTTGCAGCTGTACAACAAGATAGCAGAGAAAGGCGGCAGAATAGCAGAGAACGTGTCATCTTCACGCCAGATTGCATCTGTAACTTCGAAAGTCGTATTCACGAAAGAGTTGCAGGCGAATAGGCAAACCAGGGCACATCAGGTTTTGAGAAAGATGGATGGCAAAATTACAGGTAGCTGAAACGAAACGCAATAAGAAACAGTTGACCAGAATTCGCGGTTACGGCCTGTTCGCATGAGAGGCGAAATATCACCCGAAATGTCGGGAACAATATATCAGTGGTTCAAAGTACTGGTGTAGTCAAAATATGGAAGAAATTTCTCAACAATCCGTAACAAGTCCAAACCAACTCTTAAATTTGTCAAATGTTAATCCTAATTTTAGTAGCCATGTGATCTGCCCCCCCCCCCCGCCTTCGGCTATCGTGAGGAACTTGGGATATGTCATGGATAGGAATCTAGCTGATGACAATCATGCCACACAGGTATCCTTTAGCTCATACCACCGTCTACGTAATATCAGCAGACTTCGCTCCCTTGTGGACAGGGGACCATAAAACTGTTAGTTCAAGCAATTGCCACAAGCAGATTAGATTATTGTAATCTCTGCTATTTGGGTGTAAACAGTCCAACATTAAGAAGTGGCAAATTATTCAGAATTGTGCAGCAAATATTATTGCCAGACAACGGAAATCATGTCACATTATCCCCTCATTACTCATCTACACTGGCTGACAGTTGAAGAACGGATAGAGTATAAGACGTTCCTTCTGATATTCAAAATACTGAACGGTATGGCTCCTGATTATTTGAGCAGTCTGGTACAAAGGTGTGTACCATCTCGATTCCTCCGTTTAATAACATCGAACTCCCTGTTGTACTAACTAGGCGGCCTCACAACAGCAGGCGGTGGTGCATTTTTCGTGAGCCCCCCCTCCCCCCCCCCCCCTCTTTGGAAATAGCTGCCTGACCACCTTAAGGCACCAGAGACGCTGGAAAGCTTCAAAAAGGCACTAGAAACCAACCTCTTCACCCGAGTTTTCGGTACACGTTAGTAATGAATTCTCCCCTTGGTCCACATAACACATTTGCTATATACTAAAAGTGCATTGTAAAGTCTGAGAGAGCATAATTTAGCTGTATTTCTTATTAACTGCTGCTCGTGTCGCTGCATTCGAATGAGGTGCTAGACACCTCCAGATTTCGGTAATGGTGGATCGAGAAGTTGTGAAACTGGCGACGTTGAAACAACTGTTTTGTCCTGAACTTGATAAAGGGTCATTTTCAAATACTGACTTTCGGCCGGACATGACATTGTGGTAAAGAAAAGAGAAACATCCTGACTTGAGCTATCATATTTCGTTTCAGAAATGGAAATTCGGATCGGTGCCTCCGCTCTATGTTACATTCAATTCGGACCTCACTTCCGGAGAAGCCGTTGCGATACTTTATGAACTCGCAGCCAGGGACAACATTGTTCAGTGTGTCGATAAACTCCGATCTAACATTCTCGATAGTGCTGATCACACGCAAATGGCTCGGTCACAGTCAGTCGATACCGTGGATGTAAACCATGCAGTTATCCCATCTCTGTTGTATAAATGTGTGGTTCGTCTGTTATGAGATAGGTCTCGCGATGTTTCCAACAGAGTTGAGTAACTTGTACTGTATTTTGGTCAAGATAGATACATAGCAGTCAGCAATAGTGCTTGGAAACTGCCAAAACACATAATATTATTTGTTACGCTTGATCATTTTTCGCAGCAAACAAGTGATGGTCATAATCAACAGAAAAGCCAATTGTGAAAGCTACGATTTTCGTCTGGAAATCGAGACTGCGAAAGGCCTTCAATTGGAACAGGCGGAATCATCACTCACTTCCAAAATAACGAGCGACCGTTTGAATGTGATATTTCATTTTGAATGGGACAATTTCAACCACATCTTGACGAGTATACACGGACAGTTAAACTTTTTCTACTGCTACGGGTATAATGCTCCAAGAGGTGAATGTCGAAGAGGAATACCATGAAAAGAATATTGTGCTGACAACCGTACCTAATGCGGGTACACACAAGTTATCAAGTGAGGGTCAGAGAGCACTACCTGTACTGGCTATTGGGAGAAGTACCGAGCCCTAAATGGAAGACTACGAAATCGTCCAACCATTTGTCAGTACCGAAGCTTTGGTGTGTGAAGATCGACATTGGGTGGACTCTTTGTCACAAAACCAGATCAACAGGAAGTAAGTCACTACCAGCATTCATTGGTCTCTTGTCAGCAACCGGTACAGATAAAATAACAACGATCGATTACTACTCATCAGTTGTCAAGCTCATCATAGAATACAATGTCGTACAGGATTTCCTTCATAAATGTTAAGAAGCTACCAAAAAAGTCAGACAAAAATACACATTAACGACTTTTATTACTTTCCAAAGTGTGATTTATTGGGATTTCCGGCTTGGATTATAAACGATAACTTCACAGGTGAATTATGCAATCAACAATGGTGTGCGCGGAAACGAAGACGCTTTGTCATGGGTGTAATGGGGACTTCATTGTTTTTTGTATTTTTTTGCTTTTTTTAACCCGTTTACCTAACATGAAAAGTAGACGACAGTTGCAAAAAAAAATCTTGAATAACTATTATTTTCATTTTTTGTCTCAAAAACATAGGTTATGACCCCTCATTGGAACGAGCTCGTTCCAATCAAGGGTCATGATCTATGTTTTGGAGACAAAAAATGAAAAAAATAATGAAAATCAATTGGCAAGTTTTGAGAATAGCGCTGGCCGTTTTTGGCCGTTACGTTAGGTAAAGGGTTAAATAATATAATTATCGTTAATAAAGAAAAGTAATAAACAGAGTAATCGCTTGACTGGACTGGTCACGTGAAATAATTCATTTGAGGCGAGGAACTATATTGTAAAACACTCGTGCGCATTCGCGCACTCGTGTTTGTACAACATCCCTCACCTCTCATGAATTCTTTCACGTAACTAGTCCAGTCAAGCGATTACTCTCTATTTAATCTTGGTTTATGCATGAATGTTCTGCCGATCATCTGGTCGAAGGAAAAGAAGCTTAAGTATCACATCGTTATGATCGAAGCTTTTCATGCGATCATGAATTACTTGAAGATGATTGGACCCAAGATGTCGGGTTCAGGTTACTCTGAAATACTGATCGAAGCAGGACCAGTGACATGCGATAGTCTGCTGCAAGTACTTAGTGGGAAGAAATATAGTAAATCCTTGTAGTCTTTGGAAGACGTGGGCAGATGTTTCGAAAGACTCTTACCTGAAGCATATCTTGGACAGATCGATGGCGACGATCGCACGAACACTGAAGAATTTGAACATGTTCAGCCTGAACCTTGTCCTTTCAGATACTGCTGTTGAAAAGTTCATCGGCAGTTACATTAAACTGCAGATCAAAGTGTGATCTGGCCTGTTGGGAAAAACGCGACCTTCTTCCTATAGTTCAATAAGGGTTTTCATGTTGATAGTGGCTGTTAAAACAAATAGCTTCAATTTATTCCATCGTTGTATGGGTGTAATGTCTATCCTTGTTTTTGTTGTTTTTCTTTTTCTAGCATTCCGAGGTCAAAATTATGCTAGGTATCGATTATGATACGACATGTTTCTGACCAACATAGAAAAAGAACATCCGCGTGCGACATCTCTGCTAAAGAACGGATCAGTTTCAATTGTTAGAACAGTGATTCCGAGTTACTTACGCGCCGTAGACAAAACAATCGAAGAGACATTTATGCGATTTACTGAATGAAGTGACTCTAGTGTTGTTGGCTCAACTACAATACTGCAGAACTACAGTGTGTGTCAGAGATGTTCTCCATCGGAAAGAAGTAAGTTCTATGATGCTACTCTTGCCATGACAGAATTGTCTAAGGATGAAGATCATGCTTCACACAGGAAATATCGGGAGTTGTCGCAACCAGAAATAATGAAGATAAGGAAAACTGAGAACAGAGAACAGTTAATGCAGTGCGTGCTTTCTAGAACCCCTTTCAGATTGACGATCTCGAACGTTTGTGTATTCTCCAGTTGACTCTCACGCAGAAAGTGACGTCCTTGATGCCGTAGAATATGGGGAGAGGCAAAGATAAAGGAAATACTGGTGAGCTCAGAGAAAGAGAGCAGATAGATTTCTTTGACAAGGTGTAAAGCTGGAGTTATTCAAAGTGGACAGTTGCAACCAAAGCGAACAACTGTCTTCAACTCAGGAAAATGAGCAGTACCAGGAACAGGGCAATATATCATTACATTTACAGTACGTGGAGGGTGGATTGTAACTAAATCACCCGCGGGGTGGAGTTATCACCCAAACTATAACTTTCAAATTTTGTACTTATCGACAAAAACACAAGCAATGTTTCAGCCAATGGACCTCCGGGTTTAACCCGGAGGTCCATTGGCTGAAACATTGCTCGTGCTTGTTATGCTTTGCAACAAATTTGCAATTATTGCTTGGGTGGAATCTCCACTCTGCGGGTGATTTAGTGATAATGCACTCTCCGCGTACTGTACTTGTCAAATCACAGCTTTCTGAGAAACCTTTCAGCATTGATGAATTGATGATATATTGTATAACATCACTTCTTCATTGTCTTGGAACTCCTGATGCATATTTTGCGAAGACCAATAAAGCTACTCTGTTGCATTACCTCACTGATGATGCGTCGATTCCTAATTCGTGAACACTTCACACTGAAGATGGAACCGCCCATATCCAGACTATCACGGCTATTCCTGACACATTCAGAAGGATTGCCTTGATATTGCTCGATCAACACGAAAAGAAAGGCGACTTTGTCTTCTCAATTGAAATGTATGCTCCACTTAGGACCCGGTGAACGTTCCAAATTCAATTCAGATTCGAACCTTTTTCGCTGATTCGATTTGATTCGATACAATCTCCGTTATTTGAAAAAATTGGAATCACGTTTAATTATGGTGTTCATACATTTCATTATCGTCGACTTTGTGAATATGACAAGTAACCCAGAAGTTTTCTGACGAACGAGATTGACTGTATTAAGCCTAAGTAGATAACACAAATTTAGTCGAAAAATTCATACAAATGTCATTTGAAGCGATCATAGAGATCACATTACGTCTGTTTTGCACAAATATCGCCCCTTGAGTGGAGTAAGACGCAATCTTCTATGCTTCAGCATTGCAGATGGCGCATAATTCCACTCAAGGGACGATATATGACCTTTTCTTCGTCAATTTCGGTTCTCCTTCGAACTAGCCCTATTGCTAAGATAAGTGAGATTGAGTTGTCACCACTACAATATACTGAAAACAGAAACTGTCAAAACTGGGTTTGAAGCGATATCTTCGAGTAATTTGAATGTCAATGCATCAGAGCCCCGTTCTTTAATGTTCAAATATTAACGAAAGTGCGTTAGACATCAGCTTCATACATTGGTCCAAATTTCTACACGGAATACCTTTCGGTTGCCATATGGACCGTGCAGGAAAAAGCGGTAGGTCCATGAACCTGTACTTCAGGTTCAGTGGTGCGAAATAGTCTGACCAATACCACATAATGAACTAGGATCACAGGAGAGATAGACGGTTCAGTGGTAGGAAATAGTCTGACCAGTACCGCATACAGATAAAGGGATCACACGAGAGATAGGCGGTTCGGTGGTACGAAATAGTCTGACAAGTACGCATACTGATAATGGGATCACATGAGAGATAGACGGTTTGATGGTACGAAATAGCCTGACCAGTACACATACTGATAATGGGATCGCATTGGAGATAGACGGTTCGGTCGTAGGAAATAGTCTAATCAGTACACATACTGATATTGGGATCACATAGGAGAGAGACGGTTCGGTGATACGAAATAGTCTAACCAGTACGCATACTGAACGGGAATCACATGAGAGATAGACGGTTCGGTGATACTAAGTACTCTGACTAGTACCCATACTGATAATGGGATCACATGAGAGACAGACGGTTCGGTGGTAGGAAATAGTCTAATCAGTACACATACTGATATTGGGACCACAAAGAAGAGAGACGGTTTGGTGGTATGAACTTGTCTAATAAGTACGCATACTGATAATGGGATCACATGAGAGACGGGCGGCTCGGTGGTGCGAAATAGTCTGATCGGTACACACACTGATAAATGGGATAACATGAGAGACAGACGGTTCGATGGTACGAAATAGTTTAACCAGTACGTATACTGATACTGGGATCACATTTGAGAGAGATGGTTCGGTTGAATGAAATAGTTTAACCAGTACGCATACTGATAATGGAATCACATGAGAGATAACGGTTCGTTGGTATGAAATAGTCTGCACAGTACCGCATACAAAACTGGGATCACATGAGAGAGACGGTTCGGTGGTACGAAATAGTCTAAGCAGTAAGCATACTGATACTGGGATCTCATGAGAGATAGACGGTTCGATAGTACGAAACTGTCTGACCAGTACGCATACTGAAATGGGATCACGTGAGAGAGAGAGAGAGAGAGAGAGAGAGATAGATGGTTCGGTGGTACGAAATAATCTAACCAGTACGCATACTGATAATAGGATCACATGAGAGATAGACGGTTCGGTGGTACGAAATAGTCTAAACTGTATACATATTAATACTGGGATCACATGAAAGATGGACGGTTCGGTGGTATGAAATAGTCTAAACTGTGTACATACTGATACTGGGATCACATGAGATATAGACGGTTCGGTGGAACAAAATAGTCTAAATAATAAGCATGCAGATACGTGGATCAGTGGTACGAAATGGTCTAAACTATACAGATACTGATACTGGGATCGCATGAGAGATAGACGGGTCGGTAGAACGAAATAGTCAAAACAGTACGCATACTGATAATGGGATGACATGGGAGACAGACGTTTCGGTTGTACGAAATAATCTAACCAGTATACGTACTGATAATGGGATCACATGGGGGATAGATGGTTCGGTGATACGAAATAATCTAACTAGGACACATATTGATGCTGGGATCACATGTGAGATAGACGGTTCGGTGGTACTAAATAATCTAACCAGTACACATACTGATAATGGGTTCATATGAGAGATAGACGGTTCGGTTGTCCGAAATAGTCTAACCACTACACATACTGAAACTGATATCTAATGAGAGGCAGGCTTATTGGTGATACGAAATACTCTAACCAGTACAAATACTGATATTGGTATCACATGAGACACAGACGGTTCGGTAGTACGAAATAGTCTGACCAGTACGCATGCTGATAATGGGATCACGAAAGAGAGAGATAGATGGTTCGGTGGTACGAAATAATCCAACCAGTACGCATACTGATAATGGGATCACACGAGAGATAGACGGTTCGGTGGTACGAAATAGTCTAAACTGTATACATACTGATACTGGGATCACATGAGATATAGACGGTTCGGTGGAACGAAATAGTCTAAATTGTAAGCATACCGATACGCGGTTCAGTGGTACGAAATTGTCTAAACTGTACAGATACTGATACTGGGATTGCACGAGAGATAGACGGGTCGGTAGAACGAAATAGTCAAAACAGTACGCATAATGATAATGGGATGACATGAGAGACAGACGTTTCGGTTGTACGAAATAATCTAACCAGTATACGTACTGATAATGGGATCACATGGGGGATAGATTGTTCGGTAATACGAAATAATCTAACTAGGACACATACTGATACTGGGATCACATGAGAGATAGACGGGTCGGTAGAACGAAATAGTCTAAACTGTATACATACTGATACTGGGGTCGCATGAGAGATAGACGGGTCGGTAGAACGAAATAGTCAAAACAGTACGCATATTGATACTGGGATCACATACGAGATAGACTGTTGAGTGGTTCGAAATAGTCTAAACTGTACACATTCTGATACTGGGATTACACAGGAGAGAGACATCACTAGTATGACAGCCGAAATATCGTAGGAACTGGGAAGTAGATTCGATGCGAGATTTGATTCGTTTTTGAACCTTTTAGCTGGTTCGATTCGAGATTCGATTCGCTTTCGAAGTTTCGAACTTTTTGGCTGGTTCGATTCGAAATTCGATTAGAGCTAAAATCGTATTTAGCCGGACCCTAGCTCCACTGTCAATAAAATTACAATAACGCTCACGCAGAGTTTTCAATGATCAGGTAAGTCTGGCTGGCCCAAGTATGAGGAAACCAGCTAACTTAACCCTTTACCGGCAAAAAACCGGCCATCGCTATTCCAAAAAATCGCCAACTAATTTTCATTATATTTTCATTTTTTGTCTCACTAACATAGTCGAGCTCGTTCCAATGAGGGATCATAACCTATGTTTTTGAGACAAAAAATGAAAAAAATTAGTTATTCAAGAATATTTTGCAAGTGTCGTCTGCTTCTCATGTTAGGTAAAGGGTTAAAGTCTTTTCTATGGAATGCTAACACGCGACAATTATTTCAAATCATGCGACTATTTTGGAGTAGTGACGATGCAGCTTCGCGTATCAGGGGACATAATGCGATCATTGTAGTTGAAGGCGTGGAATTCAGGCTGACCTCTGATGATGGTGTGTTGGCTGAGCAGATACCATCATTGAAGTCCCGACACGAGGAAGGAGACACCCGTTTCGTTCTCTGTCTTATGTTTGCGCGGGACTGTGATTATGAAAATGCAGTCATCAGGAGTTCAGATACTGATATCTTCTTCATCACATTGATGGACGTCAACAGTGTGCTCCCCTTGAAAGTGAACGTTGACGCCAGTACTGGGATAAATAGAAGATTCTTGAATGCTTAGACTTTTTTTTAAGATTTAGGATCGGACTTTTCGGAGTACTTTTTCGGATCCCATTTTTGTTACAGGGGGGGGGGGGGGGGGGGTTGGGGGGGTGCAACTATGCATTCCAGGGCATTGGAAAAGTTCATCCTCTGAAAACGTTGATGAAAATATCGAAATACCAGGAGGCTTTTATCAACATCGGTCGTGAATGGTTTCTCACAATTGGGGGAATTTATTTGTTTTATGTATGGATTTTCCGGAGTGCAAAACGTGGATCTTTTGAGATCCTTGATGCTACAAAGGATGCTTGGAAAAAGGGGTCTTATCACGACGAGAACAGCAAAGGCTGGCCTATCCAAGACACCTCCATGCAAACGATCGCTGATTCCACACCTCAAACGAGTGAACTGGCGAGCATGTCGGTTGAAAAGTTCCTTAACATCGGGTCCACATATTCCATCGCCTGATAACCATTGATGGCCACATGACAGAGCTTTCTTGGAGGCTGTGCAGTCTGAGGGTCCATTCCTCCCAAATGAATTAGAAAACTGATTAGCAGATTACGTTGCCGGACAGGGATGTGGCTAGAGGGATTCAGCTTTGCCACCGGTGTAAATTCCAACTGTGAGTGGTTTCGATAGGTGGTTGCACTGCAGCGCTGGGTGATATCATTTAACCCTTTACCCAACGAATCGCCCGCATCCGCCCACATAATATGCAAATACAGCTGCTGGAAAAATATTATTTTTCGAAAAATTTCAACAAAACCATATCATGTGACCCCTCTTTGGAACGAGCTCGTCACGCTCGTTCCAAAGAGGGGTCACATGATATGGTTTTGTTGGAAATTGTTTTAAAAATTTTTAAAAATGATATTTAAAATAATGAATTTTGAAATCGTCTGCGTTGGGTAAAGGGTTATGAACCCTTTTGAAACTTTTCACTAGTCCTGAAAACGGACAAAGGATCATTTATAATGTGTCTGGGTCAGAAAATTTAACGGATTGATGTCAGAGTCGAAATTTTGAGGCCATGTCAATTTTAGAGTAGGAAATTTGAAACTCAATTTCCAGTTGGAAATAAAAGATCAAAATTTCTAATCATTAGTTGGAATTTCAATATTTTTCATGAACAATGTTAATTTATTGAATTTCCAACTATTTGATTTTTGACCTCGGAATTTCCAACTATTGAAAAAAAAATACTCCTAGCCGGGGTGGGGGGGGGGTGAGACAACCCCCCCCCCCCCCTCCTGTCGCCACATCCCTGTTGCTGGAAGTTCGGTTGAAAGTGACTAAGAACACGGAGAAATTAGCACCCGTTCAATAGATGATTCCTCATCTGATGACTAAGATTTCTGAATAATTGAATAATGTGATTCACGGGAATGAATACCTCACATTATCGTTGGGGTACCGCCCTCCAGAGAAGTCGAGTACTGTGACTGAATACTCCTCCCTCTATTACTAGAACTCTACCCGTCCATCATTCTGTATACTCCGAAGTTCAGCATTTAAAGATATCTGTGCCCTTCTATTGAGTTTTATCCTGAGTTATCGCAAGCAAACTATCTTCTATGCAGAACAGGTTATTGTAGGATTTTAGGTTTTTTGTTTTTTTTTTTCATTTCCTTGAGAAAACTTTAAGTTCTGGGAGAAAAAAAACTCTTCCGATAATTTCTATTTCAAACACTTTAGGACCAAACGGAAAATTCGGACGAGTTTCATAAATATTATATGAGAAAAACACTCATTTTATATTCTATTTATCATATGACACACACACGCACAATTTAGCCACTAAGTATGACTTTTTAACCCATCACCGAACTTGAGTTGCAGACGGCACTCGGAAAAAACATCCTCGTATAACTAAAAAATTTTTCATTTTTTGCTTCCAAAAGATAAGTTAGGGCCCCTCATTGGAACGAGCTCGTCCCAATGAGGGGTCATAACCTACGTTTTGGAAGCAAAAAGTGAAAATATAAAAAAAAATGAATAGCGTTTTTCTTGTAGGTAAAAGATTAATTCAATATAACCCACCCTAAATAGGACAGATAACGTAAATTCTCCCCACTGAAATTATGCAAATGTGTTTTGTTTAGCCAATCAAATTGTCCAGTTTTGAAATTGACCAATGAAAGCTCCCAACTCTAATTATGCAAATTATGAAAATCTGGTCCAGTTGTATTTTGTTCAGCCAATCAAATTGTCTAGTTTTGAAAATGACCAATGGAATTGACGGAAGGCTTTATTTATTACAGATTAATATGAAAACAAAATATTAAATGTTTTAAAGTGAACAAAACGGACGAGTCATATGATAAATAAAATATACCTAAAGTAGCTTGGTGTACCAAATGTTCACTCGTGGTGAACATTTGGTACACCAAGCTACTTTAGGTATATTTTATTTATACCATGACCGTCAGATTATAAAGAGTCGCTATTATTTTTTCTCGATTTTACTGAGCACCCGACGTGCATACGAGCGAATCTGTTTTTGTTTACACGAGCATCGGTGGGCGGTACTTCCGCTGTCAATTTTATCGCCGAAAGGAAATGAAAAAGAGAAAATGAGCCTTTTTCGTTTTAATAACAAAATAACATACTATTCGAGTTATGCATGCTTTATTTACATGAGACAATGCATGTTTGTTAATTTTTGGCATCTTATGAGGTAAAAACGTAATAAATAATTGCCGCTTCCATTTCACTCTTCGCGAGGCGACGTGTGATAAATTTAGACAAGTTTGCATTCAGGTCGACGTAAACAAAGGTCAACGCAGACGTCGTTCTACTGCAGGTGTAAATCTTTACTATTGAAATCCCATTGCAGGCGTGCTCATCGCAGTTGGTGTGTAAAGCTAAAATTTATGTCATAGGCCTTTCATATATAGTAGAATAAGTAATCATGGTATAAAAATCTTTATATCGTCTCTTGCTTTAGCGTTGCTGATGGTTCTCTGTTCCTCTCGAGGGACAACATATACATAATCACTTTTGAGTGTCAAATGACAATTTATGTTACGCCGCAAACTCTCAATATTAACTCACACCCAGAAACGTGTCCTTTTTTATACCTCCCTACCCCTGCCCTCGGATGTTCCCGGCGCCCCTGTGGGTGACAATGAGGCCAAAACAAGCATTTTGCTCTTGAATTGTGCACTGTGCAGCGGTTGGAAGCAAGTCTGAAAAGAATGGCTCAATATTTACAATAGATTGGTTCAATTTCACGGTATTAGATAACAGGAGAGTTGGAAGAGTTCTGACGGAGGGTGTTAATGGACACAAGGTGATAAGGACGAAACTCTTCATGGCAGGTATAAGAAAAATACCCGAAAGGGGAGAAAGCTTTTGGTCGCCACAAATGAACAGGGATACGACGTGAAAGGGGAAATGGGAATGGAAGAGGAACGGCGGAAAAACAGATACTGATCTATGGTGAAGGCGGGAGAAAAAGAAGTGGAGAAAAGTTCAAAGAAGTCACAGAGTGATCACACCTTGATTATAAAACATAATAATATACAATATAATAATATATCTTTATTCCGCAGTTCAAACAATATTTTCGATAACCTTTTTATCATATGACTCGTCCGTTTTGTTCACTTTAAAACATTTGATATTTTGTTTTCATATTAATCAGTGATAATAAAGCCTTCCGTCAATTTCATTGGTCAATTTAAAACTAGACAATTTGATTGGCTGAACAAAACAAAACTGGGCCACATTTTCATAATTTGCATAATTAGAGTTGGGGCTGTCATTAGTCAATTTCAAAACTGGACAATTTGATTGGCTAAACAAAATACAACTGGCTCATATTTGCATAATTTCAGTAGGGAGAATTTACGTTATCTGTCCTATTTTGGGTGGGTTATATTGTATTAATCTTTTACCTACAAGAGAAACGCCATTCATTTTTTTTCATATTTTCACTTTTTGCTTCCAAAACATAGGTTATGACCCCTCATTGGAACGAGCTCGTTCCAATGAGTGGTCATAACCTATGTTTTGGAAGCAAAAAATGAAAATTTTTAGTTATACGAGGATGTATTTTCCAAGTGCGTCTGCAACTCAAGTTAGGTGATGGGTTAAAAAGTCATACTAAGTGGCTGATTTGTGCGTGTGTGTGTATACTAGTACATTAACAACATAACATTACAATCTACAAGAACATAACCTAGTACACAGCATGGAAATATCATAGCCTAAAAGGCTGTCTTCCTGCCATTCCCATAAACAAAATTATATCAACTTGGTTTCGCATCAGTGTAACAAAAGTTCTTTTCAAAGACAGGAATATTTAATAGTTTGTTTATGAATCATGCGGCTAGATGGGACCAATAGGTCATATGCTGGGAGGAGGATGAGATACCAGAGAGTTTTGATAGATGATACAACCGGACAGGCTGGGTTGTCGCACTAGAAGTTTGGGCTGGAATAAGTACTTAAAATGTTATACGTTAATGATTTTTTGAACTTGAGTCTACTATATTGCTGAGTTAGAGGGTCTATACTATTCCAAATTCTTGGGAAGGAGTGGAACGGCAATTCTGCATAAAATTGAGTTCTTGGTTTGTGAGTTTCTACTTTACCAGTCTGACTTGTATTCATCCCCGAAGGGTTTCTGTACATCTGCAAGGTGTTATCGAATGACATAGGAAGTTTTTTGTTCATCCAGTCATGCATAAAGAGGGAGACGTGAAGGCTGTAGAGAACTTTAAATTTCAGAATGCCACAATCTCTGAAAAGACGGTCTGTGTGAGAGTTATATGCCTTCCTAGTTATGATTCGGACGGCTCTTTTTTGCAGCTTGAAAATTCTGTTGGTGTAGGTCGAATGACCCCAAACCTGAATACCATATATGAGATGACAGCGGATCAATGAAAAGTACAAAGTTTTCATTGCCTTTGCGAGGAGAATTTTTTTTTTGCCCTATTTAGGGCAAAAATTGCACTTGCCATTCTTGAACATACTGCAGAAACATGGTGTTTAAATTTTATATTTTCGTCTATATACACACCGAGGAACTTTAGAGCGGCTTGATCTTGTTCGTTCCCAACGGCCTCAATATTTGTATTATTCAGAGATAATTCAACGTTGTTTACCCTATACAAATCATTTTGTGGGTGAAGAAGCATATATTTAGTTTTAGTGGGGTTGAGGGCTAATTTGTTGACAGAACACCAGTGATTTATTTTGTATAATTCGGAATTTACACTGTCTGTAGGTGTGTCAAGGATTTTGCCTGATGTATATGCCGTTGCATCATCGGCAAAGGAAAGTAGATTAAGCAAGGTGGAGTTGCTAATATCGTTAATGTACAGCAAAAATAGAATAGGACCAAGGATAGACCCTTGAGGTACACCGGTGTTTATGGTTAAGGTTTCTGAAACAATATTAGAGAACGAGATAAATTGGCTTCACTCGGTTAAATAATTTTGAAACCACTGGTGGGTTATACCTCTAATACCATAGTATTCAAGTTTCTGGAGTAAGATTGAGTGGTCAATGCTGTCGAATGCTTTCGAGAAGTCTAAGAAAGTATTCAAGTTCCTGGAGTAAGAAATAATAAGAAGTAGAGTGATAGGAGCAGGGGAGAAACTATGGAATAAGTAAGGTTGCCAACACCGGAACTCCGGAATATAGTAGTGAATAACGTATAGAATAGGCCATGAAAACAGAAATGTGTCACGTAATGGAAGAGTAGAAACCTCGAAAGGCAGATATTGAAAAACAGATCAGCAAGTGAAACACCCTCTTGTTTTTTTCTGTTTTCTGTTGTTTTGTTGTTGTTTTTTTTTTTTTTTTTTTTTTTTTTTTTTGGGGGGGGGGGATTCTTGTTTTGTTGACAAATTTAAAAGAATACCATTAGTATACAACTTTGAAGATAATCTAAACAACCACATCGTAATTAAACAGTACGTTTGCTTACCTGTTGATGGGGTGGTACGTGTAGTAGTTTTCTAAGCTCCATTATGGATAATAAAAATTTGTATTGTTTGAACTCTCGAGTTCTCGCCTCCGACATTAACCCTTTACCCAACGCAGACGATATCAAAATTTATTATCTCTTCGAGCTCGTTCCAATGAGGGGTCACATAATATGGCTCCGTTGAAATTGTTTGAAATATATATTTTTTTTAACTGCTTAATTTGTCAATTACGCGGGCGGATGCAGCCGATTATATCAAATTGTTTTGTTGTTTTTTTTGTTTTTGTTTTTTTTTTTGGGGGGGGGGGGGGGCGTCCTTACACGTGTTCAACAGACCGTATGCCGTTCCTGTAATTATTTTAGTAAACATACAGCCTCCGTGACCACCATTATTTCCCCCATCCCTTGTCTGTTGAAATGCACGTGTCCCAGTTGAGATACTAAAGTGAGACGGACCTTTATTAAACATTCACTAAACTTTAAACCCTTGTATTCAACGGAATCGCCGCTATGATATAAACGATTCGAAACGTTTCCAAATTCCGTTATACAATCATCGACCGTCTGTCGCACAGCGTGAAAGTGAAAATGAAAACGTCCAAAGCAAAATAAAGTCGGTTCACAAAAAATTAGCCAAAAATGAGATAATATTTTTAAAAAACCCAATCATTTCCAATCAGAACATTAACCCAGCTCCATTGCCATCTCGTTTTGTGGATACCATTATATCTAAACTGGTCAACTTTATTTCATTTCGGTAAATCTTCGTACATCTTGATATGCTTCGAACTTCTTTTAAAAACATTTTTGCAAATCTGCACATATTTGTACTTATATTTTTACTAACAGTAATGACCACCAAATGGTTAGGCGTGAATGGGCACCAGCCCATTCACGCCTAACCATTTGGCGGCTATTACTGTTAGTAAACATCGATACGAATTTCAACAAACACTGGTTTCGAAAAGGTTGTTTTGATTTTTTATCGATCCCTTTGATCTGTACAGCTTCAGTCAAAATAAATTCTTCACCTTTGGGTTTAAACATCGAAATTAAAATTTGTTTATTTAAATTAATCTTAATGCACGGGTTGTGTAATAAACACAGAACGCGATGTGTGCTTGTCTCGCGAAATATGACTACGCCATTCCAACTCGTTATGTAAAACACCCACCGATTCAAACACACATCGCGTTCTGTCTATATCTTACACACCCCACGTGACCATCCCCATTTGGATATTTAGTGATCACCGCAATGTTTCACAACCGTCTGCATTTTGTACACATACATAGCATCTCACTTCGTTTCTATTAATAGAGCTATTCATCCTACTCCCACACCACAATTACGTCATCGAAATCAATAATTTCAACGGTGACGTCACAGGAATTCAGCTGTTTCAAATCGCATTAGTATGTTAACCTATTAGGGTCGTGTGCTAGCGCCCGTTTTCGAAGTACATATATTTGGTATACGCAGAACTTTTCAGATGCTCTTTCAGAATACGAAATTCATTTTTATCAAAGATCAGTCGCTAGATCCGTAAATTTTTGTCTCACGATCAGTGGCCTGGAATCTTTTTTTTCTTTTTTTCTTTTTTTTTATTCACAAAATAAAGCAATGTACAAAAAGGTATACAATTTGAATACAATATGTAGTAAATACATTTCTAGTTTATTACTATATTTGGTCCATATTTTTATATTTTGTTTAAAAAGGGCAAGTTGATGGCAATTTGTGAGAGTGCGGTGGAGGTGGGGGAGGGTTGTGATGTTGGCAAATTAGTTGCATGGACGTTGAGTTCCTGGCACTTGTCTGGGGCTGCAGTAGCCAACGAAAGGCTTTACTGGATGTATTCAGAAAAATTTTGGCAGTAAATTCGCAGTCCTAATGATAATAATAATAATAATAATAATAATAATAATAATAACTATCTGAATATGGTTGCATGTGGAGTTTTACTCTTGTATCAAATTTATTAGACTTTCCCACCGTTTTTCAAATTTTTTGTACTGGCACAAAAGATAATATGCTGATCTCTCTACATTGTAATAATTCAGTATTTCTTTTTTTAGTAAACTAATATCTAACTTTTCATTTTTCATTTTAGTTCTATAAATAAAATGTTTTACAAAAATGAGTAAAAGGCGAAAAATGGGCGGTAACATGCCGGAATTTCGGTTGCTAAACAAAATAACTTGTTTTGATAGATTTATATAATAACCTGTATTTGTGAAAATCCAGTTGACGAAACCATTCCAAAAGGATAAAACAAGTGGACATTCACAAAACAGGTGAATCATGGTGTCTTTTTCCCTTTTGCAAAAGGAACACGTGTCATCTTCAGTTATATTCATCTTCTTTAAAAGAGTGTATGTTCCTAAAATACGTGTATTAATATGATACTGAAACCATTTATATTTGGCGTTGACTGTACATTTAAAGGGGATTAGTAACGTTTTTGTCCTCCATTGCTCTCTCTGTTCGATGTCTAACTTGGATTCCCATTTGGATAAGAGATTTTTTATTTTTTGTGCCCATAATCAGTGTCTTATAAGTTATTTTATTCCCGCAGAAGATTAATGTTTCTATGCGGTGCGGGAGTATGGGATTTTGTCTTCTGTTCAGCTCAGTTATATTGCCTAGTGGTCTTATAAAACATTTTATTGCATTTTGTATTCCCCTGTATGCCAAGAAGTCTATTTGTATATCAAAGTGCGTTTTAAATTGCTCACGAGACCACAGTTTTCCGTTTAATCCGAAAAAATCATTTACAAAAAGGATACCTTTCGATTTCAACAGAGTGCTTCTCAGCGGTCTATTTCCTACTTTAATATGTTCGTTATTAAAAATGTATGTATATAACAAATCCCTAGGCTCCCGTGGAGGAGGTTTTTTGCTGAAAGACGACCAAGCATCAATTACGTCTTTCCAGAACGGATTGTTAATATTTTTGGAATAGTTATCCAATATGTAGGGGCTGGCTAGATACCAATCACTGTTTAAAAGGGAAGAAGAGTTTACGAAAATTTCTTTCCAACATGAATGATTTTTTATAAAGTGACTAACCCATGATATCTTTAAAGAATTAATAAAAGCGGTCAGCTGAATCATTTTAAACCCGCCCTGATCGTAATCTTGGATAAAATGAATTCGCTTTATTTTGTCAGGCCCATTTCCCCAAACAAATTTAAAAAGTGCCCTATTTAGTTCGTCTATGGTTTCTTTGGGGGGATTTGGAAGAGCAATAAAAAGATAAACCAGTTTTGCGATGACTGAAGATTTTACTACCGTTATTTTTCCTAGCACCGAGAGATTACGTTTTAACCACTGTAGTAGAGTTTTTCTCACCTCCCTTAGTTTTTTATTATAATTTATGTGGACAGTTTTATCAAAACTTTTAGTGAACTCGATACCTAATACGCTAAATGTTTCCTCGTTCCACTTAATTTTCCACCTATCGCAAATGTTTTCTGTACAATCCTTTTTACTGCCGATCCAAACTGCCTGAGTTTTATTATAATTTATTTTTAAACCCGAAATATGTTTGAAAGCATCCAGTTTGTTCATAGCTGCCTCCAGTGACTGGGGTGATCCATTCAAGAAAAGTGATGTATCGTCAGCATATTGTGATATCTTAACATCAATATTTCCTACTCTTATACCCTTTATTACTTTAGATGACCTAATCATAATTGCTAAAATTTCTGCACACATTAAGAATATGTACGGTGACAACGGGTCCCCCTGCTTGCAGCCTCTGCCTAATGGAAAAAAATGTGAAATCTGAGAATTTACATTAATGCAGGATGCGATATCATAATAGAGCATACGTATCTAAGATTTAAAGCCTTAAAATTAAAAAATTCCAAAGCCTTATCGATAAATGACCATGATATGGAATCAAATGCCTTTTCGAAATCAATCAAGAGGAGAAGCCCTGCAATATTGTCTTTTTCTGTCTGAAAAAGAACATCAGAAATTAATCTAATATTTTCCCCCATGTAGCGCCATTTTAAAAAACCTGTTTGATCATTATGTATTATTAGTGGCAGCAGATCTTTTAGACTATTTGCTAAAATACCGGACAAAATTTTATAAGATGTGTTCAGTAGCGATACTGGCCTCCAATTTTTAATTAGATGACGTGGAATCTTAGTCTTAACCTGTATTTTTCGCGGTGGGATGAACTGCTCAGCTATAGGTTTTATCGAGAGTTTTGACCGGATTTGAAACTTTTCTGTAAAATATGTCAATGGAAGGGAGGACGTGACAACAGTTACTTATTCCAAGTTCCTTATTCGACATTCGTTATCAACCGATAAAATCGGTTGATGACGAATGTCGAATAAGGAACTGGCAATAAGTAGCGGTTGTCACGGTGGAAAATTTCACTCATGACGAAACAAGAATCGAAATGATCTTCTGTGACATGGATTGGGAGCTCACCTTACACGACCAGTACACGACACTTGCAAAGAAAATAGAGGAGATCAGCATTTCCCATCTTAATGACGTATGCCCTCCCACCCACGTGACTTTTATGTACAAAACAAATCGCACGTGGAATATTCGCAGTGCACAAGCCTCATAAGAAATGGTCGACGTTTGCACGATAAGACATAAACTGAATCGGTAATCCGATAAAAAACGGATATAAATATTGAAACAACTTATAGAAATGGTCAGTTTTAATACAAATAACAAGGTAAATCTGAACTGAAAATTAAACTGTAGGTGTGCAGGCCTACAGTCTGAATCACCGTGGTGTTGTGTATTTTCGCTGCTTCGCAAAAGTTAAAAACAATACGAAATACCGATATAGCAAACTATTTTTAATGAGCTTTTATTTATTTTTTCTGTTCACACAAATTAGAGTCGGATTGTGGAATACGAAGTACAGCCATTATGGAATGATTCTTACGGAAACGTAAGCATGGCTGCATCTTCTATAAAACCTCGCTTTACTATGAGACCCCTTTCTTACTAGCCTAGGCCCAGGGTACCACAGACATGGCATATTGACCTTACAAGTTACAGTCACAACGACCGTGCAATTCCCAATTATTATTTTCAATGACGTAGCCGGTGGTTGGGGTAGATTCTCCAAAAAGTCGTAAAATAATTGCAGAGTCCCTAGACTAAAAAAACGCCCTCTCTGATTCACTTTCAAAACACTGATTTTTCAAATGTTTCCTGAGATGGATCCCTTGACCACACATGGGGGTAGTGGGCACCCCTGGGTGTTTGATAAAATAAAGGGATAATAAGGCAAGAAGTGAACTTTCATCACTTCAACACATTGTAAAAAATGGTACACCGTCATTGTTGCTTGGGGTGGAAGTCCTCTAAAAGGGACAACATGGGTATAAACGATTGACTAAACTTGACTTTATCTCCATGTTGTGGCCATGCTTAGCCATTGTATATAAATATGCGACCTTAAACACCAATAAGTAAGTACTCCCAAAACAATGATTGAAGCACACGGAGATAAAAATTGTCCCCATTATGCACCCATCCGCATCCTTGACTAACAAATTTCTCATTATGCACTTGTTGATTTCTGAATTATGCACTTGTAGACTCCTGATATATAAAAAAGCCTATTGTATCAAGTTTTGAAAAGAAAATAATCATTATCTGAAAAAGACACAAAGATCAGGTGGGGGAGGAGATATGCAGGGGGAGGGGGCATAAACTAACTTACCCCCCCCCCACCCCTCAGTGGGAGAAGATGAACTTCTTATCCGTGGGCTTGGACCTATTTTGGGGGTCAGGAATTGGCACTCCACTACTGTAAGTAATGATTGGAAATGGGGCTATCCACCTCGATAAATCCCTGCAAGTGCCCATGCAAATTTTCACAGGTAAATACTGTTTATGAAACCCAAACGGAATGATTAATATGGAGTGATAACATAATACATAAACTTGATCAAGAAGTTAGCTGGGGGTGAGGGAGGGAGTGTTTAACTGCCCCCCCCCCCTAAATAAACGCCAAAAAATATATTGGGGTGGGGAGAGCCTACTTTCATCCCATCCCAACCCCACTGGTAATTAAACCCCACCAGGTAATTACAGGGGGGGGGGGGGGGACCTGTTTGAGGAGTGGTATAATTCCTTAAAGTTTAGTTATGAATATACCCTGCAGTGCATGAACAATGTGCTGATTTAATCGACGTGAGCTTTTCATTGTCAAAGTCCCCTGGTGTATTTATTAGGTAAATTGTAAATGTCAGAGAAATCATTCTCGGGCATTTTTCTCATGTCGTCCGACCATTTACCAACATTTATTGTGGCGGGGTCTGGCAGAACTGTTCCATTCTCAAGAGTTAGTTTCTCTTTTAGCCTGTCTGTTTTTTTCTGTAGTAGTTGTTGTTCGGGGGTTGGGAATGTTGGCAAATTTAGTTTGTCCACCTAAAAACACCTCTTTAACAGTTCTTGCCGTGAACCCGTCATTGGTACACACCGAAGTTTAAAAAAATCCTTCATTTGTTGCACTGTCCAGCTTGAAAAAACGCTTGAACTCTCCATACTTTCTATACAATTAATATTTAATTAACGACGCCCTTAAACGTACTTTTTTAAAGCGTGATATGTCACATACATGCGACCATTCTCTTGGCAGTCTTGTGAACGAAAGGTGTATTGACACATGTCGCATTCGCAGAGGCCATTTCGGGACTTCGAAGGAACACTGAAATTTTGTGGAAGGCTGGCCGGCATTGATTAAAATATTATTTCGTAGTTAATAAATGCAATGAATATTGTAAAATTTTGATCTCAAAATAACGTATTATCAATAGTAGTCATTTAGGAGTTTGCAAAGTTCAGAAAAACGTTCAGAAATGATTTCAAGTGAGTGAAATATGAAGTAACGTTCATCGCTGTCGCTCAAATGTTCTCGCACGTGTGTATTGTTTTGTACACAAACGTCACGTGGGTGGGAGGGCATACGTCATTAAGATGGGAGATGCTGATCAAGTCTATTATCGGACAACTGAAAGTTTCCATTGTTGACACCACAACATAACAACGAGTTCGTTTCTGGATTATTAGCTCTGTATTGGGGCAGAATTCGAATACATCGTTAACATCTAGGTGAGTGTATCTACAATATTGGTTCATGGTTAGCATCTAGGTGAGTGTATCTACAATATTGGTTCATGGTTAGCATCTAGGTGAGTGTATCTTCTATATTGGTTCACTGGTTAACATCTAGGTGAGTGTGTTTTCAATATTGGTTCACTGGTTAACATCTAGGTGACTTTGTCTTCAATATTGGTTCACTGGTTAACATCTAGGTGAGTGTGTTTTCAATATTGGTTCACTGGTTAACATCTAGGTGACTTTGTCTTCAATATTGGTTCACTGGTTAACATCTAGGTGAGTATGTTTTCAATATTGGTTCACTGGTTAACATCTAGGTGAGTTTGTCTTCAATATTGGTTCATTGGTTAACATCTAGGTGAGTGTGTTTTCAATACTGGTTCACTGGTTAACATCTAGGTGAGTTTGTCTTCAATATTGGTTCACTGGTTAACATCTAGGTGAGTGTGTTTTCAATACTGGTTCATTGGTTAACATCTATGTGAGTGTGTCTTCAATATTTGTTCACTGGTTAACATCTAGGTGAATGTGTCTTCAATATTGGTTCACTGGTTAACATCTAGGTGAGTGTGTTTTCAATATTGGTTCACTGGTTAACATCTATGTGAGTGTGTCTTCAATATTTGTTCACTGGTTAACATCTAGGTGAATGTGTCTTCAATATTGGTTCACTGGTTAACATCTAGGTGAGTGTGTTTTCAATATTGGTTCACTGGTTAACATCTATGTGAGTGTGTCTTCAATATTTGTTCACTGGTTAACATCTAGGTGAATGTGTCTTCAATATTGGTTCACTGGTTAACATCTAGGTGAGTGTGTTTTCAATATTGGTTCACTGGTTAACATCTGGGTGAGTTTGTCTTCAATATTGGTTCACTGGTTAACATCTATGTGAGTGTGTCTTCAATATTAGTTCACTGGTTAACATCTAGGTGAATGTGTCTTCAATATTAGTTCACTGGTTAACATCTAGGTGAGTGTATCTTATATATTAGTTCACTGGTTAACATCTAGGTGAGTGTATCTTATATATTAGTTCATTGGTTAACATCTTGGCGAGTGTGTCTTCAATATTGGTTCACTGGTTAACATCTAGGTGAGTTTGTCTTCAATATTGGTTCACTGGTGAACATCTAGGCGCGTGTGTTTTCAATATTGGTTCACTGGTTAACATCTAGGTGAGTGTGTGTTCAATATTGGTTCACTGGTTTACATCTAGGTGAGTGTGTCTTCAATATTGGTTCACTGGTTAACATCTTGGTGAGAGTATATTCAATGTTGGTTCACTGGTTAACATCTAGGTGAGAGTATCTTCCATTTTGTGCCGATTGGCCCACATTTCGAACCGTTTGATGAACAAACGTGGACCAGTCGATACACCATATTTCTGGGCCTGTTTTGAAAACCGTCCGAGTCTGTGATCACTTTCGTTTCATGAAAAAGCAGAACAATGGAAAAGCAGCAAATTTTGTAAGTTTATTATGTCAAAATGGCTTTGACAATCAATAATCTATCAACAATTTTCATGACATTAACAACATATAAAATGCTAAAAAGTCAATAGGTAATGACAAAAAAGTGGAGTGTTTATTTTATCAGGGATGCACAAATTGAAAAGTTAAGAAAACCCCCACAAATGTTATGCAAAATAAATTTGTATGACCCTTTTGAATCAAGATGACCACAATATCTTTTGTCAGTATTTTTTCAAGTGGTCAAGTGCTGATTTATTTTTTGGTCGTCAAAATTTGCTCACTTGTCTTTGACTTGTTATGATTTATGGGAAGGAGTTTAACCCTTTACCCAACGTAACGACTAAAACTGGCCAGCACTATTCTCCTAAATCACCAATTAATTTTCATTATGTTTTTCATTGTTTGTCTCCAAAACATAGGTTATGACCCCTCATTGGAACGAGCTTGTCGAGCTCGTTCCAATGAGGGGTCATAACCTATATTTTTGAGACAAAAATGAAAACAATTAGTTATTCAAGAATTTGTTTTTCAAATGTCGTCTGCTTTTCATATTAAGCAAAGGGCTAGAGGCACTCCTCCATAAACTGTGACAATGCAAATCCATATCCACAAACTTGAATGGTTTCACTTCAAAGATAATATGAAGCGCATCCACAAAATATGAAGCCTTTAAATTGCAGTACCGGCACTTCCGAATATAAACCAAATAAGGGCTTCCGGCACTCTACCAGTTAATTATTTATTTATTGGTGTTTAAGGTCACATACACTCTACCAATTAATAAACACATAAATGAAATGTCTATCTGTAGCATTGTTCGGTTCATCAACCTTCTGTGAGTACACTGGGATGTCTCCACCACCTGCACCTTCGACCTCGGATGATTTTAGAGGAACGAGAAAAGGTTATTCTAGAAAATGTTTGGATAACATTTGGAGGAACGTAACAGCGGGTTATCCAATTTATGCATCCCTGTTTTACACCTAACATGACTGTCAGACAACACTTATAATAATTTTCTAAAACTTTATATTTTAGCATGTAACACATAGTTTATAACACCAATTGGAACGAGCTCAATGAGCTCCTTTCAACGAGGAGACACAAGCTAAATTTTCATAACAAAAACTGATAAATGATTTTCAATGACGAGTTCTGTACATAGCGCGGTGTTGATTTTACAATTCTGTTTGGTAAGTGACTGATGACGGCGAGACAGTGAGATGGCATGTTAGGCCTTCCTGCAAATGAAATAGATGGCAAGTTGTTCTCTTGGCGCCGAGGCTTTCTGTTTTCTTATTTTATTTTTAACGATTCGCTTTTCATTGTATCGTGTACTGGCCGACTGTACATTTCTTCGCAAACAATTTACCTTTTAGCTTGAAAGGGTTCAAACTTATGCAAAAAGCAAAAAATTGGATTCCAAGCATTTGGTTGGGGAAAGGCATGAAGATAGTGCCCCTCTCGCGTTGCTAGTTGAGAGGGACAATATTTTTCAATCCTTCATACGGACAGGCCTGGAGAAAGTATGAAAAATATGCTAGTAGTATGTTTTGTGGTTTTCACCCATAGGTTGGATGATCTCATTTGGATGATCTCATGTGACGTCATGTCACGTGACGTAGTGGCGCCATGTTGTATTGTCATGGTAACCCGCGTGAGCGGCCATCTTGTGACGTCATCTCCATAGTGATACGTGGTGTGAGTGCGCATGCGCAGCGCGTGTTGTTAGGGTGATACGTGTTTCCGTCGTCCATTTTGTATACTGGAGGCCGCCATTTTGGTTTCTATGGTAGCACATGATTGCTATGTTATCTAAACCCTTCTTATTGGACAGGGGTATGTTTTGAGGGTATGTTTCTTTGTAGAAGAGTAAATCTAATTACCACAAACAACCCGACAAGTTGTATTATTTCGAATTCTTTCAGAATCCTGTTTAGGATCGCGAAACTGTTGGCTTATAATAGTAGCACGTAGTGCTATAGTACCGAAAGGTCCCTGGGGATGTGTTCGATTGAACTAAAGTATTTTTCTGACTTACAATTATCCCAGAATTATCGAAGAATTACCCAAATAGACCCGACCACCCTTACAGACCTCCAAAATCACCACCAAACCACCCAAACGGACATGTGAAGCCCCATTTTGGGCATATAAAAATAACACGTTATGCTAAAGTACCAAGGGCTACACGGGGTATGTTCTATTGAATAGGAGTACAGGGCCTGATTTTCCCAGAATCCCATTTTAATGCCTATTGCATATGTTTCTCTATCACTAACAGTCTATCCAGTCCAAACTATCTCTGGTTCTCTCGTCCAAGTCTTATAATTACCAGTGCTTGATTTCCCATAATGCAGTTATCTCCCTTGTGTATATCAAAAGCATCCCCAAACCCAATAAGCAAACGAGCAGTTACTGATAAACCATTGCTCGAATGACTCGAATCACATCGAGCAAATGAGCTTTAGAGTAATTGCTCGATCGAGTGACTCGGCATATTGCTCGAAGGACTCGAATCCCATCGAGCAAATGAGCCAACGAGCAATTGTTCGATCGCGTGACTTCTCGAAGGACTCGACGACTCATTTCAGAAAAAAGGGATTCCATAGCCACAGGCGTTTTCGAAAAAGGGATTCCACAAATGGGATTCCAAAAAGGGATTCCACAAGTGGGATTCCGTCTTATGTCGAGTGACTCGCAACTATTGCTCGAATGACTCGAATCCCATCGAGCAAATGAGCTATCGAGCAATTGCTCGATCGAGTGACTCCTCGAACGACTCGACGACTCATTTCCGAAAAAGGGAATTCCATAGCCACAGGCGTTTTCGAAAAATGGATTCCACAAATGGGATTCCAAAAAGGGATTCTATAAGTGGGATTCTGTCTTATGTCGAGTGACTCGCAACTATTGCTCGAACGACTCGAATCCCATCGCGCAAATGAGCCAACGAGCAATTGCTCGATCGAGTGACCCCTCGAACGACTCGACGACTCATTTCAGAAAAAAAGGGATTCCGTAGCCACAGGCGTTTTCGAAAAAGGGATTCCACAAATGGGATTCCAAAAAGGGATTCCACAAATGGGATTCCGTTTCAATCTTGTCGCCAAAGCTCCAAGGCCACTACAGGTCTATGGGGTATCTGCCCTATCATTAGCTTATACAACTGGTTTGTTCCATTGCGGCCTTGTACCAGTACTATTGACTAAACTACCATCCATTGATATTGTCTTGTATCACTACTTCCTAGCTATACCTTCGCTCAAGCTATCAAAATGTTCCATCAGATTTCCCCTGTATACATATAAAGCATTCCGTAATTGAAATTCCTAGCCGATTCCGTAAAATATGGATTCCGTGATATACACAAGGGAGATAACTGCATTATGGGAAATCAAGCACTGGCAATTCTAAGACTTGGACGAGAGAACCAGAGATAGTTTGGACTGGATGGACTGTCAGTGATAGAGAAACATATGCAATAGGCATTAAAAATGGGATTCTGGGAAAATCAGGCCTTGTACTCCTATTCAATAGAACATACCCCGTGTACCCCTTGGTACTATAGCATAACGTGTTATTTTTATATGCCCAAAATGGGGCTTCACATGTCCGTTTGGGTGGTTTGGTGGAGATTTTGGAGGTCTGTAAGGGTGGCCGAGTCTATTTGGGTAATTCTTCGATAATTCTGGGAGAATTGTAAGTCAGAAAAATACACTAGTTCAATCGAATACACCCCCAGGAGACCCCTCGGTACTATAGCACTACGTGCTACTATTATAAGCCAAAAGTTTCGCGATCCTAAATAGGATTCTGAAAGAATCCGAAATAATACAACTTGTCGGGTTGTATGTGGTAATTAGATTTACTCTTCTACAAAGGAACATACCCTCAAAACATACCCCTGTCCTATAAGAAGGGTTTGGGTAACATAGCAATCACGTGCTACTATAGAAACCAAAATGGCGGCCTCCAGTATACAAAATGGACGACGGAAACTCGTATCACCCTAACAACACGCGCTGCGCATGCGCACTAACACCACTTATCACTATGGAGATGACGTCACAAGATGGCCGCTCACGCAGGTTACCATGACAACTACGTCACGTGACATGACGTCACATGAAATCATCCAAATGAGATCATCTAACCTAGGGGTGAAAACCACATCACAAACTACTTATGCTGCATTATTTGTAGGCTCGAAAAATCGGTAGGCTTGGTATGTCACCTGTAATTTCATTGGTTGATGCCCCAAGTACGGGGACGCGATGGCCCTGTGGTTAGTGGTTCCGGCATTAGACTTCAAACCAAAAGGTTCATGATTCGATCCCCGACAGGGGTAACTGCGTTGTATCCTTGGCCAATGCACTTAACCCCGATTGCCCAAGTGTGGGCACGGTGGGCTGTGTACTAAGGCGTAATGCACGTCGATGATGCATTGTCTTCAACCAATGTTAACCCTGCTTGCGCGATGTTAGCACGTTGGGGAGTCTGACAGTTGTTCGCCATTGCTCGCCGGTTCTCCCCGAGTACTCCGGCTTCCTCCACCCGGAAAACTGTCCGACACAAGAATGACCCTGTCTGTCTAAAGTGTCGTTCAACCCCAATAAATAAATAAATACCCCAAGAAGATAGCAGCCTTCAGGATTTGGAGAGGGACGGTGGAATTTTGGGGGCCGAACACACCCTCTCCCCCCGTGTGGCTTCGCCTCTGTCAGAAATAATCATTAAAAGTCAATAAGGAAATACACATTCCAAGAATATTGATCAAGCACCTGCAGAGTCAGCCAGGCCGAGTCTTTCTGGAAAACGTTAATGTAAATAATTAATGTTTCTTTAAAATACAAAGTTGTTCGGTGAACGTTATTCACACATTTGTCCAGAGAATGTAATGATAACTCAACCGCTGCACTAGTGATTTTTTATACATTTTCTTTTGGGTCGTTCGGGGATCATGGACGTGGCAAGAGGTTTCCGATTGGGGATGGGGGGGGGGGGTGAAGGGTAGTGAATTTCCAACTAGAGGGGGAACCTGGAGGGGGAAACCCCTCCCGCTACCTCCCCCAAGTTGGAAATTCATTACCGAGAAAACTTTTGAAAACGAAGCCATGAAAGGGGGCATAAAATTGATTTTAGTAACTGAAATGCCAACACATTTATGATAGAATTATCAGGTTATTATTATTTGGTATTATTCTGGGAATTGAATATGTGCTAAACAAATGCTCAAGCTCAATCATGATGTGATTTTCTTGACGTGCATTTCGAGGTTTTTTTTTATTACGATAAGTAACGTACTATCAAAATCTAATACCGATTGACATCATGCATAATTAAGAAGCTCGATTTTGCGTACACTGTAGTTGTAAATAGTAACAGTTGGAATTTTTGCCGATTTGAAATCGAGTTGCAATTCTGGGAAGTAAAAGACTGAGATATCAGCATCACCAAAGAAGCTCTAAAATCCAGATAGATGAAATTTCCATCTACTCATGACTTGCCCGCCGAATTCCCAAGTATAGGACATTTTGGCCAGGTTTGTGGGGGGGGGGGGGGGGGGTGACACACACCCCCCTACATACCCCTGTCGCCATGTCCCTGTCGGGGATTCGTAAGACAAGGCGTATCCATGACACTTTCATCATTTAGAGTTTATAGATGTGTGAATTCATTTCTAATATGTTCATACTACGAAATTGCAGTTACCTGCATTCAGTCTTTTTTATCGCTAAAGAATCCACAATGCTCCATGGAGATTTCAGTATGGCAAGTCCCAGGGATGTGGCTAGAGGGTTTCAGCTGGGGGGTGCCACCTGTGTAAACTCCAACTGTGGGTGGTTTCGATAGGTGGTTGCACTGCAGCGCTGGGTGATATCTTTTAACCCTTTTCCCAACGAATCGCCCGTATCCGGCCGCGTAATATGCAAATACAGCTGCTGAAAAAATATTATTTTTCGAAACTTTTCAACAAAACCATATCATGTGACCCCTCTTTGGAACGAGAGGGGTCACATGATATGGTTTTGTTGAATTTTTTTTTTTTAAATTAAAAAAAAATGATACTTAAAATAATGAATTTTGAAATAGTCTGCGTTGGGTAAATGGATAAGAACCCTTCTGAAAATTTTCCCTAGTCCTGAAACGGAAAAAGCATCATTTATAATGTGTCTGGGTCAGAAAATTTACCGGATTGATGTCAGAGTCGAAATTTTGAGGCCATGCCAATTTTAGAGTAGGAAATTTGAAACTCAAGTTTCCAGTTGGAAATAAAAAATCAAAATTTCTCATCATTAGTTGGAATTTTAATATTTTTCATGAACAATGTTAATTTACTGAATTTCCAACCATTTGATTTTTGACATCGGAATTTCCAACTATTAAAAAAAATACTCCTAGCTGGGGGGTGAGACACCCCTCCCCCCCCCCCCCCCAGCCCCTGGCGCCACATCCCTGGCAAGTCCATCAACCTTGGATCTCCTGAAAGCTTTCAAGAGTTGAAATGCGTGTACCATAAACTGATAAACAGCCTTTGTACTTGGCATAAAGTCCAGAAACAAGACACGAATAAGCGTTAACGCTTATCGGGTTTAAGCAGAAAACCCGTTAGAAATAGTTTATGGTCGTGCACATACTCTATATAACAGATGTTAACCCTTTGAGGAGCTATAGAAGAAAGGGAAATTAGTTTACTTTGAAATTCACACTTCTGATATTTAAATTAAATATACAAATCACACATTAAAATGAAGATTGTGATGTATAGAAGACGAAACATTTATGCAATCAACTCACGGCGTTGACAGCAGACGCCAATGGTTCATGAAAGTATGCTTCCGTATTCATCCCAGAACTGATAACAAAATAATATTTCAGGAGAACAACTCGAGGCCAAATGTGCTTTAGATTTCCAAGAAAAAAGCAAGGTAGTCAAAACACTTTTCGATGCAGCGACAGGACTGCATTTGGCCAATACTATCTGCATTTTGTTTTGAAGAAGGGTTCCGAGGCCGACGGACATGCGTTTATCAAGCGATACCGCGAATTTTCATCGGAAAATAATCGCATAATTCTAAGAAATTCAAACAGGTGTCGTGATACTTTGCAAGTAATGCAGTCTGTAACTGTGCAGTCTCCATATAATAATAGTGTATAGTGTGAAGACGAACTGTCTCAATATTTGAATTTGGATGCATTGACAATTTATGCTTTTTCGGCCATAATGACCTTGAGCAAAACGTAAACAAACAGAAAACAAAATAAAGCCGAGAGTTTTGGAATTTACCCTCTATACAGCTCTGTCGCTTCGTTTTGAAGAATTTTGATTTCTTAGCTTTGTTCTTGGACATCTGAAGCACATTTGGAAACGAGTTGTTCTCCTGAAATATTATTTTATGATAAATTCTGGTACAAATGCGGTAGCAGACTTCCAGGAACAATTGGCGACTGTTGTAAACTCAGTGAGTTGATTGCATATGTTGTTTCGTATTCTATACATCTTAACTTTCATTTTGGTGCATAATTTGCGTATATTTAATTAATGTTTGTGGAATGCAAACAGAAACCATTTGACGAAAATTATGGCGAGAAATTTCTTTCTGTTCCTAGCATAGGATGCACTCTTAGTGCATTTGCATTCTATATCATAACTAAGGTATGCTGAGACCATCACAACGTTTTATTTATAAATTAAATCTTTGATAATCTCACTTTTAAAGAAATTTTTTTCGAGGCAGTCATTCTCATTTTTGTGCAAAACTGCGGAAGCGTTGAGGCGCTAGTTGCGTATTATTTCAATCTTGCATGTGCAAGTTGACTATCTTGCACGTGCAGGTTAGCCATCTTGCACGTGCAAGTTACTATCTTGCACGTGCAGGTTAGCAATCTTGCACGTGCAGGTTGCTAACTTGCACCTGAAAGTTACTATCTTGCACGTGCAGGTTAGCTATCTTGCACCTGCAAGTTACCATCTTGCACGTGCAGGTTGGATATCTTGCACGTGCAAGTTACTATCTTGCACGTGCAGGTTAGCTATCTTGCACATGCAGGTTACTAACTTGCGCCTGCAAGTTACTATCTTGCACGTGCAAGTTATCTATCTCGCACGTGCAGGTTAGCTATCTTGCACGTGCAAGATAGCTAACCTACACGTGCAAGATACTAACTTGCAGGTTCAAGATAGCTAACCTGCACGTGCAAGATAGTAACTTGCAGGTGCAAGATAGCTAACTTGCACGTGCAAGATAGAAATAATACTCAACTGGCGGCTCAAGGCTTCCGTACAAACCAGCATTGATAAAAAACGTACTGAGAGTTTTGTCATTTTCTAGTGTATATGAGAATTGTGATATATTGTGTCATGGAAGAAATATGACCAGTATTTCTGTAAATATGCAAATGAAGCTGGTGTAAACAAAAATCTTCCATGTTAATGTGGAGAACAGATGTTGTCTCGAAAGTATATATATATAGTGGGTCATTTTTATCATGCTTGCTGAGAGAGTTTTTTTTTTTTTTTTGCTCATTGTCAGTAGCATTGTGCTGAAAACTACAGAATCCTGGAAACACTCAAAATATATATATAATAGGGGATGTGATCTGAATAAACATGATTTGGTAGACAGTGTGACTCTAGTATCTCCATCATTTGCATTTCGATTACCCCAGTTGCAAAGAAAAAGAAGCGTTGCAAATATTGTAATATTTTAGCTCACCAGAGAAAAGTCGTATGAACTGTACCTGCCATTTTTGTTTCTAATGTGATCATATCTGTTCGATCTGCATCCTATCTAGTCAAGGGGAGTGTTGTCTGAAAACAACTACCGGGGTTTATTTACAATAGAGTGTAGGTCATCCATGACACTGACCAGGCTCGTGGTAATAGAATTTCAGTATTGAATGCAAAACGTGAACTGTGAAGTTCAGGAAGATGTGCAGATAAAAGGGAATCTTTGTTTCCAGGTGCAGGAACACTCAGTAGGCTGACACAATAACCATTCAGTCCATTCCTCACACTCAACACATATTTGGCAGTTACGGATAAAATTGGCCGCTCTTTCTTTTAGTTTTCATTAAATATTCAAACATATCTCAATTGTCAACGAACTAAGTGAAAAAGCTATACAGTTCGTCCCCTGAGTTCCAATGTGTTCTATGTGCCAGCGGGCACATAGAACACATTGGAACTCGGGGGACGAGTTGTTGGGGCATTCTCGCATGAGAGAAACAAGTCATCAGTGGCAGCATTCGTTGGAATTTACTGTCCTCCTGTCGAGATCTTTGATCGAGGGTATGAGGGTTGCATTGCTTTACGCTTCACTTTCCTGTTGTTCTGGACTTTTTCTCGATTTTTGTCTTGGCTTCTTATTTTTATGTTTGTGATTCTGCCAGACCTGGTCCTGTCTTTGTTTGCTAAAATAACGCCGTTACTGTTGTTGTTGTTGTTGTTGTTGTTGTTGTTGTTGTTGACGGCGATGTTTGTAGAGCTATTGCAGCTTGCTTGTTTGTTGATTAATAAATCAATCGCGGTTTGCGACATTTTCGGCAAAGCATCAAGCTTTTTCAAAATGTTTACTTGAAAATCTTCCTTCTCACAATCCGACCTTATGTAATGATTTGTTTGCTCAGCAGGTGCTTGGGTTTGAGCTGTCCGATTTGTGATATTGACCTGGCCACACTCCCAACAGCATGATGGCGATTTATCTTCACTCAGATCAATGTAACTCGATTTTGCTGCTACATTTTGGTTGAAGATTCATCGTTTTATACAATGTAGCTCAACCTCAGAGTACGTTTCTTCTCTTATACTAAATCCATTAACGTTGACAATCTCATATCAGTCAGTTCCAACAAGTTACGGATTCCCAAACGACAATGCGATTTTTTCAGATTCACGCGTTTCTGGGCCTGATGCTGGACAATGTATTCCGGACTTTAACAGCTCGGCAGTGACAATTTGAACTTTAAATAAAATATTTATTATCACAACACGAAACGTTTTGGGATTTGTTTTTTTTTTGGGGGGGGGGGGGTGTTTGAAGAAACGATGGCAAAACAAAAATCATGAACGAGAAGCTACGACCTCTCCGTTCAGCTTTGCGCAGTGATCGTTCATTCAATCAAACGAGACTTTACGAAAAACTGTCGTGAAATCATCTCACGAAATGCCGTGTGAGAGAATAAAATAAGGCAAAAAGAATGCACTTTCCTCGCTTCATTCTTTTTAAGGCGACGCTAGTGTGTGAATTTAGAAGATAGTTTACCATAAAAGAGACACCAACACTACGTTCAGATTATAGAATTATCAATGTTCAGGAATCTAATTTGATACGTCGTGTCGACACGAAGTAACATGAATGACAAGAATAGTTAATCTCAAACAACAGCATATCACGGGAGATAACCAAACCATTGGAAGTGTTAACCTCGAGAAATACCCACCTCCAGCTGCCGTTCTCACTGCACTATGAAACTACAGAAGTTTTTAGTTTTTCCTGGGTATCTAGGATAAACACACCAGATAGAATATCACTGACTGGCGCACTTACCATACTTTTTGAGAAAAAAAACTACTTGTTATTAACATCAAGATGGTTGGCGTTTGCTTACACCAGTTTCATTTGCATATTTACAGAAATTTTACTTATATTTCTTTCTTGACACAATATATCAAAATTCCAGATCTCAGCGCATATGCACTAGAAAAATACAGAACTGGCAGAAAAGCTTTTGTGAAGCTGGATTGCACAGGGATGAGAATAACAGCTTCGAAAAAGGCTCTTCAGATGTGAAATTATCAACTATTTAAATTATATAATAATTTTTGTGAAGGTGACAAAATGTTTAGGAATATAATTTGTCACGTCTAGTAGATAACTTTAACCCTTTACCCAACGAATCGCCCGCATCCGCCCGCGTAATATGCAAAATCAGCAGCTGAAAAAATATTATTTTTCGAAACATTTCAACAAAACTATATCATGTGACCCCTCTTTGGAACGAGCTCGTCGAGCTCGTTCCAAAGAGGGGTCACATGATAAGGTTTTGTTGAAATTTGTTGAAAAAAATTAAAAAATGATAATTAAAATAATAAATTTTGATATCGTCTGCGTTGGGTAAAGGGTTAATGAATGACAGCAATCTATAACCTTTCAACCCGGTGTGCATAAGAAAATATTGGTAATGGACGAGCAGACGATATAAAGAGCAGAACGTCTTTATACAGAATACAAGGGCACTAAGCGTGCATCTTAAAACTTTTACTGCCACGCCCACTTTAGCCATATATGGAGGATTTATGGCATACTTGAAACTCTATGATCTGATTGATTGTTGGAAAGGGCTCAGCTAGTAGGTTTGATCTGCGTACACTAAAACGTGCAGACAATTATCATAAAATAGGTGACAATAATCGCTTTCGGCAGCGTAAGTGTTAAACTACCAATAAAAAGAAATTCCACACGAATTTTCGCTCGTTTCTGTTTACGTTGCCTATATACAGCGAAATTGGAGAGTTTGTCTTGTATTTGTGGGGAGAGTCAGTGATAATTTAATTCTACAGACCTGAAGGGCAGTACGCAGGGATACTGCCGTAGGGGAGTGGATGTGAGGGAGCGACCCCCCCCCCCCCACACACACACACCCATCTTCCGTCAATTTTTCTAATTTAGAAATTCTAAGTCCTAAGTGGAAAAAAGTTGGAAATTTCAGTAGAGCTAATGAAATTTATCCAAATCTGTCTAGAATTTGGCTAAAATATAGAGTTTCTCGACTGAAAAGTAGTGAAAGTCCTCCAAATATTGATTGAAAAGGAGTACAAATACCCCATATGTAGATTTTTAGTTGTAACTTGTGATACCAAGAGCCTACGTTGGATTGTTTACATTCAAGGCAGTGTAGAAATGGCATTGTGCATCTTAACCCTTTACCTAACCAATCGACCGCATCCACACGCGGAATGTACAATTCAGCAGAATATTGTGAAGGTTATTTTGAATTATTCTCTTATTTTATTTCCTTAACCCTTTACCTAACATGAAAAGCAGACGACACTTACAAACTTCTTGAATAACTATTTTTTTCATTTTGTGACTCAAAAACACAGGTTATGACCCCTCATTGGAACGAGCCCGATGAGCTCGTTCCAAAGAGAGGTCATAGCCTATGTTTTTGAGACAAAACATGAAAAAATGATGAAAATTAATTGGCGATTATATTTCCTTAAAGTCTTGGAAGGACATGTTAATTCTTACTTTGTGTTACAGAAAATGTTTTTAGACATTTAGAAACGTGTTTGATAAATACCGAACCACACAATCGTTTGAATGGATTATGCCTCTCGTGGTATTCTTGCGCTCAACCAAACTCGTGCGATGAACAATAACACATTCAAACGCTTGTGTGGTTCTGCCAATGTATGTCGCAAGGTAGGTAGATTTGGACGCTTTATTCATGGAAGGTTAACCCTTTATCTAAATTGCACAATATCCAAATTTGTTATTGTAATTATTTCAACAAATGTCAACAGATTCATATCATGTGACCCCCCTCACATGAACAACCTCATCAATCTCGTTCATGTTAGGGGGTCACATGATATGGTTTTAGTGATATGTTAAAAATAAAATTTCAGCCACTCAGTTTGTACATTACGCGAGTGGTTGCCCTGATTCGTGGGGTGAAGGGTTAAACGGCAATTATAAAATAATTTGTTTAAGCATAGGTGAACACTTTGACCATGCCATCGTTCTGTACAGTTATTAAGCGGTTGGCACTTGTAAGACCTATAGCCACCGGTCTGTCTAATCCACTCTCTCTAGTTAACACAAATCGTTGGTATGCCCCATCTGTGAGAATGAGTTGGATTCTATTGTTAGCGTTGTCCGCTATAAAAACGTTACCCATTCGATCCGCGCAGACACCTTGTGGCTTACGCAATATTTGCGCCCCAGATGGTTTGTACGTATAAATTATCTCCCCTTCTTCGTCAAGGCAGATAACACTATCTTGGCCAATATCTGTTATAATTAATTTCTTATCGCGAGTCGTGCATAAGTATCGCGGTTCTCTAAAAAGGGACGCGCCATGTTTGTCAAACTGAAAAGATTTCATTGGTTCACCTTTGAATCCAATTAAGTCAACACATCTATTTGTTAGACACGTAACGGCAATAAAATCACAACGAAATGAAAATGCGATTCCCTCATACTGTTTTGCAGTTTTAATTCGACGGCGTAGCCTTAGGCTTCCACGTGTTACCAAAAACAAGATTTCAGTGTTGCTGGTGGTCACAGCTACCTCGTCGCGTCCCCAGCACGCCACGTCAAATGGCTGTTCGTTCAAAACAATATGGTCTATGAGCTTTCCTTGTGGACTGAATTTCTGTACGCGTCTATTCTTGCTGTCCGTCACAATGAGATCGTCATTATTGTTACACGCAACCCCCCAGTTTGACAAACCTTCATCAGACAAGCCACCCTCAAATTGCAGGTGGCCCAGTGAAGAGAACTCCTTTACAAACCTATCGACATGTTCGTCCATGACGAAATGAATTTGTGCTGATGGAGAGCTATTAGCCCTTAACTCATGTATATTCTCCTCTACGAATCCGACATCCTCTACAATACGATTCATTGATGCAAGTATTTCTACATCACTTCCGTACAATAACATACTTTGCATCCACAAACTTGATTTTTTAATTGAATCAAGACTTTGAAATTGTGGTAACACCGTCTTTTTAGCAGCTTCCTTGGCTGTCTGTGCCATATCTTCTAAATTTTGTAATATCTTTTTCTCAGCTTCCCGTGCCTTCAAACATATAGTATCCGTGAGGAACTTGATATTTTCGCGTGTTTGCGACACTGTTTCGTCGAGCTGTTTGTATGTCTCATCAATGCCGTTTATAGTGTCAATTGACTTCAATAGCACCTCTACCTTTCCCATTAAAGTTTGCAAGTCTTTGTCTCGATTAAGAGAAACATCCTGTATACCAACACACTGCTTGCATGACGCATGCAGTTCACTTTTACAAATCTCACACACAGGTTTGTGACAGTCAATACAGAAATGAGTAACCTGTTTGGTGCGGTGAATCTCACATAGAACAATTTTTGCTTTCTCCATAACATTGCTCAGAGGAAGACATTTCATCTCGTGTAAAGAGACAACCACGTGGCTTTGTGTAATCGCTTGTTGTAAATGCAGTCGAGTACAGGTACTGCACATTGCTTCCATGCAGTCCAAGCACCATTCGCATGTTTCAATGTCCTCTAGTTTGCACACGTCACATGTTAATGAACATTCAATAGCCCTTTTTATTTTCACAAGCCTACAAAGAAATGTATCAAGAGGTAGCGTCTCTACAAAATGTTCAGTTGTGGATTCCTCATCAACAGCGATTCGGGTCTTGCAAAGAGGACAAAAGAATATGTTATTCGCTGTTCCTTTCCGTTCTTTTTCTGCATAGTCTTCAATACAAGCTTGGCAGAATGCATGCCGGCAAGGTAACAATTTGGGTGTTTTATAAGTCATCATACACAGTGAACACTGACAAAGTGTCCGGCGAGATTCCATTACTGTTGACACAGTCGCCATTATACAGTTTGCCTTTCACAGGTGTGTTAACGTTCTTCTGTCTATCTCTGATCTGAAGAAAAAAAATGAAAGAAATAGATTTTAAAGTTTGTGAAAAGGAACCAGAATTATCTCATAAGTAACTGTAAGGAAATATAAGTTTTCAAGGGGACGTGACAACAGTTCGTTCTCTGAGTTCCAATGTGTTCTATGTGCCTACTGGCACATAGAACACATTGGAACTCAGGGACGAGTTACTTATTCCGAGTTCCATGTCGATGTGATTTTCTATCTCTATTTGAACGTCGAATAAGGAACTAGGAATTAAGTAACTGCTTTCACATCCGTGTTTTCACGAGCGGTTAGTAAGCCTTAACCCCTCGAATGCTGGTAGTATATTCTCCACCTGTTTAGGTCCATCAACTGGAAGAGTCTATATTCGTTGCTTGGGGGAACCCCAATCAATATTTTCAACGTGCATCCCTGTGGCTGCAGATTGAAAATCTTGATTGGTCTAATAGACAAATTCAGTGACCAACTATCTACTTTGAGGATTTAGGTCGTGTCACGATTCTGGACAAGAAAAGCAGCTTTTCGGGTTCAAAGGATGAGTTTACTGTTGTCATGCATGAGATAAGTCTTACACCTACTCAAAACAAATTGGTATTATATGGAGAGTAATCGCTTGACTGGACTGGTTACGTGAAATAAATCATGAGAGGTGAGGGATGTTGTACAAACACGAGTGCGCGAATGCGCACGATTGTTTTACAATATAGTCCCTTGCCTCCAGGGACTATATTCTTAATGACTGATTATCTGTTAAGTAGTTGTTTCTAATTAGCTTGCCATAAAAAGCCAAGTTTCCTTTTGTTACTTTAAAAAACTAAAACAACTGACAGTTCAGAGAGCTGTCTGTTGTTGCTTTTTTGTTTATTAAAAGTAACAAACGGAAGCTTGGTTCTATTTTCTACTGATGCCATAGTTTTTTTTTTAGCAATTACTTGCTTCTTAATTTAACCCTTCTTGCTCACATAATAATGTCAAGGGAGATAACTTTATCGAAAGTAGATTTTCATGACGACATAACGTCCCCTGAGTTCCAATGTGTTCTATGTGCCTACTGGCACATAGAGCACATTGGAACTCAGGGGACGATAAGTCATGGGTGTAGAGACACGGATTGTTTTTGAGTTTTTCATGACTGCAAGGTTATATAGCTGATCGTGAAAACTCATTTTTTCTTGCCGTCAAGAGTGAGATCTGGTATATACCCCAAACAATAGACATTACTTTTAATATGTGCGTTATGATTTGTAATTACAGTTAAAACACCCAAACACCGAAATCGCTCAGTACTATCGATCTAATCTTATTGCGTAGTGCGAGTATACCCCTATCCCGCTTCCAAGAGGCACCGTCTTATATTTATTGTGACAATGGATATCGAAAAATATATGTTAGATATTTCCCGTTATCATATATAATAAAAGCTTTCACATTTCATCTTCTGTTCTCCTCAGTAAAACTGATCACAAACTTAATTTTATATTTTTTTTATTTTTATGTATTCATTTTTAGATGTGTGACTGTGATAAACGGGTTTAAATCTTTGTCTATACTAAAAAGCAGGTGTAGTTATTTACAGTGAAAAAACGACGTATTTCAATTTCTACTGATTTTTGGAATTCTATTAAAAAAACATACGATGCAAAAGTATTGTTTGAGCTAGGGACAACCGGATTAACACTTACGCTACGGAAAGCGACTATTGTCACCTATTTTGATGATTATTTTACGTTCTGGTATGCGCATATCAAACCTACCATCTCATTAATTTTTTCGAAAGGGGTATGAGGGCCCTTTCCAACAGTTAATCAGATGATAGAGTGTTTTAAGTATGTCATAAATTTGATTAAACTCCCTAGGTTATAGGCGTATTTAGAGGTTCTCCAGATATGGCTAAAGTGGACGTGCCAGTAAAAGGATTAATTTAGAGGGTCCAGTAACTTTACCCTTTACCCAACGTAACGGCCAAAACCGGCCAGCGCTATTCTCAAAAATCGCCAATTAATTTTCAAAATATTTTCATTTTTTGTCTCAAAAACATAGGTTATGACCCCTCGTTGGAACGAGCTCGTCGAGCTCGTTCCAACGAGGGGTCATAACCTATGTTTTTGAGACAAAAAATGAAAAAAAATAATTATTCAAGAATTTTTTTTGCAAGTGTCGTCTGCTTTTCATGTTAGGTGAAGGGTTAAAAAACATACTTTTGCTTACCATGCTTTCTCTGAAATCTACACCAACGTTTGTTCGTTGTTTGTTTTTTGAGGTTTAACGACACTTTCAACAACCAGGCTCACATGGTGTCGGACAGTTTTACGGGTGGGAGAAGCAGGAGAAGACTCTCCACATTACACAAGTAGAGTCAGCGGAGATTAAACGCAAGAACACCATGGGTGTGTAGTTCGGCTTAAGAAACAGTGCTACCGTGATGGCAGGAATACCATGGGTGTGTAGGACGCCTTAGAATACAGCGCTACCGTGACGGCAAGAACACCATGGGTGCGTAGGACGCCTTAGTATACAGAGTCGGCAGCGGTTGAATGCAAGAACACCATGGGTGTGTAGTATGGCTTAGTATACAGTGCTACCGTGACGGCAAGAACACCATGGGTGTGTAGTACGCTTTAGTATCCAGTGCCACCGTGGCGGCAAGAACACCGTGGGTGTGTAGTACGCCTTAGTATACAGAGCGACCGTGACGGCGAGAACACCAGGGGTGTGTAGTACGCTTTAGTACACAGCACCACCGTGACGGCAAGAACACCATGTATGTGTAGTACGCTTTAGTATACAGTGCCACCGTGACGACAAGAACGCTATGAATGTGCAGTACGCCTTAGTATATAGTGCCATGTGACGGCAAGAACACCATGGGTGTGTAATACGCCTTAGTATACAGCGCTACAGTGACGGCGACAACACCATGGGTGTGCAGTACGCCTTAGTATACAGCGCTACCGTGACGGCAAGAACACAACGGGTGTGTAGCTCGCCTTACTATGCACGCTACCATGACGGCAAGAAGACCATGGGTTTGTAGTACGCCTTAGTATACAGCGCCACCGTGACGGCGAGAACACCATGGGTGTGTAGTACGTTTTATTACACAGCGCCACCGTGACGGCAAGAACACAATGGTTGTGTAGTATTCTTTAGTGTACAGTGCCACCGCGGCGGAAAAAACATCATGGGTGTGTATTATGCCTTAGTATACAGCGCCACCATGACGGCAAGAACACCATGGGTGTCTACTGCGCCTTAGTATATAGTGCGACCGTGACGGCAAGAGCACCATGGATGTGTAGTATGCTTTAGTATACAGCGCCACCGTGACGGCAAGAACACCATGGGTGTGTAGTACGCCTTAGTATACAGCGCCACCGTGATGGCAAGAACACTGTGGGTGTGTAGTACGTTTTAGTACACAGCGCCACCGTGACAGCAAAAACACTATGGGTTTGTAGTACGCTTTAGTATACAGTGCCACCGTGACGGCAAGAACACCATGGGTGTGTAGTACGCATTAGTACACAGCGCCACCTTGACGGCAAGAACAGTATGGGTGCTTAGTATACAGTGCCACCGTGACGGGAAGAAGACCGTGGCTGTGTACTACACCTTAGTATACAGCGCCACCGTGACGGCAAGAACACCATGGGTGTGTAGTACACCTTGATGTACAGCGCCACCGTGACGGCAAGAACACCATGGGTGTGTAGTACGCCTTGATATACAGCGCCACCTTGACGGCAAGAACACCATGGGTGTGTACTACACCTTAGTATACATCGCTACCGTGACTGCATGAACACCTTGGGTGTGTACTGCGCCTTAGTATACAGCGCCTTCGTGACTGTATACGGGCAATCCGGATGAAGTGTCTTGCCCAAAGAAACAATGTAGTTACCACTGTTCAGGATCGAACCGTCGACCTTTGGATTTGAAGTCCAATGCTCTAAACACTGATCCAACGATCTCCAAATCTTCTCCAATAAGACATAACATTTGTACATTTAATGCTGTGTTTCGAAACATAATGTTCTTCCATTATTTTGCAAATAACACATATTACGAGCAGATCACCAAAGCTGAAAAGAATAAGAGTTTATTTAGGAAATAAATTAAATTCCCTCTAAACAGGACCTCAATGAACCAAAAGGGGTCGATAACAATCCACAACTGCCTACAAGGGCCACAAAAAGAACCTAAAGGATTATGGGGAATCGCAAAGGATCACAAAGGAGCCGCAAATTATAACCAAATAATCAATTGTAAAGGAAACACAAAGAAACTGACATCAAAGGGTACGTGTTGTGTTACAGGAGTCATGTCCCTCATATTACAATAAAATAACACAGACCCTGTTAAGAGTGCTGAAAATAATCACTGAAACACAATATAAACACACCAAGGGAGATAAAACCTGCACAGAACTTCATCATGTTCATTTTCTGTCGAAGCTGAACGGCCGACGTTAATTTCCACATTTTATATGTTTTTATTAATTATCGAAGATTCCGTATTGTAATTGTTACGAATACACGGTGAATAAACTCTCACCGGGTTTCAACCTTCGATGAAGGTATTTCTAGGGGCATGAGAATCTTAAATTTTTAAGCGATTCGAGAATAATCCCGAATTTGGAGTCAAGTAGCTTGGAAACCGACACAGTATAACCTTATCTATCATACTTATATATATGTATGATATGATTGGCACAATATATATATATATATTTATAATGGTCTATGGTTCCAGCTTTTAAACACAGGAATCTCAATTAATGGAAGATCTGTGAAGATGCAACTGTTTGAATTTAATTTAATATCGGCCTAATACGTCGCCTGAGTGCTAGAATGTCCTATGTCCCATACGGGACATAGGACATTCTAGCACTCAGACGACGCTACGTCAAGCGGGAATTACATCAGGCAAAGTCCTGGCACCGCACCACTCGACTGAAGACGGTAAAGTTTTTCGGAAGGTGGTCCTGGCGGGAGTCGATCCCGGGTCTACGGCACCCAACTGTCTAGCCATAAATGCTCTGCCATCATACCAACTGAGCTAACGATAACCCCAATAAAGTTTGTAATTGACTCAGTCAGTATGTCAGTTTACATTTATAACTCACCCCGAGACCGATATTACGAAAATTGACAATTAATGAATTGTTGGAATTGTTTTCTGTGTTGATTCGTAATTGTCTACAAGTAGCCTGTATTTTTATTTTTTGTGTTTTATTTTATCTTTTTTATAGTTTACATGCAGTGGCGCGGTGCCAGGATTATGCCTTGTGGAACTCTTGCTATTTTTGTGCAGTTGTCTCGTCAGACCGAAGTTGGAATACACGGTCTCGCTCGCAAATATGAGTGTCCCAGAAACGCAGAACAGCGTTACATTCCGAGGTCACCAGCATATCGAATTTTTATTTTCCAAAACCGATTGTAACACAATTATCAACTTCGACAAGAAAGACAGATCTCTCGAAATAGGAGGAATACGAGTAGATTTTCGGGTTCACCGTAAACGCTCTACTCGTTGTTTTTCGTTTACCACTTATGATAATACATAATTTGCAGAGCACTGCGAATCTCAAACTTCGGATCGAATCAAATCAGGAAGAGTATTTTGAATAGAATCGAATCTTATGGCGGCTCTTCAACCGTTTACCCAACGCAGACGATATCAAAATTTATTATTTCAAATATCATTTTTTTTTAAATTAAAAAATAATTTCAACGAAACCATATCATGTGACCCCTCGGTGGAACGAGCTCGGCGAGCCCGTTCCAACGAGGAGTCACATGATATGGTTTTGTTGAAATTTTTTGAAAAATAATATTTTTTCAACTACTGAATTTGCATATTACGCGAGCTCGTTCCAACGAGGAGTCACATGATATGGTTTTGTTAAAATTTTTTGAAAAATAATATTTTTTCAACTACTGAATTTGCACATTACGCGGACGGATGCGGGCAATTCGTTGGGTAAAGGGTTAAGGTGTGAATATTGCACCTTCTTACAAACGTAGATTGTGCCAGTCTCCACTCGGTCAGTGTATTGGGCAAGTCTTTTAAAAGAGGGGAATATTCCGGAGAGAAATCAAAATAGTTCAGAAGCGGAATCTCCTTAAACTCTTGTTCTATCGTTACATCTTCTGTACAGAAGACCTGATAATAGAAGGATTCAAGAAAAGACACTTGGAAGAAATTCCAGAACACAACGAAACTTTCCGAATCATTGCAACTGAAATCGAATCGAATTGAATCTTCGGAACGATTTCGAATAGAATCAAATTTCGAAGCTTTGGATGGCCTTAATAATTTGTTGATAGGTGAACTGTCAGAAGAATAGATGACTACGATTTTATGCACGTAATTTACAAAAGAGTCATCGGTCACATTTAGGAATCTGTTCAACTTCCGCATTCATCAAATCTGCACCGTAGATACGATGACAATAACTGCGTGTCATCATATAGTGCACGACTTCTTGGCCTTTGAACCCGCTTGTTCCACGAACCGAGAGGCCTCTTTTTCGGCCCAGGCATATGATACGTCATAATGTCATTAAGTAGGATGACTGGTAAGTGAATGTGTGGGGTCGACCAATCAATGTTTTCAACGTGCAGCTTTACAAAATTAATTGGTCTGCCCCCAAATAATGTATATTGAATATTCCGATTGCTGCCATTGAACTGACATGGAAGATACCACCACGTTTCAAGGGGTTAACACAGACATGTGTAATAATGAACAGATAGCAAAAATGAACGCGTAAAATATGCAGAGCTAATATTTTTTATTGAATTAGGGACATGGAAAATTATTTGAAACACAAAAGTTAAAATTTTCAGTTCAAAGTTGAAAGGTCTTGAACTTTTTAAGTTAAAACTTTGACTAAGAAGTTAAAATTTTAAATTTTCGTTCGAAGTGAACCTTTTGACTTTGAAGTTGCAATTTAAGAGTGGCAGAACGCACTCTCCAATAAATCCCAAGTGGAAATTTGTTTTCGAACAAAACCATGCTATACTGTGAATTACTGTGTTGATGACAGGGTACCTTGGGCGAATATATACACAGAACGACGTGTGTGTGTCGTTCTGTGTTTATTACACGCCTTCACGTCTATAAAAACAATTATTAGAAGGACACTCAGCAATTCATTTCAAAACTATCAACCAAAACAACACATTTTATCGCCAATCAAATTTGAGAAGGGAACCCGTGTCACTATTTCGTCCCCAGAGTTCCAATGTATTCTATGTGCCTACTGGCAGCCTACTGGCACATAGAACACATTGGAACTCAAGGGACGATTTTCAGCTATCGCTAGAGATTGAAATTGTAATTGCGTTGCACGATTTGTAGAAAATTCCAGTGAAATTTCGCTTCCATTTAAAAATAGTCCGTCAACGATTTCCGTTCCGTACATATGTGCAGGACAGATTTTCATTTTTCGCATGGTTTAGTGTTGTTAGAGGTGGGGACTACATAGAACAGGTGTGTAATAAACTCAGGTTATGAATCGTCACTGAGATTCATTAGTACCTGACCAGTTAAGAGGAGAAAAGAAAGATCTGATGTACACCATAGTGAAAGTTTCATCTTAAAAAAGGTTAGTGCACTTCGAAGAATGTCAACCAAATATACAAATTGCATTAATATTTTTATAAAATCGGAGAAGGATAGCAGACTTGCTTTGTACTTGATAATCAGCATTACCGCTGAGACGTTTTTCCAAATTGATGACGGCAATTGCTCGAGTCTGCCCCTTCTTATGTCCAAATAAAAATAGCACCTTTGAAATTTAAAAATAATTCAATTTTTACTCCACAGCATAGCTTCTAGTTCCCCGCTGGAACGACAATGTTCCAATGAGAAGTCCCAAGCTGTGTTTTGGGGATAAACCAATAAGATCGTTAGTTATTGAAGGAAAAATTCAAATGAGTTGTACAAGCGTTGCTCGGAAAGGGTTAAGAAATATATCTAGATGATTCATGCCTTAAAAGTGTAAACCACAGGTGCTTCAAGAAGATGACCAATTGGGGAGGTGTAAGCCTATGTATCCCGACTGTGATGGCCGATGTCCCGACTGACTAATATTTCAACTATCGTTGAAGGCATGCTTTGATGATATAGTTGGAATGTTGGTCAGCCAGGATTATAGTTAAAAAAAAACTCAAGACTTCTTCCAACTTTTTATTAGTAAGTAGTGTACCAATACGCCCCTGGCTAATACCCAAATGTGAGACAAATTAAGTCTTACCCTCATGCCCTTCATACTCCATAAAACAAAAGTTTTGATAAAAAAAAGAGATACGTGAGAAAATAAATAACGCGGTGGATCAACACCTGATGAGGATGCCAAAACCAATCACTGAAACATACCAAGGGAGACAAAACCTGCATAGAACTTTTTCACGTTCATTTTCTGTCTACGACGAGCGGCCGATATTAATTTCCACATCTATGTATATATTTTTTTATTATCCAAGTTTTGGTGTTTTAAATGTAAATGTTAAGGATACACGGCGAATAAACTGTCACCGGGTTTCAACGTTCGATAAAGATGTTTCTAGTGGCATGAGAATCAAATATTTTTGCGCAAATCTAGAAGAATCCCAAATCAGGAGTCATGCGGCTTGGCAACTAATGAAATGTAACCGTATTAATGATAATTATATATCTATGCTTCTAACTCGCCATACCGAAGTTACACGGTCTCGCTCGCAAATATGATTGTCCTTGAAACGCAGCCTTACATTCTGAGGTTACCATCATACCGAATTTTCATTTTCCGAAACCGATCATAAGACAATCATGACCGTCGACAAGTAAGATATATCGTCCCCTGAGTTCCAATGTGTTCTATGTGCCTACTAGAACACATTTGAACTTGGGTGCGATATGTGCAGCGTTCTGATATCTCGAAATTACGAAGAGATTTTCGCGTTTACCGTAAACGATTTACTCGGGATTAGATTGTTTTTCGTTTACGATTAACACAAATTTTTAGAGCGCCACGAATCTCAAAATTCGGGTCGAATCTAATCAGGCAGAAGAAATCGAATTGAATCGAATCGAATCGAATCTTAAGGCTCTTTATGTTGAAAATATCGCACCTTCTTACAAACGCTGTTCTCCACTCAGTCACGGTATTCAACGGAAACTCGCCTCTTTGGACAAGTCTACTAAAAAGAGGAATATTCCAGAACGGAATCAAAATAGTTTCAGAAGAGGAACGTCCTTGATGTCTTCTTCTGTCGTCTTGTATTGATGACAGAAGCGTTAAAAGGGACACTAGGTAGAAATTCAAGAGCATCTCGACAATTCGAAACTTTCCGAATCAGTGCAACTGAAATCGAATCGAAACGAATCTTTGGGACGATTTCGAATCGAATCAAGTTTCGAAGCTTCGGGTGGCCTTAATAATTTGTTGATGGATGAACTATCAGAAAAATAGATGCCTACGATTTTATGCACGCAAGTTACAAAAGAGTCATAGGAAACATTTAGGAATCTGTTCAACTTCCATTCATCAAAGCTGCGACGCAGATACGATGACAATAACTGCGTGTCATCGTATAGTGCACGACTTCTTGGCTATGATCCCGCTTGTTCAAACAAACTAAGAGGCCTCTTTTCCGGCCCACGAATATGATACGTCATAATGTTATTAAGTAGAGTGGCTGTTAAGTGAACTTGAATGTGTGGAGTAGACCAATCAATATTTTGAACGTGCAGCCTTAAGGCTGCACGTTGAAAATATTAATTCGTCTGCCCCAAATAATGAAAATTGACTATTTCAGTTGCTACCATTAAACTGACATGGAAGATACCACCATGGTTCAAGGGGTTAACACAGATGTGTGTAATAATGAACAGATAGCACACATGAACGTGTGAAACATGCAGAAATAATATTTTTATTGAAATATGGACATGGACAATTATTTGGAACACAAAAGTTAAAAGTTTCAGTTCAAAGTTGAAATTTCAACTTCAAACTTAATGGTCTTGAACCTTTTAACTTAAAACTTTGACCAAGAAGTTAAGATTTTACATTTTCGTTCGAAGTTAAACTTTTGGCTTTGAAGTTGAAATTTAAACTTTAAAGTTGCAGGTTTTCTTTTGAAGTTGACGTTTTAACTTTGATGTGGAAACTTTAATTTTGAACATTCAAATTTCAACTTTGAACTAAAAATTTTAACTTTTGTCTTCCAAATAATTCTCCAGCAGGTCCCTAATTAAGGAATAGTGCATGGCTTGGAGTTGACTACGCCCGTATAGTGTCCAGTGAGGTGGTGTAGTTCCCGCCGCGAAGCGGAGGGAACTACACCACCTCACTGGGCACTATATGGGCGTAGTCAACGACAAGACATGCACTAATCCTTATATTATATCGAACACCCATCAAGAAAAACATCTGTCCGATTTGTTAATCTATTACCAAACTCCTCCTGCTCATCATCGCCAAATCGATTGTAGTTTAAATCACAATTTGAAGCTGTCATTCTCGGTACGAAACGCTAACTTGGATTATTGATATGAGCAGAAGACAGATTTTGAATAGGTCGGCAAGGGTAAACAGAACATTTCCCCCAAACGGAACTGTGTATTCTAGAATCGCGCAACTCGCGAATGAAAAGTAAAATTTTCGAAATTTGACAACGCAGATTGATAATTTCCACACATTTGTCACACATATACTTTACCGAATGGGTCAGCACGGGATACAAACTCCGAAGATTCAACTGAATTTCATTATTTATTCGTTTACTGCCCAAAACATACAATTAAATAGCGAAATAATATGAGCAGCGAAACAAACGATTTTTCATATCCGGACGCGTTCTCGTGAATGTTGTACCCAGGTATGGATCATTCTCTTCGAAATGAGATATGGCTCATCTTCTCAAGGAATAAAATGAACGCCTCGGAAAATGTGACTTCAACAATGGAAAAGCGATACATTTTTCCACAAAGATTTCTTTCCGGGTCGTTTTGTGGATGTTGTGCCTCTGTGAATCGATATTTAAATGTAGCTCGCCCAGTATGAAAAGAAAACTGATATAGTAGTGTGCTAAAAATAGAAAACGTGTAGTGCCTGGGTGTAGTGCCTGGTCAGTTCTGTGGATGCAATTTATTTATTTATTTATTTATTGGTGTTTAAGGTCACATACTTATGCACAATGGCTAATCGTGACCGTGACAGTTTTACGGGTGGAGGAAGCCGGAGTACCCGGAGAGAACCACCGAGCAACGACGAGCAGCTGTCAGCTCTCCAACATCGTAATTCTGAACTCTGCACCGCAGCACAGGCAGGGTTAGATTGGTTGAAGACATGCGCACCATCGACGTGCAGTACGCCTCAGTACACAGCGTAATCGTGCCCCCATGTAGGCAATCGGGGTGAAGTGTCTTGCCCAAGGACACAACGCGGTTGCCGCAGGTGGGATTCGAACCGAGGACCTCTCGGCTTGCAGCCTGCACCTCTACCAACTGAGCCACCGCGCCCCCTTCTGTGGATGCAAACCACACGAAATAGGGTATCATGTTTCAGCCAATCAGAATGCAAGGAAGTCACGTGAGATATAATATTACGTATTATGTATGAACCATTGATTAACTAGAGAGAACGCCACCAAGATGCATATCAACATCTCTTAGTGCATATTGTGAATTTTGAGATGCTCTAAAGAAATTTTACAATCTGACTCTGCCTATACTGACACGACCTTTATAATAATAATAATAATAATAATACAATGTTAACGTCTAGAATCCACCTCAGTGCTCTCTGACTTACATTATTACCCCGTATCACAGATGTTCACACCCTTTGTTCATTCTACAACATTCTCAGCTCAACTCAACGGAGCATACTGCCTGTGCTCCACAGACGGGCACACAAGGCAAGCACCTCAACAGGTCCCTATTCTACACCTAGGTACGGTGGGGATTGCGCAGTACTGGTGAACATTCCCAACGTTCACAGCTGGCATGTGATGCAACGTCGCAGAATCACACATTCAAACATCGCTGATCGCACACCAGCCACTACTACGGGAAGCACCCGAATCAATCGCTGAATGGTCACCCATCCAAGGATTAACCGGGCTCGACGTTGCTTAACTTCACGAGAACCAGGCTATCTTCGCCAGTGCTCCCCATATAAGCACCTATAACAAGAGTTACTCCTTTTATTCGGTTACTGAGATTTTTGGTGATGTGTGATGGTATGAAGGGTGCCAGCATATTCCATTTTAAATGATAGATTTGAACGGACTTTGTATGATATGTACATAGCTTGCATGCGACGTTTCTGATCCAATGGAATTTTCAGACGCTTATAGGGGAGTAATATAAAGATTTTTACATTCTGCAAGCGTTGTGGGGGGGGGGGGGGGGGGTTGTTATAATATAACGTTATAGCCAGCCAACTATATCGTTTCTCGGTGTGCTATTTCGTCATGCTTTTTATAAATGAAATCTGCAATCCAAGTTTTGGTATACAACAACCAAACACACTGACGCCACAGTGACTAATTTCAAAATGATTAATCCAATCTCTCAGGCCACCGGTCAAATTTTCGAAGTAAAGAATTCGACGATATTGTGACTTGGAACCAGTCTAGCCCCCAAATGGTCCCTCGCCTATATTTAGATTCAATTAATTAGAATATTTCAGACCACTAAATCTACAAAATACCACAAACATCCATTTTGTTAGAATCAACGCAAGAAATGTTTCTCAATCAAGACTTGATTTGATTAAATCTTTGATGACATTACCAATACTATTAGAAATTGTTATTTACTGAATAATTGTGAATGAAGACCTCACCTCAGCTGCAGCTTTATGATTACGCCGCGTAGTTCATCCAGTTATGTTCATGATTTTGAGATGAATTGAATACTTATTGATTGTAATATCTATAGCTGTAGCACGAAATAATATCTGTATATCTTTGTGAGTAATGATATCACATTAAATCAACGTTAGTCTGCGTGAAAACTTCTTGAAAAGTGGGTAAACAAAGAGCTCATTACAGCGACGAATTCTTTATAGAATTTGACTGGTGGCCTGAGGGCTTGCAAATAATAATCCATTATAATTTTCATTTGTTGCGTCACAGTTATAATACACAATTACCTTAATTACGACAACGTTGGACCAAATTTAACCCTCTTAGCACTGATATTGAAATGTCAAAATTTCAACTTGTACATCTTCCTTTAATGCAACTGGGAATTTAATCCTTTAAATCTTGCACCTCCCAAGCATTGGTGACTGCGTCCTATTTTACCAGTAAAACAGAGCCTGTTTACCGCAGTGAACAGGCACTGCTTCACTTTCCGGGGTTCCCACGGGGAGCCTCCATTAGTATGGACGACAGTATGTGTGTGACACGAGTCCAAGAATTAAATCTAGTCTCGTAAGGTGTATGATTACAAGCAATAACGAAGTGATATTACCTCCTGCACACTGATGTCAAAATATCTAAATTTCAGGCAGAAAAAAATTTCCCATAATGCATCTAGAAATTTAACCAATTCAATCTCGTTTGACAGAGCTCATTGAGCTCTGTCAAACGAGATTGAATTGATTAAATTCCTAGTTGCATTATGAGAAAATTTACTGCTTGAAATATCGATAACTATTATCTTTGTTTGACAGCAAGGCTCATATTGCAAATAGTGTCGATCTAGCACATGGAAAAAATTGACAGTGTCTGAAGGTCTTTACAAACTGGATGCGATACTAGCGCTCCGAGTAATAAATAACGATTTTTTTCGGATTTTGCAATTTCTAAACGGCTCTGATCTTTGATTAACTATAAAGCAAAGACAACGACAACCTCAACTTAGTCCAATGTCAGATAGGAAACATTTAATCACTGAATTTAATTCTGACCCAAGAAATTAGTACATCAAACTTATATTCAGTGATTTGATATTACAGTTTTTCAATCGCTCTCACTGTAGTTAGTATTTGTCTTTGTTATTCAGTGATTTGATATTACAGTCTGTACATAGGTCTCACTATAGTTAGTATTTGTCTTTGTTATTCAGTGATTTGATATTACAGTCTGTACATAGGTCTCACTATAGTTAGTATTTGTCTTTGTTATTCAATGATTTGATATTACAGTCTGTACATAGGTCTCACTATAGTTAGTATTTGTCTTTGTTATTCAGTGATTTGATATTACAGTCTGTACATAGGTCTCACTATAGTTAGTATTTGTCTTTGTTATTCAATGATTTGATATTACAGTCTGTACATAGGTCTCACTATAGTTAGTATTTGTCTTTGTTATTCAGTGATTTGATATTACAGTCTGTACATAGGTCTCACTATAGTTAGTATTTGTCTTTGTTATTCAATGATTTGATATTACAGTCTGTACATAGGTCTCACTATAGTTAGTATTTGTGTTTGTCATTCAGTGATTTGATATTACAGTCTGTAAATAGGTCTCACTATAGTTAGTATTTGTCTTTGTTATTCAGTGATTTGATATTACAGTCTGTACATAGGTCTCACTATAGTTAGTATTTGTCTTTGTTATTCAGTGATTTGATATTACAGTCTGTACATAGGTCTCACTATAGTTAGTATTTGTCTTTGTAGTTCAGCTAGCCTCGCTTTAGAGCATCACACTATGTAGAAATTGCAAGATGAGATAAAAGTTTTGATATTACATTTATTTCATCGCAACGCTCGGAATACTCGTATCGCATTTAGTGTGTACTTTCCTTAACAACACCGGGGTGTACCCAAGGAGTTGATAGCTTTCCGCCTGTGTGATGGGGCTTTAAGCCCAAAAATTTCAGCAAGCCCAATAATATGTTTCGAAAGATCAAAGATTGGGCAAACAAATTTTCAGGGATATGCCACCCAAAGTTATGGGAATTTTAGTCTATTAAACGTACGTTTTATCCAACAAAATCATTGAATTTCCTTCCCTTTTGCAAAATATTACCAGAGAAAATTCCTCAAACATTTCTCCAACGAGCAGGGGGTGGGTAACAAAATAGTTCCGGACCCGAGACTGGAGTGCGTTGTTTCCATATTTTGCAATATTTGCCTAATGGTTCATTTAAGCTTAAAACAGCTTTCTGTGTCTTAATAGTCATAATAGCATGTTCTTCTGGTATATATGAACCCATATAATACTTGAATGTACTATTATTGAACATTTTTTGCTGAACCTTGAAGTCAGAGATGAGACTGACTTGAGATATTATGATGTAACAATTCTGTATTGATCAGCACGAATGAAAAATAGAGCTATGGAAACTTCAAAATTAAAATAAAATCAAAACATCACAGCTGAATGTAAAACTAAACCCAATTTGAAACAAAGACTACTGTTAAATGTAAATATATCACTACTAAACAAGCTACAGTTAAAACTAGAAGTCCTGTCACGAATAGTGCCCTTATCTAGGCTTAATTGCGCGTTGGAATCGCGGGCAATTGCCATATCGAATGACATCCAAAACACGGCAGATTCTCCTGGTTACTCATAGCAAACACGGGCAATATTTCAGCCAATGGACCTCCGGGTTACCCGGAGGTCCATTGGCTGAAACATTGCTTGTGCACAGGTCATATGTACAGAATTTGATAGCCTTACTATGGTCATAACGCGTAGATTAACGCACAGATCGACGTGCGATTTGCGCGCATTTCATGGCAGGACTTCTAGTTTTAACTATAAGGTGCATCTGGCCCTAACAGAGGATGTGATGATATGAAAGATTCAATACAGTAATTCATCTCTATGATACATTGCTAACATGGCTACTATTATGCCCACAAAACAACTGAACTTGTTGACTAGACCTTGTTCAGTTCATTTCCGTGAACGAGTTTTTGATCTTTAATAGGTTCTCATATCAAATTTCTAAATTAATTGCTGAGCACTCCATAATACACATTAAACTTTATTAATAATCATTGAAGATTCAAGCAAAGTAATGAAAAATGATCAAATAAAGTGTTTTATATGAACCATTGTTCTGATTCTATTGATGACTGTTTTGAATGTGAGAACAAACAAAGTCGTTTGTATGTCAACCTGTATCAACAAGCATTCAGACAACTGAACGAGAATACAGTCTCTACCATGCATGTACTTTAACTCGACTTATTAGCAATCAGAGATTCAGATATGAATTGGTAAATAAAAAATAGATATTTTGTAGCAAAACTATAATGTCTTTCTAGTGCCTCGGGAATGAGGTAATGGATAGTAGGCTGTATTCGGATGAAATTCAAAAACCATTCTTCTACAATGGTCAGTGTCGGATTGTATTGGGTGGGGTGGGGTGGGTTGGGTGTCTAAAAAATGTTGGAGGAAATTTGTTTTGCACATTTGGTGGTGGGTAGTCAGAGTGCCGAACGAACTTTTTTCTACTTCGGGTCTGAAATTTATTTCTTGACAACCCCCCCCCCCCTCCCTCCCCCCCCCCCCCACACACACCCAATACCCTGCAACGAGCTAGCAGTATAGCACATTTGCCGATATTGCTAGGTTTGCTAGGTATGTTTGTCTAACCACACAGTAATTTATCTCTTGTTTGTTTTTGATGGTGCACTCCCAGAAAACAGCGCCAAATTTGGTTCCAAGTAGAACCAAAATCCATCGAAGAAGCAAACCAAATGGTCTTCATGTAATCTCGAATCGGGCAATTTCATGCAGTAACTTTGAAAAATTACTGTTGTTGCGCAATTTAACCTTTACCTAAGGAATCGGCCGCGTAATTTAGAAAATTAAGCAGTTGAAAAACATATATTTTAAAAAAACAAATTCACCAAAACTATATCAAGTAACCCCGCATTGGTTTTGTTGAAATTTTTGGAAAATGTTCTAAAACAATAATTAAGGTGCAAAACAAATAAGACAAATGTGTTTACTTTGAAATTCCCACCTCTGATATTCCTTAAATTCAGTATAAATATACACAAATTATACACCAAAATGAAGGTTGTGATGCATGGAACACGGAAAACATATGCAATGAACTCACAGAGTTGACAGCAGGCACCAGTGTTACCTGGAAGTCTGCTACTGTATTCGTACCAGAACGGATAATAAAATAATATTTCAGAAGAACAACTCGTGGCCAAGTGTGTTTCAGATACCCAAGAACAAAGCTAGGAATTCAAAACACTTTACTATGCAGCGACAAGATTGCATTTGGGAAAATGACAACACCGTCTGCATTTTTACTGATGATGGGTTTCATGGCCGGCAGACATGCGCATAGAACGCGATACCGCGAATTTTCACCGCAAAAAAAACAATCGTGTAATTCTAAGAAATTCAAACAGGTGTAATAATAACTCTTTGGCCAGCCGCTGATTTGTCGCGGTTCTCATAAGAGAAGGCCATCATTCCCCCTGCACCCCACCCCCTCTTCCCCTCCTCTCCTCCCAGCATTCAGATATAAACTGCTTAATAGTGTCCCTCACTTCCTCTTTTTCAATTTCTTCAATAAGCATTCCTACCCTCTCCCTCGTGTCCCCCTTCAGCCATCTATCCTTTGTTTCTTCACCCCGCTTCTGCATTATTCTTCCAATAAATTTTATTCTATGAGGTATATACTGTGGGCATTCCAAGAGAAAATGTTCCAGGGTCTCCACTACTCCAGAGTGGCACATTTGGCATCCCTTTTCCCCATCTCTCCCAATTTTTCCCCGAAGCTCCAGTGATCTTGATCTCAGTTTCAATAGCAGTGACCCTCCAAAGGTGCCATCTAGGTACTTCTCAAAAGCTGGCTTTTCTTTATATTGTAACCCCTGCAGTGATCTTTTCACGCTAACCCCTGCTCGCCAGTTTCGATTGCAATCTTCCATGACTCTCTCTTTGACAAACCTTTTGCCTTCTTTCATTCCTACTTCTATGTTTGTGATCTCTATAGAGTAATTGTCCATTAGTTCCCTCACATGTTTTGACCACCCCGTTTCTATATTAGAATTCCAAATGGTATCGAGCATCAATTTGCACCACCGGTTGTCAGGCAGGTTTCTCAAGTAGTTAAAGTAACACAGTTTTCCCAAATCTACCCTGTCCTTGATTTTCATCCACCCAAGCTCCCCCCTTACTGCTTCCAAAGCTGCAGCATTACTCGACCCTGTTATCCATCTGTCGGCATCATTCTGAATACTTTCCAACTTCTTAATAACGGTTTGGTTCAATGGAATCACGTCCGTGCCATACGTTATACTTGGTAAACCCACCCTCTCCCGCAGTGTTTTCCCCACAAAGACCTTGTTGAAACTATTTTTCCCTAATAGTTTTAGTTGGTTCAGAATTCTTTTCCCCTTCAGAATCAGTTTGGCTGAGTAATTTCTGTACACCCCTCTTCCCGTTATATTTATGCTTACCCCTAGATACTCATACTCTCCCGTTTCTCCTACAGTGATTTGTTTGCTTTCCCCTTCGGGGATTGAGAACTGTCATGATACCTTGCAGATAATATGGCAACATAATATGGTGCAGCCACCATATAACAATAGTGAATAGTGTGAAGGCGATCTGTTTCATTATTTGATTTTGGACGGCATTGTTGATTGATGCTTTTCGGCTCCGATGACCTTTGACAGACATGAAAACAAACCGAAAAACAATAAGCTGAATGTTTTGTTGAACTTTGATTTCCGAGCTTTGTTTTTGGATATCTGAAGCACATTTGGCCACGAGTTCGTTCTCGTGAAATATTATTTTATTATCAGTTCTGGTACGAATACGGTAGCAGAATTCCAGGAACCATTGGTGCCTGCTGTCAACTCTGTGAGTTGACTGCATATATTTTTCGTGTTTTATACGCCACTGCCTTCATTTTGAAGTATAATTTGTATATATTTAATTTGAATTTATGGAATATCAGAGGTAGGAATTTCAAAGTAAACAAATTTCTCTTACTTATTTTGTACCTGAAATAATAAAATTTGATGGGGCGCGGTGGCGTCGCGGTAACCGGTTCTCGTCAGATCACCGAAGTTAAGCAACGTCGAGCGCGGTTAGTAGTTGGATGGGTGACCATTTCAGCGACTGATTCGTGCTCCCGCGTTGTGTCCTTGGGCAAGGCACTTAACCCCGATTGCCTACATGGGGGCACGATGACGCTGTTTACTAAGGCGTACTGCACGTCGATGGTGCGCATGTCTTCAACCAATCTAACCCTGCCTGTGCCGGGTGCAGAGTTAAGATTTTGGAGAGCTGACAGCTGCTCGTCGTGCTCGGTGGTTCTCTCCGGGTACTCCGGCTTCCTCCACCCGTAAAACTGTCACCGACATGATATGACCCTGACTGTTAATGTGTCGTTAAACCCTAATAAAAAATTTTTTTTAAAAAATAAAATTTGATATCATGTGACTGTATAAAGAGTTAACCTGTTTCCCAGGTGCTTCGTCGCCATTTTAACCCTTTGCACACGTAAGACCGATTTTTCGATCCAAGGCATAATTTCGTCCAATTTTTGTCCTAATATAAGAGGTCTATATACGGGGCATTGGTGATAAAATAATAACTGCAGTCTGCAGCCAGACGGCTGCAGACTGCAGTTATTATTTTATCCTCCCTGTGTATTGATATTGGACTGATTCATCTCACTGTAAGTATTCACAAAGGCGATGGCATTCCATTTAACGAGGGTTGAAAGGGTTAAAATTTAAACTTAGCTCGTCTTTATATTTTACAGTTTATACAATGTCCAAAGGACTTGACAGTCCAGTTAATGCGACAAATTGAAGAACGAAAACATCTGTATGCTTGATTCCGTGTAACTAAATTTGGTTCTCGACCAGGACAAAATGAAGAACCAATTTTGATTCCTGCAGAAACCAAAATATATCTGTGTGTGATACCACTATTTTACTATTGAGACTGCAGAAACTCTGTCGAAAAGATTTTTTTTTTGCATCTACTCTATTTGTTTCAAATAGTACTGTATACATAAAATTATAAGTATACCTACCTGCTTGCTATGTCCTTTCCTGATACCTGAAAACGAGTTTCTTTGTACAATATACTGACGCTATTGTTCGTCTGCGGAGAGCAAGTGGAAAAACCGCAGGAAGTTAACTGGAAGGGTAGATCGGAAACCTTCTAAATTAACTTGTAACAAATATAATTCTGTATGTGCAATGACTCGAACAATCTATGTCATGATTTATACCCACGGACTACCTGCGTATGACAATTATCAGATCAATAAAAAATAGTCATGTATATAGCGGTGTTGATATATGACATTGGTAGAAAGCAAGTAACAGGTACAACGCAGATGTGAATTAAGGAGGACTTCGTCAGATAATAAATTTTTAACTATACCACGGCGTTAAATTCCTTACACTGCAAAACAACCGACTGGTCTTCATCTTTTATAAACCTGCTCAAATAGAGAATCTCTGATTTCATGTGAAATTTCTGAACTTGGTTTAGTAAAATGGATATGAGCCGCGGTGTTACGAGACTCAGAAAGATTTTACAATTTTAGTGAGTGAAGTCAGAAATTTCATATTAAATAGTGACGAATTTGATATTCTCATTACCACATAACGTATAATTTACCCTTTGCCCAACGTAACATACAAAACCGCCCCCCGCTATACACAAAAATCGCCAACCAGATTTTATTATTCAGTTTCAATCTTGTAGTTGAAAACATAACTTATGACTCCAATTTGGAACGAGTTCGTTCCAATGGGAGGGGGGCCCTAGACTACGAATTGGAAGCAAAAAATTAGCATTTTTTAGTTATTCAGAAAGTCATTTGTGCAAATGTCGTGTGCAAGTCGTATCAGGTAAACTGTTAATTGGTAGAGTGCTGAATTATTTTTGGTCATCAAAATTTGTTCACATCTGTTTGCCTAGTTACAATTTATGTGAGAGTGCCAATAGGCACGCTCCCATAAATTGTAACAAGGCAAATCCTAACAGACTAAATAATTTTACTTCAAACGTGGTACGAACAACATCCACAAAATATGAAGCCTTTAAGTGCTGGTACTGACACTTCAGAGAAAAGCCCAAATATGGGCTTCCAGCACTCTACCGGTTAATGGAAGTCCAGGTTCCGTGGACAGGTCACTTTCCACGGATGGGCAATATTTCCACGGACGCAATACATTAGATTATAATTATAGAAATAATCATCAAAAATTTAATTAATGAAGCACCGGGTACAACCAAGGTACAACCCGGGTACAACCCAGGTACAACCCGATGCTTCATTAATTGAACTTTTGCTGCTGATGATTTTTATTACCTGGTAAACGCATGCGTGGACTTTCGTGTATTATAACGGACGTGTATTATAACGAACGTTTATGACCTGTTTCGTGTATTATAACGACCATTTAAGTCCTGTTTCGTTTTTTTATAACGGACGTTTACCATAACGAACGCTTAAGACCTGCTCCGTTCACTATAACGAACATTTATTATAACGAACGTTTACCACCTGTTTCGTTTATCATAACGAACGTGTATGACCTGTTTCGTTTGTCATAATGAACGTTTACGACACTACAATGGATTCAGTAACATTTATTTTCGTTTTTTTTATTTGTTATTTATTTATTAGTGTTTTCAGCATTTACGATGGCAGCTACTTAAGTATGTTGTCATGTTTAGCCAATCGTTTATGTCTATGCTGCCCTGTTTAGAGGCCTTCCACTATCGATAACCCTTTATTAACATTGAGAAGACACTAAGAAGGGCTCTGTCAGTCCCTCAGTCTCCCAACGAATTCAATGATTTGTGCAAAATAAACGCCACCGTTGCACCTGTTGTGTCTAGTTTGTACATACCGTTTGAACACAGAATATATTGATTTTGAAACCAAATACAAGAACCTAACTCTTGGTCACATCTGCGGCTATAGAATCGATTCACACCACTCACTCCTCGTAACAATGTTAGATGTCAGGTAACAATGGTAGGAAATCTTCTAAATTAACTTGTAACAAATATCATTCTTTATCATGTGACTCGTCCGTTTTGTTCACTTTAAAACATTTGATATTTTGTTTTCATATTAATCAGTGATAAATAAAGCATTCCGTCAATTTCATTGGTCAATTTCAAAACTAGACAATTTGATTGGCTGAACAAAATACAACTGTGCCACATTTTCATAATTTGCATAATTAGAGTTGGGAGCTTTCACTGGTCAATTTCAAAACTGGACATTTTGATTGGCTAAACAAAATACAACTGGGTCACATTTGCATAATTTCAGTAGGGCGAATTTAAGTTATCTGTCCTATTTAGGGTGGGTTATATTGTATTAATCTTTTACCTACAAGAAAAACGCCATTTTTCTTTTTTATATATATTTTCACTTTTTGCTTCCAAAACATAGGTTATGACCCCTCAATGGAACGAGATCGACGAGCTCGTTCCAATGAGGGGTCATAACCTATGTTTTGGAAGCAAAAATGAAAATCTTTAGTCAAGACAGGATGTTTTTCCAAGTGCCGTCTGCAACTCAAGTTAGGTGATGGGCTAAAAAGTCATACTAAGTGGCTAATTTGTGCGTGTGTGTGTCATATGATAAATAGAATATGAAATGAGTGTTTTTCTCATATAATATTTATGAAACTCGTCCGAATTTTCCGGTTGGGCTCGCCAGAGGCTCGCCAAAACGGAAAATTCTTAAACTCGTTTCATAAATATTATATGAGAAAAACACTCATTTCATATCCTCTATATATGTGTAAACTCCGAACTCTGCATAGCTTGAATTACCAAACCAGAAGCGTAGTCAGGAATTTTGTTGGGGCGGGGGTGCGCTAAATGGAGCTCGACTATCACCGGCGTAGAATTTGTATTTTAAATTGAGTATCAAATGGCGCTCGGTGGTAGCATATGGGAAAATATTATGGAAAATTAGGATCGAAAATATACTACTCAATGTTTGCTAAGCACCAAATATTTGACACATCATTGTGAAATTTGCTTGTAACATATTTGCGATATTTTAGTGGATATGATTGAGGAATGTATTGAGATGGTCCCCAGTGTTTACATTAACTCTCTTGACAGGCAGACGTTTCGTGACAGTCATGGAAAGCATGGACCCCTTGATTTTCATTATGTTTTCGTTTACTGTCTACATGTACATGACATGTGTAGGGTATTCGATCTTCATTTCAACACAAACCCTTGTGATTTAATGATTGAATATGGCAAATGCAAATGTAAGTAGACATTTGTCTGAAGCAGAAATGTGGCAGGCTGTAAGGATGGTAAAGCAATGGGCTACCCATCGTCAGGTTGGGGGAGCTCTTGGTGTGCACCATACGATGATCACCAGAGCCTGGACAAGATTTCAGCAGTATGTCACACCAGTAAAACGGCATGGTGGTGGCAGAGACAAGGCAACATCTGCAGCGGAAGACCTGTTTTCATCATTCAGGCCCGTAGGAACAGCTTTGCCACAGCAATCCAGCTTCGCAGTGACCTTCAGAATGCATCCGGGGTAAACGTTTCGACGCAGACTATCCGGGCAAGGTTGCACGAAGGTGGTCTCCGATTGAGAAGACCATGTATTCGTATTCCGCTGTTCCAGAACCACCGCCAGGCACGGTATGAATGGGCCATGACCACGTTGGATGGACAAGAGAAGATTGGCGACCAAGAGAGCGATTCCATGCAGCCAACATTGCTGAGCATGACCGCTGTGGTTGAGGGTCAATCATGGTCTGGGGCGGCATCAGCAGGGATAGACGTACGGAGCTCTGTGTCCTTGAACGTGGTCCATTGACCGCGCAGCGGTATATCGATGAGATCCTGGATGTCCACGTCTGATAGTATGCAGGTACAGTGGGTGATAGATTCATTCTGATGGACGATAATGCCCGTCTTCATGTTGCCCATGCTGTCGGGGAGTACCGACGGAGGGAGGGGATTGAGCGTGTGGACCGGCCAGCAAGATCCCCTGACCTCAATCCAATCGAACATGTCTGGAATTAGTTGCTGCTTGCAATTTCAGCCCGTCCAGTCCAGCCAAGAAGTGTGCAGGAGCTTGGTGCCATGCTGGTCCAAGAATGGAACAACTTCCCACAAAGGACCACCAGGAACCTGACTGGGAGCATGACAAGGCGTTGTCAAGCAGTAATTAACAGTAATGGGTCTCATAATCGATATCGAACCCATACCAGTTCGCTCCGTCAACTTTCTGGCAAATTGAAAATTTTTCTCTTTTACCAATAATGCCCATTTTCCATGGTTATCGTATTCAAAAGCTAAAAAATAATGTCAAACACAAACAAAATCTTAATTTCTGTACTTAAATCATTAAAGATATAATTAAATAAAAAATATGTACATTATTTATTACAATATTTCAACTAAAACGTAAAACAGGTAGTTGGATATACTTGGTGCTTAGCAATCTTTGAGTAGTATATAAGCACTATTGTATGTGAAAATGACTTTAAAAAATAGGCCGAAAATTTGATAGGCATATTTTATTTTCCAGATATATATCATACGTATATATTTAATTATATTAATATCGCCTATGTCAAGCAGGAATTCCACCAGGCATCGTCCGTTAGGACGATGCCTGGTGAAATTCCTACTTGACATAGGACATATAAATTAAATTCAAGCAGTTGCATCTTCACGTATCTTCCATTAATTGAGGGGGCGAGGTGGCGTTGCGGTAACCAGTTCTCGTCAGATCACCGAAGTCAAGCAACGTAGAGCCCGGTTAGTTCTTGGATGGGTGACCGTCTGAGAGATCGATTCGGACTCCCGCATTGTGACCTTGGGAAAGCCACTTAACCCCGATTGTCCACATGGGGGCAAGATGACGCCATGTACTAAGGCGTACTGCACGTCGATGGAGCGCATGTCTTCAACCAATCTAACCCTGCTTGTGCTGCTGTGCGGAGGTACCATGTTGGGGAGCTGGCAGCTGCTCGTCGTTGTTCGGTGGTTCTCTCCGGGTACTCCGGCTTCCTCCTCCCGCAAAACTATCACCGACACGATATGACCTTGGCTGTTAATGTATCGTTAAACCTTAATAAATAAATAAATTCCATTAATTGAGATTCCTCTGTTTAAAAGCTGGGACCGTGGACCATTTTAATTATGTTAATATATGTCATTTTGGCAGAAGTTGCACAGCAATAAGCTCGGTATGATATATAGGGCCTGTAAGGCTGTAACGCCAAGATCATGCAACTAGTTTCTGTGAAACGCCTTGGTACTTTGATACTTTTATATAGCCGAGGTTATAAAGAAGTATCAAAGTAGTGTCACATAAACTACATGCAAACAAGAACATTTTAAAACAACTTATCCCGATGCATCGTCCTTACTGTGACGAAGCCACAGAGAGTACGAAGTATTTGGGATAAATGAGGTCGTCTCATTCTATCAAGATTTTTTTTCAAAATCACAAATGGGAGATAATCCCTCAAGTGGAACTCTAATGTTGTGAGGAGATACGTTCGCACCAGTTACACCTCCTCTGTCTAAACACCTGCAAACGAAAAAAATGTTACATAGGAGTCTCGTCAGGTCCGAAGCTCGTGGGGATGCCGTTGCGGGGACACCCTTTTATTTCAAATATCAGCAGTATGAATGTACTCGTTATAAGTACTTAAAATCGAGTAGTGAAGTACACAAAAAAAAATTCGTATATTATTATTATTTTAAAGAATTACTTTCGAAAAAGGAATAATAATAAACGAACACATACCACCTGTTTCGTTTATTATGCCCACCCTCTTACGACCTGCTTCGTTTACGACCTTTTTAGTTTATTATAACGAACATTTATTATAACGAACGTTTACGACCTGCTTCGGTTATCATAATGACCATTTACGGCCTATTCCGTGCATTACAACGGACGTTTATTACCTATATCGTTTATTATAACGGACGTTTATTATAACGAACGTTTGCGACCTGTTTCGTTTATCATAACAAACGTTTACTACCTGTTTCGTTTATCATAACGAACGTTGACGACCTGTTTCGTTTATTATAACGAACGTTTATGATCTGTTTCGTTTATCATAACGAACGTTTATGAGCTGTTTCATTTATTATAACGAACGTTTATGACCTGTTTCGTTTATTAGAATGAACGTTTAGACCTGTTTCGTTTATTATAACGAATGTTTAGGACCTGTTTCGTTTATTATAACAGACGTTTGCGACCTCTTTCGTTTATCATAACGAACGTTTTTGACCTGTGCCCTCTATCATAACGAACTCTTACGACCCGTTTCATATATTATAACGAACGTTTACGACGTGTTTCGTTCATCATAACGAACATTTTTGACCTGTTCCCTCTATTATAACGAACGTTTACAACCCGTTTCGTATATTATAACGAACGTTTGCGATGTGTTTCGTTTATCATAACGAACATTTTTTACCTGTTCCCTCTATTATAACGAACGTTTACGACCCGTTTCGTATATTATAACGAACGTTTACGACGTGTTTCGTTTATTATAACGAACGTTTACGATCCGTTTCGTGTATTATAACAAATGTTTACGACGTGTTTCGTTTATTATAACGAACGTTTACGACCTGTTTCGTGTATTATAACGAACATTTACGACCTGTTTCGTGTATTATAACGAACGTTTAAGCCCTGTTTCGTTTATTACAACGGACGTTTATTATAACGAACGTTTATGACCTGTTTCGTGTATTATAACGAACGTTTAAGTCCTATATCGTTTATTACAACGGACGTTTATTATAACGAACGGTTACGACCTGTTTCGTTTTTTATAACGAATGCCTGATACCTGTTCCGTTTATTATAACGAACGTTTATGACCATGTTTCGTTTATTTTAACGGACGTTTATTATAACGAACGTTTACTACCTGTTTCGTTCATCATAACGAACGTGTATGGTCTGTTTCGTTTGTCATAATGAACGTTTACGACCTGCTTCGTTTATCAAAACGAATGTTTGCGACCTGTTTCGTATATTATCACGAACGTTTATGACCTGTATCGTGTATTATAACGACCATTTAAGTTCTATTTCGTTTATTATAACGGACGTTTATTATAACGAACGTTTATGATTTGTTTCGTGTATTATAACGACCATTTAAGTCCTGTTTCGTTTATTATAACGGACGTGTATTATAACGAATGTTTACGGTCTGTTTAGTGTATTATAACGAACGTTTAAGCCCTGTTTCTTGTATTATAACGGACGTTTATTATAACGAACGTTTATGACCTGTTTCGTGTATTATAACGACCATTTAAGTCCTGTTTCTTGTATTATAACGGACGTGTATTACAACGAACGTTTATAACCTGTTTCGTGTATTATAACGAACGTTTAAGCCCTGTTTCGTTTATTATAACGGACGTTTATTATAACGAACGTTTATGATTTGTTTCGTGTATTATAACGACCATTTTAGTCCTGTTTCGTGTATTATAACGGACGTGTATTATAACGAACATTTATGACCTGTTTCGTGTATTATAACGACCATTTAAGTCCTGTTTCGTATTTTATAACGGACGCTTATCATAACGAACGCTTAAGACCTGTTCCGTTTATTATAACGAACATTTATTATATCGAACGTTTACTACCTGTTTCGTTTATCATATCGAACGTTTACTACCTGTTTCGTTTGTCATAATGAACGTTTACGACCTGTTTCTTTTATAATAACGAATGTTTGCAACCTGTTTCGTATATTATAACGAACGTTTACGACCTGCTCCTTGCATTATAACAAACTTTTACGACCCGTTTCGTGTAATATAACGAACGTTTTCGACCTGTCTTTTGTTATATAACGAACAGTCAAGATCTGTTTCGTTTGTTATACCGAACGTTTACGACCTTTTTTGTTTAGTTTTGCTTTCAAAAAAGTTTTTTTTTTTAGTTAGGTTTCATGCTCATACTGACGATCAACGATCCTGGAACACTGGCAGAATTTTTTGACTCTGTGGGAAGAGCTGACAGTCGGGAATGATTCATAAATGAGCAACAAACTCAGAAGGAAATTGAATAACAATTTAATTCTACAGCCCTAATGGGCCGTGGGATAAAATTGTCACCATTAATCTCTGTAAATCATAAACCCCCTCCACCAATTAACAAGCCAGTGTTTTTCAGTGAGAGAACATTTGGCATTTGCATCTGTTCTTTTTTACAATGTCTGTTACGTATGTATCAATGTAATGCTGACATATTTCAGGCAAAACGTCTTGATTATTAAATCTGACTAATATCTGAATAACACATGCAAATCATACATAACAAATGAAGGCTGGATTGCATATAACCCAATTTAACCCTTTACCTAAAGAATGGGCGCATCCTCCTACTTAAATTACAAATTGAGCAGTCGAACGAAAGTTATTTTTCAAACAATTTCAACAATACCATAAAACGCGACCCCTTATTGGAATGATCTCATCGAGCTCGTTCCGATGAGGGATCACATGATATATTTTTTCTTTAGAACTGGAAGAACAGCGTTACAATGATCACTATATGTCTGATGTTTGGTGATAGCTGTAAACGGATGTCAGTTATATAAAAACTATATATGGATGGAGTTGTTTCGGATATCCACAGAGAGTACAATGTATCGGGGTGAATGAGATTTCCCAATTTTATCAAAATTTTCAAATCACAAATGGGAGATAATCCTTCAAGCGGAACTCCAGTTGTGTGTGAATGTGCGTTCGCACCCGTCGCGCCTCTCCTGACTACGCGAATGCAAACAAGGAAAATGTCACCAAGAAGACTTTTCGTCAGGTTCGAAGCTAAAGGGGGTGCCGGGGGCGGTTCGTTTCCACTTCCCATAACCATATCTGTCGGAATTTTCTATTGTCGGTCGAAAACACTGTTGGTTGTTCGAATGCCAACATTGTGTTGGAGACAAATTAATTTAACCCTTTGAACCCTAGTGGTATCTTCCATGCCTGTTCAATGGCAGCAATTAGAAGAGGCCATATTCATTATTTGGGGTAGACCAAACAATATTTTCAACGTGCAGCCTCAGGGCTGCACGTTGAAAATGTTGATTGGTCTTTCCCACACATTTACTGAACAGCCATCCTATATAGTGACGTTATGGCGTACCATGTTCCTGGCCCGAAAAGCGGCCTTTCGATTTCAAAGGGTTAAAAACCTTTGACAATTTGGCGAAACCACAATTTCGTTATGCAAAAATACCCTTGTCCCTCACATATCACCAGTATGAAACTATTTCTTTTAAGTATATAAAAATCAGGACATCAGACAGATCATTAATATTTTAACAAAGTAATGGGACACGGTGGCTCAGTAGGTGGAGGTGCAGGCTGCAAGCCGAGAGGTCCTCGGTTCGAATCCCACCTGCGGCAACCGCGTTGTGTCCTTGGGCAAGACACTTCACCCCCATTGCTCATGTGGGGGCACGGTGACTCTGTGCACTGAAGCGTAATGCACGTCGATGGTGCACCTGTCTTCAACCAATGCTAACCCTGCTTGTGTGGAGTTAGTACGTTGGGGAGCTGACAGTTGCTCGCAGTTGCTCGGTGGTTCTCTCCGGGTACTCCGGCTTCCTCCACCCGTAAAACTGTCGTGGTCATGATTAGCAATTGTGCAGAAATATGTGACTTAAACACCAATAAACAAATAAATAACAAAGTAATGAGACTGTTGTCTTTTTTTCAAGGAAAATGACAGTGGTGCTTGTCATATTTTGGGTCACGAGTGATGCCGTAATTGGACAATCTATTTACTCTTCTATTTTGGGGGATTTAACGACATTTTCGATAGCCAGGGTCACCGGACAGTTTTACGGATGGAGGAAGCCAAAGTACCCTGGGAGAACCACCGAGAAATGGAGAGCAACTGTCCTGCCACACTCCCCAACGTACTAAACCCACACAAGCAGGTTTACCATTGGTTGAGGACTGGTCCATCATCGACGTGCAGTACCCCTTAGTATACAGCGTCACCGGGCCATGTGGGCAACCGGGATTAAATGCCTTGCCCAATGACACGACGTCCCTGGCGGGGATCGGATGTTTCGGATTGAAGTCGAATTCCGTAACCATAGAGCCACCGCGCTCCCAATTGGACAATCAACCGGTCTGCAGAAATATGAAATCGCGGAAGGGATAGTCAAGATAATTGTTAACTGCTGCCACAAAGAAAGCGTGCAGAAAATGTTTTCCTATAAAAATTCCACCTTTTCGCGATATGCTGTGAGACCTTCACGGTCAACATATATGTCAACCAATATCGAACCTCGTGATCACATGACGTGTGTTTGACATGTCTTCCTCGTGTCTTGATTGTGTCAGGTGGCAGCCATGTTGAAAGTGCAATAGGCATGGGGTTGGAGGTGTTTATAATCGTGTTACGTGTCAGCACATGTTTTGCGCAAGTAACAGTCGTTATTCCCGTATTTCAATCGATCGATTGCTGATCTCGAAAATAGGCAACAAAGATATACGCACAGGTTTGCCATCGTCGTAAAAGTTACGAACATTCAAGTAAAAATTAATTTTGGCCTCCCTCTGATGTACATTGTACATTTACCTCCATTTTGGTTTAAAATTCAATATTTCGGGGTTTTTAGCTTGTTTACCAACATCATTAACCCTCGGAAGACCAATTTTTCGGTCCAAGACATAATTTCGTCCCATTTTTATCTTATTGTAAAAGGTCTATACACGGGGCATTGATGATAAAATAATAACTGCAGTCTGCTCGTCGAGCTCGTTCCAACGAGGGGTCATAACCTATGTTTTTGAGACAAAAAATGAAAAAAATTAGTTATTCAAGAATTTTTTTTGCAAGTGTCGTCTGCTTTTCATGTTAGGTAAAGGGTTAAAACACCACACCACTCTATGGAAAATCAAATTTAATGAATTGTTGTCTTCAAGGTCATCTTTATTCCGATTTACCAAGTGAGTACATGCTAAAATGAACTGATTGTGATGTTTTGTGAATGACAGTTTGTTTGACTATTATTCACCTGTCTTGTTGACAAAGAGATTTGTAATCAATGGAGAGTAATTTACCCTAGAAAGGTGATAATTTGTCGCATTCATTTGAGTCACATGCGGAGTATTTATTTAAGAAATCCATAATGAAGATACAATTTGTAGTATACTGCGGACGTTAACACACAATTCGCGTGCTTCTCAACATTAGACTTTCGTGGTTCATATTTATTTATTGATGTTTAAGGTCACATATTTATGCACAATGGCTAATCATGACCGTGACAGTTTTACGGGTGGAGGAAGCCGGAGTACCCGGAGAGAACCACCGAGCAACGACGAGCAGCTGCCAGCTCCCCAACATCGTAACTCCGCACTGCCGCACAGGCAGGGTTAGATTGGTTGAAGACATGCGTACCATCGACGTGCAGTACGCCTTAGTACACGGCGTCATCGTGCCCCCACGCGGGCAATGGAGATGAAGTGTCTTGCCCAAGGACACAACACGGTTGCCGCAGGTGGGATTCGAACCGAGGACCTCTCGGCTTGCAGCCTGCACCTCTACCTACTGAGCCACCGCGCTCCCGACTTTCGTGGTTAAAAAAACCTGAATAACCATGTAATACTCATATCAGTTTTTATTTGTCCTATACAAAGACGAAACCTTACACCAAGCAGTGGCTTGGTGTGGCTACATCAGGTCTCTTGCGTCGAAGGCGTCTTCCATGTTTTTCAAAATGTTTATTAACACTGCTTTTTGAGACGAATTCTGTCATTAATCGATCGACAAATGATCAGTTTGATTTGATTTCGAACCAGAAAGCAGGGAGTGCGCTGGCGTTGCTGTAACCGGTTCTCGTCAGATCACCGAAGTTAAGCAACATCGAGACCGGTTGGTCCTTGGATGGGTGACCGTCTGAGCGATAGATTCGGACTCCCGCGTTGTGTCCTTGGGCATGGCACTTAACCCCGATTGTCCACATGGGGGCACGATGACGCCGTGTACTAAGGCGTACTGCACGTCGATGGTGTGCATGTCTTCAACCAATCTAACCCTGCCTGTGTTGCTGTGCGGAGTTACGATGTTGGGGAGCTGGCAGCTGCTCGTCGTTGCTCGGTGGTTCTCTCCGGGTACTCCGTCTTCCTCCACCTGTAAAACTGTCACCGACGCGACATGACCTTGGCTGTTAAGGTGTCGTTAAACCTTAATGAATGAATAAATAAATAGAACCAGAAAGCAGTGTTTTCGAAAGTTTGGAGAAATTTGTGGAAGATCGGTTTCTGTGGGGGTCCTCAGCAGCTGATTGTTGACTTATTCGGTTAAGTTCAATCCCACTAAGACTTTTGACAAAGCATGTTCTAAACGTAGAGAAATCCCCCTCCTATGGGTTTTGCGAACGTAACGTCCAATTCATTTCATTGTTCGTCAAAGTGTGATCGTTTTGGGTTTATTTTCTCTTTTGCTATTTTTCATTTTTTTAATTTTATTTCTTTTTTTAATTTTCCATTTTTTTGTATGATGCGAACACGTTGATCGAAAAAAAGTTCTCAAAGCCAGAGTTTCTGTAATCTGGGTATCACGACATTCTCATAAAAACGGCATTCAGTAACAAAATTACTTGAATCCCGTGTCTCAGAGCGTCGTCGACAATCCATTATCATTTGAATGAGTGACAAGCATACGTTAAGCAGTGGGGACATTGCATAGATCGGTCTGCCGAACGTCTGACTGTGAAAAAATATTTGATGACTTCTGTGCTTCAAGAGGTATAAAAATGAACTTAGTTCAACTTTATACCCCTTCTAGCTTCATAATATGAACTCGAGGATAGAGCCTCCCACATACTGATTGGCGCCAAACATCCCAAATGGTCCACATTGGTAAATATGTCACTGTTTATGCGTATATATGAATAAAAGTTTTTTGTCAGAAGTTTGTCACATGGGTGTAATTACCTCCTTTGAAAAAGTGACCACAGAAACCTAATAAAGCAAGCAGTTAAAATATTATTCTGACACGTCAATAAACAATAACACCAATAACACAAGGGGATCAATAAAAGAAATTAATGTCAATGAGACAGATATTTAGTTCGTGACTCTTAGTGAGATATCCATTTATACTTTTTAACCCCTCACTTAACTCTCTACCTAACATACCGATCAACAACGGCCAGGAAATTGACCAAAATAAGCCTATCACAGTCTAATATATCTTACAAATGTTTCAATAAAACCTTCCAAATATGGATATCGTTAGAACCGGCTCGTCGAGCCGGTTCTAATGATATCCAAAAAATTTTTGGTTTTATTGAAAAATTGTGAGAATTTATTTCGAAAAAGTGAAATTTAATTTATTTTTTAAAAAAGCTGTGTTAGCTGTGCATCCGATATCAAAATGTATTATTTTAAATATCATCTTTTTCAACCTTTTCAAAAAAATTCAACAAAACCACATCATGCGCCCCCTCATTTGAATGCGCTCGATGGAGGGGTCACATGATGTGGGTTTGTTGAAATTTTTTGAATTTTGTTTTTCAAATGTTGAATTTACATATTACGCGGCGGGATACAACCGATTCGTTGGGTAAAGGCTTAATGCAACGAGAGGACACTTGTTAAAATCATTCTTGTGGGGGACGTGACAACCATTACTTATTCACTTTTCCTTATTCGACATTCGTTATCAACAGATAAGATCGGCTAATAATGAATGTTGAATAAGGAACTGGGAATAAGTAACGGCTGTCATGTCCGTTGACTAACCAAAATGTTTCATATTTTGTCTCCAAAACATAGATTGTGAACCATTACTGGAACGAGCTCTCTTTTTGAAGACAAAAATTCATAAATTTCGATTTTTGTGAATAGTTCTTGCCGCTACGTTAGGTAAAGCTTTCATGTCAAAAGCCAGGTTCTGTGGTGGGGCGGAGGCCTGCATGGGAGGGGGTGTAGAAGACTTGACAATCTGGAACAAACAATATTTTATAAATATACAACTAACTGCTTGAGAAAGGAGAGTCAATAACAATTTAATTTTCCAGATTTATCTGCAAAACCTGGTAATCACCACCAAATCACCACCAAATGGGGACGCGGTGGCGTTGCGGTGACCGGTTCTCGTCAGATCTCCGAAGTTAAGCAACGTCGAGCCCGGTTTGTCCTTGGATGGGTGACCGTCTGAGCGATCGATTCCGAGTCAATAGTTGAGTGCTTGGGCAAGGCACTTAACCCCGATTGTCCACATGGGGGCACGATGACGCTGTGTACTGAGGCGTACTGCACGTCGATGGTGCGCACGTCTTCAACCAATCTAACCCTGCTTGTGCTGCAGTGCGGAATTACGATGTTGGGGAGCTGGCAGCTGGCAGCTGTCCTTGCTCGGTGGTTCTCTCCAGGTACTCCGGCTTCCTCCACCCGTAAAACTGTCACGGTCATGATTAGCCATTGTGCATAAGTATGTGACCTTAAACACCAATAAATAATAATAATATATCACCACCAAATAGCTCATTACGGAAATATCGCTCACAACGCGTCTAATACGAGAATGACATCAGAATTCAACGTCGAGGTCGCAGTTTTGTGAGTGAGGGGTCATAAGCTATGTTTTTGGAGCAAATATCGAAACAAATAATAAAATTTAGCTCTCGAACAAACAACCGAATCATATATAAGTGGCAAACTGAGGAGGTTCGGTAACAATTCTTGCTACAGCCCGATTTATATATTTATTTATTTATTTATTAAGGTTTAACGACACTTTAACAGCCAAGGTCATATAGTGTCGGTGACAGTTTTACAAGCGGGGGATACCGAAGTACCCGGAGAGAACCACCGAGCAACGACGAGCAGCTGCCAGCTCCCCAACATCGTAACTCCGCACTGCAGCACAGGCAGGGTTAGATTGGTTGAAGACATGCGTACCATCCACGTGCAGTACGCCTTAGTACACGGCGTCATCGTGCCCCCATGTAGGCAATCGGGGTTAAGTGCCTTGCCCAAGGACACAAAGCGGGAGTCGGAATCGATCGCTCAGACAGTCACCCATCCAAGGACTAACCGGACTCGACGTTGCTTAACTTCGGTGATCTGACGAGAGCCAGTTACAGCCCAATAATACTATATGATTAAATTGTTAATAATTCAGTCTACAAAAGCCGATTGCACTCATTGCGGTGTATTTTATCATATAATCACCACCAAATTACTCATTATGGAAAATATCGCTCACAACACGTCTAATATGGGAATGACGTCAGAAGTCGACGTTAGTTGACGTAGTAACATTGTGAATGAGGGGGTCATAAGCTATGCTTAAGAGGCAAAAATTGGAGAAAAAAATTCAGGTGGCGCTTTTTGTGATTAGCTCTGGCCAGCATCAGTCGTGACCTTAGCTAAAAGCTTAAATTACATAGTATGTGATAAATAGAATAAATTCGTCACGATTTGATATGAAATTTCTTAACCTCGTTCATTAAAATCGAGCCTCGGTAAAACTCGGTTCAGGTCGATTTTGTTGAACTCGGCACAAAAAAATTCATCTCAAATCGTGTCTATCAGAGATTCTCTACAGTAAAGCCGCCGTTGACTGGTTACTTTCAACTGGTGGGCAATATTTCCACGGACGCAATAATATTAGATTCCAAACACTAATTACAGGAAAAATCATCAAAAATTTAATTAATGAAGCACCGGGTACAACCCGGTGCTTCATTAATTAAAATTTTGGTTATGATGAGTTTTATCACCTGGTAAACGCGTGCGTGGACATCACTACCCACGCGTTCACCAGGTAATAAACCTCGTTCTCTAAAATCGATCTGAGCCTCGCTAAAACTCGGTTCCGGTCGATTTTGGCGAACTCGGTAGGGAAATTTCATATGAAATCGTGACGAATTTGAGATTCTCTATACACAGAACAATAACACGTTAGTAGCATAGGAGGGTCCAAATGGGCCTCATTACCCGGAGATTTGCCGGAACAGCTAGTGCTACATTCCCAAAGGAACCGTGTGCTTTTGTCGGAGCAACTTTTTCCTGTGCAAAACTTCGGCTCCACCGAGCTAGATCCGGCAAGTGGTGTACGTACTGCGCATATAGAATAGTTAGGTGTGTATAATGATATTGGGTATATATACTACTCAAAGTTTCCTAAGCACCAAATATTTGACACATCATTGTGAAATTTGCTTGTGACACATTTGCGATATTTTTGGTGGATATGATTAAGGAATGTATTGAGATGGTCCCCAGTGTTTACATTAGCTTGCTTGACAGGCAGATTTTTCGTGAGAGTCATGGAAAACATGTACCCCTTGATTTCCATGATGTTTTCGTGTGCTGTCTACATGTACATGACATGTGTAGGGTATTCAGTCTTCATTCCAACACAAACTCTTGTGATTTAATGATTGAATACGGCAAATGTAAATGTAAGAAGACATTTGTCTGAAGCAGAAATGTGGCGGGCTGTAGTGATGGTGGAGCAGGGGCTACCCATCGTCAGGTTGGGGAAGCCCTTGGTGTGAAACATACGGTGATCACCAGAGCCTGGGCAAGATTTCAGCAGTATGGCACACCAGTAAGACGGCATGGTGGTGGCAGAGACAGATCAACATCTGCAGCTGAAGACCGGTTTTTGATTATTCAGGCCCGTAGGAACCGCTTTGGCACATCAGCCCAGCTTCGCGGTGACCTTCAGAATGCATCCGGGGTAAATGTTTCGACGCAGACTACGGTTGCACGAAGGTGGTCTCCGATCGAGAAGTCCATCTATTCGCATTCCGCTGGCCCAGAACCACCGCCAGGCACGATATGAATGGGCCATGGGCCACGTTGGATCGATCAGAGAAGATTGGCGACCTGTCTTTTTTGGAGATAGGTCATGGCACTGCCTAGACCACAACGATAGGCGTTCTAGGGTATGGAGAAGACCAGTTGAGCGATTCCATGCAGCCAACATTGCTGAGCATGACCGCTATGGTGAAGGGTCAATCATGGTCTGGGGCGGTATCAGCTGGGATGGACGTACAGAGCTCTGTGTCCTTGAACGTGGTACATTGGCTGCACAACGTTATACTGATGAGATCCTGGATGTCCACGTCAGAGTGTATGCAGGTGCAGTGGGTTATAGATTCATTCTGATGGGCGATAATGCCCGTCCTCATGTTGCTCACGCTGTTGTGGAGTACAGACAGAGGGAGGGGTTGGGCGTATGGACTGGCCAGCAAGATCCCCTGACCTCAATCCAATCGAACTTGTCTGGAATGAGTTGCAGTTTGCAATTTCAGTCCGCCCAGTCCAGCCGAGAAGTGTCCAGGAGCTTGGTGCCATGCTGGTCCAAGAATGGAACAACATCCCACAAAGGACCACAAGGAACCTGATTGGGAGCATGAGAAGGCGTTGTCAAGCTGTAATTAACAGTAATGGGTCTCATGTTCGATATTAAACCCATACCAGTTCGATTCGTCAACTTTTTAGCAAATTGAAAAATTTCCACTTTTACCAATAATATCCATTTTCCATGGTTATCGTTTTCAAAAGATCAAAAATAATGTCAAACACAAATAAAATCTTAATTTCTGTACTTAAATCATTAAAGATATAATTAAATAAAAAGTACATACACTTTTCATTACAATATTTCAACTAAAACGTAAAACAGGTAGTTGGATATACTTGGTGCAAAGAAAACTTTGAGTAGTATAGTATGTGTATGCGATGGAGAAGGTGGGTTTCTGGAAAAGTTTGACCCCCGAAACGGTTGACTTGACTTTGCCAATGACGTCGTGACGTCACGATACGCACATGACGTCATAGAAACGTTGACCGCTGTTGTTGCCCTCTGTCCTCTGTCCAATCGGACAATGCGTTGTTCGGATAAAGGTGAGGCGCCCTTTTCTTACTGGATTGATATGGTAGTATAGTATGGGCGGTACATACCCCAGCTGGTCCTCTGTCTGTACTACCGAATGTTTTGTATTATCCTGTGACTGGTATAGGTAGCATGTACTGCTAGACCAAGTGTGGTGTTATGGGATCGGGGGAGGGGGTAATGCATGATCGTCTGCGCGGTATTGCGAGGTAATTGTATTACAGTTGGTATTGGTAGAACGTAATGGTAGGCCAAGCGGTATTGTGTGTGGGGGTAATGCCTGGTAATTTAGAACGGTAGTATGGTATGGATGGTATATACTCATGTAGGTCCCATCTAAACACTTTGTACTATTAACCTACCTAATGCTTTGTATTATCCTACGACCGATATAGGTAGTATGTTGTGCTGGGACAAGTGGAATTGTGACATAGGAGTGGGGGTAGTGCGGCAGTATAGGGAGTATGGTCTTTACCCATGCAGGCTCTGTTAGCCTTTGGTACTACTTATCTACCTAACGATTTATATTGTCCTGTTACTGGTATAGATAGTAATGCAAGGTCGAGTGGTATTGTAGGGTAGGGGTGGGTGGGGGTAATGCATGGTTGTTTGGTACGGTAGTATAGGATGTAGGGTCTGTACTCTTGTTTGTCTGCTGTTAGTATTTGGAACTACTAACCCGCTGAATGTATTTTACCATCCATCGGGATTGGTATAGGTAGTGCGTAATGCTAGTATGTACGGTATTGCGAGGTTCTCAAGAGTATTTTAGAACGGTGGTATGGAGTGTGCGGTCAATACTCCATGGGTCTACTGTTACCCCTTAGTACTAGAAAATCAACTAATGGTTTGTACTATCCTATGGGTAGTCCGGAATGCTAAATCATGCAGTGTTGTTTGGTGTCTGCTTGGTTCCTATTGTCATAGTAGAGTATGGATGGTCGTTTGGACATTATAAGACTAAGGGTAGAGGTCGTGGATAGCTAACAAACCTGAAGTAGAGGTACAAGTCAATAGTAAACATACAAATCTGTAATCCTGGTAGCCAATAGTAGTGGTATAGACCAGTAGTAGCGGTAGTGAAGAGTCGATGCCAATCATAGGACAGATGACGGTGATTATGGGTAAGTCAGCAGTAATTGTTTTAGCCCTATGAAGGGCATAGGATGGTCGAGATGCGAGGAACTGAACTGGCGATAGGTGGCCGCACCTATATTCAGATAGATATCCTCCGATAAGTATCCTTCCAAAAAGTATCCTCCAATAGTACATCACCTTTGTGGTATTTATCCTCCAACACCCAAATGAGCATAAGGGTCGTATGTAGAATCATTCGTTCGAGCACTTACTCGATAGATCGTTTGCTCAATGAGATTCGAGTTGTTCGAGCAACCTGAGATAGCTAACAAACCCGTAGTACTGCTACAAGTCAGTAGTAATCATTCAAGACTGCAAGGGTTGTAGAAGACCACAGTAGTGACAGTAAAGAGCAGAAGATAAGTAAAGGAAAGGTGACTATGGACAAGTCAGCAGTAGTGGACTTAGCGCTATGAAGGTCACAGGGTGGTCTAGAACAGGTTTCCTGCACCAAACCTCTAAGCAAGTTCGAGGAGTTTCAAGGAGGTTTTTAGTGCTTTTTCAAGGAATTTCAAGGAGAAAAACAGACAAAATTCAAGGATTTCCCAGGAAACATTTTCCACTTGCATCCAAGAGACAGAAAATATAACTCGACCCTTTATCTAAGCTAACGGAAAAAACCGGCCAGCGCTTTCCACGAAAATCACTGTTCAATCTCCTTATATTTTCATTTTTTGCTTCTGAAACATAGGTTATGACTCTCATTGGAACGAGCGTATCACGCTCGTTCCAATGAGAGGTCACAACCTATGTTTTGGAAAAAATGCAAATGTTCAAATGCACAGTAATTTTTTTTTTACAAGTGTCGTCTGCTACTAGGTAAAAAGGTAAAAGAATGGACATCAGATGTACAGTATTTTGAAATAGCACACTGTCCATGCATAGCCGACTCCATTTCCAGGAGTTTCCAGGATGGCCTTCAATATTCAAGGAGTTTCCAGGTCCTTGGGAGGGTGTTTTGAGATTTAAGGACTTTTAAGGAATTCAAGGAGGTGCGGGAACCCTGTAGTAGATAGGGCATAAAAAGGTATTAGGAACTATAACTATCCTCTAAAAGGTATCCTCAAGTAGTGTATCACCATATCATAGCTATCCTCCAATACCTAGATGAGCATAAGTGAAGCAGTTGTTCTAGGTTAGAGGAACTGTGTCCAGCAACTGAATATGTTACATATGTTACATATATGAATCCCCAACATAAAGAACGTTCGCGTATGTAAATGATAAACCAAATATGTATGTTACCCGGTACAACAGCGAAATATTATTGAAAGCCAGTAACTATTACAGAAAATGTATGTTTACAAATGTTTATTTATTTTTTATTTTAGGTCGTTTAACGACAATTTTAACAGCCAGGGTCGAATACAGTTCCACAAGTAGAGGAAGCGGAAGTCCTCTGACAGAACCACCGAGAAGTGACGAGTAACTGTCTGATTGTCCAGCTTATTAACCACCAGTAGCAGTATTTGACGGCACGTATATCATCAACGTGCAGTACTAATACACATTACCACACAGCCGCACCCTCCCATGGACAATAGATATTAAGTATTTTGGCCAAGGACACAACGCAAATGACACCGATTAGAATCGAACTGTCGACCTTTCAGTTTAAAGTCCAATGTTCTAATCAATGAGCTCCCAAAACGTTACCAAATACCTGACGTTCTCGATCCCGATGACGTCAGTAAGAATGATAATCATGCCTCAACTTTTGTTATTTTTGTGTCTTTCCTGCATTGAAATCACACTTTACCACCACCCACCCTCCCCACTCCAAAAATGAAGCAAGCTTTGACAAGAGTACATATCTCCGCCTGAGTGCTAGAATGTTCTATGTCCCTTAGGGGGCATAGAACATTCTAGCACTCAGGCGGCGATATGTTATCTTAAATTCATAGTTTGTAAATTCTAGACTTGGCACTGCAAACTTAAGGTTTTTTAACACCAAGTTTCAATGTGTATAGGGACGACACAACGAACAAACAGAAATCTTATTCAAAACATACACTGAGAGTGAAATACCCGCGCTAATATGTAGAATCTTTTCAGTTGAGACATTTGAATAAAATCCTGTCGAAGTCGGTAACAAATGATTGGACAAATTGCCTTTAGAAATGACACTTAGTGTAAATTATTAATAATGTTTGCTTTATACAATAAAAGAATCAGTGACCTTATGACATCTTTCCAGATTAAAGGTAGCTATCAATAAAAACGCCGATCAATTTCAAGTTGAAGCTTTGCGAAATCGCTAGATGAGAAGGCACTTACCCTGAAAGAAAGGGTGATCTTTGCACTATTTTGCTAAGTCGATTACGGTATATTTCTTCGTGAGGTAAAGCCAGTAACAAACCGCCAGGCAGTCGGAACAATCTACGGTGAGCGAGTTGAATTTAAAAATTATGCCGCCCTAAAAAAAAGTTCACTTTGACGTTTTCACTCCTTCGTTTTCGCATATAGCACTATACCATACCATTTTTTCTCCGACCAATTGTGACCCTAGCAACTGAAAGTATCGTTAAATCCCAATAAACAAACAATACATTTTTCAAGTAGAAGACAAATAAAATGATAATGCAATGCTGAGTAAAGGGTGAGATCAGTAATGTTTAATTTTAACGCTTGTCCTGGGGGTGCGGTGGCGTTGTGGTAACCGGTTCTCGTCAGATCACCGAAGTTAAGCAACGTCGAGCCCGGTTAATCCTAGGATGGGTGACCGTCAGAGCGATCGACTCGGACTCTCGCGTTGTGTCCTTGGGCAAGGCACTTAACCCCGATTGTCCACATGGGGGGCACGATGACGCCGTGTACTGAGGCGTACTGCACGTCGATGGTGCACATGTCCAACCAATCTAACCCTGCCTGTGCTGCAGTGCGGAGTTACGATGTTGGGGAGCTAGCAGCTGCTCGTCGTTGCTCGGTGGTTCTCCCCGGGTACTCCGGCTTCCGAAGGCTCCATCCGTAAAACTGCAACGTCATGATTAGCCATTGTGCATAAGTTCTTTCAGGTGACCTTAAACACCAATAAAATAAATAAAAATAAAATAACGCTTGTCCTTTCCTTTCAAGCCGATATGCTGCACTGGATTGGGGTGACAGAACTGTGCTGAGGGAGTACAGGTGGCATCTTTCTACTCCTGATCCTCTCACGTACTTTTCCACAGATACACGTAAGTAAGTAAGTAAGTAAGTAAGTAAGTAAGTAAGTAAGTAAGTAAGTAAGTAAGTAAGTAAGTAAGTAAGTAAGTAAGTAAGTAAGTAAGTAAGTAAGTAAGTAAGTAAGTAAGTAAGTAAGTAAGTGACTCTTTATTAACCCTCTACCCAACGAATCGCCCGCATCCACCCGCGTAATATGCAGATTCAGCAGCTGAAAAAATATTATTTTTCGAAATATTTCAACAAAACCATATCATGTGACCCCCTCGTTGGAACGAGCTCGTCGAGCTCGTTCCAACGAGGGGGTCAGATAATATGGTTTTGTTGAATTTTTTTGAAAAATGTCAAAAAATTATTTTTAAAATAATAAATTTTGATATCGTCTGCTTTGGGTAATGGGTTAACATGACATGTGCCCACAGATAGTACTGTTATACAATTACATATAGTATAAAATGAACCCGGCCAGTCTGGCCTATAAGTCACGGGATATTCACGGGATTGCAAGGTCGGTTTTACATTCTGAAAGCCTTCTAAACTGTCAATATACCAGCAGGGAAGGGTGTTGGGGTGCCCCCACCCCCAATAGATAATAATTTTAAACAGTTAGAAAATCGAAGATATAAATTCCTATAGTTGGAAAATTCAAAGAAATCAATTCCCTTCCTGTTTTCAACTCTTCAGACTTTTCCGACTAGTCGATTTGAATTGTCATCCCGCGAACAAATATGATCATATTCAATCACATTCTCCAACATTTCCAATCAGCTGACAAAATTCTCAGCTGAAATTCCGACTCGATTCTGACCTGCCATTTTTTCGAATTCATCATTCTGTTTCCCTAACAAAGAGAGATGCTCTACAAGGACTATAGACTGACAACTATTAAGCCAATAACTACTCCTTCCAACTGACTGTGAGGCTGTTAGAATGAGTAGGTATTGGCTGAATAGCTATCAGTTTACCGTGCATGTGTAACCTGGTCAGTGTAATGGAAAGTTCATGGACCCACCTGTGGAAATGCATTTTTCTTGTGGATACAATTACTACATACTTAAGTTAAAGGGAGGTTTCAGAATCCATCTCAAGTGTTCAAAATGTTTTTAAAAATTCTCCCGGACCTGCCCTAAGCCCCCCCTCCCCCCCCCCCCGCCCACCATCGAGAGGATAATACACTCCCCTACACAGGCCTGTCCTCGTAGGGACATGGCTGCGGCATGTCGACCCCAACCCCAACTGATCACCACCTCCACACCCCACCCTTGAAAACCCTCTAGCAAATTCCTTGTATATAAGATAGTTTTGTACTATATTGTCTGCAACTGTAGACAAGTTACTGGTCTCTATACAACTGAATTACTGAAATGTGCCTTCACCGCTGCCATCTTATGGTGTGGGTAAAAATTGCTTTCAGTCAACAATTCTCAACAAAAATATATTCTCGAGGGTCATCATTTTACGAATCCCTGCAATCTCCGATCGTTTTTTAAAGAACATACATTGATGTCTACGAGAAATCACTATATTGATGATGTGCACGGTTTTCAAATTAAATATTTACAACATATTTTGTTTATTATTGACAAAAAGGGAACGCCGAGATAAGAAAGTTGATGTAGTGTTATTAGTTTCCGTGCAAGACAATGATGGATGCCCGGAAGTAGTAGAATTGTATGTATCCGAATGAGACAGATTGGAATGGATCCCGCAGTGGACCCCGGAGACGTCATAGCCACGTGACCTAGTTACGTCATGTTTGGTTGTTCTGGTAGCCCACGAGAGTGGCCATCTTGTGACGTTATTCCCACAGTGATATGTGGTCTTAGTGCATATGCACAGCGCGTGTTGTTAGGGTAACATGTTTTTCCGTCGTTCATTTTGTTTACTGGAGGCCGCCATCATAGTTTCAATGTTAGCACGTGGTTGCTATTATCCTGGGAGGCTTCTAATAGGACGGGGGCATGTTCTGAGAATTGAACATGAGTGGTTTTCTGATTCGGATTTCCCTCCAAACCCTCGATATGTCGTAGAATTAACCACATAGACCCGAGAAATACCCCAAATCACAAAACGCCACCCAAAATCACAGAAAGGGGTTCAGGTTTCCCAACAATCTTCCTTTTGACAAACAACAGGCGTGCTCCTTTACATAAGGCTCAATCTAATTACCACAAACAACCCAACAACGACTCCAAATCACCAAAAACAACTGAAACCAACCTGGCGAAGCCGCAACTTTTAATAGTAGTACATACTGCTATAAGACGCGTTCGTACTTTGTCTAACCCCTCATGTTCTAATTCAAGGAGGGAGGAGGGAGAACTTCCCATACAGGAGTGCCATGAAGTCCTTCTTGTTCTCCTCCAGGCTTTCAGGCTTTGGGTATGATTAAAAACAGCAACACATTTTTTAACATTCTAGTTTTCTTCATTTAGATAACAATGATTCGTCTTGGTACAACAGTTTCTTCTTTGTGGAAACTCTCTTCTATTGTATGTACAGTACGTGTAGAGTGTATTATCACCAAATCACCCACACAGTGGAGATTCCACGCAAGCAATAATTGCAGATTTGTTGCAAAGCAAAACGAGTACAAGAAAAGTTCCAGCTAATGGACCTCCGGGTTTAACGCGGAGGTCCATTGGCTGAAACATTTCTTGTGTTTTTTGTCTGTATGGACAGAATTTGAAAGTTGTAGTTTGGGTGATACCTCCACTCCGCGGGTGATTTTGTTACAATTCACTCTCCACGTACTGTAGATTGTCAGATAAATATTCTTTCTGACTACTGGACATCTTCTCAATGGTTTGCAAGAGTCTTTTCACAGGCATAAATGATTACATGGGCGCGGTGTGACATTGACTTCAGCTAATAAGCAGACAAAACACTCCATCTTCTGTGAATCTTCTATTTTAGAAACTTCTTTTTCTTGAACTTCTTCGACGTCCATGAATTCTGATGATACATTGTGAATGTAACAACAGTCTGGAGCATATTTTTTGTGTTCTTGTATGACGTCACCTTCATTATCCCAGAAACGCACAATAATACCACAGTGAAAACATCCAGATGTATCTTCGCTACCAAGATAAAAGAATCCGGCTCTTGCTAGTTCCTTCCGTGTTTTTGTACATTCACTTGGTAACATGAAGTTGAAAGTCTTGGGACGTGTTTCCTACAATGCATACTCGATGTGTACAGGTGCGATTTTCCTTTGAGCTACTATTAACCTAGGCCCATTCTCTCCACGTAGAAGCTGCTCCACACTGCAAAAAATATAGGTTCTCTTTAGAACCAAAACTGGTTCTAATCCTGTCCCTGAGATGGAACCAGTTCTGTTTAAACAGTATTTATTTCAAAATAATTTAATCATTTGCCCCGCCTCTGCGTTTGATTGGTTGAAAGCATACAGCGTGAAAGTCGTCAAAATCGTATAAACCAAATCACGTCATGATTTGGAATGTCGCTACACGTTTGCACATCCGATCGAACTTTGAAGACTCTGGAATCCCCGCCCACTCAATCCAATTGTCACCTGTGAGGGCGTGACGGCAGACTGATAGATGGATAACAAGCTTGTAAACAAAGATCAATGATCGATTTTTCATCGCCTCCAGTCAGCGAGAATATAATGGTAATTTCTCGGGAACAATTGAAATTAATAAAATATACCGAAGTGGGAGACGAATAAAAGATCATACATCCAAACATGATTTTGGGGGAACTTAAAAAAAATGTTTTTAATGATATTGTTACGTGACTTGCTAAATATCTGTCGTCTGCGATCGAAAACCAAAACAACAAACAATTTGACAATGATTGACGTGACCTGTTTGTGGCACACTTTCCAGAGTTTGACTGTTGTCTTTTGCGAAAATTAAAAGTTTTTCGTTCACGTACACATAGTTTTTATATTTTAATATTACAGCCGGATTAAACTACAAGAAATAATTATTGTTTTCCTTCGGTTTATGCGATATAAACCGAAAATTTTCAGCACAAACTTAATCATAACTCTCTACGCGAGTTATGAAGCTTGTGTTGAAAATTTTCGGTTTATATCGCATAAACCGAAGGAAAACAACAGTTATTTCTTAATCAAATAAATTTACCAAGATTAGCATTCAATTTTAGCAGAATATTATATGAACTGAAGTAAATTCAGCAGTAAACTTGGAGCTAATTCAACGCAGTCGCCAAACATTTTGAAACAAAGGTGATATGAACAGTTGGCATATCGAACCAGTTTTGGTTCTGTATAGAACCAACCAAAACTGGTTCGATATGCCAACTGTTCATATCTCCTTTGCTTAATAATGATTTGAGACAACCTCGTATAAGCTCTAAACTTAAGGCTGAAACCCCCTCACTTTATGTTTAATTCTGTTAATATTTAATGTTAATCTTTATAAATTTATTTGATTTGAAATAAATACTGTTTAAACAGAACTGGTTCCATCTCAGGGACAAGATTAGAACCAGTTTTGGTTCTAAAGAGAACCTATATTTTTTGCAGTGCAGTAGAGGTGGCGCAAACGAGGTTTCGAATTAAACGTTCTCTGATTCGTCTATGGGGTTTCTTGATTCTCTTTCGTTCAACTCCATCCGTATCAAACGAGGAATTGTCAACATTGCCCTCGTTTTACAGTCTTTAACCCTTTACCTAACGTAACGGACAAAACCGGCAGGCGCTATTCTCAAAAATCGCCAATTAATTTTCAGTATTTTTTCATTTTTTGTCTCAAAAACATAGGTTATGACCCCTCATTGGAACGAGCTCGTCGAGCTCGTTCCAATGAGGGGTCATAACCTATGTTTTTGAGACAAAAAATGAAAATAATAGTTATTCAAGAATTTTTTTTTTTGCAAGTGTCGTCTGTTTTTCAAGTTAGGTATAGGGTTAATACAGCGGGATCTAGTAGCAGAATTCATCTGTTACGTCCTCAACCAATACATGTCTATTACATCGGTTGTAAACATGCTGACTATGTTTTCCACCGGTACACCGCGTTAGCGATATTGCAGAGAAAATAAACAATTCTGTCTACACAGTGGCAACGATCCTTGAATGCGTTTTGCATTAAACTTCCAATATCCGGAATTCTTCTTAAGAAAATTTTCTAATGGTCTGTGTTGTGGTGGAAGTCAATGGGAGTCAAAATATTCTGTGTTGTGATAACTCACAAAGAGAGCCACCCAATGTTCACCTTTTCTGTGATCTGTATCTGCGTTGGCAACCAAAGCCACTGGTTTGTGATCTGGTAATCTGCTTGGTAATCTGTTTCTTGCAAACCCACCCACATTCTATTCAAACAAATATCCAATCGAAGTACGTTCTCCAACTATAAACTATTCAGGTCGAGAAATCGAAAATCACTTGGCGGTTCTTGTCCACGTCTATTATATTCTGGAAGTCTACATACACCAGTACGTTGATCGTGGTCGGTAACGGGTCTTCGAAATGGACTTCCAGTCTCAAGCTTCCTCTCTTCACCAGATCGACGTGCTATCCATGCTATAGATCTGGGGTTAGATCCAAGACGAACGAATTTCGATTTGAATGGAAACATGACGACGATTTCGAATCGAATTGTATCTCGAATCGAATCTCAATAGTCTTCAAATCACCCAAAACTGTCTTTTAAATTTTACGAAGTATCCGAACTAATAAAATTACTCTAGTTTAATCGAACTTACCCCACGAAGACCTCTCGGGCCCATAGCGCTACGTGCTACTTTTGTAACCTCTAGATGGTGGCTTTGCCAAGTCCGTTTCGGTGATTTCAGACAGTTTTGGGTGATTTGGAGACATCGTCGGGTTGTCTGTGGTAATTAGATCTACTTCTATTCAATCGAACGTGCCCTCTGGACATACCCTCCGTTCTTAAGAAGGTTTTGGGTCTCATAGCAACCATATGCTACCATAGAAACCAAGATGGCGGCCTCCAGTATACAAGATGGACGACAGAAACACGCATCACCCTAACAACACGCTCTGCGCGCGCATGCACGCTATGACCACGTATCACTGTGGGGACGACATCACAAGATGGTCGCTATCATGACAACCAAACATAACGTAACTGGGTCACGTAACTATGACGTCACTTCCTAGGTCCACCACTAGGTCCATCCAAACAGGTACGTTCGGGTACATGATCTACTACTGTCGGGATAAACTTATTGCGTGATCGCGTCACTTCCGGAGACATATTCGGTTACATCTATCGCGGTACCAAATATCGAAAAACATTTTTAACATTTTCCGCCATCCAGAATTCTACATGAACAAAGACGGTTTGTTTCTTGCCGGACACCAAGACGACAGCAGTCAGAGATGTGGAGTTGGAGCCGTGTTTGGTGGACTTCGTGGTTTACCTAGGGTTTGCGAGCAGACTACTGTGTGATCTCCATTCACTCACAGAAATATATAGATTCTTTCGTACTCCGGTGATAGATATCCCAATCAACAAGTATTTAACTCACCCTGGAATAATCAAGATATTAACACTCTCAGTGGGAATACTCAACGTAATCATAAAACTACAACCACGATGAGTCAACATTCATAAGGTAATATCATCAAAGATTCGCTCAAATCAAGTCTCCATTGAGAAAAATTCCTTGCGTTGATTCAAAGAAAATGAATGTTTATAGTACTTTTTTTCGATTTAAACAGGTGAAATATTGAGTTGGTAGTAAAACAGTTTCAGTACTCAAGCTAATTAACCCTTTGAACACGAGAGGCCGCTTTAACGGCCTAGGAACATGATACGTCATAATTTCATTGAGATGGATGGCTGCTAAATGAATGTGTGGAGCAATTAATATTTTGAACGTGCAGCCCCAGGGCTGCACGTTGAAAATATTAATTGGTATACCCGTCAAATAATGAATGTGGACTCTTCCAACTGCTGCCATTGAACTGACATGGAAGATACCACTAGTGTTCAAAGGGTTAAATCAGAACATAGGAGATGAACTGTAAGTTCAAGACCGGTTCCATGTCCTAACAGGGTCGTATTCCTTACAGAATTTAATTGCTGGCCTGCGAACTATGCTTGGACCACACGCTCGGCACAATCAGTTGGAGACTATCAAAAACACCGGACTAGGTAACAGAATTCACCCGGAAATTCCGCTCGTTGGGCCTGAATATTTAAGGTCCTTGCTGGCTAGTTTGGGCCTATGCAGGTTGTCCAAGGGCTCATTGAGCGTGGGTCAAGGTTGTTATCGGAAGCCGCGGTCTGCAATGAACTCTCTGATTGGCCGACAGGAATTAGGAATAAGGTGGGGAAGCGCATTTGTGATATCAGGTGATGGTGACTATTTTCTTTTTTTGGGGGGGGGGGGGGGTGGGTGGAAGGCTAAAAAATGGATCTCACGATTGGAGGTTTGCGTACACCATGTTAGGAAGGCCTACTTAAATGCTGACACCATATACATTGGGATATGGACCCATATTGCGCATAGAAGAGAGAGAGGTTCCCAAATGTATAAGGGAAAACCTAAACATTAGCGTTCATCAAAGCTTATTTTCCCTGATGATAATTAGATTACAATACCACAAGGATACAAGATTTGCTACCCCATCTCCAAAACATGTCCATGGAAGTCTTCCGTATTCACGACGCTTGAAGGGACACTTCCCCATCCCATTCGATCACCCACACTTCTGTGCTTCAAAATGCCGGTTAACTTTAAATTCTTCTGCTTCAGTCTAGGAATGCCAGTCCCACTCTGTCAAAAACTTCATGCACAGCTAAGTGCAGTTTTATTGATACTTTAACCTCTTATCGAAAATGTTTAGCATTTTTACCAGTTGCAAATCAAAATTACTCATAAAACTCGAAATTTATTTGCGGGCAGGTGCGAGAGAAGATAAATAGAGGATATCTAGTGATTTTTGAGTGGATACCGAAAATTATCTCGCGAGTAACCGATATAAATGTTTATTTTTCGCGAGCGCTTGCGCAAGCGAAAATAACCATTTGTCTCTGTCACAAGTGAGATAATTTTCGGTATCCACTTAGAAACACTAGATTTTCTTTTTATTATACGCTTTTTATAAGAATCTGATAATTCCACTCATTTCAATCTTGAATTGATGCATGAAAATAAACAGCGCATTGAATCATTGATACGCGGAAGTGATTTGATCGATAATCGGAACAGACGGCGTCTTGCGATCTGATTCAGCTTGCGGGTTTCTAGTCCAAACATGGCCTGAAAGTCCGTAATATAAGTTTTTGGTTTGGTACGTCCTTTGAAAGGACGTACCAAACCAAAAACTTATATTACGGACTTCCAGGCCGTGTTTGGACTAGAGTGTTTCATGCATCCATTCAAGGTGAATACGTGTTGAATTATTGCTGGAAATGATCGGTATCCACTCAAAAACACAAGATTTACTTTTCATTATACGTTTTTACAACAAATTGATCATTTCCAATGATAATTTAATAATGAAAATTTCTATGTCTTCACAGTGGGGGATATGATTTCTATCTTTCTGCAGTTTCTTCGATAATCTATCGTTTAGCGTATAGTAAATATATGCCCTTGCCTTCTGCCAACAGATGTCTATAACCCTTCGATTTGTATGTGCCTGGAGAGTCTGTAACTATTTTACTGATCCCAACCCCACCCCACCCCACCCTTAGAATGCCTGGGAAAGCCGAATGAAAAACTGCCTGCACAGTTAGAATGATGGTCCCTGAGTCTGCAGACACTTGGTATAGTATGAGGAAAATTCTTTTAACACCTTCCTATTCAGATATATCAGCCTTTTGATATTTGGTATTTAGCATCCTTGGCTGGGAGTCTTAAGGAGGTTGGATTCAAGTTTGTATCAATTAATTCCCTGGGTACATATTACATTAAAAGAAATTAAATTTGGGTGTACACATGAACACGAACCGATTATTCTTAATTCGTGTTTCTGTGTTTCGAATAAGAATATGACCTTACCGTTTATTTCTGAACAGTTTCTAAAGTTGCACATCTTATCAAATACAGGAACAGTTTCCGATATTGTGTTTTGTTTGGGAGAGTACAAGCCAAATCGGCGGGCGTCCGAGGGTAGATGGTGGTATTTGGGGTTCTCAGGTCCCCATTCCCCATGTCAGTAATCACGACTTCATGTAAGTACGTGATGGCAAATGTGAAAATGAAATTTGGTTTCAAAATTGTGACTTGTCGGGAAAATGACTGGTGGAAGGGGCGCGCTCCAAGGTTCTGTCGCTTGACAGCGCCAGTGTAAAAGAGGGTTAGTTGATTTTAATACAAACATATTGTAAATGTAAGTAAACCCTTGGTTGTATCCATTACGTGTAAATAATATAATGATATTCTATGGCAATTTTCACGAACCTTTTACAGGATAAGACATGTTTCAATCTCACAAGTAAAACAAACTATATAATTTATTTTCTTTACTGTACGTGTGTTTACAAAATGCCCGCTGGGTGTTTACTGATTGATAAAATATCCTTTCTTAATTCTTTTTTCTCTGTGTGTCTCTTCAAAATCGTTATCTTGTGATTTAATTTAATCTATTTCCGAACCCTCTTTAATTGACTGTTCAGTGAAAGAGATCAAATCAGAATCAGTTAAAATCAATTTTCAGAATATTGTCAAACTGTTTCCTTAACCCTTTACCCAACGAATCGCCCGCATCCCTCCATGTTATATCCAAATACAGCTGCTGAAAAAAATATTATTTTTCGAAAAAATTTCAACAAAACCATATCATGTGACCCCTATTTGGAACGAGCTCGTCGAGCTCGTTCCAAAGAGGGGTCACATGATATGGTTTTGTTGAATTTTTTTTTTAAATTTTTTAAAAATGATTTTTAAAATAATGAATTTTGAAATCGTATGCGTTGGGTAAAGGGTTATACGTGGACTTTTCTATAGGTACTGAAGTGTCCACTAACGCATCCCGTAGCCCATTTCTCCATGTAACGGCCAAACACGGCCCAGCCTATTCACAATTCTAATTTCTCCTCCATTCATTTGTTTTTCATTTCCATCTCAAAAGCATAACTTATGCATCCAACATTGTAACGAGCACGTCGAATTCTTTCTAGTGACATGTTAAAAACTATGCTTTTGTTGCATAAAATGTGAAATCCGAGAAATCTGTATACAAGAGTTGGGTAAAGGTTTAACACAGGTGACCCCACCCCCACCTCCTTTCTACTCGAAAAGGCTCAGGAAGTGACCACCCCCCGTTCCGCCCCGCAAGATCCCGTCCCGCTCCGTTCGGCCCCAATAATTTTCCAATTGGGACATTTTCGACTCGATTGGAGTTTTGTATATCGATTGCCTCTTGCTAGTAATCACGTGGAGCGCGGTGGCTCAGTAAGTAGAGGTGCAGGTTGCAAGCCGAGAGGTCCTCGGTTCGAATCCCACCTGCGGCAACCGCGTTGTGTCCTTGGGCAAGACACTTCATCTTCATTGCCAGCGTGTGAGCACGGTGACGTTGTGTACTAAGATGTACTGCACGTCGATGGTGCACTTGTCTTCAACCAATGCTAATCCTGCTTGTGTGGAGTTAGTATGTTGGGGAGCTGACAATTGCTCAGTGATTCTCTCCGGGTACTCCGGCTTCCTCCATCCGTGAAACTGTCACGGTCATGATTAGCCATTGTGCATAAATATGTGACTTTAAACATCAATAAAATATAAATAAATAGTAATCACGTACTGGGTCCAGTACTATAAATTTTTTACAACTGTATTTTCTAGAATTGTATTTTCTAGTTATGACTTTAAATGAGTTGAAATGAATCATTTCGATTTTCAAAGATGTGGCAATTTGCCAGTTGGCAAATTGCCACATCTTTTGAAATGTTAATGATTCATCTTAGTTAATTATATTAATAAGTAGAAAATGCAGTTTCAGAAAATTCAATTGTCAAAGTTTTATAGTACTGGGCCCAGGACTTGATTTGATACTTGTACTCCTGTCACACACATAGGACTTGATTTGATATACTTGTACTCCCGTCACACACATACATGTAGGTAATCATATAAATCGAGGTCTGTAGTACCCCCTTCGGGCTATGGGGGGGGGGGGGGGGGCAGCATGACCAGTCAGAAGTACCGGTACTATACGTGTTGATTAAATAACAAGTTGCGTCACAACTGCTGCATACAGTACAGTTTCAGTGGACTGGTCGTAATCCATGCATGGGCAGCGACCTGGACGCACGCGTTAACCAGGTAATAAAAATCATCTTCAGTAAAATTTTAATTAATGAAGCACAGGGTTCTATCCGGTGCTTCATTAATTAATTTTTTGATGAATATTCCTATAATTCGTGTTTGGAATCTAATATTATTGCGACGGTGGAAATATTGATCATCTGTGGAAAGTGACCAGTCCACAGCAGCCGAATTATATATATTATATTTATCTGCAAATAAATTTCTCAGAAGTATCGAGTTTTTAACTGAAATCCCAACTGAATAATGTTCCAACTACATCACCAAGGCATGCTTCCGTGGAAGGCATGATTTGGAATATTTTATCAGTTGGAACTTGAACCATTAATGTAGAGACAAATCCGGTTTATTCCACCCCACCCCAACCCCCAATCGGTCAACTTCCCGATGCCCCTGTCGTTAGATATAGATGACCTGTGCTGGCAGAACTGCGGAGTTGTGTGTATTTGAGGCCTTGAAGTTGTTATATTGTGACACAGTAGCGTAGATACAGGAGTAACTGGAGAGGCGGCCACCCACCCCCCCCCCCCCCCACAACCACCCCCGTAAAAGATTTTGTTGTTAATGTAGAGCTCTTGAGATTAGTTTATTTTGAGTGAACGGTTGTCTAAAATAGTTGTCCATTTCGATTAGAATCATTAATCAATAATTAATTAACATAAATCGATCCGTTTACCTTTCTCCCTTTCGTCGACTGTTATTAATTAAAGTGAAAATAAACGCGTTCTCAGTCTCAATTTCGCTGTTGATACTCGGGACATTCATGTCTAAATTATTTTTACAGGTAAAGCAATTTATTACACACCTGTTCTATGAAATCTCCATCTACAGCAACACGAAACCATGCGGAAAATGAAAATCTGTTCCACACATATGTACGGGACGGAAATGGTTGACGGACTATATTTAAGTAGAAGTGAAATTTCACTGGAATTGTCTACAAATCGTGCAAAGCAATTAACATTTTGATCCCTAACGAAAGCTAAAAATTGTCCCCTGAGTTCCAATCTGTTCTATGTGCCAGCGGGCACGCCAGTAGGCCAGTAGGCTGCCAGTAGGCTGTCAGTAGGCCAGTAGGCTGCCAGTAGGTCAGTAGTCCAGTTGGCTGCCAGTAGGCCAGTAGGCTGTCAGTAGGCCAGTAGGCTGCCAGTAGGCTGCCAGTAGGCCAGTAGGCTGCCAGTAGGCTGCCAGTAGGCTGCCAGTAGGCACATAGAACACATTGGAACTCAGAGGACGAAATGGTAACTAGGGTTTCCCTCACAGGTTTGGTTAGCGATAACATGTGGGGTTTTTTTGTTGATAGTTGTCAAATGAATTGCTGAGTGTCCTTCCAATAATTATTTCTACAGATGTAAAGGCGTGTAATAAACAGAGAACGACACACGCGTGTGAATGTGGCCTCTTGTTTTATCCTTCCGTGTTGGCGCTCGTTCCATATCGATTAATCCATTCACACGAGTGTATCGTTCTGTGTATTTTCAAACTGAATTTAACCCTCTTACCTATGGCAATGATAATTACTGAGAAAGGATTATTATTATTATTATTATTATTATTATTCTTATTATTATTATTATTTTGCTATTTTCGTTTTTTGCTTCACAAATAATCAGCTTATGACCACTTATTGGAACGAGCTTTTCAATTCGTTCCAATGAGGTGACATTAGCTGTGTTTACGAGGTAAAAATGTTTCTACGTTTGTTCAAGACTTTTCTTGCAAGTTCTATTTTTGAAAAGCAATGGGGTCATTTGTCTCCTAGAAAACCCGTCAACATGTAGGCGCTGTTATACAGAGCCTGCACGAATGCAGTCGACGAATCAACAAAAAAACCGGGTGATTCCAGAAAATCGTTATCCTTTAAATGGAACTCAAGAACGAAACTAAGTACTTAACGCCCAGGAAAATTACTTAAAAAATATAATAATCTCTTATTTCTTATGCTATGAACAACAGCAGTAGATCCACATTCTACTGGAGATGCCAAGACCGACATTGCATTGGCCGTATCGTCCAAAAAAGACCAAACAAAACTTCCATCTGTCTCAGAGCCTTTGAAGTAACATTCAGCGTCTTGGCCTTCACGTGCCATACTCTCATGACATAGAGTTCCAAATGCAGATGAGAATGTTGGCGGCGATTGCATTTGTTCCTGTTGACAACGTTCAAATCATCAAACCTGGAAGTTAGGCAAGCTTTCTGCGACGATACTAGCGGTAAAATATTTGACATCCTGGAGTACTTTGAAAGCACATACATTGGCAGGTACACAATGAAGGAGATTGAAAATGATGATGAGGAAGGCAGAATGGTGGTGCAACGGAATAAACCCACGTTCAGACCCGAAATTTGGAATGTATATGACAGAGCTTTGTAAGAAATGAGAGAACTACAAACTATCTCGAGGGATGGGATCGAAGATTCCGACAAGTGATTGGAAAACCCCATCCAAATATCTACGAATTCATCAGCAAGTTGCAGGATGAGCAGTCACACTCCGAGGGTTTAATTCAACAGCTTCTTGGTGGAAACACCGTATGCAAGTAAAGAAAACAATCAAAGGAATGCAATAAGAAAATTACGAAAGTTGTAGGGGAATTCCATATCAGACGACTCAACGATTTTCTGCAAGGCATTGTGTACAATGTCAAAAATGACAATATTCCTGAATGAATCGTCATGAAATGTTCACAGCTTGAAAAAAAACGAATACAAAAAAAAAACTCTAAACCAGCCTCGTCGCGGACGATCCGGTCCAAAGCCCGTATAAATGGCGATGGGAGTTCAAAATACACTTTGCATTCTTTGCCGTAATTGCGTCATTTAAGTTGTGTTTAAACATGTCTAAAGTCCGTATTCGGTCTGTCGTTTAACGAAATGTCGTTCAAACGAATTGTCGCATAGACGAAGTGTTGTCGTAGGCGACTAGTCGGTGGACGAAATGTCGTTTGGGCGAACTGTCGTTTCGACCAGTTGACTTTGGGCGAGCTGTCATGAACCCCTTATCACAATTCCATGAGAACTATAAACGTCGCAAATTATATAAAAAACTAAATAAACGAGAACAAAACTAGTATTTTAGATCGAGTGAATTGACAGCAGCAGTTATGGATGAAAACACCTTTCCAGATATAACCATTTATTTATAGAAAACGCTATTTTGTTATTTATTTACATCTTGATGAGGTCACATGCTGTGATTTTGTTAATAAGTCAACAAGTTGCACGTGATCCATGCTTGTAAAATCAGAAATTGTGGGCTGGATAGACGAATGCAATGATGGCTAAAGATCCACTATGATGCGTACAGTACGTGGAGAGTGGATTGTAACTAAATCACCCGCGGAGTGAAGTTATCACCCAAGCTATAACTTTCAAATTTTGTACATATCGACAAAAAATACAAGCAATGTTTCAGCCAATGGACCTCCGGATTTAACCCGGAGGTCCATTGGCTGAAACTTTGCTTGTGATGTTTACGCTTTGCAACAAATTTGCAATTCCTGCTTGGGTGGAATCTCCACTCTGTGGGTAATTTAGTGATAACATACTCTCCAGGAACTGTACTTCATGTTTTCCTAATTGAGTACTGCCTTTTCATTTTATTTTTTAAATTTTTGATTGATAGACTGTCTATATTAAAACGATTCTGTCAGATGACCATCCCAGGATCCTTTTTTAAAATCGCTAAAGTGTGCTGCGAAGAAGGTGAAAGACGGCCTTTGCCAATAAGCCAAATACTATAAGTTAATATTATTCTCGCTGGGCTTCATGTGATACCGTATCCGCCAACTAAACGTCTCACAACCTATTTATTATGCAATGCTTTTCTCCGAATTTTCATCACAGTTGTGTTGTGCAAATCATTTCATGCTTTCTTAAATTTTCCTATCAACATTCATGTGTTTACAAAAACAGACGAGTATTTGGTGCAATGTAAGGGGAGTAATCCAACATGTCATTGATCGCCAAGAAAATTATTACCTACGACAGTTTTGGCGCATTTGCAATTCTGTCTACTTTCCAACCTTTTGAACTGAAAAAAAACTTTATAAAGTGCCAATTAGACACATTCAGACTTCGATTTTTGAGATAAATATAAAATGGCGGACAGTGAGAATTAATATACGGCCAGTGTCGATGTATTGAATTAATATGGTGTCACTGTTGACCATTATTGTCGGTGTATTCCTCAGTCCTCGGTGACTAGTTATGACTGTCACTGTTCATTGGTGAATCTAAACGACTGGCGTATTAAATGTGTTTGCAGTCTTCTTGCGCGCCGACACGCGTACTATCCAAGTCACAGCAGTAAACATCGTGTCCTAATCGATCATCAGGTACAGAACCAGGCGACGAACGAACATACACGTGTTTTTGGAAATCTCAATGAGATGAACATTTATCTCAGTACTCAAGCCTTCATCTAATGAATCGGCCGCATGCGCCCGTATTATTTCCAATTTAAGCAGTTGAACAATTTTCGCAGAAACCATATCATGTGACCCCGCACTGGAACGAAGTCGTCGAGTTCCTTTCATTGGAAGCATTTGATACGGTTTAGTAGAAATTTTGTGAAAACTTAGAACAAATACACAGAACAACAGACGCGTGTGAATGGATTAATCGATTTGACACGGGTCAGCGCAGAAGGATAAAACGAGAGGCTTCAGGCCTCGAGTTTTATCCTTCCGCGATGGCACAATTGCCATATTGATTGGCCCATTCACACGCGTGTATCGTTCTGTGTTTATTACACGTCTTCATGTCTATAAAAGTTATTAGAAAAACACTTTATTTGACAACTATCAACAAAAAGAACACATTTTATCGCCAACGAAATTTGCGAGGGGAACCTGTGTTACTAATTCATCCCCTGAGTTCCAATGTGTTCTGTGTACCTAGTGGCACATTGGAACTCAGAGGACGATTTTCAGCTATCGCTAGCGATTCAAATTGTAAATGCGTTGCACGATTTGTAGAAATTCCAGTGAAATTTTGCTTCTATTAAAAATAGTCCGTCAACGATTTCCGTTCCGCACATATGTGCGGAACAGATTTTCATTTTCCGAATGTTTTAGTGTTGCTGAAGATGAGGATCACATAGAACAGGTGTGTAATAAAAAAATAATAATTAGAATAAAATATTTTGGAATCACCTGCATTGGGTAAGAAGGAAAGGGAGGGGGGGGGGGGGGTAGGGAGTAAGGAGGGGCAAGGAGTTTTCGATGGCGTCAAAAGCCAAAACAAAATAATAATTTGTCACATCTTTGCTGTCCATCATTATTTGTGGACAATGCCTCGCAGTTCTGAGCACCAAATCTGAAAAATGTTAACATTTTTAGATATTTGGCACCACCGAAAATAACATGTCCCCTACTTATATATTTAGCACCACAACTGGTTGAGTGCTAGAAGCCCCATTTCCATGTTCGTGTTCCATATTCTGCCACACGCAAATAATATTTTGTTTGTATAAATTTGTTTTATCACAAATTATTGAAGAGTACCTGTGGGCGTGGTGTTTATGGGCACTCTTCAATAATTTATAATAAAACAAATTTTGATGAACAAATTCAGACCACCAAAAATAATGTAGCCCTCAACCAGTTAAGGGTGTTTTTGCATTGTGATACTTGGGTATAGCCTTAAGTACTCCCCCTTGTGGTGAAAAAGCCGTCGCAAAAACGCATTTATCACACAAGCGGTATAACTAATTATGACGTCAGGTAAAGAAAGAATATCTCAAAACGAATGACTTTGACATTTATGACAAAGCTCTGTGATAAACCACTTTGATAAGAATATTTAATTGGCTTTTTACACGTTCATGTGGAAATGACACGTAATTCCCTGCTGAGATTATCAGTATTGATTAGAAAAGTTCATTTACGAAGTATTTGTTGACAGGTAGATGTGTGACTTTGTCAACCCCATTTTCACAGAATAGTTTCTTCTAAAACAATGATTGGAATTTATACAAAATGAATTTATACACAGACTGATTAATATTTTCAACTTCCGGATTTAATATTGGTTTTAACCCTTTTAACACTGGAATGTATTCGGGAGTTTGGACTGTCGTGGGGTAAGACGCTCTACTGGATCCTCCGTGAGCGCCACCAACAGTAAAAGGCTCCTTCCACAAAAACTCATGGGCATGCTAAAAAGCTTGCATTTGAGTAGCCCTAGAGATTGGACCATCCATCTCTCTGTGGATACCTTCCAGGTGATCCTGGATTTCCCATTATCGTCTGGAAGGGCTCCAACTAAAAAAAAAACACCAGATATCAAAGACGCCAGCAGCCAAACTATCGGCTTCTCTGGAGAGTGGTAGCATCTTTGCCAAGTCGGGCTCTGGTCCACACCCGATGAACTCTGTCAGGGTCAAGCAAAAGAAGAGGAAAACAAACCCGTCCACTAAGCGCCGGGCGCTTAGAGGCCTGAAGCAAAGAAGGACGAAGCATCCCGCAGAGAAAAGGAAGAGGAAATGAAGACCCAGTCCTCCCTCCGGCCGGAGAAAACGCCTTAGAAAACGCCAAAGGCACCATCAAGTCATCCAATCTCTCTCTCTCTCTCTCTCTCTCTCTCTCTCCAACACCATCTCTAGCTTGGTCCCCCACGCTAAAGAGGAAGATGAAGAACTAAAGTTAAAACCAGAAGTCATGTCATGAACTGTGCGCTTATCTAGGCTTAATTGCACGTAGGGATTGCGCGTAATTGACATATCGAATGGCATCCAGAGCACGGCAGGTTCTCTTTGTTACTCATAGCAAACACAGGCAATGTTTCTGCCAATAGACCTCCGGGTTACCCGGAGGTCCATTGGCTGAAACATTGCTTGTGCACAGGCCATATGTACAGAATTTGATAGCTTTACTATGGTCCTAACGCGTAGATTAACGCACAGATCGACGTGCTATTTGTGCGCATTTCTTGGCAGGACTTCTAGTTTTAACTGTTAGCAAGATCGCCCACGAACTGGAACAAACAGATTGTGGGTAACGACGAGTCAATCCACAGCTCTCCCGCTAAAGCTGAAGAGAAAAAACAAACAGCGCAGTCCATGGAAAAAGCCAAGGAAGAAGTCGAAATGAAGTTCCTGGTAAATCAGATGGCAGAGCTCAAAGAGGTAACGGCCGCACTTGAAAGCCTTAACCCTTTACACAACGAATCGACCGCATCCGCCCGCGTAATATGCAAATTCAGCAGTTGAAAAAATATTATTTTTCAAAAAATTTCAACAAAACCATATCATGTGACCCCTCGTTGGAAGAGCTCGTTTCAACGAGGGGTCACGTCATATGGTTTTGTTGAAACTTTTTGAAAAATGTGAAAAAATGATATTTAAAATAATAAATTTTGATATCGTCTGCGTTAGGTAAAGGATTATATTCCAAGTGACAGAACTACCACAAGCTCAAAACTCAAAGACGAAATCGCCACAGACTCCACCACCAGAAGTTAAGGAATCTCCACCTCCAGATAGGACGCCAAAGAAGAAAAGAAAGAAGAAAAAGAATAGGAAGCAAGACCTGCTGAGATACCACCAGTCAAATACGAGTAGTAAACACCACCTAACTCGACCCACTTATTGGATGCACGTCGCATCCCCAAGTGAAGATTCTTTCGAAGTATTATTTCAGGCAATGCTGTCAACGACGAAACCATCTGAAGAACTAAAGTTAAAACTCATTATTTATAGTGCACACCCACGCAGTGGCGTGGGCGCACATAGGTAATGGGTACGTGTCCATGATTTTATAATTTTTCTATATACCATGCAACAGAGTTTGGGGTGCCATCTGGCGGCGTGGCTCTCCCACTGGCAAAAAATCCAGAATCATTGTAACGGATACTTAATTGTTTTGGGCCTTTCAAAGGACATTATGTAAAATATATTGTTGCAGAATGCTGGAAACTATGATAAATAATCAGGTAATGAAGTGACTTTCGTAGTTAGGTAGTTGTTGGCGAGTTAGGTATTGTTTGAAAGTTCGAAGTGCCAATGCCGTCCGTTGCCGGTTTCGTCAGATTTGAAGCCCAGTTTCAATTTTAATTGAGAATGTCCACTTCACAAATTGACAACGAATAAAAAATAAAACAAGTGATTTATTGACACTTTTAGTGGGCCTTTTTTCATTTGTGGGGAACTTAGCGCGATTTCCTCAGAAACAGCCGGAGTTCGGATGAATTCAAGTTATGTTGACGTAAGGTCTGGGGAAATCTTTGTTCTCATTCTCAAAACACGGGCATGCAATCTTGTAGTAAAATTTTACAGAAACAGACATGCACGCGAACAGCGATACCTATTCATTTATTTCCTAGATTTTTCTTCACAAGTTCACAGGATCCAGTCTATGAACTATCTTTACCAATGATATAATACAATGTCAGTTTAAGACTGTCAGAATTACAGTGTAGCGTCCAGCCAATTTTGTGATCCGACGTGTTTTCCTGAAGACTAAAATCTAAATACCAGAATCACTCAGAACTCCAGTTTAAATTACATGCACACTTCCTCTGTGTTTGGTAAACAATGTTTTAAGGGCCTATATAAGTAATGGAATTTCGTTTATTTTAAAATTCTCACCTCTCATATTCCTTAAATTCAGAATAAATATACACAAATTATACATCAAAATGAAGGTTGGGATGCAGAGAACACGAAACATATATGTAATCAACTCATAGAATCGACTGTAGGCTCCACTGGTTCCTGGAAGTCCACTGCCGTATTCGCACCAGAACTAATAATAAAATAATATTTCATCAGAACACCTTGTGGCCAAATGTGCTTCATATATCCAAGAATAAAGCTAGGCATTCAAAACACTTTAGAATACAGCGATAGGTCTGCATTTTGGAAAAGGACAACACTGTCTGCATTTTTTATTGAAGATGGTTTCCATGCTCGACAGACATGCGCAAATCACTGGTTACCACGAATTTCCATCGAAAAACAAAATCGTAATTCTAAGAAATTTCAACAGGTATCATGATACTTTGCACTGAATATGGCAACTGTGCAATCTCTATCTAATAACAGTATACTGTATGAAGGCGATCTTTTTCATTATTTGATTTTAGACGGCGTTGTTTTTACATGCTTTTTCTGTCCGATGACGTCGACCGGAAATCGAAAGTAGACTTATACGTAAACAAAAGCAAAGGCTTTGGAATTTCCCCAAATGCAGCTCTGTCGCCGTGTTTTGAAGAATTTTTATCCCCTAGCTTTGTTCTTGGATATGTAAAGCACATTTGGCCATAAGTTGTTTTCGTGAAATATTATTAAATTATCAGTTCTGGTGCGAATACGGCAGCAGACTTCCAGGAACCAGTGGTGCCCACAGTCGACTCTATGAGTTGATTGCACATGTGTTTCGTGTTCAAAACATCCCAACCTTCATTTTGATGTACATTTTGTGTATATTTAATTTGAATTGAAGGAATATCAGAGGTGAGAATTTTCAAAATAAACCAATTTTCATTACTTACATAGGCCCTTAATTCCTGGATGCTTTAGGCATTGCAACCAGAATAGAATTGAACTCGTCTTCAAACTAGTCAATGTCGCCCTCCTCGTCTGACCAACATCTGGAGGTGGGGATTCTGATATTTAATTTAGTCTTGAGTGTGTTTCTCCAAAAATGGCAAAAAACTTTTAAAAAGCCTAAATACCAACCTCCCCAGAACTGACCTCTAAATAATATTTGGCATTGCACTACAGAATCAATATTTGATGGTTTCAGGCATTTTAATGGTGCTATGAGATAACATATGACCTGCACTGTCATGCTGTTGGAAAAAAATTCAAAAAATCAATGTGTAATGTTTTATCAGAGACATACCATACCAATGACTCAAAGTGCCTTAATTAAGAAATGTGAGGGATTTAAAAAAAAAATTTTTTTTACAAATATTGCAAAATATTCATCAAACACAATGTGAAATATCTTAAGAAGCCAGAATGTGATTTAAAAACTATCAGAAATGTGAAATTTAATATCATAAGAGGTTTGTTTTGTGTCAACATCAATTAATTTATGAATTATATCATAATTTGTGATGAAAGTGGGTATGCTGGGGGTCTAGGGAACGCATTCAGGGCTATATTTTACCACATCAATATGTATAAGAAAATTTGACATAATTTGTTAGGATAAAATGGCACTGTCTATTGATATTGGTGATTTATATAGCTGCAACACCAGTTTTTAAATCAAAATTGACATTCATTTTGTGTGGAGTGGATGGGGGGGGGGGGGGGGGGGGGGAGGGTGTGAACACCACTCTTTCTCTTGCAGTATGGTTAAATGAAACAGATTTTTCCCCAAACTATTGTCTGCTGATGCAGATTTTAGTTTTATTTTGGGATTGGGATAGTTTTTAAAGAAAGCAGTGAATTCTCATGCAGAAATGATTTTTATCAAATGAAAGAGATAAAATGTATCTTTGGAAGAATTAGAATGTAGGTTAAAATCCCCCCTACAAAAAATACCCCCAATCATTTTTACACACTTAGCAAAAATTCTCCCCACAGTTTTTGAGTAGTACCACATTCTCTCACATTATTTTAAGAGCAGTACAAAAATCCCCCACCCGGCCTCGTACACCAAAAGATTAAAAGGCAGTCCAAAAGGATTTAAAAACTTATGTATTTAATTTGTAAATTACATAAACACTCTTCACTATTTACAAGAAACTATTTTCAATAACTATTTACATGTATCATCAAAGTTATTTAGTTATTGGAGTTTATGGACACTTTCAACAGCCAGTGTCACCTCGTGTCGGACAGTTTTATGGGTGGAGGAAACTAAAGTGCACTGAGAGAACCACCTGGTAACAGTGAGCAATTATCCAACGTGCTAACTCCACACAAGCAAAGTTAGCATTGATTGAAGCGACAAGTGCTCGGCCTCAAGTGGTAAAAAGCTTTGGACATTTTTGTATGGCTTTAAATCTACATGTACTTCTAAAAAATTAGGGGGGGGGGGGGTGTTCACCAGAAATTATGGAGGGAGGAATTTCTGTTTACCTGAAAAAAACATGGTGGGGGGGAATTTTTGCGCATTGTGCGAAAATGATTGGGGGGGGGGGGGGGGATTTTTGTCAGGGAAACGTTTTGTAGGTTACCCTTCGAAAGGTTTGGGTTTGATTATAGGAAATAAGTACATATACATTGTAAATGTACATTATTTTGGGTTCCAACACTGATTTAATTATATTTTTTTGGATATTACACAAATTTCACTTTTAAATGTTCTTTCGAGAACCACAGACTGAATAATACTGTTTTATTTTTGGAAAAGTTATATTTTTGTCACAGTCGGCAATAAAGGCCATATATTGCCAAAAATAATGCAGTTAAATGCATCTTGAGCAAGTGTGGCATCCAGAACTGAAAAGCACACTATAACCTCTGGCAAATGACAAATACATGTACACATGTAATCACCTTTTTACCCTATTAACACATCTAATGAAACCATGCTTTCCCAGCATTGTACTTGTGAAAGAGGGGATTCCAATTATATTCTAATCCTCTCCCAAATCACCATCCAAACATTTAGACAGAAAACCCATACTTTACTTTTATTCGCTGAACAAGCTCATTCCAATAAGGACGTCACTTGTATTCGCCCATACTTCACTTGTATTCGCTGAACAAGCTCATTCCAATAAGGGGGGCATAAGCTATGTTTTTGATGCCAAAAAATGCAAAAAAAAATTAACATTGAATGGCAATTTTGGTGAATGGTGCTAGCCGGTTTTGGCCATTATATTGAGTGAATGATTAATAGAAGCTTTCTCCATATGATGATGTTAACCCTTTACCTCACATGAAAAGAAGATAGCACTTTTGAATAACTAATTTCTTTTCATTTTTTGCGTCAAAAACATAGTTATGACCCCTACTGGATTGAGCTGAACGAGCTCTTTCCAATGAGGGGTCATAAGCTATGTTTTTGGTGCAAAAATAATGAACACTGAATGGCTGTTTCGGTGAATGGTGCTAGCCTGTTTTGGCCATTACATTGAGTGAGTGATTAAAAATGTTAAAAAACAATTTTTTCATTCACAGAGTATTTTGGAACATAAATTTGGGGAAAGGGGGTGGGGGTACAGTGGGAAAAGTAACAAAGTTGCAAATGTGAATGAAGGGCTTCTGTGCACAGCTACCAATATAGTAGTCTGATACTAGTGCTGTCAGGGTCCCCATGTTATAGCACAAAACTGCATTGACAATTGTCCCTCCACCACCCATACTAGACCCTTCAGCTGATGAGAAAGTTAACAGCATGCACTCTCAGTTTCCTATGATTTGCTTTAGTACTGCAGCACTCAGGGTTCACTGAGTTTTTTTTCTGTTTTGATAACCCTGTCCTGGCTCTTCTCGCTATATTTTTCATTGTATGTCAGTCAGTATTCCTATGTACATGTAGAATGTCACTTTCAAAATATGTGATTACATGTCTGTCTGTCCATCATACCATTCCTATGTACATGTAGACTGTCTCTTTCAAGATATGTGATTGCATGTCTGTCTGTCCATCATGCAAAGTGTTGGTTTGTTTCCATTTGCACAGTTCTACATTTTCAATAACTGGCAATTGACCCCACCCCCACCCCACCCCCCACACACACACCCATACACACACATACACAAATATATTAAACATTAAAGAGCACTACATTCCTGAAGCAAGTATCTGAGTCATCCTCACTGGATACTAGGCATGCATGTATTTTCCCTAATTTCACTCTTTTTATCAGAATGGGTGCCTGCGGGGATTAAATCCAAGGTTGTAAATGAGCCCTTGTGGGTACATGTATTTGTAGGACATGCACATCACTACAGAATCAATATTTGATGGTTTTAGGCATTTTAACAGTGCTATGCTATAACATAGGAGCAGTGCTCAGCTGGTCATGCTGTTGGAAAAAATCAGTGTTTAATGTTGTGTCAGTGCCATACCAATGACTCTAGGTGTCTCAACTGAGAAAGTGAGGCTTTTTTCACAAGAATGGCAAAACATTCATCAAGCGCAATGTGAAATATCTTCAGAAGCCAGAATGTGATTTAGAAATTATCACAAATGAGAAATTTAATATCACATGCTGTTTGTTATATGTCAACATCAATTAATTTATGAATTTTATCATAGTTTTTTATAAAAAGGGGCATTCTAGGGGGACACCTTCAAGGCTATATTTTGCCACATCAGTATGTAGAAGAATATTTGACATCAGTTGTTAGGACAAAATGGTACTGTCTATTGATATTGGTGAATTATATAGTTGCAACCCCAATTTTTGAATCAAAATTGACATTTATATGGTTTCATGGGGTTGGAACACTACTCTTTGTCTTTCTGTATGTTTAAAGGAGACAATGTTTTCCTCAAAGTATTACATGCTGAAGCAGATTTTAGTTTTATTTGGGGATTGGGTTAGTTTTCAAAAAAATCTACATGAATTCCTTTAGGTAACAGAGCAAAACAGAGTAGAAAAATGTATTGGAGGCAACAGCAGTTTTTAAGCCATTTGACACAGTTTGGACAGTTTTCTTTAAAAGAACAAATTTCCCATGTTTTTAACTCAGTGGAAGCCAAAAGTTGAATTCTCATGCAGAAATGACACTTTTGTCATATGAAAGAGGTAAAATGTATCTTTGATAGGATTGAGGTTGATTAAGGAAATACATAATTTGGCTTCCGAACCTGATTTAATTATTATTTTGAGAGATTATTTCACATTAAAAAATTCATTGGGGTACCACACACCTTACAATACTTTTTTATTGTTTTGAAAAGTATGTTTTTGTCATCATCAGCAATAAGGGCTATACATTGCAAGCACATTCACATCTTGAGCAAGTGTAGCCTCCAGTGGCACACTACAGCCCCCAGCAAATGCCAAATAACAACCTATTTTACCCTACATGTACACATGTATTAATAAATGTAATTAAACCATGGTTCCCCATCATAGTACTAGGGGCAGAGAGGGATTCCAATCTTCCAACCCCCCTTCCAAATCACCATTCAAACCCACAGCCAGAAAACCCATATTGCACTTTTATTTACTGGTATTTAGATGTTTGCCTGAATTATGCTGTTAACCCTTTACTTACATGTAACATGAAAAGCTGATTACCCTTGCCCACAAACTTATTGATTTACTAATTTTTTGTGTCAAAAACATGACTTTTTACACCATTGGAATGACCTCATTCCAATGAGGGGTCATAAGCTATGTGTTTGACACAAAAAACGAGAAAATAATGAACATGGAATGGCTTGTGAATAGCACCAGCAGCTTTTGACCGTAATATTTCGTAAAGGGTTAAAAAGTGTTAGAAAATAATTTCTTCATTGAAAGAGTATTTTAGAACACAAATTTGGGGGTGGGGTACAGTGGAAAAAATAACACAATAAAGTTGCAAATGTGAGTGAATGGCATTTGTGCACAGCTACCAATAAAGTAGTCTAGTACTAAATTTTCCCTCTTATTTGATGCACAACCCCTTGTTTTGGGGTCGGAAAAAGTTCTCTGAAGGGTTATACTTGACAAAAATATTTGAATCCCAAAATTAAAGAGATACGATCAAATTTTGTTCAGATCGAGCGTTGTTGTCACAGTTCCCATGTTACAGCACAAAACTACAGTAACAGCTGTGAAATATTGTTCTCTCCTTGAATCAAGTCCCCCCCCCCCATCCCCCCCCCCCCCCATACTGCAGCCTCAGTTGATGAGAAACAATTGGAAAGACTGTATAGTATGTTTTGGAAACTAAAGTCAATCTCATACTCTCTCAGTTTCCTATGATTTGCTTAGGTACTGAAGAACTCAGGGTCCATTGAGTTTTTTTTTTTCTGTTTGACAATCTTGTCTTGGCTCTTCTAACAAAATTTTTCATTGTATGTCAGTTTTTATTTCTGTGTAGACTTTCAAAACACTAAAAAAACAAATTTTTTAAGCAAATATCTCATTCATCCTCCTTGGAGACATATTTTCCACAATTTCACACTTTTTATCAGAATGGGTATTTGTGGGGATTAAATCTAAGGTTGTGAAAGTGCCCTAATGGATACTTGCTGCTCAAGCACAGCACCACAGAATCAATATTGGATGTTTTTAGGCATTTTAACAGTGCTAAGAGATACCACATGAGCAGTACTGGTCATACTGTTGAAAAAAACAGTGTTTTATGTTTTTGTCAGTACCATACCAATGACTCTAGGTGCCTTAACTGGGAAAACTGGCTTTTTTAGCTCATCTTGACAAAGTCAAGCTGAGCTAATCTCATCGCTCTCCGTCCGTCATCCGTCAACACCATGTTTTGATCTTCTCCTCCAAAGCCACTGGGCCAATTCAAGTGAAAGTTTTTTGTGAGTGATGGTCCCAAAGAGGCATTTCATTTTTGTTCAACTCATACACTCTCAGTTTCCCATAGGGAGGGAGTGGGGAAAAATGCTCCAAAATATTTATAAAATCTTCTTCTCAAGAACCAATGTGTTTTGGCCCCGCCCAAAATTTCTACTTTCTGAACCGATGGTCCGGTGTGAACCAAATTTGGTGTGTGGTATTTTTAGGTCATAAGTACTTGACCCAAGCAAAAAAAAAATTCCCGCATCCCAGGGAGCTAAAAATAGAAATATTTTCAAACGCCCATATTTCCCAAACCACACGGAACAGAGAGCTGTTATTTGGTATGAAGTATCCTTAGGTCCAGTAGAATTGAATGGTAAAAAACAATTGCCATCGGTTATATTAGGGTGCTCTGTAATGGGCATCGAAAAAATGCTGAGTCAGCATATTTGCAAAAATTAAAAAAATCTTTTCTCTGGAACCAATCATCAGAATCTTTTGATATTTGGTATACGGCATTCATAGGGAGGGGAGGGGGAGGGGGGGGGGCAAATAAAAGTTTGTTGAAATAAAGCTCATTGGTTCATATATGGGCTCTCTATGTGAGCCCGAAGTTTTAACATAGGGTAATATGGGGAATATTCTTTAAAAATCTTCTCCTTCAGAACCACCAGTCAGAATCTTTTAATGTTTGGTATACATCATTGTTATGAGGGTCAGATTCAAATCATGTCCCTAGGTTAATATTTAGGCTTCCTACGGAAGCACAAATTTGGTCTTTTTTCAATATGGAGGGTAATTTAAAAAAATCTTCTTCAGATCCACCAGTCAGAATGCTTTGATATTTGGTATGCAGCATCTCTAAGGGGGTCAGATTCAAGTTTGTTCAAATCAGATCCCTAGGGTATATATTTGGGCTCACTATGATAGCCCAAATTTTTACTTAACGCAATATGAGTAAGTTTCTTTAAAAATCTTCTTCTTCAGATCCACCAGTCATTTGGTATACAACATCTCTAGGGGGGGGGGGGGGGGGGGGGTCAGATTCAAGTTTGTTCAAATCGGATCCATAGGTTAATATTTGGGCTCGCTATGGTAGCCCAAATTTGAAGAAATTTCTTTACAATTTCTCTTCTTCAGATCCAACAGTCAGAACGCTTTCATATGCGGTACACAGCATCTCTTGGGAAGTCAGAGAATTTTCTTTAAAAATCTTGCATATTTGGTATGAATGCTTTCATATTTGGTGTACAACATTTCTAAGGGGTGGGGGTGGGGGGGGGGGGGGTCAGATTCAGATTCACCAGTCAGAATCCATTCATATTTGGTATGCAACATCTTGCAGTCGGTCAGTTTCAGTTTTGTTCAAATTGGTTACCTGGGTAAATATTTTGGCTCCCTGTTTGAGCCCAAAGTTTAACTTAATGCAATGTGAGGACATTTCTTTTAAAACCCCTTTCTTCAGATCCACCGGCCAGAATTCTTTCGTATTTGGTATATAACATCTCTTGGGGGATCAGGTTCAAGTTTGTTCAATTCGAGTCCCTGACTTATTATTTGGGCTCTCTATGGGCGGGTGGGGTGGCATGGGGAGCATGTTAGGTTTGTTCAAATCGATTCCTTAGTGTTTTTCCATAAAATTTGCCTTTCATGACTTCATTCCTTTGTAGAGTTGATGAACCATGTATAACTGAATGTGACCCGAAATACTTCTTTGAACCACTTTGGCAGGTGAGCGATTACAGCCCCTTAGGGCCTCTTATTTAGTCAAGTTTAGTTGTGACGAAGTCAAAGCTCGACTTATAGTTTGGTGAATGGCGGACGGGTGTAAACAGTTGGTTTCCGGATGATAACTTGATAATGGTTCGACCCACGTCATGAAACTCCATAGGTAGGTTGGCATCGGTGAGTGGAAGAACCCTATTTATTTTGGACTTGCTTGGCCAAAGGTGAAGGTCACAGTGACCATGAACATAGTAAATTGTAAACAATTGGTTTCCGGATGATAACTTGTCTATAATTAAACTCACATTCATGAAACTTCATACGTAGGTAATGGTTGGCGTTCATGAGAGGAAAAACCCTATTATTTTGGACTCACTAGGTCAAAGGTCAAGGCCACAGTGACCCTGAACATAGCAAATCAAAACAATTGGTTTCCGGATGATAACTTGATAATGGTTCGACCCACGTTCATAACACTTCATAGGTAGGATGGCATCAGTGAGATGAAGAACCCTATTTATTTTGAACTGGCTAGGTTAAAGCAATTAAAATTAAACAATTGGTTTCCGGATGCTAACTTGACTACGGTTGAAGTCACATTCTTGAAACTTCATAGGTAGGTTGGCCTAGGTGAGTGGAAGACACCTATTTATCTTGGACTCGCTAGGTCAAATGTCAAGGTCACAGTGACCTTGAACATAATAAATCGTAAACAATTGGTTTCCAGATGATAATTTGACAATGGTTCCACCCACGTTCATGAAACTTCATAGGTAGGTTGGCATTATTGCAAGAAAGAGCCCTATTTATTTTGGAATCAGTAGGTCAAAGGTCAAGGTCACAGTGACCCTTCACATAGTAAATTGTAAACAATTAGTTTCCGGATGATAAGATGATAATGATTAAACCCACTTTTGTACTGTCACAACTCGACATTGGATCGGTGATCCTATCGGAATTATTTTTGTTTTTTTTTTGGGGGGGGGGGGGGGCCTGAACGCCCCCATGGCTGCGCCACCGTTCCCCCACTTGAGCAATCGTGATTAAGTGCCTTGCCCAATGACACAACGCAGCTACCCCTGCTGGGGATCGAACCGTGTATCTCTCGGCTTGATGTTAGTAGTAGATCATGTACCCGATCGACCCACATTGGCCTGATCTCATGTGACGTCATAGGCACATGGCCCAGTTACTTCATTTTTGGTTGTCATGGTAGCCGTGCGTGAGCGCCATCTTGTGACAACATCCCCATAGTGATACGTGGTCCTAGACTCCTAGTGTGCATGCGCAGCGCGTTTTGTTGAGGTGAGACGAGTGTGCGTCGTCCATTTTGTATATCCGAGGCTGCCATCTTGGTTTCTATGGTAGCACATGTTTGCTATGTGACCCAAAACCTTCTAGTAGGAAAGGGGTGTGTTCGGAGGGTGTGTTCGATTGAATAGGAGTAATTTTAATTGCAGCAAACAACACAACCCGACAATCCCTCTTAATAATCCAAAACTACCGAGACGGACTTAGAAAACCCCCACCTAGGGTTTATAATAGTAGCACGTAGTGCTAAATGAATGATGAGAGGTCTCATGTGGATAAACTGAAGTGAACTAGAGTACATCGAATTACCACAAACATCCAGCCAATCTCTCTAAACCATCAAAACAACTTTATTTGGCACGGATTCCTCAATACCGGACTTAAAAGAGTAGCATACAGTGCTTTAAGGTGCGTTTCCTGGTATGAGTAATTGTATTTGTTCGAATACTTTGTAAAATTACCCAAATGAATCAAACAGTTCTTTTTTACTAGTGCGGATTTCCCACTAAATATTCGGTTTCTATCTGTTGTCCCCTATAATTCTTATTTTTGCCCAACAATAGACACATTCCTTTGTATAAGATTAACTTTATTGTTTCGGATGTGCACCATAGTCTCGGTATTTTATCTATCCCGATATTTTCTGTGGTTTATCCTATTTCGTGGCCTGTTTTGCCTTTTACTGGTCCCTTTTCTGCCTATCCCAGCAGACTATTTTGTCTTGGCCGTCTCTGTTTTTGCCTTTCCTGTGCATAACGAAGTCCTCTATGATCATCAAACCCAAAATACAATCAAGCAGGGTTAGGTATTATTCGAACGACTCGAATCTTATCGAGCAAATAAGCTTTTGAGCAGTTACTGAAAAAGTCTCTACTCGAACGACTCAAATCCCATTGAGCAGATGAGTATCGAAAGAGCGATTTCTTTTACGGCTCTTAATGCTCATCGGGGTATAGGAGGATACCTATGACATGATGATGTAGTATTATATACACCTGATGATAATTTAGCTCCTAGCATCTGCCCAGTTCTAGACCTGTCCATGATCTTCATATCTCGAACACCACTATTACTGATTTTCCCAATATTGCCATCGTCTGTCCTATGATTAGCTTTTACAGTAGTCACCAAATCCCGCAGTCTTCTTCCACTCTTGCGGTCTTGTACCATTACTAGCACTGGTACATGCTTACTAACCATCTCAGATTGCTCGAACGACCAGAATCCCATCGAACAAATGAGCCATAGAGTAATTGCCTGAACGAGTGACTCCACGTACGACTATTTTGCTCGTCTAGGTATTGAAGGATGGGAAGGATCTTGAAAACTAACAACGTGATATAATAACCTTAGTTATTGAAATTGACGTACAATCCCGCTTATAATATAGCCTTGGTTTTTGAAAGTGTTGTTAAACCCTAATGAACCTATTTGCCATTGAATTATGATCTTTTGTTAGTTTAAAAAATGAAGGTTTGTTTTACTATAGCTTGTCTGAAGTTTGATCCTTCCGCAATCTTTCAAAATTTCTCGATTGCCATATTTGTCGCCACAGTAACATATGAACATACATGTGTGGTTCTGTGTTTATTCACCTGCGGCAATCGCGTTGTGTCCTAGGGAAAGACACTTCACCCCCATTGCCCACGTGGGGGTACGATGACGCTGTGTACTAAGGCGTACTGCACGTCGATGGTGCACCTGTCTTCAACCAATGCTAACCCTGCTTGTGTGGAGTTAGTATGTTGGGGAGCTGACAGTTGCTCGCCGTTGCTCGGTGGTTCTCTCCGGGTACTCCGGCTTCCTCCACCCGTAAAAACTGTCGTGGTCATGATTAGCCATTGTGCAGAAATATGTGACCTTAAACACCAATAAATAAATAAATAATACTGTGTTTATTTCATGTCACTGTACAACACGTTTTGGCAAATTGTTATATTTCACATAACCGCTGCTATTCTGCGATATATACCATCTCTTTCCTGAAAAATCATGCTTGGGGCCTGCAATATTTACCGAAATTAACAATATTGGGTGTGCACCATTACGTGTCACGTATTTTCATATTATTGCCACCAAGTGTGGTCACACATTTCTGAGCTCCTGCTTTTTCATAGTTTTCAAGTGGATATCTCTGGATTTATTTGTTGAAATTTGTTCCAGCTTTTCTGTACCTGATGTAGACTCTTCTGGTATGACTTTTTAAGGAATTTGTTAACAACTTCTGTACTTTTATGAGAAAAAATCTTGAAACATGTTGAAGATTTTTCCAATCTTGTTTCAAAATTCAATGCACTAGTTTGCCAGAATTATCTAACCCATTGTTCCAATTTAGCTTGGACTGTTAGATTCATTTCACACCCAATTTCACTGCTAATTGGAAATTGTTATTTCACACCTGATGTTACAAGAGACTGGAGTTCTAAACTGTGGACAAGCAAAATGTGTTTGATCAGTTACACCTCAGATGATCCCAATTCCACCAACAAAACAATGAACCATATTAAGCACATACCCAAAGCTAGCGTTTTTAAAACCTTGAAACAAAGAAAGGATATTGAAACCAGAGTTTTGTCATCCCATCAACAGATCACACAAGGTATACCAAATAGAAACTGTCAAATTACAACACAGACAGGCTGTCAAAAGACACGCTAATTCTGGTGTGAATTTCAGTAACATTAGTTTAATCCACAAAGATACAGCTGATTACAAAACTACCTCCAATATATTTTCAACGGTCAATGCCAGATCTGTGAGGAACAAAGTACCTAATTTGAACTTTGGATTACTTAATATAAGATCTGTTTCTGGGAAGGAACATGATCTAAAGTACTTCATACTAGATAACAATCTCAGTGTTCTGGCTCTAACTGAAACCTGGTTGAAAGAAAATGATAGTGACAGTTTTTCCATTGGACAACTATTACCACTGGGTTTCTCCATCTTAAACAACTCACGGGGAAGTCGAGGTGGCGGTGTAGCTGTCATCCACAATGATGCCGTAAACATAAAACAGCATCCTGATTTATACAAATCTCCGCCATCTTTTGAAATGATTGACTGCCTCGTGTCGAGCAACCGTTCACTTCGATTACTCGTAGTTTACCGACCGCCACCATCAAAAAGGAACAAACTTACATCAACACAGTTTCTAAATGAATTTTCTGAATGTCTGTCCTTCTATGCCTTGTATGGATGTGACATAGCTATTGCCGGTGATTTCAACATCCATGTTGACAATTTACATGACACTTTTGCCAAGCAATTCACAAATTTGTTTGAATCATATGCCTATTCACAACTGGTCTCAAAACCTACCCACAAGAGAGGACACACCTTGGATCTAATTCTTGTTCGTCAAAGTAACAGCACGTCAGTACAAAATGTCCATGTCACAGATCCAGCATTGTCTGATCACTATGCGGTCTTGGCCGAATTGACACTAATAACTTCAAAAATCCCCCCCCCCCCCCAAGAAAATTACTTATCGAAAATATAAATCCATAAACATTGATGCCTTGAAAATGGATATCAGTTCATCAATTCTGTGTTCGAACTATTTTTGTTGTAGTCATAAATCATCTGAGCAATTGCTATCTTTATTTGAAGAAACTCTTAAGGGCATCATGGCTGAACATGCACCACCCAAGTCAAAAATTATAACTAATAGGAAAAAAGTGGAGTGGTTTTCAGAAGATGTTGGAGCTGCTAAACAACAGCGCCGCAGACTTGAGCGTCTTTACAATAAAACGAAGCTTGAGGTTCACCGGCAAATGTTCTGCCACCAAAGAAATACAACTAATAAGATCATCAAAAAGGCGAAGAGGGAGTACTACAATTCTCTTATAGAAGAATCGTCTAATACAAGGGTGCTGTTCTCGCTAACCAATAGTCTCCTTGGTACAGAACAAAAAGTCATTCTCCCAGATCATCTAAATACTGAAGAAATTCTGGAAAAATTCAGCGACTATTTCATAACTAAAATTCAAGTTATTCTGGATAGTATACCATCACGTGAACCACCAGAGTTTGATCATCTTGACATAAAAAGTGATTTTTCTAATTTTCACTCTGTCTCAGAAGACGACATTCGAAAAATGATTTTATCATCATCCAGTAAATCCAATGATCTAGATCAAATTTTAACATTCCTTTTACAAGAGACAATTGATTATCTTCTGCCAGCAATAACAACTTCTATATCTGCATCCCTGCATGAGGGGTTTGTTCCAAATGCATTGAAAAAAGCACGTGTTACACCACTCATCAAGAAACCATCTCTTGATCCTGACAACCTGAAGAATTATCGACCAGTATCGAACCTCTCTTTCCTGTCTAAATTGTTGGAAAGGGTTGTTGCTTTACAACTCAAAAATCATCTGCATGAAAATGATCGTTTAGAGCCCTTCCAGTCTGCATATAAAGCCAACCACAGTACAGAAACAGCCTTACTACGAGTCAACAATGACATTGTTAAATCAGTGTCTGAGGGTAAGGCTGTACTGCTTGTTCTCTTGGATTTGTCAGCAGCATTCGACACTGTCGACCATGGTATTCTCATGCAGACATTGACACAGCATGGCATTTGTGGAACTGTCTTATCGTGGTTTGCATCATATCTAGAAGGTCACAGTCAACAAATATACATCAATAAGATCGGTTCAGAAAGCAGGACGTTAAAGTGTGGTGTTTCTCAGGGCTCAGTTCTTGGGCCACTCTTGTTTACTCTGTACACTTCTTCTCTCGGTCGCCTTCTTAAAAAGCATGGCATATCATATCATCTGTATGCAGACGACATCCAACTGTACATCACATTCAACCCATCTGTTCCAAATGACTCCTTCACCGCAGTCAATAACATGGAAACTTGCATAAATCTTGTGCGGGAATGGATGATAGACTTTAAACTGAAAATGAAAGACTCTAAAACTGAATTCTTAGTGATATCCGGGGTTCGCATTCCTACACCCCCTGTTACATCAATTCTGGTTGGAAACAACATCACTATGAAAAGTGAATCGGCCAGGAATATTGGACTGATTATGGACTCAAATTTAAAACTAGACATCCATATCAATAAAATATGTCAAAACTGCTACTGGCAGCTTCGTAATGTTGGAAGACTGCGACCACATCTTAACCAGTCAGCACTTGAAAAACTTGTGCACTCCTTCATCACTTCACAACTAGACTATTGTAATTCAGTATTAGTGAGGCTGTCCCAGTGTCTGATTCAGAAGCTTCAAAAAGTTCAGAATACTGCTGCTAGGATAATTACTGGTACCAAACGCTCTGAACACGTAACACCTGTTTTAAGACAATTACATTGGCTTCCAGTTAAACAGAGGATTGATTTCAAAATATTGATGTTAGTATTCAAATGTATCCACAAACTGGCTCCAGTTTACCTGCAAGAGCTCCTCACTGTATATAAACCAACACGCAGTCTCCGATCTAAAAACCAAATTCAACTAGTTGTGCCTTTTAGCAGATGTAATCAGGCTCATGATCGTGTGTTCTCCAACGTGGGTCCCAGATTGTGGAATCCCCTGCCAATTAGTGTCAGAACTTCAGAAACTCTCGATGTCTTCAAAAAAAATCTTAAAACTTTCCTATTTACTGAGGCATTCTCCTAAACCTCTCTAAGAGGCAACCAAAACAGATGTGACTCTTCATTTCAGAAAAGTGTATTTATTTCTGTTAAGCGTTTTAGAGCACTATTTGTGGTTTTACGCTCTAGAAAATCAATTATTATTATTATTATTATTATTATTAATATTATTATTATTATTATTATTATTATTATTATTATTATTATTATTATTATCTGTTGAGCGGTTTGGTTACCGAGCCTCGCTTCAGAATTTTTGTTCTTTATATCGTCTGCTCGTCCACTAACAATTGCTTCTTTACGCAACATTTGATGTACACCATAGCTGAAAGGGTTTAATTTGAAGTATCCACAAATACATTGAATTGTTTTTTATATAGAGAGGAATCGCTTGACTGGACTGGTTACATGAAATAATTCATGAGAGGTGAGGGACGTTGTGCAAACACGAGTGCTCGAATGCGCACGAGTGTTTTATAATATAGTCCCTCGCCTCAAATGAATCATTTCACGTAACTAGTCCTGCCAAGCGATTACTCTGTTTATTACTTTTCATTATTAACGATAATTATATTATTTAACCCTTTACCTAACGTAACTGTCAAAACCGGCCAACGCTATTCTCAAAAATCGCCAATTAATTTTCATTATTTTTTCATTTTTTATCTCTAAAACATAGGTTATGACCCCTCATTGGAACGAGCTCGTTCCAATGAGGGGTCATAACCTATGTTTTTGAGACAAAAAATGAAAATAATAGTTATTCAAGAATTCTTTTTGCAAGTGTCCTCTGCATTTCATGTTAGGTAAAGGGTTAAAAAAACAAAAAACAATGAAGTCCCCATTCCACCCACGGCAAAGCGTCTTCGTTTGCGCGCACGGATACATGGCCCAATTGTTGATTGCACAATTCACTTGTGAAGTTATCGTTTATAATCAAACCCTGAAATCCCAGTAAATCACACTTTGGAAAGTACACTCTAAAATCAGTTGGGTTAAAAATTAACCCAGATCGACTGGGTTGAGTGAATATGAACCCAATTGGGTTCATATTCACTCAACCCAGTATATTTGGGTTAATTTTTAACCCAACTGATTTTAGAGTGTAATAAATTATATATGTATATACAATTGAGATATAATACGTGTCAAAGACACAGATACTACATGAACTGGTATCAAAAGAAGGTACATGTAGTCGTACGTGGTAAATTTCAAAGTTCATTGTTGTTGAGCTGATAGAACCTTTAAATCCAATATATAAAAGAACCTTTATGAATCACACATCAATCGGCTGAAATCGATCGTTCCGATTTAATAAATAATTTAAAAGTAACAATACGCATGCATTCCACTTTTATATCAGTATGTCATAAACATCGTACACTTATTTTGACACGTAAACACAAATAATTTCTAAGAATCTGATTTCGTTTGATATTTTGTGCTAAGGTCTGCTGTATTACTCGGGGGGGGGGGGGGGGGTTGTGAATGTAGTCTCATTCCTTTGTTGATAAGTTCATGGCTAGTCGCTTGTGTTGCGCCTCATATTACCTGCAAAACGTCAAGTTCAGGTGTTACAAGAATGTATGAAAACTCCGTCGAATGGTTACCTAAAATATTGGCACAGTCAAGAAAGGGCAAGCATGAATCAAACATAAGCTTCGTCTGGTGACGAGCTTGTTAGCTGACATTTGAGACATAGAAAGCATTTACCATTACTTACTCGTTATAGAATATTTGAGGAATGATCGTTTCTTTTTGTCTATTCCTTGAGTTATGAACCCCAAAAAACGAAGTCCAAACTGTGTAAATGGGCGTACGCGATGTTTGTACTTTGTTTTTTGGGGTTCATAACTCAAGAAATAGACAAAAAGAAACGATCTTTCCTTATAGTTAAATGTTCGCGACCCAAATAAATAAATAGTGTTAGTCGTCCTCTACTTCAGCGAACAAAGACTTAAAAACTAAAACTGGTAGACATATTATTTTTCTGGAATAAAAGAGGGCTCATATTATTGAAATGCAGGTAGCAATTGACACACTTTCCAAACGTCATAAGCCACGCCTCCCTCAAATTTCATTCAACTGTTCACTTCACGTAAAAGTTACGTTCCGTGATAGGTGGAAGTAGGCCATCAGTATTACATTGTATTTTGGTTTTGACCGTTTCCCGAGAACTGAAAAACACAGTTTATAAAAGTGGAGTTAGATATAAATTAGCAATGTCAAAATTGCCGTATTCGTCGTGACCAGCCATTGTTTACAATCGATTTGGGTAAAACGATGAACGCAGACGATCACCCAGTGTGCGTAAAAATTGAAATGTCAAATAAATACAGTTGTGAAGAAAAAGAAAAAATTGACCCACCACGGTCAATTAAATATTTTATAAATAATTTCATGGTGATAAATTAGTAATATAAATTTATTTTTCTTTTTCAGATTTAGAACGTGCCAGTGTTCTAACTTCTATTGATTTGACAACATGTTGCAACTCCGAAGACTGGTATTTTAGGGGCGTGGCTGGGGGCGGACCTAATTGTGTTTTTTTTCGGTTCATTGGGTTATGAAAAGAAAAAACAGAATTGTGTGAGCCAATCGTTTAATCTGAAAACGCATGAACCGAAAAAAAGTTTAATTATATCATCATGAATGTAGAGCGTTTAGACGCACGAAAGTTTAGACTTAGCGCTTTCGGGTTAGAATGTTTCGCAACTACGAAGACGTTTTGGTCAGTTCCATTAGTAGCATAATTTACAGAAAAAATGAAATGTTAATAAAAATTTAAGCGTCCAGAAATGTGAGCAGATTTACCAACGACACGTCTAGAAAAATCCGTATGAACGTTGTCATTTAACCCCTACAGATATGGATGTTACAGTACGTGGAGAGTGGATTGTAACTAAACCACCCGCGGAGTGGGGTTATCACACAAGCTATAACATTCAAATTTTGTACATATCGACAAAAACCACAAGCAATGTTTCAGCCAATGGACCTCCGGTTTAACCCGGAGGTCCATTGGCTGAAACTTTGCTGGTGCTGGTTATGCTTTGCAACAAATTTGCAATTATTGCATGGATGAAATCTCCACTCTGCGGGTGATTTAGTGGTAATACACTCTCCACGTACTGTGTGTGAGTTGATTCTAACGACAAGTATATTTGTATAAGAATATATGATCGCATGCTGTACAGCCTCAGAGGAGAGTACACTCAAATTTGGGCTTTGAAATGTTAATGGCTCACCATCAATGTTGCAATTATTTTTACTTTTATTCAAACCATACTTTTGGATATTTGTTTTTATGCAGTCGTTTGTTGGTAGATAAATCAAATATTTTTGCCGTAGTTGTGATCCACCTTATTTACTCATCATGTGCCTTACTGGTACTCCTAATACTTCTATTGAGCACCCCCCCCCCCCCCCCCACCTCAGCACATGGATCGGGTAGAACAGACCTACATTTGTATGACCGACTGTATGTATGACATCATAAATACGAGTATTAAATCTAGTATTATAAGAGTGAAGAGGATTGCTAGCAAGAGAGAACCTATATGTCAAGACTCTAGTCTGGACGAAAATGTACTCACTGGAAAAATGTTGGGGTCGCACACCCTGCACCCTCCTTAGCAACGCCCCCGGATGAAGAACAGATTTCTCACTCATCCATAGTTACTTGAAAACACTGCAAGGAGAGGAGACGGATAAAAGTGCGTGTGGAAATTTTTATTTTGCAGACTCACCCACCCTTTTCTGCATATTTTTCCATGACCCACCCCCTTCTCATACATTTATATACAAAACTAAATCGAAACGCGGAATGCACACTGATTCAATGCATATTTTTATATGTCCAAACATATTTCCATTTACTCTATCAGATTCACTTTTCAAGACTTACAAGATTCACATCAGTTCACAAAGACATTTTACTGTATAGCTTGAACCTCATGTGGGCCTGAGCATACTATAGAGCTGTAGGTTAACCGAAATCGAACCGAGGTTTTTAGTTTTTTTTAAAAACCGAAACCGAAACCGTCGACATCCCGTAAACTAAGGTTTTTCGTTTTTATTAAATACTCTCTTGCTGCAGAAATTCACAGAATACAGAATATAGCCATCCCAGAGTAGTGAGAGTACCCAGACACTGCCTATGGCAGTGTCTGGGTACTCTAACTACTCTGGGAAAGCTACATTCTGTGAATTTCGGACATTTCAGTTTAGTTGTGTTTGCTGCTTTCCTCAAGTTGCATGTAGGTGTCAGACCTCGAAAAATGGCCAAGCACAATAAAAGTTCTGTATATTTAGGTAATTATTATATTGGCCTTCCTGATTCTTCATGTATTATAGCTTATTTTGGGCATTCATTGAGTTTCACGCAGTTTCACTGCCATTCAGTTATGACTCCGGACATAAGAATGAGTTTTTTTGAATTTTATTTGGCCTCATGAACAAACCGAAAACCGAACCGAACCGAGGATTTACTCCACCTGAAAAACCAAAACCGAAACCGAACAAGAAATTTAAAAACCTACAGCTCTAGCATACTGGGTGCACATTTGGTAGCCAGGTTGTTAATAGGTCCACATTTGGTAGCCAGGTTGTTGCAGCAAATTCTAAGGAATTTGTTTTATCCTTATATCGAGGTGTCTGTGTGAATGAGCTTGTTAGTTCCTCCATTGGTTGGTGGATTCCTTAGGCCTTCCAGTGGATCTGTTTTAATAATTCTACCTTCATCTTGGGAAATAACAACGTTGTGATATGGGCATCATATAGCCATAGTTGTTGAAAGCGATGTAAAACCCCAATCAAACCAGATCAGACAATTGAGACAAACTAAATGTGTAGCTTAATATTATTACAAATCTACTTTCTCGGCGTTTACCTTGCAAATAAAACTCAATTATTCTTTTTCCCCAAAACCTCAATTAAGCTTTTCCTAATTTTGGTAGCCAGGTTGTGAACACACAGCAGCGATGGCCTGGTTGTTCAAACAGAAATTTTAATATTATACTCTTCAAAAAAGTAGGGGATATCCAAACTGATGTTGATATACTCGGAAAATGGTTTTGGATATGCTTGATTGGACACATCAATATGTTACCAAGTATAGAGTGGATCATGAATATCATTGGCCCGCGAAAACTTCATGCAGTTTTTTTTTTGCACGACCGCCGCGTTAAGGTCTGTGGGGTACGTTTTGAATTTTTTATTTGTACTGGACGGGCTTTTACGGAGGTCTCATCTTTCTTTTCTTGGTATAAACTCGTTCATCAATAGTTTCTGGTCGAAACGTAACTTTTGAGGTTTGTGAAGACTGACACGTGACGAACGTTTACGTGTCGTTGGCATGTTGGAAGCTGGCAACAGACAGACTGCAGTGGCTCAAATTCTCAACGTTACGCAATCGGTGATTAGCAGGGTGTGATCGCTCTCCCGTTAGACGGGCAGACGACAGATGTCGGTCAGGTCGTCCAAGGGCGACAGCTACTAACCAGGATCGTTTCATCCGAACCACAGCATTACGTAACCGCCATCAAAGTGCTTCCGAAATTGGACAGAAATTGGACTGCAGCTGCACCGTGCGACAGATGTGGGAGTCAGTGGTGGTCAGACTATCCGAAATCGCCTACACACATGGAATTTGTACGCTCGACGACCTCGAATAATTCCACGTTTGACTGAACGTCACATCGCGGCAAGGCGTAATTGGTGTGGAGCACGACAGCGCTGGGACAATCGTCGGTGGAGCAACGTCATGTTTTCCATAGAATCGAGGTTCACTCTCGTCTTCCACGACAGGCGAAACATAGTGTGGCGGAGGCGGAACGAACGATACCATGACGTAACCGTTAGGCAGCACGATCGTTTTGGTTGGGGTCGGTTATGGAGTGGGGAGGCATAACCATGACAAGCAGAACAGCATGACATGTCATCCAAGGGCGTGTCACAGGACAGGACTACCGTGACGACATGTTAGCAGCTATGTCATCCAAGAGCAGAACATCACTACACTACATTGGCAAGCACTAAGTCCAGACCTTTCACCAATCGAACAAGGCGCCTACGACTATACTAACAGCCACCTACCAATGTCCAGGAACTCGCCGCTGCACTGCAGGAAGAATGGAATAACATCAGTCAAGCTGATACTGGACGTTTGGTGAGGAGTATGCCACGTCGGATCCGCGATCGTCTTGCGAACCGAGGAGGATTTACAAGGTACTGAGGCCTTGGACTGAATATGGTAAATCCTCTGACTGACCACCCATGTCTTCTACAGCTCAGTGCGTGGAATGTGTGCTTGTCAGACACCCAACTATCGCTGAAATCATCCACCAGATGTCACAGTGAAATGCCTCAACTGTCTTTTTGATGAAAATATAAATATATTTCTTCATATATCTCACTTTTTATCAAATATCCCCTACTTTTTTTAATAGTATATATTGATGTAGCAAATTCTAAGGAATTTGTTTTATCCTTATATTGAGGTGTCTGTGTGGATGAACTTTTTGGTTCCACCAGTGGTTAGTGAATTCCTTAGGCCATCCAGTGGATCTGTTTGAATAATTCTACCTTCATCTTGGGAACTAACAACGTTGTGATATAGGCATCATATAGTGATAGTTGTTGAAAGAGATGTAAAACTCCAATCAAACGAGATCAGATAATTGAGACAAACTAAATATGTAGCTTAATAATCTACTTTTTCGGTGTTTACCTTGCAAATAAAACTCAATTATTCTTTTTCCCAGAAACCTTTGATCTTAAACCAAATTTCAGTAAGCTTTTTTTAATTTTATCTGTGATATGCATTTCGAATAGTCTAGTTTCTGTAAATCATGGCATATGCAGGCATATGTAAGCAATGTGCCTGTTGTACCCATGATTAATTTACTACTGCTTATACTGTAACCGTGCATATGTTGCAAATATTGGTTGAGTCAATGGGAACTTGTTATTGTTCTGGCTCAAGAAGGGCAAATCTTGTGTTTTTGTTTTTGTTATCTCATCTGCATACCAGGATAGCGAGCAAAAAGACTTTTTTTTGTTTTTGGTAAATCAGACTTTTTTTTTGTTTTTGTAGAAATAAAACTTTATATTTCCACTTTTTTCATTTTAAAAAATCAGTCCCACCTAGCTATACTACTCAAAGTTTGCTAAGCACCACATATTTGACACATCATTGTGAAATTGTCTTGTGACACATTTGCGACATTTTTGATGGATATGATTGAGAAATGTATTGAGATGGTCCCCGGTGTCTACATTAGCTCTCTTGACAGGCAGACTTTCCGTGACAGTCATGGAAAGCATGTACCCCTTGATTTTCATGATGTTTTCGTGTACTGTCTACATGTACATGAGATGTGTAGGGTATTCAGTCTTCATTTCAACACAAAGCCTTGTGGTTTAATGATTGAATATGGCGGATGCAAATGTAAAAGACATTTGTCTGAAGCAGAAATGTGGTGGGCTGTTGGGATGGGGGAACAAGAGGCCACCCATCGCCAGGTTGGTGAAGCCCTTGGTGTGCACCATACGGTGATCACCAGAGCCTGGTCAAGATTTCAGCAGTATGGCACACCAGTCAGACGACATGGTGGTGGCAGAGGCAGGGCAATATTTGCAGCTGAAGACCGGTTTTTGATCATTTAGGCCCGTAGGAACCGCTTTGACACAGCAAGCCAGCTTCGCAATGGCCTTCAGAATGCATCCGGGGTAAATGTTTCGACGCAGACTATTCGGCCAAGGTTGCTCGAAGGTGGTCTCCGACCAGGCACGATATGAATGGACCATGAATCACGTTGGATGGACCAGAGAAGATTGGCGACCTGTCCTTTTTACAGATGAGTCAAGGTACTGCCTAGAAGACAATACAGATAGGCATTCTAGGGTATGGAGAAGACCAGGAGAGCGATTTGAGTAGGATATTATGACCCATTAGACAATATTATATATACTATGCTTTATTTTAAAAAATGTTCCATTAAAAAAAACTGGATATGAATGAATTGGGGGCGCGGTGGCTCAGTTGGTAGAGGTGCAGGCTGCAAGCCGAGAGGTCCTCGGTTCGAATCCCACCTGCGGCAACCGCGTTGTGTCCTTGGGCAAGACACTTCACCCCGATTGCCTACATGGGGACACGATGACGCTGTGTACTGTGGCGTACTGCACGTCGATGGTGCGCATGTCTTCAACCAATCTAACCCTGCCTGTGCTGCGGTGCAGAGTTCAGAGTTACGATGTTGGAGAGCTGACAGCTGCTCGTCGTTGCTCGGTGGTTCTCTCCGGGTACTCCGGCTTCCTCCACCCGTAAAACTGTCACGGTCACGATTAGCCATTGTGCATAAGTATGTGACCTTAAACACCAATAAATAATAATAATAATAAATAATATGAATGAATTATGTTGTGAATGGATATGTTTGTTCACTTTAGGAGAAAATTGTCGGGCATTTTTTTTTCCGCTCAATATTGGTCACCCACTCCCATTCATAAGTTAGTTTTGTATCCAATATTTTTATATTAAGGGGTAGGTGGGGGGGGGGTTAGTTTTGTTAATAATGCTTCTAAATGTGCTTTTTATGATCAATTGGTCGCATTTTGGTTGTTTGGGAAACAAAAGATGCCATAACAGTGAAAAAGGGAAAAAATGCATCAATTTGTTCGCACATTTTTTTGGCTCTTGCCCACCCACCCACTCCCCACCTATGTTTATGCAGTTGTTTTCCGCCCACCCCCTGCTCAAATTAATAAAAAAAAACGAAGCAATATTTTTTGGATGTGTGCCGTTTTCATTCTGAAACAAGTGATATATCCTTTATGTAATTTGCTGATACACAATCGTATAAATGATAACTAAATATTGATTAATGAGCGAATTCCGGCTTTTCCTCGGTGTTTGTGTGTGTGCGGGGGGAGGAGGATTTTCAGGCAGACCAAAACAGATTTTCGACAGATTTCACATTTTTATCATTTTGGCCTTCGACACGGGGTAATTATCGATATATTTTGTCTAAAAAGATATGTTTTATCAAAATATTATTAACTTTCCTCCTATTTTGCAAACTTCTACCAACAAAAAGCCTCAACATTTTCTCGACGAACCAAATATTTTCCGACAAAATTTTTGGTGGGAGGTCCGCCCTCTGTATCTACGTCACAGACTTCCAAAATGAATTTAGCACTCAACCAGTTGAAGGAAATATTACATATATATATAGGTCTGAAAAATATTGATGTCCTTCATCTTCATTAAATATATATTGTTTGAACTGAAACCGCTGAAGGCGAAAGAAGTTCTTGTTCCGAAGACACATAAAATATTCATGGGTATAACCCTTTGAACCCAAGCGGCCGTTTTTCCGGCCAGCAGCATGATACGTCATAACGTCATTAAATAGGATGGCTGTTGAGTAAATGTGTGGGGAAGACCAATCAATATTTTCAACGCGCAGTCCTTGAGGCTGCACGTTGAAAATATTGATTGGTCAACCCCAAATAATAAATATGGACTCTTCCAATTGCCGCCATTGAACTGGCATGGAAGATACCATTAGAGTTCAAAGGGTTAATTATACTATTCTACTATATACACGCTAAAAACTAAAGTGTTAAAAACTGCACTTGAAGTGCTGTATTTAACACTTACAAAGTGCTGAACTAGCACTCTGTTCAAGTGTAGATATCCCAGAACTTGACAGGTGTTACAATAATACCACTTGACAAGTGTAATGTCGCGACAATTGAAAGGAAACAACGCAGATGACGCGGATCAGGCTCGAACTCCCGAGCCTGATCCGCGTCATCTGCGTTGTGTCCTTTTAATTATATACCCACCAAGCGCAAATCAAATTATGGACGATTTTGGAAGAACCACCAATGCTAGACACGTGGGAAGTGCCATCCATTCAAGTTTCAGATGTCTGACGATTGTAATGTCTAAGTGCTTAAAGCATTGCACTTTGAGTGTTAAAATCAAACCCTAAGAGTTAGAATGGGTTTAACACCTTGAAAGTGTCAGTTTTAACACTTTTGGTTTTAGTGTGTATATATGTACACATAAACATATGGCTATTGGTGATATATATAAGGTCTATATTCTGATAAAACAAATCTGTTTCAAGTGTGCTGGATCTGAGAGATGCAATAGCCTAAAGCGAAAGAAATTCGTCTAAATAAAGCTCAAGCAGCACAGGAAAAAACATTTTTCACCAAGCTTTCGGTCTGATGCAGCCCTTCTTCAGAGTACAGACACAACAAGAAAAAATACACACAGACGACAACGAAAGAAATGAAATGTGGCGATAAAAGTTCTCGTAAGCCAAATTCTGACTGAACGGGTGTGTAATACAACCCAAAAAGAAAAGAAACCGGGGTGAAAATAGAAAGCAAAAGGTAAAAAAAAAATACTGTTAGACAAATTCTGAAAAGTATTCCAGAAAGTCCTAACTCCAGGTAGAACCCAATTTTAATATACCCTTCGAAAATTAAAAGGAACTGGAATTTTAGAAATGTCAAGATACTTCCATGTATTACATGAAAGTAAGATAACAGGATGATTTAAACAAATTTCTTTGCAGTCCGTCTCCTTAAAATGCACCAAGTAGCCCGTTAGGAGGATATTTTAGAGTCTGGTGTTTTTTCTAGCTGGTGCGAAACGACGTGGGGATGTGCTGGGACTGCCCCCGTAATGGGATAGTGCCACTAAAGGCTTTTTATTCACTGTTATGCAGAGAAGCGACTAAGTAAAACTTGCATCTACAAGACCATATATATCTTTTTCAGACAAAATAGTACAAAAGAAGATTATTTTCTCTCCCCACTTTACGTGAAACATACGCGTGTCACTGGTGAGACAGCAGGGTGGGATATTTCTATCCCACCCACCCCACGTGATATACTCATTTGCATATTTTATTAGGTCGCATGAACTATTTCATCATCGACTGCACAGTCGTAAATAAACAAAATGGCTTCACGATTGTGTTCGTTTATTACCTATTTATCTGTTCCTTGTTGATATAGACTCAATATTTATTTATTATTCAAATATTAAACTTGATTTGTTTCAATCCCATATTTCTGTTCAGATTTAATAATATCACTGCGCGAATTCATCGATCGATCAATAATCTCACAATGCCCTTTACATTAGAGTTTGACAAATTTATTAACCCCTCAACGGACAGTGTTATAAATCAATTTTTTGTATATACCTATGGTATATACCTAACTTTTGTGTGATCTTTCCGATGAAATTGTTCATTTTTCGAAAGGGCTACAACTTGATAAATTGGGTATGTCAGCACGTGACCGCCAATTATCTATAATGACGTAATCCTCGTGTGTGTGGGAGAAAAATCATCCTCGATGAGTCTGAAGGTGGGAATGGGGAAATCTCACCCTCGGGGCAAGGTATTTGAACCAGACCCTCGGGTCTGGTTCAAATATCCTGCCCCTCGGGTGAGATTTCCCCATCCCACCTCCAGGCTCATCAGGGATCATAATAATCCTCGGGTGATGTGAGGGTGGGATGGAGAACTCTCACCCAAGGGGAAAGATATTTGATCCAGACACAAGGCTTGCCGTGTGTCTGGGTAAAATATCTTTTTCCGAGGGTGAGATTTCCCTATCCCACCTCACACCACTCAATGATGATTTTCTCCCAGCAAACCCCACATGACGTCACCGAAAACAAAATACCGCTCGTTTAATTAAACTTTACCGTTATATTAATGGATCACAGAGGAGAATGAATTGCAGATTCGGAAAAAGTGTCGAAAAGTTGCATTATTATACGAAAATGGTCAGTAAATCGTAGACGGGCTGCCATGTTGAAGCTGACACTCCAGTGACGTCACTTTTAAAGTTATGGATTTCGATGACGTCATGTGGCGTGTGGTGGAGAAAAAATCATCCTTGGGTAGCTTTGGGAGGATGGTAGCTGTATTAATGAAAACTAATCGGGAGCATGGCCCTGTTTACAATATATAAACGATAATGAAATAGTCTGGTTTTTACTAAATATTCAACTGAAGATGGTCTTGTGGGTGTATAAGATAGATCAGTTTTACCCGTATGTTTCACACGGGGCAATCGTATTCTAATAGGTAGATGGCAGGAGAAATCATATATCAAAGCTAGTTCTTACCTCTTCTTCAATCTTATCAGCCTATAGTGTCACTTCTCAAAATTCATGAATGTTCTCTGATCTCTGTCGGTTATCTTCTCACTTCACAAGTTTACACGCGCAATGATCAGTTTGGTCGCTGTCGGAAGATCGGTGGAGTATGTTGATAGCTAAAGACATTGCGTTGTTCAATATTTATCAATCTAAATACTTACCAGTGCCGTGAGAAACTCGATATAATATCAAATATTTGCTTAATGTATATTGGATCGATGGTATTTGCCATTTAATTCACATGTATGTAGTCCTAGGGCTTGCATTCCATGATACAGGGAATCGTTGGTACTGCGTTAATAACTGTAATTGCTGGACATTTTATTTCGTCTGTGGACTTGTTGATTTTTCTGTTTCTTCGCTTTTACACGGCATTGCATATTAATTCACTAGATAGCTTCTCCATGAAACCAACTGCAAACGCCAATAAATGGACGCAATTCTCAACTCATACTTACCTTAAATTTTCTAACAATTTTGGAACTAAATCATGAAAAGACGTTGTATGTGTTGTGGCTTTATTTATTTATTCATTTATTTATTTATTTATTTATTTATTTATTTATTTATTTATTTCTTTATTTATTTATTTATTTATTTATTGAGGGTTAACGACACTTTCGACAGCTTGTGTTGGGCAGTTGACGGGTGGAGGAAGCCGCAATACCCGGAGAGAACCACGGACAACGGCGAACAGCTGTCAGACTCCCCAACGTACTAACTACACACAAACAGGGTTAGCATTGGTTGAAGACAAATGCACCATCGACGTGCAGTACGCCTTAGTACATAGCGCCACAGTGCCCCATGTGGACAATCGGGATAAAGAACCTTGCCCAAGAGCACAACGCAGTTACCCCTGCCGGGGATCGGAGTAAACCTTTCGGTCCAATGCAGTAACCAATGAGCCAGTGTGCTCCCTGAAACTGTAAAGGCCAATAAATGGACCAGTTACTCTCAACTCGCACTAATGTTAAATTTTCTAAGAAATTTGGAACAGAATCATCAAAAGACTTTGTCTGAGTAGTGATTGTAATTTTACCGTATACCCTGAAAGTGACTGTAACTGCCCACCTACACTTACAACTAGAAGTCCTGTCATGAACTGTGCGCTTATCTAGGCTTAATTGTGCGTAGGAATTGCGCGCAATTGCCAAATCGAATGGCATCCAAAGCACGGCAGGTTCTCCTGGTCACTCATTGCAAATACAGGTAATGTTTCTGCCAATGGACCTCCGGGTTACCCGGAGGTCCATTGGCTGAAACATTGCTTGTGCACAGCCCATATGTTCAGAATTTGATAGCCTTACTATGGTCATAAAGCGTAGATTAACGCGCAGATGGACGTGTTATTTGTTGACATTTCATGACAGGACTTCTGGTTTTAACTGTACAATCATTAAAAAAAAAGTTTATCTCTTTTTGCTTAATATGTATAGCACCTGATTTCTAATAAATTAAAGACATTTCATTTTTTACCTCAAAACATAACTTATGACCCCTCATTGGAAGGAGCTCCAGTGAGCTCGTTCCAATGAGGGGTCCTAATCTACTTTAGCGAGAGTACAAAAAAGAGAATAAAATTTGAATGACGATTTTTATAAACAAAAAGGCTTGGTTTTGGCCGTAACGTTACGTAAAAGGTTAAACTATAACAAATCAGCTTATATAAGCATCAGCTTGCTGCTGAATCCATTTCCAACTCATATTCTCTGTTTATGTGTTGTAATGCATGTTTTGTGCTTTTATATATTTTTGGAAATAAAATAATGACATATTAACAATAGGCGTAGAACTATATCGTGTGTGTAATTGCTGTTTTCACTCAAACACTGACGTTACATGCCTTTGACGTTTTGAGATGCAAATGTTATCAAAACTCTGTCATATTAGTGATTAATGACCCTTCTAAAATGAATTATCAGTATTTCGAACTGCCAAATATGCAAACCTCAAATATAACCAAAAGTTCTAAATAATAAGAATAAAATCGCCGCCGTATGATTGGACAATATTTGAAATGACGATGTCCGTTTCGAACTTATTCCGTCAATGGAGTGATTTGCAAACCGCATGGTTTTTGTTAATTTTTCACACGCGTAGCCGACGGTGTTCCGAATGAAGTGTTTTTCAAATTACAAATCGGGTTTATGATTTGACCAAATACGGAGGGGCCTCGACCTTTATCTGGTATTATTGATAATTTGTCAAGTGAAGTCATGGGGTACACGAGATGTTTATTTACTAACTTGTATCGTTAAAATTGGTATTGTTCATTTCACGATGTGGGTTTTGAGCTCTTAGTAGGATCTTATTGGAACACATACGTTTTTGTGATGAACTTACCATAGCATGTCTGAGGCCTGCAGCTCGGAACGTATGTTCCACCTCGAATCTTCGCGTCTCGGTTGAACATAAGCTCCGTGCCGCAAGCCTCAGACCATGTCACCTTCAATTCATCACAATAACTTATAATGTTCCAATAAGACTAAAATTCTCCTCCTCTTATCTGATTGGACGAGAGCTCGTTTAGTATATTCTGTGTTTACGGCTCAAGTGGCAAATGTTACCGTCTGACGTCACAATGCGAAATATTTGAAATGACGTCACCCGTTTCGTAATTGCTTCATCAACGGAGTGACTAGCAAGTTTCTTCATTTTTCTGCATGTGCAGCAGACGGTGTTCCGGATGAAGTGTTGTTTAAATTACAAACGATTTACGATTTGAACTAAGATGGAATGAGTTTATCTGGTTTATTGATTATTTATCCAATGCCGTCGTGGATACACGAGAGGTTTATTTACTAAACCTGTGATCGTCAAAAGTTGCCTTGAACAAGGCAACTTTTAACGATCACAAGTTTAGTAAATAAGCCTCTCGTGTTTCACGATATAGGTTTTGGGATAATGGGTAGTGTCTATTGGAACATATACGTCATTGTGATGAATTGACGATAACATGGTCTGAGGTTTGCGGCTCGGAGCTTATGTTCACTGGGCTCCCTGAAACTGTAAAGGTCAATAAATGGACCAGTTACTCTCAACTCGCACTAATGTTAAATTTTCTAAGGAATTTGGAACTGAATCATCAAGAGACTTTGTCTGTGTAGTGATTGTAATTTTACCGTATACCCTGAAGTGACTGTAACTGCCTATCTGCAGTTAAAACTAGAAGTCCTGTCATGAACTGTGCGCTTATCTAGGCTTAATTGCGCGTAGGAATTGGGCGCAATTGCCATATCGAATGGCATCCAAAGCACGGCACGTTCTCCTGGTCAGAAGCTTCTCGTCACGGTTGAACATAAGCTCTGAGCCGCAAACCTCGGACCATGTTACCGTCAATTCATCGCAATAACTTATAATATTGTTGTGAATTTATTTTTGAAATCTCACGGCTACTGTGCTCTTCTAAAGGACAAAAATAATTCCAACATGTTGAAGTCTTATTCTATATGACAAATATTTATACCATGATTATCTATTCTACTATATTAGATGTCACGTGACTTTCCCGCGTTCTGATTGGTTGAACAGAAACACCCTTTTTTCCGATAGTTCGTCAGCGAAATCACACAGACCTATTATCATTTTTGAAAAAAGAATAGTGCACGGTAATAGTGCACGGTTATAAGTAGTAACATTCGAATTCGCTTAGAAAATTCCATTGAAGCGTAAATACTTTACAAGACATCTCGTCCCATATACATTATTACATTTAGTTTGGAGAAATAAAAATATGTGTATCGAAAGTGATGTTTGTAGTAATGTTGGGGGGCGGGGAGGGGGTTAATGGAATAATGGTATTGTGTTTCTAGGGGTTTTGATTCTCTACCTCTCTATCCCAGAACTATGAGTGGCAGAATTAACTTAGTTTACCCGTTTAAACCCTGAACCATTTTCTTTTCTCTTTGGCTGTGAATAAGAATATTATATTGCATGTATTGCATATATGACCGATAAAGACCCCCCCCCCCCCCCCCCCCCACACACACACACACACACACACACATCTAATATAATAAATATAGCATGACTTTTCGTTGACTATGGCAAAATAGTGGTCCTCGAGGAGAGAATAGTCCCTCCGCTACGCGTCGGGACTATCCTCTCCTCGAGGACCACTATTTTGCCATAGTCAACTCAAAGCCATGCTATATTTATTAAATACATAAAAGGCCTATGACATAAATTTTAGCTTTAAAAACCAACCGTGGTGAACACATGTGTCTGTGGTGAACACACGAGCAATGGGATTTTAATAGTTAAAATTTACACCTACAGTGGAACTTCATAGAAGCTGACGTTTGGTGACCTCGACCTGAATGCAAACTTGTCTAAATTTATCGCTCGTCGCCTCGCGAAGACTGAAATGAAACTGACAATTATTTTTTTACGTTTTAAATGAGTTTATTCCATAAGATACCAAATATTAACAAACATGCGTTGGCTCCTGTTCATAAAGCATCAATGACTCGAAATAGTATGTTATTATGTTATTAAAATGGAAAAGGTCCCGCGATTTGCGCGCTTCTTTTTCCATTTCGTTTCGACGATAAAATTGACAGCGGAAGTACCGCCCATCGGTGCTCATGTAAACAAAACAGATTTGCACGTGTGAATATTGTATTATTTAACATTTAAACTCTCAATAATCTGACTATCATGGTAGAAATAAAATATACCCAAAGTAGCTTGGTGTACCAAATGTTCACCACTCGTGTGAAGATTTGGTACATCAAGCTACTATGGGTATCTTCTATATGTAATAAAATACTATTGAGAAATTCTATTAAAATCTGGCAACTGTTAAAAATTATGCGATAGTTCCGAAAAATACTGTTTAACCTTTTGAACTCAATGGCAGCAATTAGAAGAGTCCCTATTCATTATTTGGGGTACATCAATCAATATTTTGAACATGCAGCCTCGGAGTTGCATGTAGAAAATATTGATTTGTCTACCCCACACATTTACTGAACAGCAATCCTATATGACGTTATGACGTATCATGTTCCTTGTCGAAAAGCGGCCGCTTGGGTACAAAGGGTTAAAATTAAACCTTGAAATAAATCTCCTGTGACGCTCGTGAAGACGCTGACGAAGACAGTGACGACAACATTGATACAGGGATACCTCCCCCCCCCCCCCCCACTATACGTGAAACATACGCGTGTCCCGGGTGAGACAGCAGGGTGGTATATATTTCTAACCCCCTCCCCCTAACCCCACCCCACGTGACATACTCATTTGCATATTTTATTAGGTCGTCGGGACTATTTCATCATCGCCTGCACAATTGTAAATAAACAAAATGGCTTCACGATTTCCCGCATGTAATCCACGTGCCATTCAAAATCAACAATGTTAATAATATCACTGCGCGAATTTATCGTTCGATCAATAATCTCACAATGCCCTTTACATTAGAGTTTGACACGCGCAAATTCATTAACCCCTTAACGGACAGTGTTACAAATCAATTTTTTAGTATATACCTATGGAATATACCTAACTTTTGTACGATCTTTCCGATGAAATTGTTCGTTTTTCGAAAGGACTACGACTTGATAAATTGGGTATGTCAGCACGTGACCGCCAATTATCTACAATGACGTAATCATCGTATGGGGGAGAAAAATCATCCTCGATGAGTCTGAAGGTGGGAATGGGGATATATCAGCCGAGAGGCAAGATATTTGAACCAAACCCTCGGCAAGCCTCGTCGTAATGTCAGGGGCGGGCTTAACGGTGGAAATATCACAGTTGGGACGATACGCCTAGCAGTTGCACACGGGGACTTTTTTTCTTTTTTTTATTGGGGTTTAACGACACCTCGTGTCGGACAGTTTTACGGCCGAAGGAAGCTGGAGTACCCGAAGATAACCACATAGCAGCGGCGAGCAATTGTTAGACTCCCCAAGGTACTAACTTCACACACTCAGTGTTAGTATTGGTTGAAGACAAGTGCACCATTGACATGCTGTATGCATTAGTACACAATGTCCTAACGCAAGTTACTTCTGGTTGGGACTGAACGGTAGACCTTTCGCTTTGAAGTCCAATGCCGCGACCACCGAACCACCGCGCTCCCTATCGTGACTGGTGCTCCTCTAAATGGTATCTTGGTGGTGGAGCGTTGAATTGCTAGATGTAGCTTATAGTGGTAACAGATGTAGCTGCATAACTTACAGGAGGCGGGAAAGCGACCTCGCAATTGCAATTTCATACACACTAAAAACTAAAGTGTTAAAACTGACACTTTCAAGGTGTTAAACCCATTCTCACTCTTAGGGTTTGATGTTAAGACTCAAAGTGCAATGCTTTAAGCACTTAGACATTACAATCGTCAGACATCTGAAACTTGAATGAATGGCACTTCCCATGTGTCTAGCATTGGTGGTTCTTCCAGAATCGTCCATCATTAGATTTGCGCTTGGTGGGTACATAATTAAAAGGACACAACGCAGATGACGCGGATCAGGCTCGAGAGTTCGAGCCTGATCCGCGTCATCTGCGTTGATTCCTTTTAAGTGTCGCGACATTACACTTGTCAAGTGGTATTATTGTAACACCTGTCAAGTTCTGAGATATCTACACTTGAACAAAGTGCTAGTTCAGCACTTAGTAAGTGTTAAATACAGCACTTCAAGTGTAGTTTTTAACACTTTAGTTTTTAGCGTGTAGGGGAAATTCTGAAGCCTTTTGTTGGAACAGTTTGGTAAACCTGAACAACTATTATTGTTATTTTGACTAATACATGCGTTTTAGGCTGGATTTTGCCCGGCTTATCCCTTATGCCCACCAACACGGTAGCAATTTACTGAATTTAGCTGCCCAATCTGAGATTTGTCGTAACATTTTGTTTGTCTATCGGGACGTTTTAAGCTTGCCATAACCCCATCGAAAACCTATCTATGCCCCATCTAATTCTTTCATCGAGAGTTTTGACTGCAGTGTTGCTGATCACGGCATTTCTCCATTCCTCATATTTTGGGATTCACCGTCTCTTCAAGGAATAGTAGGTGATACTATGTCACTGGATATCAAATGATCTTGTAGAACTGCACACCTCTCAACGTTCACCTTGCTGTATAAATCTCTATGTCTCCCGTGATAAGTTAAACTGTCTGACACCCAACTGCCACTCCTGTAATCGTAGTCTTTACGGCAACAGCTAATGCGAATAGCATACGACACAGGTGTTCATGAATAATAATTTCCCCCCTTTTGTCCCCAAAACATAGCTTTAACACCTCATAATAATACAATGTTAACGTCCAGAATCCACCGCACTATTACCCCGTATCACAGGTGTTCACACGCTTTGTTCATTCTATGACATTCTCAGCTCAACTCAACGGAGTATAGTGCCAGTGCTCCACAGACAAGCACACAAGGCAAGCACCTCAACAGGTCCCTATTTGACACCTAGGTACAGAGAATACTGGTGAACATTCCCAACGTTCACAGCTGGCATGTGATGCAACGTCGCAGAATCACACATTCAAACTTCGCTGATCGCACACCAGCCACTACTACGGGAAGTACCCGAATCAATCGCCGAATGGTCACCCATCCAAGGATTAACCGGGCTTGACGTTACTTAACTTCGGTGATCTGACGAGAACCGGTCTCGCTTCGCCAGTGCTCCCCATTGGAAGGAGCTGAACGAGCTCGTACCAACGAAATGTCAAAATCTATAGTTCTGAAACAAAATAATTAAACAATAACATGATTTTGGAGGGCACTATGGTTCATTAGCGGCCCTGCAGCAATGATGAGCAGCCCGGGGGTTTATTAAAGGCCCGCGACGGGGGGGGGGGGGGGGGGGGGGCTGTTCATCATTGCTGCAGGGCCGCTAATGAATCATGGTGCCTGACAACAATCATGTTATTACTATTATTACCAGGCCGTTGTAACGAACGAACGATGATTTTATCAGTATACTTACAGTGCGACCGATTCACTGTGCAATGAAACATCTGATAGTGCTTCATTTCAGCACAGAAATAGTCACTAAAGTCGGTTCGATATTTCTGTTTCGATCGTGCGTTCGACTTCAGTTCAGAAATACAAAGGGACGTCATCCGAATGGGAGTAATACATTGGACCATGGAATCTAAAAATAGCCGGGCCGAAGAGAAATGATTTCGCGCGCCGAAGGCGCGCTGGGACGGGATAGGGGACAAGCCCCTTTCGACCCTCGGTAGCTGTATATGATGGCTGTCACATGTCTAGGCGTGTTGAAGGAGGAAAAGGATCCGGTACTCAGCAGGTGTCTCCAGTTGTGGGTAGGCGGTCTCGTTGACTGAAGTCGGTTGGACCCTCGGGTGAGGACCAGTGTGGGAGGTTGGGTCCTCTCACAAAGGTACTACCTCTCCCCGAGGGTGCAGTCGATCTGGATTTTCGGGCAAGTATAGTCTGCCGCTTCGAGGATGATAGTGAGTCATGGCCATCACTGGCAAGTATAATCTGCCCCAGGCTGTCTCTGTTATGTTATAGTCGGACTCTTTGAAGGAAAACAACAACGACCCCTTTCGGGGCCACCAAGAAGAAGACCCGAACTTCCCTGGTTCGGGGGCAGGCCTGCATTGTAATCCTAGTGGGTTGGGCCAAAAAGATGCGCAATGCGCTTACAAAAATGGGCAGAGGCGGGACGCAGGACCAACGCTCGCCTCCCTTAAAGTGGTTGACCACTTTTAGGGATGGAGCGGAGGATGTTCAGGAACCAAGGGGGTGACTGTTTCCATAACGGTTAGACTGTCTGTAGCGGTTATTGGGGTGCTGATCAAAAAACATCTTCTGTGTACCTGCTTAAAAGAAGAAGGTAGAATTAGTTTTCATTGGAATAAGTAAACTGTAAAGATAAAAGTAGAACCCCTTTAGTTGCGTGTCTTTGTGGTGTCTGCTGTGTGTGTGTGGGGGGGGGGGGGGGGGAGAGTATGGAATGCACGAATCTTTACATTCGTAAGGGCAGTAACATACTCTCGTGTGGTATTGTGCTGTGTGTGTGTGCTTGTCGCTATGGGGGAGAGTATGAAATGCACGAATCTTTACATTCGTAAGAGCAGTAACATACTCTTGTGCTTGGGACCCCAGTCATTCCCTATTTATTATTTAATTTTAAGGTGCCAGGGATCGCGAGCGTTTTAAGTGGGCTGAACTTCCTAGTTTGCAGCGGGACGGTAACAGGTCTAGCACACTAGACCACACCCGAGGGTGTTTCTTTCCTGTTGTGTCCTTCGCTGGAAGTGGCCTTATTTAGGTTAGTTAAGGTTTATTAGAAGTTGAGGATGCCGGGGATCGCGATCGTTTAATGCGGGTTGAGCTTCCGAGGCTGTCAGCGGGAGAGCAAGGCTATTTATACCATTATCGCCCGCGGCCCGGCTCCGTCGAATGACGTCACTGAAATTATGGAGTTTTAACGGGCCTCCAAACTTATGTTAATCGACTAGTAACTAATAGATTGAGTGGTAATAATATATAATAAAAAAGAATATTGAACGAGGATTTCTGTGAATAGGTGCTTGGGAGTTTGTGCCGTTACGTTACAGTTAAATTGTAAATATCTGAAATACTAACAGAGGCGTGTACATAAACAGCGGAGACAAACTTTTATCGGAAAGAACACACTTAGCCTTTTAGGTTTTGCCTTTGAAAAAATGGCATCGAAGAGTCAAATATTAACTTGTCATGGAAGTCTCCATTCCTATTGTAGGCGAATCAATATTAGTAGGGCTGCGTGTTAACTCTTTACCTAACACGAAAAGCAGACGACACTTGCAAACAAAATTCTTGAATAACTAATTTTTTTATTTTTTGTCTCAAAAACATAGGTTATGACTCCTCATTGGAACGAGCTCAACTAGCTCGTTCCAAAGAGGGGTCATAATCTATGTTTTTTGAGACAAAAAATGAAAAACATAATGAAAATTAATTTGTGATTTTTGTGAATAGCGCTGGCCGGTTTTGGCCGTTACGTTGGGTAAAGGGTTAAAGATTTTAGTTGCTCTACTAGTCACGACCTATGGACAGCCATCTGGTGTAAGGATACCAAATCAAATATCATTTCCTGGCTTCTTCTGGAACAAAAAGATGGAAATAGCAAATTATTCGGCGGGTTTTTTCTCGTTACATTTTCGAAAAAAGTTCCGGCAGGTGGTTGCCAGTTCTTTCATAGTATTCTTAAAGGAAATAGTTTGAGGTGTACATTGTGTGAAGTTCCTTTTCTAGATGGACAGTGAGTTGTATATACACTGCAATTTTTTTTTTTTTTTTTATTTGGGTTTAACGACACAATAACAGCCAGGGTCATATCATGTCGGGTGACAGATTACGGGTGGAGGAAGCCGGAGTACCGGAGAGAACCACCGAGCAACGACGAGCAGCTGTCAGCTCCCCAACATCGTAACTCTGAACTCTGCACCGCGGCACAGGGAGGGTTAGATTGGTTGAAGACATGTGCACCATCGACGTGCAGTACACCTTAGTACACAGCGTCATCGTGCCCCCATGTAGGCAAGCGGGGTGAAGTGTCTTGCCCAAGGACACAACGCGGTTGCCGCAGGTGGGATTCGAACCGAGGGCCTCTCGGCTTGCAGCCTGCACCTCTACTTACTGAGCCACCGCGCCCCCATAAACACTGCAAATAAAGTTTCATGTCATTTCATTTGTAAGTGACCTACGTCACGGTTACCATTTGCTCCTCTCGCAAAAGGGTGCTGGTATCGCGATATCCGAGACAGGATTTGGCAAATACCCGACTAAAAGGTTGAGAATTAAAATCTGGAAAGTATACCTCTTGACCCGTATTTCGCATATTGACAGAAGACATGTGTTTAAGTTGTCTTATCTACAGCAATCTGAAATAAGTGTATGCTTTACGGCCTGTCATAAACATTGTCATACAATGTAAACACTTGCGAGTAACACCATGAACACCAATAATTGCTCCACGTAACATACTTAAAGATAAAATTAATGTTTTCTTAACTATTTTATTGCCAGGATCTTCTTTTCAATGAAGATGAATGTTTGGTGGGATTTTAACTTGCCTGACGACATGCTGTTCTGATTCACTATGTTGGGATGGGTTCTCTGAGCGCTTTCTAACACTGAGTCGCACAACAGTATCTTCCCGAGTTTAATAGATGAAGTTCTGTAGAACTCGGAGACCGACTAATCTGTCTTGGAGTCAAAAAAGCTAACTATACTTTTAAACCTGCAGCCGTGCAGACTAACTTTTCTTGTGTTCACGTTATCGCCTGCCATTTTATCTAATAGCATTAAAAATTATGATTTGGCACAAAAAATCTTCGTTGACTAAAAATTTTGGCACCAAAAAGTTACTTCTGCTTGTGAAGGAAAGCGATTGTGGACGATCGACGACGAAACAGAAAATAGACAATAGTTCACTGCTCGGATTCGAGTACGATTTTTATCCTCGAATGGGGTGGGCGAGGACTATTTCACGAGGAGTTAGCCTCGTGCAATAGTCCTCGAGCACCCCATTCGAGGATAAAATCGTACTCGAATCCGAGGAGTAAACTGTTGTGTTTATTTATTCTCTCCTTATTTGTTTTCCCCAAACAATCCCTTAGAGTTAATTCCGTGGTTACTTTCAAAACAATTTTTAAAAAATAGTCCCCCGTCCGGGACGACCCGCGTTGTTTCCTTGGGCTAGGCACTTTATCCCGGTTGCCAACATGGGAGCACGATGACGCCGTGTACTAAGGCGTTCTGCACGTCGATGGAGCACCTGTCCTCAACCGCTGTAGCCCTGCTTGAGCAGAGCTTGAACAGAGTAAGAATGTTGAGGAGCTGACAGTTGCTCGTCGATGCTCGACTTCTTCCAGCCGTAAAACTGTCACGGTCACGATTAGCCATTGTGCATAAGTACGTGACCTTACACTCCAATAAATAAATAAATAAAAAATAGTCCGTCATCACTGAGAGAGGAATACGATGCTGGGAGCAGAATACCATTTTCGGCGAGTGTGAGTGGGAATACGAGATTTGTTTTGGGGGAAAAACGAATGAAAATAAAATAAAAAATGTTATTAATTCTCTTGTCTGTCAATAAGGTGTTGGAAAAAGTGTTAGGGCAAACTTTCTACGTTAATTGTCAGTGAGTGATAATGAGACATAACCTTTTCAATAAACCTTTCTACAAATGCAGCATTTACTTAGATGAATACTGCATACCGTCGCGAGTCGTATTTCGTATTTTAAATATCATTTTTTTTCAAATTTTTCAAAAAATTTCAACAAAACCATATCATGTGACCCCTCGTTGGAACGAGCTCGACGAGCTCGTTCCATCGAGGGGGTCACATGATATGGTTTTGTTGAAAGTTTTTGAACAATAATATTTTTTCAACTGCTGAATTTGCATATTACGCGGGTCGGGTGCGGCCGATTCGTTGGGTAAAGGGTTAAATACTGTTTTTTTTTAAAGACTCGCAGCCCGCATAACCCAAAGGATTAAAAGTAATTTGTTGATTTATCTGCTATTATCTTAGCGCAACAACAAGTTTACATACAGACATCAATGAGTCTGGCCATTACTTAAATTTATTTATTTATTTATTGGTGTTTTTGAGGCCACATATTTCTGCACAATGGCTAACCATGACCGTGACAGTTTTACGGGTGGAGGAAGCCGGTGTACCCGAAGAGAACCACCGAGCAACGGCGAGCAACTGTCAGCTCCCCAACGTACCAACTCCACACAAGCAGGGTTAGCATTGGTTGAAGACAGGTGCACCATCGACATGCAGTACGCCTTAGTACACAACGTCACCGTGCCCCACGTGGGCAATGGGGGTGAACTGTCTTGCCCAAGGACACAACGCGGTTGCCGCAGGTGGGATTCGCACCGAGGACCTCTCGGATTGCAGCCTGCACCTCTACCAACTGATCCACCGCGCCCCCAGTACTTAAATAAGTCGCATATAGATATTATATAACTAAGGTTATCTCCCTTTCACCTACCGATGATTTCGTCAGAACTTTCGAGTTCTGTTGATTCTTTCGTGAGCAATTGTCCGTTCACTTTTGAAATATCTGCTACTTCATTTTTTTAAAACGAGGTCACTTTATTTGTAACAGACAGACAAGGAAGCCCCCTTCCATTAGCGTCATGTAAAGTACTTTGTTGGCATTAAAATATTCAGAATGTGGCTCCAGACATTTCCAGACAAGCATGAACACTATGGTCAGCGTTCCTTTATAAACATGCCAACGTTAGTTTGAGCGTGGAAAGGGTTTTCAGTCGAAGTTATAACAGATCATTTGTGTGTGAATGTATGTGTGTGGGAGTTTGTGTATGACTGAGTGTTTTGTCGTGTGAGTGAGTGTGGGTTATTATATGTGTGCGAATGAGAGTGATAGTGTGAGTGAGGTGGTGGTATGTGTTTGTAGGAATGAGTGGGGTATACCGGAGAGGTTTGTGTGTGTGAACTAGAGTACTAGATCAAAATGTTCCACCTCATAATTTCATACCTGCTTTCGCTGATATAAAAACAGGAGGGTGGGAATTAGGTGTATGCAAAAGAATAATAGGATACCTCGGTCTGAACAGAACTTGTGTGGGGATGGCAGATGTGTGTGTATGTGTGACGGGGAAAGTCTTTCCGCCTTTGTTAGAACCAAGACAATAGTGTTTGGGCTCAGACAAAGATTTCCAGATTTCCTTGTTTATTTCTGAGGCCACGCACAAAAAACCAATGGTTAGGGTTTGTCTCAAGGTTTTTTTGTTTTTTTTTGGGGGGGGGGGGGGGGGAGGGGGGGGCTGGCTTGTCACCGAGAAGAAATATAAAAAAGTAAGTCCCCAAAACTGGGGGTTAAACGAGACTGATGGTATATGTGAGTGCTTAGGTTGGTATGCCTCCCCGACTTTTTGATACCCAGACAATAATGTCTGCGTACATACAAGGATTTCCTTTCTTTTTTCCTGGCGCTCACAGAAAACAGTGGGGTGGGGATTGTCTTCCCGGACTTTGTGAGTAATTGTTTGTTACCGAGAACAAAAAGAAAAAAACAAAGCCCCCCCCCCCCCCCCCCCCCACACACACACACACACACACACACAATAACGGCTAAGTAAGACTGTGTGTGTGCGTGGATGTGTTTGTGTGTGTTAAGGAGAAAGGGTTTGCACGTGTTCAATGACCCGTGGCCTCAGAGAGAAGAGAAAACACTAACCTTCAAACCTATCAAAACTAAACCTATACCAGTATTGACAGGAGCGAGGAGGCTCAGTGATTACTGCATTGAACTTCAAACCAAGAGGTCCACGATTCGATCCGCGACAGAAGTAACTGCGTTGTGTCCTTGCGCATGACACGTAATCCCGATTGCCTACGTGGGGGCACGGTGGCGCTGTGTACTAAGGCGTAATGCACGTCGATGGTGTACCTGTCTTCAACCAATGCTAACCATGCTTGCGTGGAGTTAGTACGTTGGGGAATTTGACAGTTGTTTGCCGTTGAACGGTGGATACTCGGGCTTCCCCACACCCTCCCCCTCCTTGTCCGATACAAGGTGACCCCGGCTGCCGTAGTATAGTATGGGTGAGTAGTCCTTGGGACTTCCTGGGACCGTTTCCCTCCATTTTCCGGACCTGTTCTACCCATGTTATGATTTTTAGCTGCCCTAGTCTACTTATTTTGACCTCCTTATACATGATAGTTTGCTGGTGCAGAATGTGTAACAATGTGTGCACATCACATGCAGCGCAGATGTACATGCTGGATGTGCCGATATGTGCTTGTATGCTAGTGCACAACACATGCAGCACATATGTACATGCTGGATGTGCCTGTGTGAAAATGCACAATTGTTCCACAACACGTGCAACACATATGCTCATACAGGTTTTGGAGGATGCGTATTAGAGATACCTTTTGGAGGATACCTATTGGAGGATACCTATTGGGGTATACCGTCGGGGGATATCTATCGGAGGCTATTTATCGTTACTAGTACGACTGCTGACTTCTAGATCAACTCATGACCTTCATAGTTCCAAGCCACCACTGCTGACTTGTCCACAGTAACCCCATCTGTCCTATGATCAGCTTCCAGTGTATTCACCCAGTATTATAGTCAGCCTTATTCCATTACTACTGAATTGTACATCTGAAAAAAACAATGAATTCTTCGCATAATTATTCCAACCAAGCCGACGCGGTGTTCCAACTCCCTTAGCCTCTAACTTCACAAGATGTTACCCACCCTTTATTTGTCTGTGTGAAACACACAGACTATTGTTTTTGTACGATTTCTTTTTCTTTCTTTTCTTTCTTTCTTCTTCTTCTTCTTCTTCTTCTTCTTCTTCTTCTTCTTCTTCTTCTTCTTCTTCTTCTTCTTCTTCTTCTTCTTCTTCTCCTGACTTCTGTCTTCTATGCACTTCCTTATCTGCACAATGACTCGAAAACGAATCTACATATCTCGCTGAATTTTGGCATACTGACAGACAGTCACAAGTTCTCGGCCCCTATGTTCTTCCGGTTCGCTAGGGCCCTTGATTATGGCCCAGCGGTCACATGGTATTCACAGCCTCTAATTGTTTGTAACAGCAAATTCTCCTGAAGCAATATTATGTTGTATTTATTCACAAGGAAGACGACAATGTAAACAGCAGTGGAGGTAGCTGTGAAACATTAAATGTTATCTGCTATTTCAATCAGATGCCAGCTCCTCGAACCAAGTTGAGAGAAACCCTTTGCTTTTCAATGAAATAAAGTTTAAATTATTCAGTTCATTGCTTTTAACCCTCTCAAGACTTCAATTTAGGTTCCAAAGATTTTCATACAATGTGAGAATATTCATAACCCTTTCCATACACACATTACTGCTCTAAACATCATTCACATAAGTGTCAGAGCAAAAAAAAAACGTTTTGGATTCCTTGATCGAACCCTTTGAATGCTGTGCACATATATGCTTTTTCTGGTTTCTTGGAAATATTTATCTGATTCCTGTATCAATATCTTTAAATACTATTAACGAAAACCTATTTTTAATTTCTTTAAAAACATTTCACCCCCTATTTTTGATTTCTTTAAAAACATTTCACCCCCTAAAATAAGCCTCCATAAATTCTCTTTCTATTTCGAATATTTCTGATGCTTTAACCCCTTTAACACAGACTTGAATTTACTGGGTGCAGTAAATTCTGTTTCTCTAGCTTTTTAATTGTACTCTTATATTATGTAACTTGTGTTTTCAAAGGAATCATGGCATATTGTTTCCACAAAATACCAAATTAATATACCGTATTTTACCGTGTGGCACTGATTAATTACCTGAAAAAACAGTTACCATCCGTCCATCAATGGGGTAGGAGGAGATGCTGAACACCAAATAGTTTCTGCCATCAAGCGTAAGTTATCTATTTATTTCTTTATTTATTGGTGTTTAAGGTCACATACTTATGCACAATGGCTAATTATGACCGTGACAGTTTTACGGGTGGAGGAAGTCGAAGTACCCGGAGAGAACCACTGAGCAACGACGAGCAGCTGTCAGCTCCCCAACATCGTAACTCCGCACCGCAGCACAGGCAAGGTTAGATTGGTTGAAGACATAGACGTGCAGTACGCCTTAGTACACGGCGTCATTGTGCCCCCATATGGACAAAAGGGGTAAAGTGCCTTGCCCAAGGACACAACGTGGGAGTCTGAATCGAGGACTAACCGGGCTCAACGTTGCTTAACTTCGGTGATCTGACGAGATCGCAACGCCACCGCGCCCCCGTAAGTTGTCTTTATGGCATTTCAAACAATCTAGGTTTCTTAAACCAAATTTAACCCTTTACCCAACGAATCGCCCGCATCCGCTCGCGTAATATGCAGCTTCAGCAGCTGAAAAAATATTATTTTTCGAAACATTTCAACAAAACCATATCATGTGACCCCTTTTTGGAACGAGCTCGTCGAGCTCGTTCCAATGAGGGGGTCACATGATATGATTTTGTTCAAATTTTTCAAAAAAATTAAAAAACGATATTTAAATTAATACATTTTGATATCCTCTGCGATGGGTAGCGTAAAGGTTGGAATCCAAAGAAGTGGAATCGTGCTTGATTCCTGTAGTAAGTGGGCAGCATAGATATAAACACTTGACTAAATTTGCCTTCATCCCGATTTTCTGGCCATGAGATAGCCAAAGATGCTGAAAATAAATGAATAAGATCTATAATGAAAATCGCGAATCTGCGTTATGTTCTTTGGCAAGGCACTTATCCCGTTTGTTCGCGTGGGGGCATGGTAGCGATATGCACTAAGGTGTGGTGCACCTCGATCGTGCACTTGTCTTCAACCAGTGCTAATCCTGCTTTTGCGTTGTCGGAACGTTGGGGAGTCTGGTGGTTGTTCATCGCTACTTGGTGGTTCTCTCCGGGAACTCCGGCTTACTCCACCCGAAAAGTTATCTGACGCGAGGTGACCTTGGCTACCGAAAGTGTCGTTGCACCCCATTAAATAAATGAATAATTATGACGACTGGACAAGAAGAAAAACTATCAAGGGAGATCAGCGTGACAGAAAGTGAATGGTAAATAAAATTGCAACAAACAGTGACTGACAAAACTATCAAGGGAGAGCAGCGGTACACAGAGTGGTAAATGCCAAACAAAGTGTCTGAGCCACCGGCGTTAGATTGCATCTGTTGTGTCTAAAAGACTTATTTCTATCGGATATTGTATAATTATCTCTTTCATTTTCGGAATATTAATTCAATTTCTCTGTATCGCTGCTTCTGTACCCATTCAAAATTCGGTAATAAGTACTTTATTTTCAAATCTTCACATCGACTGACTGAATAAAACTTTTCACATGCTGTGTGTTGGTAAACAATCCAGACATACCGGTAACCTTACACCCACCAATGAATGTTTATTGATAGAATGTTTTGTTTTTGGTAAACAAATTAACTATTAGAGGTTTGAATGACAAATCGTCCCCTGAGTTCCAAAGTGTTCTATGTGCTTACTGGCACATACAGTACGTGGAGACTGGATTGTAACCAAATCCCCTTCGGAGTGGAGTTATCAATCAACATATCACTTTCAAATTCTGTACATATGAACAAAAAACACAAGCAATGTTTCAGCCAATGGACCTCCGGGTTCAACCCGGAGGTCCATTGGCTGGAACGTTGCTTGTGATGGTTATGCTTTGCAACAAATCTGCTATTATTGCTCGGGTGGAATCTCCACTCTGCGGGTGATTTAGTGATAATACACTCTCCACGAGGTATAAAGGCCATTTACCAACCAGCCTGGTTTGTCCGGATCTCTTAGTCTCGTGGTAAATCGGTCGCTTTGTGTGCTAGAGGTCGACGGTTCGAACCCCGGCACCCACACTTATCTCTCCTCCTGTTACATTTGGGGGCGTGTCCGATCCTCAGCAGTAGGTGGAACTGCGGGTGTTTCGACCGCTCTGAGGGAGGAACCTCGGTGAGATTCACATGTGGTGAATCTTAAAAGAAGGGGAGAGTAGTGTAGCGGTCGAGGTATAAAGGTCATTTACCAAACAGCCTGGTTGGTCCGGATCTCTTAGTCTTGTGGTAAATCGGTCGCTTTGTGTGCTAGAGTCTGACGGTCCGAACCCCGGCTCCCGCACTTATCTCACCTCCTGTAACATACAAATAATGGAATTTTGTTTATTTTGAAATTCCCACCTCTGATATTCCTTAAATTTAAATTGAATATTCACAAATTATGCATCAAAATGAAGGTTGGGAGGTACAGAACACGAAAAATTATATGAAATCAATTCATAGAGTTGCCAGCAGGCACCACTGGTTCCTGGAAGTCTGCTACCGCTTTCGTACCAGAACTGATAAGTAAATATTTCACGAGAAACACTTGTGGCCAAATGTGGTTCACATATTCAAGCATAAAGCTATGGCATCAAAAGTCTTCATAGCGCTGTGGCAGAGCTGCATGGGGGTAAATTCCAAAACCTTCGCTTTTGTTTACATTCAAATGTACTTTCGATTTCCGAAAGGTTTACTGTTCGAACCCGCCAGGGGTAACTGCGTTGTGTCACTGTGCAAGGCACTTAATCTCGATTGCCCCCACGGGGCGTTTTGTACAAAGGCCTGCTGTACGTCGATGGTGCACTCGTCTTCAACCAATGCTAACCCAGCATGTGTGGAGTTAGTGCGTTGGGAAGTCTGATAGTTGCTCGCCGTTGCTCGGTAGTTCGCTCCAAGTATTCAGGCTTCCTCCACCCATTAAACTATCCAACACGAGGTGACCCTGGCTATCGAAAGTGTCATTAAAACCAATAAATAAATAAATTACAAATTATGATAAAATTTAGTATTCTTTTACTTTGGCCATGAAGTGCTGTGATGCAAAACATTGTTGGAAAGAGTACCGAAGGTCATTTAAGCATTGTATTTCATCATAGCATCTCATGCACTCAATGAGAACAACCAAACCCAGATCTCTCATGGAGTTATATACAGTTCTGGAGACGAACTTTCCATTGCCATTTATCCCAGGCACGCATAGCTCATGGCCAAACAGACACACTGCAAAAAATATAGGTTCTCTTTAGAACCAAAACTGGTTCTAATCTTGTCCCTGAGATGGAACCACTTCTGTTTAAACAGTATTTATTTCAAATCAAATAAATTTACCAAGATTAGCATTCAGTTTTAACAGAATATTACATGAACTGAAGTAGATTCAGCAGTAAACTTGGAGCTTATTCAACGCAGTAGCCAAACATTTTGAAACAAAGGAGATATGAACAGCTGGCATATCGAACCAGTTTTGGTTCTGTATAGAAGCAAAACTGGTTCGATATGCCAACTGTTCATATCTCCTTTGCTTAATAATGATTTGAGACAACCTCGTATAAGCTCTAAACTTACGGCTGAACCCCCCTCAATTTATGTTTAATTCTGTTATTATTTAATGTTAATCTTTATAAATTTATTTGATTTGAAATAAATACTGTTTAAACAGAACTGGTTCCATCTCAGGGACAAGATTAGAACCAGTTTTGGTTCTAAAGAGAACCTATACTTTTTGCAGTGTACCACTGCCGAGTTTTCGACCATATTCACCAGCATCTTTCCGTCAGTGCTTGTGGAAGACTTGACTGCTGCATATAGAATCGGTCGAACTTATTCATTAAATTATTATCAGTTTCCGGGTTTCGTAGAACAGGGAGTGGCTTTCGTCTGCCAGCAGCCATAAGTCCTCTATAACCACCACACCACCTACGATGAACGTTTTCCGGTCCTGTAATGGCCGTTCTTGGATTCTATCACACATAGTGGTATCATGCGCTGGAAGAGCTGTCTCCTGGCCTTTCTCGGATATCTCAGCCTTAGCCTCACAAAACTCTGCCAGCAGCTTTTCTTGTTTCGTTTTTCGCGCCGCGGCACCGGCATCCGCCATCAGCTGCAGGACTATCGGTTTCATATCTCAGCGTTTGGTATAAGACTGCCTAGTAAGCATATCAGCATGTACACTTTGTCGCCCTCTTACTAAACAATTCAGAAAAGAATACGTAAAAAGGTTTCCTGAAAAAGTAAGTTAGGCTCTTTCTAGGTTGCGGTAATTTCAAATTTATGCAGCTCTCTACCGTTAAGTGAGAGAATGAGCTAATTGTTGGGCCCAAAACACTGTTTTTATCGTAGTTATGTCCGACGAACTCACATTGATGAGAATAACAAATACATGTATCTATGAGGCAAATGAAAATCCTGAGAATGCATTATATAAAACTGACACTTTCTTCAGGAAATTTGTTTGTTAACCTATCCAGCGTCGATACACAACTCTATTTGAAGATTATCAAAAAGAGGACAGTTCCATGTTTTCATAAGTCACTTTACTGCGTTTTGGCATCAATAATGCGCCCGTTTCTCATTAATCTATTCCAATACAGAAAACCAAAGAAATTTCCTTAGGTCTGAACAATAGTTGTTGACCTTAAATATTCGTCAACATTCTATTACTGAGAAGAAACACTGAATTGATTCTGGGCGTGATTGTATAAAATGAAGATCATTTCCTTTTATCAGGACAACTGAATTCGAACGTCTTACAGAAAACCCTCTTGCGCACAGTGAATACTCGGACGGACGGATGGACGGCCGGACGATAAGACGGGCGTTCTTAAAAGCGGGAGTTGTGGGCTTAATTATTTGGGGAAAAATTGATCATTTTAAAACGTTCGGAGAACCGCTAAAAAGTCGTTTCTTCGGAAATTTTTTTGGGGAATAGATATGGTTAGATCCTCCAAGATAAACCTGAAGAGGGAGCAACGCTAATTGACCATAAACCTTAACATAAATCCCGAAAAATCGCTACAAATCTATACTATAACATTTGTACGTAAGCTCTTAATCTGACGGTAAGCTCATAATGCCTGTCCGGGCAAAAAAAACCCCTCATAACTTTCGTATTATTGCCCGGACGGACGATAAGACGGACGGACGGGCCGACAAACGGACGGACTGTCGCTCATTCACAATCTCTTCAGGGAACGATAAACGCACCCAGAGGGTGTGCTATTCTTCCTTGCCAAAGCAACGCGATATCAAACAATAGAGCTCTGTAAAGCAAAGTACTGAAAAAACAAAGGTATCAAACGTGGTTGAGCTATTTTGATTGTTTGAATGTGTTTCAGCAAATTTTGTTCACATGGCTTTTCCCTGTTACAACTAATGGGAGAGTGCCTTTAGGCCGTGTGAGCCGTGTCTGTAGGCACTCTCCCATAAACTGTAACGAGGTAAATCCATACAGATCAAATAATTTCACTTCAAGGAGGATACGAAGCACAACCGAAGAATGTGAAGCATTTAACTGGTGGTACTCACACTTCAGAGTAAAGCCCATATTTGGGCTTCCAGCACTCAACCAGTTAATCACCACAGGCCATAAGACATTCAGACAATAGGCCGTAAGGATTAATACACAACAGTAAAGCCGTTCAACGATAAAGTGCGCAATTGAACGGTATGTGCAATGTGTAAAACAAGATGGTAACCAAGTAAATGGTAACTGCTACTTGTGCGTTCCAGTAATATCCCTAGCGCTGACAGTTTGGCCGACATTCGATCCTTCTAACATTTTACCTTCAGCCTAAATAGTGCTCCCCATTTGAAAATCGTGGATACGCCTTTGTTCCTCTCCATGTTGTCCCCTTGTTCCCATGTTGCTAAGATTGTAGGCTATAAGTGCATTGGAGAATGGTGGTGGCTGAGTTCCAGGAATATCCCTAGCGGTGACAGTTTGGCCGACATTCGATCCTTCTAACATTTTACCTTCAGCCTAAATAGTGCTCCCCATTTGGAAGTCGTGGATACGTCTTTATACCTCTCCATATTCGTCCCCTTGCACCCATGTTGCTAAGATGGTAGGCTATAAGTGCATTGGAGCATGGTTGCTGGGTTCCAGGAGTATCCCTAGCGGTGACAGTTTGGCCAACGATCGATCCTTCTAACATTTTGCCACCAGCCTAAATAGTGTCCCCCATTTGAAAATCGTGGATACGTCTTTATACCTCTCCATATTGTCCTCTTGCGCCCATGTTGGTAAGATGGTGGGCTATAAGTGCATCTGAGCATGGTGGCTGGGTTCCAGGAATACCCCTAGCGGTGACAGTTTGGCCAACGTTCCATCCTTCTAACATTTTACCTTCAGCCTAAATAGTGCTCCCCATTTGAAAGTCGTGGATATGTCTTTGTACCTCTCTATATTGTCCCCTTGCTTCTATGTTGCTAAGATTATAGGCTATAAGTGCATCGGAGCATGGTGTGCTGGGTTCCAGGAATATGCCTAGCGGTGACAGTTTGGCCAACGTTCGATTCTTCTAACATTTTGCCATCAGCCTAAATAGTGCTCCCCATTTGAAAATCGTGGATATGTCTTTGTGCCTCTCTACATTGTCCCCTTGCACCCATGTTGCTAAGATTGTAGTCAGTCCTGGAAATGAGATGGGTGCGAGTGCAATTGCTCCCGTCAGCACCCGTGTTTTCTTTTTTACGGGAGCTAAAAAATACACTCGTTGAAAAATATTGTGGAGCACTAAAATACTGTGAGGGAATATAAATGTGTGTTGTTTTGAGAAAGCAGCACTCTGCAGCCAGTGGCAAGTTACTTTCATAATTCAGCAATTCCTTATACATTTACACGTAGCCTCTTGAACCCGATCGGCCGCTTTTCTGGCCAGGAACATAATACGTCATATCGTCATTAAATAGGATGGCTGTTCAGTAAATGTGTGGGGTAAACCAATCAATATTTTCAACGTGCAGCCCTGAGGCTGCACGTTGAAAATATTGATTGGTCTACCTGAAACAATGAATATGGACTCGTCTAATTACTGCCATTGAACTGGCATGGAAGATACCACTAGAGTTCAAAGGGTTAAGCTTTCTGGTGTTTGGTGACAGTATTCCCTCAAAAATTCATATACTAAAATTTTACGAGTGCATTTTACTCCCGTCTCTGAATTCACGGGAGTTTTAAATTGCACCCGTCAATTTTGTTCATTTCCAGCACTGTGTAGTCTATAAGTGCATTGGAGCATGGTGGCTGAACCTCAAAGTGAACGGTCTACGGTTCCATCCTGAGTAGCGGTAACAGCGTTGCGTCCTTGGGCAACGTACTTAATCCTTGTTGCCCATGTTTGGGCATAGTGGCTCTGTGTATTACGGTGTACCTCACGTCGATTGTGCACTTGTCTTCAACGAATTCTAATCCTGCTTGTGCGGATTTAGCACGTTGAGGAACCTGACAGTTGCTTGGCACTGCTCCTTAGGTCTCCCCGCGTACTCCAGCTTTCTGCACCCGTAAAACTGTCCGACACGAGGTGACATTCGCTGCCGAAAGGGTCGTTAAACATCAATATAAGTAGCGACTGCTCAAGTTGTCATTATCTTCAATGTCTTTGTCTTATCGCAAAAATGTGTTTCTTTAAACAGAAAATCACAACTAATATTACTTCAAACGACTGATATATATGGAGAAAACCTGACAAAACATATTTCAAACTAGAATTAATGCCCTTGATCCACACTGAAAACTTGCGTGCTGTGTGTATGTTTTTGCAAATTCTTATGCCGGTGTAAGTGAAGGGCTAAATACGTTGGATGGTATAAGATTACCATCTGATTCATAACATAAGAGCATATATAAAGGGTACAAGTCCCATATCACCCCGTATTAACGGTGGAGAATTACAGTTTAGCATATCAGAATGTTAACAGAAGCTGCTCCCACAACATACAGATTCCATCCATTCACAATAATGGTAGAACAGCTACGATTTTTGTCAGGGGAATTTGGCATGGATCTAAACCAAACTCTTGTCAGTTGTCACCCTACGTACACTCGAAAGACCACTGCTAAGACAGAATTCAGGGAGGCTGGAGAGTGCGGGACAGGAATCAACGATCCGAGTTGGAGTTTTTCAAGTGTGGGGCGAGTCGAATAACTCTAACGTTGATTCATGTCCCTGTTCTGTATTCTGTATGTATTACACGACCGTTCTAAGAAATCCCCATCTACAACAACACTAAATCATGTGGAAAATGGAAAATTTCACTAGAATTTTCTACAAATCGTGCACCGCAATTACAATTTGAATCGCTAGCTATAGTAACACGGGTTCCCCTCGCAAATTTGGTTGGCGATAAAATGTGATCATTTAGTTGATAATTCGTCTCCCTGCGTTCCAATGTGTTCTATATGCCTATTGGCACACAGAACACACTAAAACCCAGGGGACGAGTTGTTAAATGAATTGCTGAGTGTCTTTCTGATTTTTATAGACTTGAAGGCGCGTAATAAACACAGAACGACACACGCGTGTGAATGGGTTAAGCGATATGGTACTCCCGTGCTGGTATTCTTTCCATATCGATTAACCTATTCACACGCGTGTGTTGTTCTGTGTATTTATAGGACGATTAAAGTTGAATTAAGTGGATTAAGTTTTGATTTTTAAAGAAATATATCACCTCGGACGGTTTCTTTACTTTCTTGTGTGACGCTGTTTTGTGTCGACGCATTTCAGTCACGTGATAACGTCAATCAGATAATTAGCGGGTCTAACAACCAATCAGATTTATTCTTACATGATGCTTTTACGCATAGGTCAGATTCCACGCGTGTGGGTCCACAGGGATGTGGCTAGATGGTTTCAGCAGGGGGGGGGGGGGGGGGGGGGGGCACCGGTGTAAATTCCAGCTGTGAGTGGTTTCGATAGGTGGTTGCACTGCAGCGCTGTGTGATATCTTTTATGAACCCTTCTGAAAATATTTACTAGTTCTGAAACGGAAAAAAGCATCATTTATAATGCGTCTTGGTCAGAAAATTTACCGGATTGATGTCAGAGTCGAAATTTTGAGGCCATGTCAATTTTAGAGTAGGAAATTTGAAACTCAAGTTTCCAGTTGTAAATAAAGATCAAAATTTCTCATCATTAGTTGGAATTTTAATATTTTTCATGAACAATGTTAATTTATTGAATTTCCAACCATTTTATTTTTGACCTCGGAATTTCCAACTGTTGGAAAAAAATACTCCTAGCGGGGGGAGGGGGGGTGAAACACCCCCCACCCCCACCCCACCCCTGTCGCCACATCCCTGGGTGTCTAGCAGACTTCTCAATGTATGTATTGTATTGACTAATATTGAAGACACACACTAATCGTTGTTTTAGGCAATGGTTAATTTATTTCGGTTTATTGTTATTTTGCTCGAAATGATAACGCATTTTGTTTATTATTGACTCCGCAAATGGGGCCAGGAGAAAATACCATTTCATATTTTTTCCTTATCCAATGAAATACCAGATTATTGCAATAGTCTGGTGTTGTTAAGGGTAAAATGTTGACTAATAGTACATTTTTTATGATAGGCTGTACTGTATATAGTCCTGACCATTCGTCCCCTGAGTTCCAATGTGTTCTATGTGCCAAAAGGCACATTGAACACATTGGAACTCAGAGGACGCATTGTAAGTTCCACTATCTGAGACAACCGACACATGCAAGGAACCAGTGTGTAAATGCAAAATGGTTAAATGTGAATGTATCTTGTGGAAATGGATATATTACGCCATTTCCCCACGAGAATATAATTAATAATAACCTCATTCCGCATTTTGTACTGATAACCTGGAATTACGACTAACTGAAAATTAACTGACCATGCCCTAAAGTAAGTTACCAAACTATGTTTGTCTGAATTTAGATTACGGCAGTTCCAGCTACTAATAGACAGGAAAAATAGAAAGGTGTGCAGTAGAGACACAGACGAAATTATCAGCAGTGAAATATTTTTCTTGTTTGCAAACGAGTATTGTAACATATTTTTTAAATTAAACAACCCCGGGTACAAAAAACAATAAGTTCAACAAAACTGATTATACTTGTACGGGAAAGAAGTGACGAGAAATTACGTTTCATTGAATCGATTCTGTTCCGACTTTTTTCCAGTTCCATACCGACGTCTTCCGGTTCAATTGGGAATTTGAAAACTTATTTTCAGAAAAAATGAGTGGATTTAAGTGAGTTTTATACGTTTATTGTGTGATTTAATCGCGGATTCTTACCCCGAGTAACCATATTTATTGTGAGATTTAATCATGGATCCTTACCCTTACAGAGGAACTACGAAATACAAAAAACCAAGACGATAATTTCGCCGGACACCGGCGCTTCAAACTGACAAAAAAATTTTGTGTACAAATCCCGTTGGGCCGACGCTTCAGTTTTTCACTCTCTGATTTTACCCCAGTAAAGAGCCTTATCGTCCCCTGAGTTCCAATGTGTTCTATGAGCCAATAGGCACATATAACACACTGGAAATCAGGGGACGTTATGCTGAACAATACAACGCGTGTAACAAGATATATTCGTAGTCTGTATTATCCAAACTAGTTGGCAGCTAAAAAGTCCAGTTTCCTGATAAAATCTGTTGGGATAAATATTCCGAAAAAAGGACCCAGTGATCACCAATGTTCTGATTGGTTCACTAGGGCATTTTATCGGGCGCAGTTAACTAAAATGTGGTGCATGTGTACATGATTTGGGTATCAGTGGCTGGTTGGCTGCTGTTCAGGAAGAATATTGAATAAAAACTGAAACAATGCTACCAAAACGGTCTGGCAAAAACCAAAATCAATGTTAACATAAAAATCTTAACATTTGATTCATAGTTGTTGTCAGTTTTAACCTAAAATCACATATTTTCCAGACCATCACTTCCTTCATGCAACATTTACGACGAGGGAGTTAGTGATGGTCTGTAAAATAAGTTAAATTAAAACTTCCAGCAACTGCAATTTTGTTTTACAGGATATCCATAACTATAAAAGTGATCTTGCAGGCATCGTCGTAGCACATGGCGCCGGATTGGGGTGGGAGGATGTGTTCCACTCCTACGGGTGGGGGTGTGCGGTCCTCCCCGGGACATTTTTTGGAAAAATCTGAAGGTCTGCGAGTAATTCTAGAACACCCACCTACCTGCCATTCCAACATTCTAATTGAGGGAAAAGTCAGTCATGTTTTTGGTGTGCCTGGCTGAATTTTGTCGACACGTTTCGTCTGGAATCAGATGGAATAAGCTATAGGCCTACATGTTTGTGTCTATAGCCATCAGTTATCACTCAGATAAGACAGTAGTCTAAACTTGGAGGACCCTAAACCTGTGGGCTGTACCGTGCCCAAAAAATATATTACAGACTTTAGGTCCAAGTTTGCACTAATGGGACGGAATCCTACATTGAAAACAATAGACTGTAGTTGTGACACTACACGTAGGTCAGTCAAACCTACCCGAAGAAAGTATGAAAACCTCCCCGAAAAATTTGATTTTCCCAACTCATGGTGGGTGGTGGGTGGAGCTGCAACACCCACTGCCAACAATTATAGACATCAGCTTTGAACTTGTGGATTTAGTTTCACGTCATTTTAGAGTTTTCATGAAGTTTGTAGTCTGGCTGTACATATAAAGGCACCAACACCTTGGTATTTCCTCCGTCATTGCCAATTTTGCCACTCAGTACGCAAAAAAAAAAACGACGGATTGATTTGGCTTGATCTGTAGATAAGTGAATTGGAGCCGGTGATTTTTAAAGAAGAGTGAACCGGAACCCTGGTTTTAGTGAACTGGAACTAACACGTGGTGTCACTTTATTACGTATTATTGGGGTTATGATAGCAATTTTTCCTTCTGTTATTTTCCTTGATATGGAGTATTTGTGAAGCAACTGCCGAAAGTTCTCACAAATGTTTTCCTCCGTAGACCATAAAATAGAAGACATTACAGCAGCAATCGATATATTTGAAAGGAAAACGGAGTAATCATCGACATTTGACCATGGAATTCGCTAAATAGGTAGCCCGAGCAGGAATAGTTTAACCCTTTACCCAATGAATCGCCCGCATCCGCCCGCGTAATATGCAAATTCAGCAGTTGAGAAAATATTATTTTTCAAAAAATTTCAACAAAACCATATCATGTGACCCCTCGTTGGAACGAGCTCATCGAGCTCGTTCCAACGAGGGGTCACATGATATGGTTTTGTTGAAATTTTCTGAAAACTTAAAAAAATGATATTTAAAATAATAAATTTTGATATCGTCTGCGTTGGGTAAAAGGTTAATATACGCAAAATACCATCTTCCTTATTGATGTCGGAAAACGTTTTCTCAGCGATAGGTTTTAGCAGCAACAGGCCTGCGACGTCACGTTAACAACAATGACAGGTAGCGCACTGGAGTAATTTTCCAAAAGTGAACTGGAAAAAACGTCGGAACAGAATCGATTCAACGGAACGTAGTTCCTCCCCAGTGATTCTTTCCGCAAACAATGACCTTTAGCCTTCTTAAAGATAACACCACTGCGAAAAAAAACAGGAGGTGCTTAATTAAGTTTCAGATGTAGATTTATTTCAAATCATTTTTTTTCTTTTCGTACATTCAAGATATCATAGTTTCCAACGGTGTGATTTTAGTAACTTCTTCTCGGTTCCTTATATGATATTCGAATTTTGGAGATTTAGTTAGAGTGAAAGACCATCAAAAGCCATAGAAAGTTATTTATTTATCGCCATGACATAGGCCTGGCTGCTGGTGTGGCGTTAAGAACAATAAATAACCTCATTATTATGTTTATGTAGGTCCAGTCGAGAAATTACCCTGACTCACCCCCGTTTTGCTTTGTTTATAGACGTATTTGGCCTCAGTACATCCAATACAGACATTTAATCTATTATATCGTGTTTGACAGAACTCTGTCAAAGAAGATATTATAGAATGAATGCTAAGTTTATCTCTAGAATACAGGAAAGTGACACAATCTCTGTTAATTGAATACTCCTGTTAATTGAATAATTTTCATTGGCAAAGTGGCTATTCAATTAACAGGGATACACTGTATTCTTAATGACGGATTATCTCGGAACTGGTTGCTCCTATTTAGCTTACCATAAAAGCCAAGTTTCTCTTTTGTTACTTTTAATAAACGAAAACAACAGACAGCTTTCATTTATTAAAAGTAACAAAAGGAAACTTTGCATTACTTTTTTCTGATGTCATGGGAGTTTTTTCAACAATTACTTGCGACTTAACCCTTTACGTAACACGAAAAGCAGACGACACCTGCAAACAAAATTCTTGAATAAGTAAATATTTTCATTTTTTGTCTCAAAAACATAGCTTATGGCCTCTCATTGGAACGAGCTCATTGAGCTCGTTCCAATGAGGGGTCATAAGCTGTATGTTTTTGAGATAAAAAATAAAAAATAATGAAAATTGAATGGTGATTTTTGTAAATAGTGCTGGTCGGTTTTTGCCGTTGCGTTGGGTAAAGGGTTAGACCTTCTTCGCTCGTCAAATAATTTTAAGGGAGATAACTTTGTCGAAAATTGATTTTCGTGACGATATTAGTCAGGGAATATACCAGCGCTCCAAGTAAAATGGCAAATATAGAATTTTCATCCCATTTTGCAATTTCTATACGACACGATGCCTTTAATGAGAACCTCGCTGTACCAAAACATCAATACTTCCTCTGATATTTGACTAATTGCAGATAATTATTGTCTTTGTTCTATGAGAAATGAATAATAAGTGCCCAGGGTCATATCGAAATTGTAAAATCAGAAGAAAATTGTACATTTATTATTTTATCCCAATGCTGGGAACGCCCGCATCGCATCTGTAGTGTGAAGACCACGATTTACTGCCGTGATCGAGGTCTGGAAATGTAAAAGTCAAAAATGTTGCCGCGAATTTTCAATTTACACTAGAGCGCATTCTTTGAGCGATATTTCGAGCGAATGTTTAACGTATGTATTTCGTGTGATAACATGGAGCTCTCTGATTGGCTGGTCGGCGCGATGTCGCACCGCGAAATCGATAACAAACGTTTCCAGAAATCACTCTTGGTCGACGTTCAGTGAATTTCGCGTGTTCGGTTTACGCCATGTTGCATGGCATCCAGTTTGAACACTCCAATTCATTTCATTGAAACTATATTTTGTCGCGTAGCGTCAATCGTGTCAACCGCGTTTCTCGCAACAGTGTGTAGCGGCTTCAACAGTACTGATTCGCATTCAGCACAGGATACACAATAAACAAAACGTGATTCAGTACAATGCAATGCGAACAAATAAATCTTTCATTAACTGACAGAGTTCTATTATTAATTTTGGACGTCTAAATCTGTTTACATGTCTTTGGCTTGTTACAATTAATGGGAGAGTTCCTATAGGCACTCTCCCATTAATTGTATCAATGCAAAGACATGCAGGCTAAATAATTTTACTTTTAATATAATAGAAAGCACATCCCATGAATCTGAAGTTTTTATTTATTTATTTATTTATTTATTTATTTATTTATTATTTTTATTTATTTATTAAATTTATTTATTTATTTATTTATTTATTTATTTATTTATTTATTTATTTATTTATTGGACTTTAACGACACTTTCGACAGCCAGAGTCAATTCGTGTCGGATAGTTTTACAGCTGGAGAAAGCCGAAGTACGCGGGGAGAACCACTAAGCAACGACGAGCAACTGTCAGAGTCCCCAACGTACTCCACACAAGTAGGGTTAGCATTGGTTGAAGACAAGTGTATCGCCGACGTGCAGTAAGGCTTGGTACACAGCGCCACCGTGCCCCGACGTGGGCAGTCGAGATTAAGAACCTTGCTCAAGGACACCACGAATTTACCCCTGGCGGGGATCAAACCGTGGACCTCTCGACATTATGTTCAATGCCGTAACCACTGAGCCACTGTGCCCCTATTGAGCCTTCAAGATGAGATAAGTGCACTTCAAAATAAAGTCCAAATATGAGCTCTCAGCACCCAGTCAGTTAACGACAGTCAGTAAGAAAGGCATACCTTTTACATATTTGACAAAAGGCATGTTTGAAAGTTCCCAGACAAATATCTCCGATATTCAGCTTCTGTTTTGAATGGGTGGAATTTGACCGCAGTTATTGCTTTGGCGTTCATTTTGCTGAATGATGGGAAATACGAAACTATAAATCTCATTGTATCGCCTGTGGGAGTTCATTCTGGTAATGGTGACGCGCATATGCGGTTCAATTGTCAAAATACCCCAATCATGTAAAGGTACGTCTGATAACAAGAATATCCGCGGAAAGTTGGCACAAAGTAGGGTTAAGTTCCAAGTCATGTTAACGTATGTGTCACTTCTGTCTCTCTTAGTAATAATCTCCGCCTGACAGGTTGGGCCACAGTTTTTTTCTTTTTAGTAAAAGTCACAGATTTATTCTTCTTTTTCTTTTTACCCGAACTCGAGGAGACACTGACCATTTGAGTAATGAATGGAGTGATGAAATCTTCATCGTTGTCGTCGTCGTCTTCCGCCACATTCTCTTCGTCACTCTCCGTGGCAGTTACACAATCCTCGGTTCTCGGTCTGTATTCAATAGCTTTGGGAGATGGAGTATGTTTAATTGGTGTGGTCGACTTGGCGTGCGGTGAATTCGTTGTAAAGTCCGGAGGGACTGTTATGGAGGCTGAGTTAATGTCAAGTTTAGGCTTATGCATAGACCACCCAACCTGAAGTTCTTTTGTTTCCTTGGGCGTGAGACGCGCGGATGGTTTTACTCTACTTCGAAAAACAGGTTCGTCGATTTCGTCCATCGCTTCCTCCCAGACATTTTTCTTCCTTTTCTGCATAACTGTAAAGGCGTCAATAGTCGTTAACGTGGATGGGGTTTTAGTTTGGTTTCTCATCGGACGCATATATCTTGGTACAGGCTGCTCTGATTCGTAGTATGCGGGTCCCATTAGAACTTTCTTCATCGTTTCCGGCGATGGAGGTCTTTCGACGAGAATCATAGGTTCATGATGTAACACCTGAAATGAGAGACGCATTCGTTAGACAAACAAGTACCCTTTTATCCAACATGAACAGTGGGCGAATTTGCATTTTATTTCGTTTCAAAAACATAGCTGATGACCCCCTCTTTAGAACAACGTTCTAATGACGGGTCATAAACTATGTTTTTCGGGCAAAAAATGAGAAAAAAAAAAATTCTGGCCTGTCATGATTTATCGAGAAGTTGACTAATCGTCAGAAACACCCATAACCCTTCACCTAACGTAACGGCCAAAACCGGCCAGCGCTATTCACACTGTGAAAGTCGCCAATTAATTTTCATTATTTGTCTCAAAAACATAGGTTATGACCCCTCTTTGGAACGAGCTCGTTCCAAAGAGGGGTCATAACCTATGTTTTTGAGACAAAAACTGAACAAAATTAGTTATTCAAGAATTTTGTTTGCAAGTGTCGTCTGCTTTTCATGTTAGGTAAAGGGATAATCAACTACAATTTCAAAGACGGCGATTATGGGTTTTCAACATTCTTTTACTGATGAATTATTTTTTATTACTCCCCTCCCCATCATGCTTGTAAGAAGTGTCAGAGACTGAAAAAATATCAAACTACATTGTAATTAAAATTGGAAAGACGTATAAAGGTACAACACATGACACAGGGTCTGGCGTTCTAGAAAGTATGGAAGCACAAATAATTGCCCTTCTCAGTTTACCAAGGAGTTCAATTGCCTTCTTAAATCCCAATGCAGAAATTTTTAAACTCTTGGCTACCTCAGGTCCAAACCTGAGTCTAGACTTCCAGAGTCTGAATTTTCCCAGGGAGCAGTAGGCTTGCAGCATACGTGTATGCCTAAAGAGTGTTCGGCATCAGGAACTAAAGACAAAAATATTGTTTTCTATACAGTTGTTTCTAGAGGTCACAGAGTACGAATAAAGTCAACTTTAATTTATTTTTATTCTTCAAAAGTCGATCATGAATTTGCATAATCGCGCCAGTCTTAATACAAGAGGCAGCTACACCTAGATAGTTCCACCAAGGGTCACATTTTAGGGGAAACTGAATACAAAACAAGAATCCAAGTGTTACTGCTTGTGACCTTAACCATGATGATATGACAATGGGTCAACATTATGGCACAAGGTTAGGTTATGGGTAACAATGGTGTGAAGTATGAACAGGATCTCTCACACAGATTCAATTATGCAGACCAGACAAGGGCTGCATAACTATATCAAAGTCTTGTTGTCTGTGACCTTGACTTTGATTTTAATTTTATGACCTTGGATTAAAGTCAAGACATACTTTTGTGTTATGGGAAAATTGTACCAACTGTGGATAAGATCTGTCAATCATACAAAGTTATATGAACCATACAAGGGCTGTATAACAATATTCAAGTGTTGCTGCCTGTGACCTCGACCTTGATGATATGACCTTGGATCAAAGTCATGACACACCTTTGAGTCATGGGTAATAATTGTACTAACTATGAATAAGATCTGTCAATCACACAAAGTTATATGGCCCAGATAAGGGCTGTATAACAATATCCAAGTTTTGTAGTCTGTGACCTTGACCTTGATGATATGACCTTGGATCAATGTCGCCACACACCTTTGAGTCACGAGCAATCATTGTACCAACTATGAACAAGATCAGCCAATTAGATCAAATTATATGGACCGGACAAACAAAATGTTGACGACGGATGGACAGCGTTGAATGGACGGACAGACGGACGGATGACGGACAACTTAACATTTGAAAAGCTCCACTGACGAAACTATCGTCCGATTTTTGACAAACAAACCGGGTAGCACGACTATCGTCTGATCGGTCTACGGCGAAATTTTGAAAGTTAGATGACGAAATATGTCTTCGAAATGCGAACTTTTGGCGAAGAGTTTATACATCAAAGATGTCATTACTTACTTTGTTGAATGTTCTTGATAAATAAAGAGGATGATTTGATGACTTTTGGAACTAAAAAGGCAATTGACTTTTGGTGTGTTTTGTTCGGAATTCCTTGAAAAATATGTGCACGTGGCCGGTACTTCCCTTCCTGTCAGTTCTTCTCTCTTATCTGTTGCTTGACCCCCTGTTTTCGGGTTGGAAAAAGTTGTCTGAAGGGCTATACGTGACAAAGGTATTTGATTGCCAAAACTAAAGTGATGCGATCATATTTTGTTTCGCCTGAACGTTATAATGGTCGCTTACGGGAAAATATTTAGTTCGTTGATACCAGTTGGACCTTCCTTGATCGCTTGATAATTTCAAGGGAGATAACTTCAACGAAAATCGATTTTCATGTCGATATATCGATATAAGTCGGGGTTGTATACAAATGGAGGTCTTTAGAACCAGATTCGGGCTATCTGGGGGTCCAGCATCACCAATTTGGAGCACCAGTACGATACATGTTAATTAAATAAGAAGTTACGTTACGACGACTACATGCAAATTTTATGTATCCACAACTAAATTTCCCAAAAGTCTCAAGGTTTTAACCCTTTACCTAACATGAAAAGCAGACGACACTTACAAAACAATTCTTGAATAACTATTATTTTCATTTTTTGTCTCAAAAACATAGGTTATGACGCCTCGTTAGGTAAAGTGTTAAATAAACGTACTGATAATCAGAAAAGGGAGCTACTTAACATAATTGAGCTTTATTCTGAGGTGTATATACCCCAGCTATAAGACTTCATTTTCTGTGGATATTCTTCATATTATCTTTGAAGTGAAATTATTTTGTCGTTAGGGACTTTCCTTGTTACAATTTATGGAAGAGTGCCAATAGGCACGGCTCACACGGCCAATAGGCACGGTTCACATGGCCAATAGGCACCGCTCACACGGCTAATAGGCACTCTCCCATAAATGGTAACAAGGCAAATATATGTGAACACATTTTGACAACGTAAAATAATTTAGCACTCTACCGGTTAATTTGAATAGAGCTGGAGGTGGGGATGTTGGTTATGCCAGTAAAAGGGTCAATATAAGTTCCAATCATGGGCAAAAAACTATTCAAATACCATGAACACTTATGTCACTACAAGACGAAGCATCCTCGATGTCACTAAATTAAAAGTGACTTGCGAATTGATTGCCGCATCCTCTACGAGTCGACGTTGAACTGTTTTCTGAGGGCAACACTCTTTGTTTGACACAGGCATTGTGGAGATGTCAATTGTACCCTACCATCCACCACTTCATCCCGTACACATACATAAAATAATCTAATAATACTACACTTGTTCTTCAAGACTAGATTAGATACTTGACATTCTGTCATACACAAAATCGGAGGTCTGTAATACACGATTAGAGCTATCTGGGGATCCAGCATTACCAATTTAGAGTATCGGTACGGCGCGTGTTAATTAAATAAGAAGTTACGTCACGACTACTACATGTATATTTTATTTATCCATTAATAAATTTCGAAGATTTTTTTAGTTATAATGCTGGTTGACTAATATTTCAACTACATCATCAAAACTTGCCTTCAACTGAAATATGCCTTCATGGTGGAGTTGGAATATTAGTCAGGCGGGACTTGAATCATCACTGTGCCTAGGGCTGAAACGGTTGGCTCATTTTCGTAACCGACTAACCGAGAGCTATAACCGGATAATATCCGGTTATCCGTTGCCATTATTTCACAGAATATGGGATCAAAACAATGGGAATTGGAAAGCAGTATTCTCAAACTATTCCGTAGTGTGTATACAAACGAACGTTGTCGAGTACTCGACAACGTTCGTTTGTATACACACTGCGGAATAATTTCTGCGATAGCTCATTACTCACGGAAACTGCCGATCATTAACGAAGTCTTGAACGCCAAAGTCGTTTATTTCTCAATGTATACAACTCGGCTTCGATGTGTAATCTATCACAAAGGAGAGGCGGCAGATTTACTACGTTTTAAACGTGGAATGACCATCACTATCGATATTTCGGATAACCGGTTGACGGTTTTTCTAATCGGTTGGGTAGCTAACTGGTTTCAAACCGATTATCCGGTTAACCATTTCAAAACTAGCTGTGCCGCCCGCCCCCTCCCCCCCAACCACCCCCCCCCCCTCCCAAAAAAAAAAAAATCGGTCGTCTTTAAGACACCCCTAGTTTGTTTTATTACAATGTCATAAATATTGTAAACACTTCAAACAGCTCACATTTCGTTACTATATGTGTTAAGGTAAATGTAAACAGAAACAATATGAAGAAAATGACCAAATAGCACATTGTACAAAAGCACATTGTACAAAAGGGCTTTTAATTCAATTTTATAATGCATTTTCAATTCCTTTGAATTCCATACCATAAATTACAAATGCCAAGAACTGCGAAGTTTCTTTTTACTAATTTAAATATTTAAGTTACTTCAAAGATAATTTTTGCTACGTCCTTATTCTCGTTGTTGTGAGGACGAACCTTTACAAAATCAATGTCAACAGATCTGTATTTGCATGGTATATATATGATCTGAGATCTGGAAATTTGATATTACCAAAAATAAATAAAGTTTGAAAGCTTTCAAAGCATGCTAATGAAGCTAATGTAAACAAAACAACATTCATGTTGATGTGGGGAACAGATTTTGTGTCAAACGTATGATGAGTCATTTCAGTCATGTTTGCTGATTGATGTTTTTTTGCTCATTTCAAGTACCACTGTGCTGAAAATTACAGAATCCGAGGAACACTCAACTATAATCCTAGTGAATGTGGTCTGAATAAAGTTGATTTGGAAGAGAGTGTGACTCGGGTATATCAGTCAACTTCATTTGGATTACCCCAGTTTGGTAGAAAGAGAAATGTTGAAAATAATGTAATATTTTAGCTCACAGGAGAAAAGTTCTATGAACTGTACCTGCCACCGTCGTTTTTAATGTCACCATAACTGCACGATATACCCAGTCAAGGGGAGTGTTGTCTGAAAACAGTCACTGGGGTTTCTTTAAAATAGAGAGTCGATCATTCATGACACTGACTAGGCTTGTTTTGAAACTCCATCCGTTTTCTTGTGTATCTAGGACACATACTCCATAGAACATTACTGACTAGTGTGGCCTATCATATTTTTTTAACCCTTTACCCATCGAATCGCACGCATCCGCCCGCGTAATATGCAAATTGAGCAGCTGAAAAAATATTATTTTTGAAAAATTTCAACAAACCCATATCATGTGACCCCTCTTTGGAACGAGCTCGTTCCAAAGAGGGTCACATGATATGGTTTTGTTGAAATTTTTTGAAATAATTTAAAAAATGATATGGTCATGATTAGCCACTGTGCAGAAATATGTGACCTTAAACACCAATAAATAAATAAATAAATAAAAAATGATATTTAAAATAATAAATTTTGATATCGTCTGCTCTGGGTAAAGGGTTAAAAACTCTTACTTATTAACCCTTTACCCAACGTAACGGCTAAAACCGGCCAGCACTGTTCACAAAAATCACCATTAAATTTTCATTATTTTTTTCATATTTGTCTCGAAAACATAGCTTATGATTCCTTATGACTTGCTCGTTCCGATGAGGTGCCATAAGTTATGTTTTTGACGCAAAAAATGAAAAAAATTAGTTATTCAAGAATTTTATTTGCAGGTGTCGTCTGCTTTTCATGTTAGGTAAATGGTTAACTGAATAACCCTGTTAATTGAATATAATTTCCCAACACAAAACCATTTACTAAACATGATCAGGACTCTTGGTGTTTGTTTACACCAGTTTCATTAGCATATTTACAGGAAATTTATTTATATTTCTTTCTTGACACAATATACCAGGTCATATATACTAGAAAAAGACAGAACTGTCAGTATAGTCTGTGTGAAGACTGGTGTGCACTACACTGAGAATAACTGCGTCGAAAAAATGCAGAGGCGGAGGAGGCAAGGGGCACAGGGGGCACGTGCCCCTCCACTGTTTTCCACAGATATGTTTCGCAGTTATTTATTTATTGGTGTTTAGGGTCACATACTTATGCACAATGGCTAATCATGACCGTGACAGTTTTACCGGAGGAGGAAGCCGGAGTACCCAGAGAGAACCACCGAGCAACGACGAGCAGCTGCCAGGTCCCCAACATCGTATCTCCGCACTGCAGCACAGGCAGGGTTAGATTGTTGGAGACATGTGCACCGTAGACGTGCAGTACGCCTTAGTACACGGCGTCATCGTGCCCCCATGTGGACAATCGGGGTTAAGTGCCTTGCTGTTTCGCAGTTACACAATGAGTTAAAATGGGCACATGCAACGTGTCAATATATAGGCATTCCTGTAACATTATTTGCAAATCCAAACAATATTTAGCCAAAGACTCCCACTTTCGGTCGCTCCTGTCCGTTTCTTCTACTTCAACTATCTTCCAACCCGAAGGCTAGCCTTCGGGTTGGAAGATGATTGAATTAGAAGAAATGGAGAGGACAGTGACCACACTGCGACATGTTCATCTTAACAAGAGCCTATAGCGAGTCAAGGTACATTTACCGATATACGATTGTAACCTTTCTCACACTGAATCGAACCATGAGGCATTGTAAATTTGTGCCCCTACACTTTTAGTGAGCTTCCGCCGGCACTGAAAAATGCTCTTAGAAAGTGAGATTACGAAATATTTAAATTATAGAATAATTTTCAGAAGTTCCCAACATAATTAATTGTATAGAATGCAAATTCACTACACGTGCATCCTAAACTAGGAGTAAAAAGAAATACGACGATATGATTTCCTCCATATTGTTTCCCTTTAAATTGAGCTTTACAGTACTTACATGACTGCTTCTAAGAAATCTTTTTTTCTGTTGACTGAGTTGTAATTCCATCCGTCTGATCTCGGAATTAATCTTGCCCATTTTACATTCGTGTAATCTATCAGGTCTGGTGTTCTGATCGAGTAAACACTTCCCATATTTGCTATCGGAAATATTTCTGACGGTTGAAAGAGCTTTTTCTCGATCTAAATTCACTGTCTTCTCTATCCTGTCTTTGCGCCCCATTATCCTACAAATACAAAATATAGCAATGTCTGTTAGATGCTACAGTTTGTGTAAGATGGGTTATTTCTTTAACACTCATAAAGTTTTGTTTCTGCTCAGACGAAATATAAATTCTGTAAAAACAATAGCGTACGGTGATCCATTGCCTGAAACTAACCTTGCACTTCTATATTTTTTCACAGCACGCGAATTAGATCATGGATGACATTCCCAACTCCACGAGCATTCTAATGGAAGTGCATTCTTTTACTGGTTGAGGGCTAGATTATTTTTGGTGGTCTGAATTTGTTATTCAAAATTTGTTTTATTACAAATCATTGGAGAGTGCCCACAGGCACTCTCCAATAATTTGTAATGAAACAAATTTATACAAACAAAATATTTGGATTTCATTGAATATGAAACATGAGCAAGGAAAACGTTGGCTTTTGCTCTGGTACCCTCAATTTTCTGAAAGCCCTGATATTGGCTTATAGCCCTCAGCCAGTTAAAGACAATTTTAAAATGCATCAAGAAAAATCGAGAATGCATTTTGCACTGTTGCGATGAGGTTAAAACTACTTTCTGAAGAGAACAATTTGCATTACTCTAAAATTATAATGTTACTATTGTATAAAGTGAACGGTATGTCGGAGTTTAGCTAACTGTCCCGTCGCAACGAATGCCAGTGGGACATGAGAAAGTTTATGAAAAAATCTCAGTTTAACTGTATACTCGTTCGTTGAACCCGAAAGCCAGTTTGGTTTCAGTCCAGGCATGGGCATCAGACTCATGGGGGAAGCGTGGGCACCTGCCCACCATATCCTCAGCCTATGGGTGCGAGCGGGGCAGGACATTTCCTTTTGTCGCTAAGAAAAAACTTGTTGGGTCCAAATTAATCCTATGTTGAAACGCGTTATCGACAATCTCCGTATGAGGTTGTCATTCTAAGCTTATGTCCTTCGACGTTACCGACGTAAAACCGCGAAATCGGTTTTACGATTAGGATTACAACGTGAAACCGCGAAATCAGCATCGGATTGAAGGTTCCTTCTCCGAGGTCTTTGTTGTGTCTTTGACAGGTGGATATTAACAAAGGGTGTAACAGGAAAGTATATGGCAGCAAGTCATTCGGCCTTACAACTGTATACCGTTTTGAGTTAAGTAAATGGCCTTTTTATTGGACCTGACCCCATGCCCTCGGATGCTTTCAGCGCCGAGTCCAGGATCATATTGAAAGTCATTCCCCCGTATCTGTAGCTTGTACGTTATTCAAGTCAATTGGTTTGGAAACGACGGGTGTGGGGGTGCGTTATTTTGTACTGTTGCTTAAATAAATGGCCTTTTATTGGACCTGACTCCATGCCCTCGGATGCTTTCAGCGCCGAGTCCAGGACCATATTGAAAGTCATTCCCCCGTATCTGTAGCTTGTACGTTATTCAAGTCAATTGGGTTGGAAACGACGGGTGTGGGGGTGCGTTATTTTGTACTGTTGCAGAGTTCACTATTCTGGTATGACGAATGTTTTACTGTTATTTCGCACTGATTTTCCTACAATGTTCTGGCTGATGTAATCTCTGCAAGACGCTTCTCGGACTAGGAAGGGGGTGGGGGGGGGGGGGGGGGCGTTGCCGTTAAAAGCAAAGTTTCCTTTTATTACTTTTTATAAACGGACACAACAAACAGCCCCGAGAGCTGCCTCTTGTATTCCCCCGTATCTGTAGCTTGTACGTTATTCAAGTCAATTAGGTTGGAAACGACGGGTGTGGTGTGCGTTATTTTGTACTGTTGCACAGTTCACCATTCTGGTATGACGAATGTTTTACTGTTATTTCGCACTGATTTTCCTACAATGTTCTGGCTGATGTAATCTCTGCAAGACGCTGCTCGGACTAGGAAGGGGGGGGGGGCGTTGCCGTTAAAAGCAAAGTTTCCTTTTATTACTTTTTATAAACGGAAACAACAAACAGCCCCGAGAGCTGCCCCTTGTTTTTAATAGCTCAACTTTGGCGAAGCCAAATTTGAGCTTTTGTCATGGCCCGTCGTCCGTCTGTCCGTCTGGCTGTCTGTCCGTCTGGCCGTCTGTCCGTCGGCCGTCTGGTCGTCTGTCCGTATGTCAATAATTGGATACGGCTCGGGCTAGAGGCCGTATTTATGAACCGATCTTTACGAAACTTCTTGGGTACCTTTGTTATGATCGTGGGACGAGAACGAGTGTTTTGGGGTGCGGTCCAAAATTCAAGATGGCTGCCAGCCGCCATTTTGTACCGACGATGCAGAAATCTGTTTTTTTTGTGCAGAGCTTCCACATGAAAGCTCTGATTTGAATAATTGTTTTGTATGAATGTTTAGTACCATGGGATACATCACATATAATACGGGTTTTTTTTCTCGTGCGTAAATTGTGCAAAGTAGACTAATTTTGATGTTTTGGGTGTTACTTTCAGCACTGCAAGTGCAAATGCCAATACGGCTCGGGCTAGAGGCCGTATTTATGAACCGATCTTTACGAAACTTCTTGGGTACCTTTGGTATCACCGTGGGACGAGAACGAGTGTTTTGGGGTCCGGTCCGAAATTCAAGATGGCCGATGGCAGCCATTTTGTACAAAATTAGGTGCAATCAGATTTTTGCACAGAACTTCCATATGAAAGCGCTGATTTGAATAATTTTTTGTGTGAATGTTTAGTACCATGGGATACATCACATATAATACGGGTTTTTTTCTCGTGCAGAAATTATGCAAATTAGATGAACTTTGATTTTTTCAGTGCGACTTACACACAGTAAGTACAGATGTCAATACGGCTCAGACTAGAGTCTGTATTTATGAACTGATCTTCACGAAATGTCTTGGGTACCTTTGTTATCACCTTGGGGCGAGAACGAGTGTTTCTGGGTGCGGTCTAAAATTCAAGATGGCTGCCAGTGGCCATTTTGTACCGAAATTAGGTCTAATCAGTTTTTTGTACACAACTTCTATACAGCTCATACTAGAGGCCATATTTATGAACCAGTCTTTACGAAACTTCTTGGGTACCTTTGTTATCACCGTGGGATGAGAGCGAGTGTTTTTGGGTGTGGTCCGAAATTCAAGATGGCCACCAGCAGCCATTTTGTACCAAAATTAGTGCAATCAGTCTTTTGTACAGAACTTCTGTATGAAAGTTCTGATTTGAATAAATTTTTGTATGAATGTTTAGTAACATGGAACACATCACATATTGTAATTTTTTTTTTTTTTTTTTTCGTGCAAAAATTATGCAAATTAGATGAACTTTGATTTATTCAGTGCTACTTGCACAATGTAAGCACACATGTCAATACGGCTCAGGGTAGAGACTGTATTTATGAACCGATCTTCACAAAACTTCTTAGGTACCTTTGTTATCACCTTGGGACGAGAATGAGTGTTTCTGGGTACGGTCCAAAATTCAAGATGGCTGCCAGTGGCCATTTTGTACCGAAATTAGGTCCAATTTTTTTTTGTCACAAGTTCTATACAGCTCGTATTTATGAACTGATCTTCACAAAACTTCTTGGGTACCTTTGTTTTCACCTTGGGACAGGATCGAGTGTGTTTGGGGGTGCCTTTGTTATCACTGTGCTATGAGAACAAATATTTTGGGGTTCAGTCAGACCCACTCTGGGACTCAAAGATTTTTTTCTAGTTTAGCATCTGACTGTCACCCACCTTTACAATACTTTACCTATACATTTGTTACAGGCAACGGTCAGTATTTATGTACAAACCGTTACAATACTTTATATGTACCTTTGTTATCAGGTCATTACCTAGATGTTTGTCATTGCTGTGTCACATATAATACATGTACATGTCTTTGTCTTGACAAGTTGAGCTACAGTGTCATTGACACTTTCATTTATTAAGTGAAAAAGGAAATTTGGCTATATTTTCCTACTGATGTCATGGGTGTTACTTGCCTCTTAATTGCACCGTCCTCGTCCGTCTAATAATAGAAGGGAGATAATTTATCGAAAGTCTACTTTCGCGACGTTGTGTCTTACTTCTTATTGGGCTGTAAAAACACTTTCAACAGCCAGAGTCATCTCGTATCGGATAGTTTTAAGGATGGAAGCCGCCAGGGTACCCATAGAGAATCACCGAACCACGGCGAACAACTGTCAGAATTCCCAACGTACTAACTCATGACAATTACGGTTAGCAGCGGTTGAAGACAAGTGCACCATCGACGTGCAGTACGCGTTAGTACACAGCGCCACCGTGCGCCCACACGGGCATTATGGATTAAGTGCCTTGCCTAAGGACACAACGCAGTTATCCTTGCTGGGGATCGAACCGTGATCGAAAGGTTTGACATCCCATGCCGTAAACACTGAGCCACCGCGCCCTGGCGATATAAGTCAGATTCTAAGTTCTAAGGGTTAATGTAAATGCGTGAATGTAAGATACGCTAATTTTGACTTCAGTGGTACTTGCAACAGAAACTTTTTTCCTGACTAAGGCTAATATGAAATGAGGTTTTTTTCAACCCATGCATAATAATCTGCCAGTAATTGCATGTCATACATAAAGAATGCATTGATCCGAAATTATTGTTCGAGTCACCAGAAGGAATCCGCATTTTTAATCTATACGTCTATATCAAATAGAATATCTGGTATATAATTATAAATACAGTTGCTATTAAAGAATACGTAACCTTTTTATACAAGCCAACACTTTTACTGCGACGCGTAATAAGGGGATATATGCTGTTCCGAGGGAATTTGTTGTACAGTACGGTTAGCGTGGACTGGTCACTTTCCACGGGTGGACAATATTTCCACGTAAGCAATAATATTAGATTCCGAACAATAATTATAGGAATAATCATCAAAAATTTAATTAATGAAGCACCGGGTACAACCCGGTGCTTCATAAATTAAAATTTTGTTGATGATGATTTTTATCACCTGGTAATCGCATTCGTGGACATTACTGCCCATACGTGGAATCTAACCAGCCCACGACGACTGTACTGAATTTACGCGATTTTTCGATAAGGCTAAAATAATTGCGCGCTTTGAAATTGAGGCAAAATTAAGCCTACTTAGTTATTCATTTTTTCAACTTCTAAACAAAGTACGAGGGGAACGCCACTTCTTTTTTTTTTTAGTAGGGTTTAACGACACATTAACAGCCAGGGTCATATCATGTCGGTGCCAGTTTTACGGGTGGAGGAAGCCGGAGCACCCGAAGAGAACCACCGAGCATCGACGAGCAGCTGTCGGCTCTCCAACATCGTAACTCTGAACTCTGCACCGCGGCACAGGCAGGGTTAGATGGGTTGAAGACATGCGCACCATCGACGTGCAGTACGCCTTAGTACACAGCGTCATCGTGCCCCCATGTATGCAATCGGGGTTAAGTGCCTTGCCCAAAGACACAACGCGGGAGCACGAATCAGTCCCTGAAATGGTCACCCATCCAATTACTAACCGCGCTCGACGTTGTTTAACTTCGGTGATCTGACGAGAACCGGTTACCGCGACGCGACCGCGCCCCCGCCACCGCGCCCCCGCCACCTCTTATTATGGGTGGAGCTGTGATAATTAATTGGATAACGACAGAAAACATCTTAGCTGACCAGTTGTGGCAAACTGCAGTAACTTGCTTCCCTGATTTGTATGTGAAATATTCTCTAATTTAAACCAGAGAGAGAAGCAGCCGATACCTGGTAAAATCTCTACAGATGTCGTACCGATACATTGTATAACGAATTTACTTCACGATAACCCTAATCCCCAGGCCACTTTCTGTGGGTGTTGCCTAGTAATACCACTGTCAATCTCTCGTGCATCCAGTTTTTAAGTCCTTTATTGAGCAACAAGTTGCCAAGCTCCCAAGCCACCAAGCTAATTCTATAAGGAATTCGTCGTTGTTGTGGCCTGGAACCTGCCTAGTCCTTAACCCTTTATCTAACGAATCGCCCGCATCCGCCCGCGTAATTATGCAAATTGAGCAGTTGAAAAAATTAAATTTTTCAAAATATTTCCACAAAACCATATCATGTGGCCCCTCATTGGAACGAGCTCATTGAGCTCGTTCCAATGAGGGGTCACATGATATGGTTTTGTTGAAATTCTTTGAGAAATTTTTAAAAAAAAATATGGGTAAAGGGTTAAAACGTTTGGATTCACGGTTCACCAACTGATATATTCCAGACAAGTGAATCCAAAATATCATGAACATTCAATTCCTTTGAATCAGCGCAAGATATGGTGTTCAATTGAGACTTCATTTGACCGAATGTTTGATGACATTACCATTATGAATGGAGACTCACAACAGCCGTAGCTTTATGGTCACACTACGTAGTTCCATTGTGTTAATATCTTGATGGTTTAAAGGTGAATTAAATACTTCTTGATTGTAATATCTATAACCGGAGCACAAAGTAATATCTGTATATCTCTGTGAGTAAAAGGACAACACATTATATCAACGGTTGTCTGTACGTAAACTCTACGAAAAGTGGGTAAACAAACAACTCATAACAGAATCGAGCTACTTATAGAATTAGACTGGTGGACCGAGAACGTGAGCTTGACCCTTTCAGACGTAATTGCAAAATTCGCCGCCATTCAATTTTTTCTTGTCTGCGAACCCCAGCTTATGGCCCTCGTTCGAAACGAGCTCGTTCTGTGAAACTGAGCAAATCTGGTGAGAATTGTAAGCTACAGTTAATTCTAGAAGTCCCGTCGTGAACTGTACACTTATCTAGGCTGAATTGCACGGAGGAATTGCGCGCAATTGCCATATCGAACGGCATCCAAAGGTTCTCCTCGTTACTCATAGAAAACACAGGCAATGTTTCTGCCAATGGACCTCAGTAGTATGTCATGCACCCGGATGGGCCTCATTTGGGGGATCTCATCGGCGGATCTCATGTGACGTCATAGTCACGTGACCCAGTCTCACCATGTTGTGTTGTCATGGTAACCCGCGTGATCGGCCATGTTGTGGCGTCATCTCCATAGTGATACGTGTTGTTAGTACGCATGCGCAACGCGTGTTGTTAAAGTTATACATGTTTCCTTCGTCCATTTTGTATACTGGAGGCCGCCATCTTGGTTTCTATGGTAGCACGTGATTGCTATGTTACCTAAACCCTTCTTATAGGGCAGGGGTATGTTCGGAGGGTATGTTCTTTTGCACAGGAGTATTTGCTGGAACGACTTCCCTGGATAATTACCACAAACAACCCGACAAGTTTTACTATTTCGAATTCTTCTAGAATTCTCTGCTTCTATCTATATATGCAATAGTTTCCGTTTATCTGGTCTATTCTTATTAGTTCTGATCCTATTCTAAGTACTCTTGTTGTTTCATTTATCTAGAACATTTATAACCAATCAGATTGCTTGATTTCCCATAACCTGTACTTAATCGTATAGAGTTATCTCCCCTTATTACAACGAACTTGTATCCGATTCTCATCACATCTATATCCAATGGCAATATCCCCGGGCACCCCAATTTTGGCACCCCTTTTTTGAAAAACATATGACCTTCGGCACCCCTTTTTTGTCCTTTGTGCTTATGTGAAAAAGCACAATCTGACACAATGTGCCCTAGCACAAAGGCACATGCTTTATCTGCCGATATGAGCTTATGTGAAAAGGCACAATGTGACACAATGTGCCCTAGCACATAGGCACATTCGGGCATTTGAGGATACATATGACCTGACATTGTATTATTTGAGGATACCTATCGAGGATACCTACTGGAGAATCCCTTTTTTGTCATATGTGCTTATGTGAAAAGGCACAATGTGACACAATGTGCCCTAGCACATAGGCACATACGGGTATTTGAGGATACCTATGACCTGGCATTGTATTATTTGAGGATACCTATCGAGGATACTTACTGGAGAATCCCTTTTTTGTCATATGTGCTTATGTGAAAAGGCACAATGTGACACAATGTGCCCTATCACATAGGTACATACGGGTATTTGAGGATACCTATGGCCTGGTATTGTATTATTTGAGGATACCTATCGAGGATACCTTTTTGAGAATTCCCTTTTTGTCGCATTAGGCCATGAGAAATCCCTCAATCAGGTCTAATGTAGTCTTACCAACTGCTTCCATCTTATCTCCAAAGCTCCAAGGCCATTACTTGTCTATGGTGTATCTGTCCTATTATTAGCTTCTACAGCAGTCTTGTTCCATTGCGGCCTTGTACCAGTACTATTGACTAAACTATCATCCATTAATATAGACTTGTATCACTACTTCCTAGCTATACCTTCGCTCAGGCCTTCAAAATGTTCAATCAGATTTCCCCTGTATACAAATAAACGGGCTATATAAGGCATTCCGTAATTGAGATTCCTAGCCGATTCCGTTTAAAGTCGATATCTGTATACAGGGGAAATCTCATTGAACGTTTTGAAAACGTAAAGCTATGATGTAGTGATGCAAGTCAATATTAATGGATGATAGTTTAGTCAATAGTACTGGTACAATGCCGCAATGGAACAAGCCTGCTGTAGAAGCTAAGATAGGACAGATAGGTCATAGACCTGTAGCGGCCTTGGAGCTTTGGCGACAAGATGGAAACGGAATCCCATTTGCGGAATCCCTTTTAAAGAATCCCATTAGTGAAATCCCTTTTTCTGAAATGAGGCTAAGAGTCGTAGTAAATTATACCTCATTGAGGGCTTTTTAATGGCCCCCATGGCCTCATACGTCAAAAAAAGGATTCCATAGCCACGGGTGTTTCCCAAAATGGGATTCTATAGGATATACCTATTAAATACTGAAATGAGCCTAAGAGTCGTGGTAAATTAACCTCATTGGGGGATTTTTCATGGTCCTCATAACCTCACAATTCAATGAGGCTATGAGGGATAATACATGAGGACTCATTGAGGGCTTTTATACAGCCATCGTGGCCTCATACGACAAAAAAGGGATTCCACAGTCACAGGCGTTTTCCAAAATGGGATTCCATAAGATATACATGTTGAATACTGAAATGAGGCTAAGAGTCGTAGTAAATTATACCTCATTGAGGTATTTTAAATGGTCCTCATAACCTCAAAATTCAATGAGGCTATGAGGGATAATAAATGAGGACTCATTGAGGGCTTTTACATAGCCCTCATGGCCTCATACGACATAAAAGGGATTCTCCAAAAGGTATCCTCGATAGGTATCCTTGAATAATACAATACTAGGCCATAGGTATCCTCTAATACTGAAATGAGGCTAAGAGTCGTAGTAAATTATACCTCATTGAGGGATTTTTAATGGTCCTCATAACTTCAAAATCCAATGAGGCTATGGGGCATAATATATGAGGACTCATTGAGGGCTTTTACATGACACTCATGGCCTCATACGACAAAAAAGGATTCCATAACCAGAGACGTTTCACAATAAGGGATTCCATGGGATATGGCCATTGGATATAGAGGTGGCGAGAATCATTGTAATAAGGGGAGATAACTCTGCATACAGATTATGGGAAATTAAGCGATCTGGTTGGTTAGTTATAATCTATATAAATGATCTAGATATATGAAACAACAAGAGTACTCGGAACAGGTCAGAACTAACAAGAATAGACCAGGAAAGCTAAATATAGTAACAATAAGCAAAGCTGTTCCAGTTGATAGGCTCTTCTACGCTACTGGAGCATACTCCAGGACAAAGGAACATGGTCAGATAGACGAAAACTATTGCATATATAGATAGAAGCAGAGAATTCTGAAAGAATTCGAAATAGTACAAGTTGTCGGGTTGTTTGTGGTAACTCTGCGAATCAGAAAATTACTCCGATTCAATCGAACACATCCTCCGAATATACCCCTGTCCTGTTGTAGGCCTTTAGGTAACATACCAATCACATGCTACCATAGAAACCAAGATGGCGACCTCCAGTATACAAAATGGACGACGGAAACACGTATCACCCTAACAACACGAGCTGCGCATGCACACTCACACCACGTATCACTATGGGGATAACATCACAAGATGGCCGCTCACGCGGGTTACCACGACAACACAACATGGCGCCACTGGGTCACGTGACATGACGTCACTTCAGAAGTCATCCATCGAGGTCATCCAAACTACCCTCGAAAAGCCCCTGACATACTACTGACCTCCGGGTTACCCGGAGGTCCATTTGCTGAAACTTTGCTTGTGCACAGGCCATATGTACAGAATTTGATAGCCTTACTATGGTCATAACGCGTAGATTAACGCACAGATCGACGTGCTATTTGTAAGCATTTCATGACAGGACTTCTAATTTTACCTGTATGTTATTAGTACCTATCAATCAAAGTACCCATTGGTTTAAGCAAGCACCAGATGCGCTTGCACGTGTATATTCCAGTAAATACAAAACTGTCAATCTATTAGCTACGCGTTGACGAAAGTTAGGAAATGCGTCTAGATAATGTCATGCACGCACAGAGGAACCAAAACTACACTCTGATAGTAACGACTATCGGATATTTTGGTATGTTAAATTGTCAGGTTTGAATGGGTTGTTTTCCTCTACGGGTATTGGGAATTTTAATTTAGTTGTCAAAGTACTCCATTTTCTGTCAAATCATATTTGATTTGCCGAACTCGAACGGTCGCCTGATGTTTAGCAAGTTTCAACCGAACAGGTATCAGCTTGTTCTGACTGGATTATCACGCGCTTTTCTAACTGAGGCCACCCTCCAGGCCAACATCCATCGAAGCTTGGATATTCCAAGTAGAGTATGGGAACGGACTAGGGGAGACACCTTTTTTGGCAATGGGCGCCTCATCGATATAAAGTGATGTTCAATAAGCATGAGTTCAAAATTCTGCTCCAGGTCAGTCATGTTCCACTGTTTATATAACTGCCAGAAGAACCCTAGAACAGATAGACACATTCGGTCACAGTACGGTAAGTCGCAGTAGTTGTAACAATCCTACACTCGTTATCTTGTTCCTAATCTTTGGCTGGGCAGGAGGTCTTAACTGCCCTAACAAATGTCACTGTTCCTCTAGTATTGGTGAAGAAGTATTTTTATTCCATCAATGGCCGTTTATTTGAACAATAAAAGCCTTGGATAAGTTTTTGCTTTATTTACCTAGTAGGGTGATAAATTTTCCACGCAGGTTTAACACTGAAAGAATTTAGTCCTGCAGTAGAGACGGACTTTTTGACCTCTGATCTCTACCGCATTCGTGTAGCATAATTAATAGTTCAATTGTTGTTTTCTTTAAAACTTTTTGAAAGTATTACACAATGCCAGTAGAAAACCGCACACATTGTTTATTTAATAAAGTATTTTGCTGGTTTAGCTCGAGTTTGTAAGGGAATTAGTTTTAGATAGAAATGTGTTACTGCGTCTTGTTTATTTTTGCCAATGTTGCTTCTCGTTCGAATTGGACCAATGAGCTCCTCACTTGTCGCTGTGTTTTGTAGCGAGAAACAGCACGATTTCGCCGCGACAGCCCTGTAAAGGATTTATGGGATACACAAAATAAACGTATGGTGTTTTCAAGTAAAACATTTATTCTTCTCGTAGAATTAAGAATGAAACCGACTTCCCAGAGGCTCGTCGGTTTCATTCTTAATCCTACTCATAGAATATTTTTTTTCCTTGAAAACACTATACGTTTATTCTATATGTAGAATATGTTGATGCTTTGAGACTATTCAGATATTATTGACGTAGAACTTGATGAAGGTTTTAAGACTTTGTGTTAAATAAACGTACTGATAATCAGAAAAGGGAGCCACTTTTCCGAGTTGTCTTACAAGGTAACACACGGATCAGAAGGTCTGCAACTTAAAAGAACCACAACCTCATTCCAAAGATGTTTTGGTAACAATTGAAGTCCGAACTGTATTTTAAAGCCACTAGATGAATTTTGATTGTTATTTAGTTTCTCTCTCCCTGGATGTGGAATTCTACCGAATGTAATGAGTCTGGAGTTTCTTGCACTTTCTGATCTGTGTACATTTTTGAAGGGCAAGCAAAAGAGTTTGCCCAAGTTTGTACTCCAAAGCGTGTGTATATTTTCGACGGGCAAGCAAGGACGTCTGCACAACTTGGTATTTCATAATTTCTTCTTCCCCAACCTCTGCCCAACGAAACCCATGGTCGGGTGTTTTTTTTTTTATTTATTTATTTTTTTGGGTGGGGGGGGGGGGATCACCCCCTCCCCCGCCACCAGAAGTTACGCCCCTGGTGCTTGTAAATTCCATTGGAAAGCCCTCGATCTTGTCTCCCATTTAACGAACACTGACTGAACCGTTAAATGTATTTATCGGTGCCAAAATGGCTTGATATTTCTTGACACCGTGATAGTGTACGGTATTAAACTAGGAGTACGGACATGAGGACCCAGGGACGACACGAAGATGAGCGATTTGCGGACTGAAAACTTGATTGGTCCCGACTGTGATAGCTCACAAATAAAGTACTCAAAGTTTGCTAAGCACCAAATATTTGACACATCATTGTGAAATTTGCTTGTGACATATTTGCGATATTTTTGGTGGATATGATTGAGGAATGTATTGACATGGTTCCCAGTGTTTACATTAGCTCTCTCGATAGGCAGACATTTCGTGACAGTCATGGAAAGCATGTACCCCTTGATTTTCATGATGTTTTCGTGCACTCTCTGCATGTACATGACATATGTAGGGTATTCAATCTTCATTTCAACAAAACCCTTGTGATTTAATGATTGAATATGGTAAATGCAAATGTAAGAAGACATTTGTCTGAAGCAGAAATGTGGCGGGCTGTAGGGATGGTGGAGCAAGGGGCCACCCATCGTCAGGTTGGTGAAGCCCTTGGTGTGCACCAAACGGTGATCACCAGAGCCTGGGCAAGATGTCAGCAGTATGGCACACCAGTAAGACGGCATGGTGGTGGCAGAGACAGGGCAACATCTGCAGCTGAAGACTGTTTTTTGATCATTCAGGCCCGTAAGAACCGCTTTGCCACAGCAACCCAGCTTCGCAATGAGCTTCAGGATACATCTGGGGTAAATGTTTCGAGGCAGACTATCCGGGTAAGGTTGCACGAAGATAGTCTCCGACCGAGAAGACCATGTATTTGCATTCCGCTGTCCCAGAACCACCACCAGGCACGATATGAATGGGCCATGGACCACGTTGGATGGACCAGAGAAGATTGGCGACCTGTCCTTTTTACAGATGAGTCAAGGTACTGCCTAGACCACACAGATATGCGTTCTAGGGTATGGAGAAGACCAGGAGAGCGATTCCATGCAGCCAACATTGCTGAGCATGACCGCTATGGTGGAGGGTCAATCATGGTCTGGGGCGGTATCAGCAGGGATGGACGTACAGAGCTCTGTGTCTTTGAACGTGGTACATTGACTGCACAGCGGTATATTGATGAGATCCTGGATGTCCACGTCAGATTGTATGCAGGTGCTGTGGGTGATAGATTCATTCTGATGGACGATAATGCCAGTCCTCACGTTGTCCATGCTGTCCGTGAGTACCGACAGAGGGAGGGGATTGAGCGTATAGACTGGCCAGCATGATCCCCTGACCTCAATCCAATCGAACATGTCTGGAATGAGTTGCAGTTTGGAATTTCAGCCCGTCCAGTCCAGTCCAGCCAAGAAGTGTCCAGGAGCCTGGTGCCATGCTGGTCCAAGAATGGAACAACATCCCACAAAGGACCACCAGGAACCCGACTGGGAGCATGAGAAGGCGTTGTCAAGCTGTAATTAACAGTAATGTGTCTCATACTCGATATTGAACCCATACCAGTTCGCAAAGTCAACTTTTGGGCAAATTTGAAAAATTCCCTCTTTTACCAATAACATCCATTTTCCCATGGTTATCGTTTTCAAAAGCTAAAAAATAAAGTCAAACACAAATAAAATCTTAATTGTTGTGCTTAAATCATTAAAGATATATTTAAATAAAAAATATATACACTTTTCATTACAATATTTCAAATAAAACGTAAAACAAGTAGTTGGATATACTTGGTGCTTGGCAAAGTAGAATACATGATCAAGAAGTCATGGGTTTTTCAACTGCCTATATAACCTCTCTCTCTCTCTCTCTCTCTCTCTCTCTCTCTCTCTCTCTCTTTGTGAATCTTTTCGGCTAATCTATTGGAGAATATCGGACAGAGAATTTGAAACAACATTTTTGAAAACAACGTGAAACACGTGAAAACATCACATCACAGATGGGTTATATTACATTTTCACGCCTGGCTCCAGTCTGAAAGAAGTGGGGCACAAAAATAGTTTCCTACTGGCAGTGCAGACCAATTTTTGCCCTTTCCGCCACCCCAACACCACCACACACACACACACACTATATTTTGCCTTGTGAAGAGTAGATATGATTCACAACTAGCCCACCCCCCCCCCCCCCACCCCATAGACTGGGGTCCGAGATTTTTAAATTCCATTGTCAATTGAACATCCTGAGTACTCGAGTTTTCTGAATATGATGGCATATATTACTCAGGGACGTGGCGACAGTGTGGGTGTGGGGAGGTGTCACCCCACCCAATCTTGGCCCAAATGTCTTATAATTGGAAATTCGGAGGGCAAATCATGAGTAGCTGGAAATTTAATCTATCCGGATTTTAGAGCTTCGTTGGTTATGTCTCCTTCACTTCCCAAAATTCCAACTCGGTTTCAAATCGGCAAACAGTCCAACTGTTACTATTCACTACTGCAGTGTACGCAATATCGAGCTTCATAAGTATGCATGATGTCAATCGGTACGAGATTTCTATAATACGTTTACTTATCGTAATAAAAAAAATCCTCAAAATGCCCTTCCTGAAAATTTCATCATGTAAAATCGTTATCCTGAGTTAATTCCATCATTCACAGTTACAAAATGATGAAGCCTCAAAAATTGGTCATTGATGCATAAGATCTGATTTAATGTTAGGACAGTGTGAACTGTTCAAAGTTCGCAGCTTGAGCATTTGTTTAGCACATATCCAATTCCCAGAATAATACCAAATAATAATAACCTGATAATTCTATCATAAATGTGTTGGCATTTTAGTTACTAGAATCAATTTTATGATCCCTTTCATGGCTTCATTTTCAAAATGTTTCTCTCTAGTGAATTTCCATCCGGGGGGGGGGGGGGGCCTCCCGGTCCCTCTCGCGCTAGTTGGAAATTCACTACCCTGCACCCGCCAAGCGGAAACCTCTAGTCACGACCCCTGATATTACTAAGATATGATGAGCCAAGAAATATCAGGATGAGGACACATAAACCGGTGTTAACGATTTCGGGCATTAGGTAGATAAAAAGACAACAGTTCACTTCTCGGTCTGATTCGTGAACGATTTTTATCCTCGAGTGGGACCAGTGGCGTAGAGGGTGGGCCAGGGCCCGCATTGCGGGGGGGGGGGCGGTTGCAAGGGAGGCCCGTCTTGAAGGACGTCCCGACGCTGGAAGAAAGAGGGAAAGAGAGAGACAGAGAGCGAGACTGTGTACCAAATACACATAATTTCAAACTCTCACTTCCACACGACGTACTCTTTGTAGTCTATGTATTATTCTTTTAACTCTTTACCTAACGTAACGGCCAAAACCGGCCAGCGCTATTCTCAAAAATCGCCAATTAATTTTTATTATTTTTTCACTTTTTGTCTCAAAAACATAGGTTATGACCCCTCGTTGGAACGAGCTCGTCGAGCTCGTTCCAACGAGGGGTCATAACCTATGTTTTTGAGACAAGAAATGAAAAAAATTAGTTATTCAAGAATTATTTTTGCAAGTGCCGTCTGCTTTTCAGGTTAGGTAAAGGGTTAAGTGAACGCTACATCATTGTAACTGATAGGGGTGAGAAATGAACAATATACATACATGGTGCCTCTCAAGTCACACATGTTGGGCGTGCATGTGTGTATCGTTGGATGGTGGGGTGAAACTTAAGACATGTAATGAAAAAATCTACAGAGTAGTACTTTTAGAATCGATCCTTTTGGCTATACCTTCATTTAATTTATGGCGTATGTACTACGTGAAATCCTGTATGCTGTGCACGGTAACAACACTAAATTTGCTCCCGTTTTAAAGGTAACCACCATTATGAAAGGGCCCCCGTCTCTATCTCGCGGGGGGGGGGGGGGGGGGGGCACAAGATTTTCCGCTACCCCACTGAGTGGGACGCGTGGAGAATTATTTCCGCGCGACTTATGAGAAGATAAAATGGTAATTCGAATCCGAGCAGTGAACTTTTGTATTTATTTTATTTTCTCCTTATTTGTTTCCCAAAACAACCCTTTATAATTGATTCAACTCAACCGATCTGTAAACAATACAAAAATAGTCCGCCATCGCTGAGAGTGGAATGCGATGCTGGGAGAAGAATACCATTTTCGGCGAGTTTTCGTGGTAATACGATTTGTTTTTGGGAAGAAAAAAGAGGGCGAAGTGGCTCCGTAGGTAGAGGTGCAGGCTGCAAGCCCAGAGGTCCTCGGTCCGAATCCCACCTGCGGCAACCGCGTTGTGTCCTTGGGCAAGACGCTTCACCCCCATTGCCCATGTGGGGGCTGCACTGCACTAAGGCGTACTGCACGTCGATGGTGCCTTGTCTTCAACCAATGTTGACCATGCTTGTTTGGAGTTAGTGTGTTGGGGAGCTGGCAGTTGATCGCCGTTGCTCGGTGGTTCTTTCCGGGTACTCCCGCTTCCTCCACCCGTAAAACTGTCGTGGTCATGATAAGCCATTGTGCAGAAATATGTGACCTTAAACACCAATAAATAAATAAATAAAAATAAATAGAACTGTCGCCACGAAAATAAATATTGTGAAGAAAAACGAATGAAAATAAAATAAAAAGTTGATATTTACTTTGTCGACTATGGATGCGAGTAGTAAATAAAAATAGACAAAGAACATAAGTTATTCAATAACTTACCGGTTGCAGTGGACAGTTTGTTTGTGAGTATGTATAATTCCAGGATCGTCGACGCAGATGTCGTCCACAACTTTCACTAACCCATTACTTTAATGTCTGTCCTTTAACTTCGACGGCTTTTCTGAAAGTATTTATCGATTGAATGTGTATGTCTCTATACAAAACTACGACAGTCTATTCTTTCTTGAAAGCATTTCCAAACACGATTTTACAATCCCGGTAAGAAAACCAATTCTCAATCAAATCAACATACACGGTGAATAAAGGGTAGATAAGTCTAACGGAGACATTTCTGGTTAACAATGTGTCCAGTGATGTAGAAAACGGACTTGTTCGCATTAGTAAAAGGTTATTTAAACGACTGGAATTTTTAATACCGTAAAAATTACAGCGTTACAGTAAAGAAAGGAAATAGTAACACACGTAAAAGCAGTGGTTCATATTTTTCGTACTTTGTGTGCAAAAAGGGCCATCTGCAATGCTAAAGCATTGCAGATGGCGCTTGTTGCACTCAAGGGGCGATATGCCCTTTGTGAGTCTGAAAGTAAAAGCAATAACATACGTATTCTGTACTTCCGTTTTACAGCTACAACCTTTTGCAAATGGTACATATTTTGAGTACAATATTGGTAAACCACAAAGAAATCAATATTCAGTTTTAAATGGCGTGACGGCTCTACATTATCTGTCTATGGTGAGTAACATACAATGAAACGGCAGATAAAGTGAGAAACCGAGCATAATTAGTATCTCATGACAGAGTCTATACTAATTGGATACCAATTATTATTACACACGTGATTTGTGGTGCACTGAAGGTTTGGTAGTACTCGCCCTAGAATAGATAGACCAGACCCTATGCTATAGGAGGTCGGAGGTGATCCGCCCGCCTTCCACGACCCTGTTCGTCGTCAATTTTTGTTTTCTGTCGGAAAAGTGTTGGCCACCCAAACGCTAATACAAGTTTTGTTTAATATCGTTTTAAGAAGTATAATGGGGTAGGTTTCAAGTTCTTACCGACGGTCAACGACCCAGGAACTGTATCGGAAATTTTGAGAACTTAGCTTCGGGTCTGTGGTAGACTGAAGTATGCTTTAGCGCTACTGGTAGATGGTAGAGTCACCCAGCGCGGGGACGGGTACCCCGGGCAATGTGTAGAACGGGCGTTACTGACCCTGCGAGCGCCGAAGGCGCGAAGCGATAAGGGTGGAAGAGGGGTCTGGGAGTCCTCCACCAGAATGTTTTCTCAAATTAGTGCTAGGAGAACCATTCTCCTACATTTTCATGACAATATCTACTCAATTATTTCCGTACAATTTGGGTTCTTTATTACCTGTATTCCCGTGTGTATGGTGAATGTTTTTTCTCCAAAGATAATAGTGTCCACCACGATGCAGGAAAGACCGTTGGAAAACCAACAAACTGGAACAAGTGTTTTTTTTATATGAATGTAACCTGGTTAGTAATGCAACTACGTACTTGCCACCTCCACGAGCGTCGTATGCCCGTTCCAAAAGCCTTCCCACGACTTTCAGCTCAGATGTATCGATACGTCACCCTTCACTTTTTTAAAACACCAAAAATCTCGAGCTACTAATTGGGCTGCAGCCCCGGGGCAGTTCCCCCTTTTTAATGTACTTTTTAAAGGTTTAAACGCCTCGAAAGTGAAAAGTGATGCTGGGTGATCATTGGATCGGAAGGTCATTGTTGGGATTACAAGTGTTTAATCCTCGGGTTTATCGAAAAGGATGTGAGGGCCATGGGGGTATCCCTTATATTAGGCCTCACCCAGTTGCCCTCTTATTCTCACCTAGGATATTTAATGGTCATTTGAATCCTGTTAGAGGTGCCATAATGGGACGGGTATTACTAACGTACACATTTCTGTTTGACAGTAGCAGGATGGGGGGAGTCACAGGAAAATGTATCCACGAGGCCTTACCCAACGTCCTTCTAGCCTTTATCTGGAAATTTAAGGACCGCCGCGTTTTGTAGCTTTCTTCTCCAGGTACTTGGAACAGACCTATCGTCGGACAGATCTCTTTCCCGTATTGACCGAACAGTCGTCACTGAAAGTATTCTATTCTCGACTCTTATTAGTATTGAAAAGACCATTCATTGAAAAGACCCATTGTGTTAGTCGCAGTGAAGTCAACAACTAAACACACAGGCGAGTGATAGATCATAGATAAAGCAGTAGTAGAGATAGTGTTCAGGAGAGAAGCAATTTGCACACAGGCCTTCAGATCGTTCAGAGAAAACAACAAAACATCAGGATTGCCCATTATCAAACTCGGCTGATATGACGCCGATCTCGGCCGATATGAACCCAGCTAGAGTTGTCCCCACTTGATGTTTTACTATGCGCAACCAATTTGTTTACATAGAAATGTTTAGAGTTATTCGTCGAACGTAATCAGTAAAACTGGCGTTACAGGGCATGGTGGATTGGTTTGAAGCAGAGTTCTGTATGACGAGAAATTAATGGTGGCGATAAGTAATGATTCGGTAATGCAGGGGCGGCGCAACGATTTTCAAAGTAGGGGGGGGGGGGGGATGCTGGATCGGGCGATGGATGGTCGTCGGTATGACTGGACGACCATGGTTCGGCCCGTGGTACGAAAATTTTAAATTCCAGGGTCCCAAAACTCCCATTTCCATGCATCTGATCGGATATTTTGAGATTTTTCAGGAGATGTATTTGAAAAACTTCTTACTTTGAGACCGTAAAAAAACATCGGTAAAGCATACAGGCGAGGTCTATTTATCAGCTTTGGTCGCAACGACCAAAGCTGAGAAATAGACCTCACCTGTATGTTTTAACAGACAATTATACAGCAATTATACTGTATGTGGATTATCTTGTCTGGGGGTGGATTTGGTACTTGTATGTCTGTAAGATTACGATGTACTTCAGTTAACCGATTTTTTAACAGACTGTATACATTTTAGCATTTGCGGTCACTCACTGCAAAAAATGATCCGAAATCCATCGAAACTGAACCAGGACGAAAGAAACATAGCTGGCGAAAATATGGGGGAGGCTCTGGATCAGCCAATTGTTTCACCAGTCATTGGTTGTGTTAAAATATATGTATACAAAAAAACAGCCCCCAGCAACCCCAACCCCCACCCCCGGGTCCGCCGCCCCTGTAATGACGAGAAGACAGAAAAAAATTGCAGAGAAAATTCATCGTAAACTGAGGTTAAGAGTCGTAAGCTGAGATTCGTTGAAGTTGGGGGAGAAGTAGTTTAGCTATATATTAATATAGGATGAACCTGAAATATTTATGTCGAACCTGGTTCAACATGAAACAATAATTATGGTCCATCCAGGATCGGACAAATTATTTCAGGTTCATCCTCAATTAATATAGGATGAACCTGAAATATTGATGTCGAACCTGGTTCAACATGAAACAATAATTACGGTCGATCCTGGGCCGGACAAATTATTTTAGGTTCATCCTCAATTAATATAGGATGAACCTGAAATATTTATGTCGAATCTGGTTCAACATGAAACAATAATTATAGTCCATCCAGGGTCGGACAAATTATTGATCGCGTGCGAGAGGGTCATAAATATTATTTTAGGATGAACCTGAAATAATATAGGATGAACCTGAAATAATATAGGATAAACCTCAAATAATATAGGATGAACCTGAAATAATATAGAATGAACCTGATAATATAGTACGTACCTCAATAATTATTTTCGAACCTGTTCGTACGCCATAGAAAGTAGTTTTTTCCTTTGGCGTTGAAGTATACTAGGAGCGGTCTCTCGCTATTCATATGCTATTACTATTCACATGATAACATCGAAATGTCTACTGATGTTGGTAGTATTGGTAGCCAAACACAGGGTTGGTAGTTGGAGCCGGTCGTGGAACTGATAGAAATATGGAACTTGAGACTCTTTGTTGAAGCCAATATCGTGGAACTGACAGTGTTTCCACGGGTTCCACTGACATGGCGGCTGTAGCTGCTAGTGGTAGAGACATAAGAGTAAACTTAGTGATAGGCAGTAGAAGCAGAGATGTTCCCAAGGTGAAGCGGGGGTTGGGGTAATAGGGGTAATGTGCCCCTCCCCTCCAAAAAATAAATTAAAAAATTTCTAAAAGGTCGAATCATGGTAAACATTATTCGAAACTCAGACACAGGACGTACCACACCAAAAAATTATATTACAGCCATTACACCCACCTGAAAATTCCTGTCTACACGCCTGTGTTCTTTCGACAGTAGTTCCCCGCCTCCCTCCCCCGCAAATATTATCGTCGGTACTGGTTCACAAAACAGGAGTCCCCTAAACAATGGTCGAGTCGCAGCTAGTCACGAGTGGCCCTTACTAGTCCTAACACATCGGGTCTCCACTAGCCTCTAATGCGTCCACCAGTCCACGGTGTTGTGTGGGGTACCAAATACACGTATAGGCCGGCGGTAACTAGAACAGGACCTAAAAAGGCAGAATAATATAGGGGGCAGGCAGAGGAGTGTCAGGAATATGCTGCAGGAGATCTCAGTAGGCACTAGATACAGAAGCTCCTACCCAGAATAAAGACAGGGGTTCAGTGGGTATGACTGTGAGCAAAAGGAACTGGTTCAAATTTATAAAAATGGTATTCCAAATAGAAGATGACAAGAACTGCACTAGTCCCAAGAGTAAGTGGAAATGAACAGTGGTTATTTCTGGCATCCATTTTGGTTAACTAGTAGAGTGCTGGAAGCCCATATTTGGGCTTTATTCTGAAGTGCAGGTACCACAACTTGAAGGCTCATATTCAGTGGATGTGCTTTGTATTATCTTTGAAGTGATATTATTTAGTCTGTAAGGGTTTGCCTTCTTACAATTTATGGGAGAGTGCCAATAGGCACTCTCCCATAAATTGTAACAAGGCAAAGACATGTGTACAAGATTTGATGGTCAAAAATGATTTAGCACTCTACCAGTTAATGACGGGCATCATCTTTGGTATCTGAGGTGACACGTGGTTTTCATGGGGTCGAGTGACTAATAAGCCCACAGTGGTTGATAGAATAAGGCCCTGAATAGGCAGAACTTTATTACAGGTCTAAGAAATGGAAAATGTCTGGACGGCTTACTTGACCATTTACCAAACATAACGGTCAAAACCGGCCAGCGCTATTCACAAAAATCACTATTCAATTTTCATTATTTTTTTCATTTTTTGATCTCAAAAATATAGCTTATGACCTCATTGAAACGAGCTCGTTGGGCTCGTTCGAATGAAGGGTCGTAAGTTATGTTTTTGACGCAAAGAATTCAAAAAATAATTATTCAAGAATTTTATTTGTGGCGTCTAACTTTCGTGTTAGGTCAAGGATTAATGGTGTACAAGGGTCAGGTTCTGTAACACGTCGTTCCTGTCAGTGCATTTATTGTGTGCCTTAATGTTAATCTTCAGGCTAATAGAAGAAAAATAAATACAGTGGTTAAAATATATATATTTATCGGTGTATAAGAATACATATTTCTGCACAGTGGCTAATGTTGACCGCAACATGGATATAAAGTCTATTCCAGTCAATCGTTTATACTAATGTCGCCCATTATAGAGGAATTCCACACAGGGCATTGTTACCGGTACTATTTTACCAGTAAAAGGAGTGGTTTACCACAGTAAACAAGAACTGCTTCACTTCACAAGGTTCGCATGGTTGAACAGTGGTTAAAGTATCGTTTACTTTTGTGAAATGCGAAATCTTCATATGACGACAATATTTGAATAACTGAATAAAGAGTGTAATTTACAGTGAAAACATTGAAAACTGTAAGAAGTTTATGCAGTAAGAAATATTTTAACCCAAAACCTAACACAATAACAAAAACGTCTAGCGCTTTTCACAAAAGAAAATTGTCGTTGGAATGTTATTATTTTTTCCATCTGTGCTTCGAAAAAATGGCTTGTGACCCACTTATTTGAACGGGCTCGTTTCAATGAAGGGCCATAACCTTGTTTAGCCCCCAAAAAATGATTTTGTATGTATCCAAGCACTTCTTTTGCAACTGTAGTATTCTGTGCATAGCCGGTTAACCAGAACGCCGGAAGCACTTCAGGGCAGGGGGGGTCAGACCCCGGGGAAAGGGCATTTACTCGTACTAGCAGCCCCACCATGCATGACATACCGAAGCATGCATGTCTGGAAGGACGAAGGCTCGAGATTGAGGAGTTTGAGGGGGAGGGCACTTCCTCCCAAACTCCCAAGCCCCCCCCCCCCCCCCCCCCCCCCCCACTGAATTTTGAACGGATTTGGGATGTATTTTAGCTTTGCTTCGAGATAAATCATTAAATTCAGTGACAACCTGGGAAGGGAATTGTCTGCTTCCTCCTCTCGGCCCCGTGGTCCGAAGGCAGGGAGTGCAACTGTCCCTCTGCCCCCGTGCCTACGGCGTCCGCGTCGTTAACAGTTTGTAGTTCGTTTATTAGGTGAGACCAATAGGTGTTCTTTCAGTTGACTGTCAATATTTAAACGGTAAACTTTACGTTGTATGTTGCTAGGGGAAACACACTAGACATTGGGTTAAGTGGATGTAAAGCGCTAACAATCAATGGAGTGAAATAATTATGCATAGAAAATGTCGGTTGAAAAAAAAATCTCCATAGAGCGGTCGTTGTTTGAATGGAAGAATGTTTTATTATCGTATTGATACGCTTTTATGCACTAGACAAATCGATCTCAAAATAACTGTCACCACCCACAGATAACCTGTTAAGGATATTGAAACGAGGGTGTTAAAGAAATCAATACATTGTAGTATATATACATATAAATCAAGTGAAACCGAATAGTAACGATCTCCTACTGATGAATATATCTGAGGCATTGTTTGGGGCTTCTAACCTTAGATTAATTGAGGGGAAGAGCGGTGGCTCATCCATTTAGCGCATCAGACTTGAGATCGTAAGGTTTAATGATCCTGACCGACGTCATCTGTGTTGTGTCCTCTGGCAAGACACGCCACCCAGATTACCTTTTGTGATGTGTAATAAGATGTAGGACATGTTGATGGTACACTTGTCTTTAACCTTTACCCAGTGTAACTCGCAAAAATCGTCATTCAATTTTCATTATTTTTTTCATTTTCTGTCTCAAAAGTATAGCTTACGGCTCCTCGTTGGAACGAGCTCGTTGAGATCGTTCCAATGAGGGGTCATAAGCTATGTTTTTGAGGCAAACAATGACAAAAATAGTTATTCCAAAATTTTGTTTGCAAGTGTCGTCTGTCGTTCGTGTTTGGTAAAGGGTTAACCGATGTTAACCCTGTGTGTATTGGGTTAGTAAGTTGGAGATTCCAACAGTTACTCAACTTTCTCGCAGTTTCTGGATAGTTCTCTTCGGATACTCTGGCACCCTCCCTTTGTATAAGTGTCCGACACGCAGTGGCGTACCTAGGTATGGTACGTACCCTGAGCGCTACTTGAAGAGGGTGTCACTCGGCCGTTTTTATTCAAGTCAGACAATCCATCCTCGAATAGTGAAAAAAGAATATTCTTCATAATTATGTTTGATATGTCTTTGATTATCATGGATGAGAAGCACTCGGGTGGCCGGTTTGTTAAATCAATTTCACACACCAATTCCTTTCTCTTCTCCGGGTTGGTAAGAGACGTGAACTACCCGATAGAACAATAGACTAGCTGTTCAAGTGACGTCACTTGAATACCTGTACTCACTTACCATACCTGGGTCCGTGCGTTCTGTGAATTGACGTGTAAGTAAGTAACTTACCTCGCTGTCGGTATTCATGACTTTGAACAACCTGCCAACGTGATGTAACACCTCGCCGCTTCGAGGCTCGGTGTCACATACCGCACGTTGACGGGTTGTTCAAATTCATGAATACTTCCAGCTCAGTTAGTAACTATAACATATAAATTATTTGGTAAAAATACAGTGCTGTGAGCAATATGAGCACATACCTCATAGTACCGCCGTTCAGCCTCAGTGCCAGCTGAACTAATCACCTGCGCAATTTATGGCGGTTGTGTTGCTTTTCCGCCTTCTTTGTTTTTGTTATGTCAGTCATGCTTTTTGCGTCTCAAAGGAATTTCCGCATATATAAATATCAACAACTAACGCTAGCTGTAGCTATTTATTTTGGTGGAAATTCTTTTAAGATGGAAACAGCATGCCCTTCAATTCATATGTGTATGCCATAGGCACTATTTTCTGTAGAAAGTCCTCTGCCGACACGTTATGGTGGTTTGTTGAACCCTAATAAACAAACGAACGAGCGAAATTGAAAATGGGAACAAGATTATTGCACGAAGTTACAAAGGTACACGCACGATGGCATACTACTTGTACATTTTTAACCCTTTACCTAACGAATGAAATTTTCAAATTGAGCAGCTACAAAAAATAGGTTTAAAAAAATATTCAACAAAATCACATCATGTGACTCTTATTGGAGTTAGTTCGTCGTACTCATCACAATGTGGGTTCAAATGATATGGTTTTATTGTTTTTTTTTTTAACTGTAAATCCAAATAATTAAAATAAATTTAAATTAAACATTTGACCGCACATTGGAGTATATTGAAGGACAGTTTCCCAGAATTAAGTTACAGGCCGTCAACCGTCCATGTTTCGACTAACATTAGCCTCTTCAGCAAGGTGTGCGTGGATATTTTCGTAAAGAAGGTGGTCGTCAACAAGCACGCTGTATAACCCGCGTTCGGTGGAGCGAATGTTAATTGGTTGGGTGATTTCGCGCCATTGATACAGAAATCCGCATATCAGGACAATTTATTCTAATTTACGAAATTCAAGGAAGTTCTTCCCTATGTGCTTTTAGTGTATAATTTCTAAAAATGTAACGGTAGTAGTTGGAGCTGTGGAGATCGGCCCCATTTGATGGACAAAAGTGGTGGCCATAGGAAGTGAAGTCATTGTCACTTGACGCAGTTACTTCATGGGGGTTGTTATTGGAACCTGCGTGAGCGGCCATATTACGACGTCATCACCATTGTAATTCGTGGTGTCAGTGCACATGTGCAGCGCGTGTTATTGGGGTGACAGGCACGTGTTTCTGTTGTCCATTTTGTTTGATGACGGCCGCCTTATTAGTGCTGCGTGGTTGCTCTGTGAGTCATTTTCCAACAATAGGATGAGGGTATGCACTGGTGGTGTTAGATTGAATAGTAGTAAATCTACTTACCACAAACAACCCGACAACGACCGAAAATCATAAAAAAAACAAAAGTACAGAAGCGGACTCGACGAATCTTATGGAGTGAATAAGCCGTGACGTAGTGAATTGAATAGGCTTTGATCGAACGTTATTTTATTTATTTATTGATGTTTAAGGTCACATATTTATGCACAATGGCTAACCATGACCGTGACAGTTTTACGAGTGGAGGAAGCCGGAGTACCCGGAGAGAAACACCGAGCAACGACGAGCAGATGCCAGCTCCCCAACATCGTAACTCCGCACTGCAGCACAGGCAGGGTTAGATTGGTTGAAGACATGCGTACCATCAACGTGCAGTACGCATTAGTACACGGCGTCATCGTGCCCCCACGCGGGCAATGGAGATGAAGTGTCTTGCCCAAGGACACAACGCGGTTGCCGCAGGTGGGATTCGAACGATTCTAATCTTATCAAGCAAATAAGCTATCGAGTAATTGTTCGAACGAGTGACTCCTCGAACGACTTTGCGCCTCGTCTCGGAAAAAAGAGGGTTTCATAACCAAACACGTTTTCCCAGAAAAAAGATTATTTTTTGGAGGATACCTTTTGGAGGATATCTATCTGGCGATGACTTTTTTATCCATCCCTACCCCGGAAGTAGTGGTAATATGGGCATTCGGCAACAATAAATTCTCTGGAAGCGGTGACGCCGAGATAGCTTAGCTTGCTGGTTATGCTACGCAATTTTTATTACAATATCGAAGTGTCGTGTTTTCCCACTGACGTTATGGTTATTTTATTTTGGTCATTTTTATCTCTTCTTCCGAACCCGAAAGACGACATTTTTCTTCTTCGGATCTCCTATTAACTTTGTATGAACGAAAACGACAGAAAACATAGCTATCTTTGTAGCCTTTTTTAACTCCAGACGATCCTTCATAAATCTACATACTCTCGAGTGCCTAATAATAGTACAGGGCAAAATAATAGTACAGGGTGGAAGATTTCCTGAAATTAATAATATTACAGGGTCGAATAATAGTATAGGGTGGAAAATTTCTGAAAATTAATAATAGTATAGGGTCCAATAATAGTACATGTACTCTCGAGTGCCTAATAATAGTACAGGGCAAAATAATAGTACAGGGTGGAAAATTTCCTGAAAATTAATAATAGTATAGGGTCGAATAATAGTACAGGGTGGAAAATTTCTGAAAATTAATAATAGTATAGGGTCCAATAATAGTACTTGTACTCTCGAGTGCCTAATAATAGTACAGGGCAAAATAATAGTACAGGGTGGAAGATTTCCTGAAAATTAATAATAGTATAGGGTCGAATAATAGTACAGGGTGGAAAATTTCTGAAAATTAATAATAGTATAGGGTCCAATAATAGTACTTGTACTCTCGAGTGCCTAATAATAGTACAGGGCAAAATAATAGTACAGGGTGGAAAATTTCCTGAAAATTAATAATATTACAGGGTCGAATAATAGTATAGGGTGGAAAACTCTAAGATGTGGGCCAACCGCTATGCTCTGAACCGTTTTCAGCCGTCTGATGCTCTTGAAGTGGTGAAGTGGTGAATAGCTAAATTACTTTCGGTTATCATAATTTTCACATGGATTTGACTTGTTGCAATTTATATAGGAACTCTCCCATAAATTTCACCAAGGCAAAACCTTATAGACTAATTAATTCTGTTCAGTGATGGTATGAAGCACATCCATTGGGTACTAGGTCTTAGAGTTATGGTAACAGCACTTCAGAATAAAGACCAAATATATGCTACCAGCTTTCTACCCATTAACATTTCCATTGAATCCCGTGTTTGCCTTATACATATACCTTACTAGTTTGTTTTGGTGAACTTCTTGAGATAAGCAGCCGCTCTGCACATTCGATTGCTGAAAATTAATAATCATACAGAGTCAAATAAGGAGCATACAGGATTTTGTTCGAAAAGGAATAATCACACATGTATGATTATTAGGTACTCAAGAGTAGGGCTTACACGTGAAAAATATCTCTTTCAAAAAAAATATGACTTTATAACGAAATGCAACAATTTTTGCAACGAAATGCGAGTGGTCTTAATTTTGTCATACAAATCGAATGGGAGATTTGAAGGTTTCGGTCCGTTTCTGACTAATTGCGAAAACCAATCAAAATGGACGAACATTTTTTTCTCTCTTCTTTTCTTGCATAGTAACGTCTGGGTATTTTAGTGCATTTTAGTGGCACGTCTATTCATTTTAGTGGCACGTCTATTCATTTTAGTGGCACATCTATTCATTTTAGTGGCTATTCATTTTAGTGGCACGTCTGTTCATTTTAGTGGCACGTCTATTCATTTTAGTGGCACGTCTGTTCATTTTAGTGGCACGTCTATTCATTTTAGTGGCTTCATAAGTGCGATATTTGCCTGGCATTGACGCAAAGGTTTACGCGACTCTTCCATATCGTCGCCTGAATACTAGAATGTTCTATGTCCCCTATGGGACGATATATTATTCCCCCTATGGGACACAGAACATTCTAGTAATCAGGTAACGATACTGTGATAAAAATTGCGTAACATCACCAGCGTTGATTTCGGGGGCACCTCTTCCCCACGCGACGCTTTGATATTGCGATGAAAATTGCGCAGCATCACCAGCAAGCTTAAAGGTCTCGGCGCCACCATGCCCATTGGTGCAAAATGCCCATATTACCACTACATTCGGATATTTTAGTTGGAAAGGTATAGTGGGGGCTGCGTTCGACTTTGAGCCCATTTGTGTCTCATCCGCCGACGAGTGAAGACAACCGGAATGCTGGGTCTGCAGTTATTGTGCCAGGATGTTTACCCGATCATTCAATGTTCGCAGACATGAAAACCATTATTGTCCACAATGAGACACCAACGCAGAAAGAGAGAATGAGAAGAACCACTATTGTTACCATAGAATCACTACAGTTAAAACTAGAAGTCCTGTCATGATGCGTGCGCTTATCTAGGCTTAATTGCGCGTTGGAATTGCGCGAAATTGCCATATTGAATGGCATCCAAAGCACGGCAGATTCTCCTGGTTACTCATAGCAAACACAGGCAATGTTTCCGCCAATGGACCTCCGGGTTACCCGGAGGTCCATTGGCTGAAACACTGCTTGTGCACAGGCCATATGTACAGAATTTGATAGCCTTACTATGGTCATAACGCGTTCATTAACGCGCAGATCAACGTGCTATTTGCGCGCATTGCATGACAGGACTTCTAGTTTTAACTGTACACTATGCTCTTGTAGATATTGTGAGACGAGGTCTCCCAAGTCACACAACACTACAAGCCTGAGAGGAAGCATTGTCCTAGACAAGTCGCTGATTTCACTAAGGTTAACCACTAAGACCTGCGACCGATGAAAGAGAGAAACAGAGAAGCATTGGAATTTTTGTGAGATGTTGACAAGGAATGACCGAATGCTGTTCTCTATGTGGGATGTGGAGATTTGATCACCTGTTTTACTTTATGCGCATGAACTATCATCATCATCGAGGATAGAACACCTCTGACTGCATCGGAACACAATGAACTGCGACGGTACGACAGTGTAACGAAGTTGCTGGCATGTACATGACACTGAATACTCATTTCTAACTCTGACCATCAATGAGTAAAGACATGGAAGTTCACCACTGCGAGTACTGTGGAAAAACTTTTTCTCGGAAGTTCAATATGAAGGGGCACAAAGAAGAGAGTCTGCTCGAAAAGTGTCAAGGAAACAGAAGAGGAAAAACTAAAGAAGACTGGAACTGAAAGATCGAACAGAACTAGAAAACCAGTGCGATTGCTATGTCACGCTCCCACATGTCGCGAAGACCATGATTAAGACGGCTAATGATGATTTGAAACAACGCATATCTGATTGGCCAGCAACCCCTTGCATTATAATGTGCCAGTGACTAAAACCGAAAGAACTCAGCTGATTCTACACAAGCACCACACCCAAAGGATAGCCTTACCAATCGATAAACTATCTTATCAACAACAAAAAGGCAACGGGAGGATTTTTAAGCAAGTCTCTAAAAGCTGTTGGTGCTACTCTGCCAGATATCCCGAGCCTATAAAAGGACGTGCTCGAAACAAATTTGTCCTTTGTGAACTGACCGTCGAAGAGAGAGGGCGCAATGCAATCCTGTTGCCATTGCTGACTTTTATCACCAATGGAAGATTCGGTATCCTAGGAATCGGAACAACATGAAACCCAAGGAGATGTGGAATCTGAAGAAGAACCTCAGGACGATTCTATTGACTCAGTGGGAAGTATCGTTGGACGTGCCTACGACGATATACTGAAGATTGGAATAGATAGGGAAGATGCAGTTGAGCAGCAGTCAGAACACTTCAAAGCAGTGTCAGGGAAGCCTTCGGCCCGAAATACATTAATACGCTGCTGTCCGTTAACCCTTTGAACCCCAGTGGCCGCTTTCCCGGCAAGGAACATGACACGTCATAACGTCATTATATAGGATGGCTGTTCAGTAAATGTGTAGGGTAGACCAATCAATATTTTCAACATACAGCCGCAAGGCTGCACGTTGAAAATATTGATTGGTCTACCCCAAATAATGAATATGGACTCTTTTGCAAGGAACCAATTCACAAGACAATTCAAGAGACTGCTAGACGTCCCCGTGAAAAAAGATGGGTTCGTCTTTGAAGAAGACCGGGAATAAGACTCGGAAAAGAGACACATTCTGTTCGACAACCTCATGGAAAATACTCTTTCCAAACAGAAGGTAATGAAGAAGAATATGGTGAAGGATGGGATCCGTGAGAGGAAAACAAGTACAAAAGGAGCGTTGATAAAAATGATTCCATTTGTGTTCTGAACGTCTAAAAGTGAAGATGTCTGTGTTATCGACTGTGCTCAGATTAAAAGATGACTTTACACATAATAGATCTTCAAGAATGATGCTGGAATGAAGATGATTTCCCAAGAATTGACCGAAGTGAATCAGACGAAGTCAAGAGAAAAACCTAGATCAGCTCATAGGTGTTGTGGGGAAAAAAGCAATTTATGTTACAATAAAAGTAAAATCCTCGCCCTCTGATTGGATGAGAGCTGGCGTAGTTTCTTTTATGTTTACGACTTCAGTAGCAAATGTTACACGTGAAATATTTGAAATGACGTCGCCCGTTTTGTAATTGCTTCATCAACGGAGTGACTAGCAAGCCGTTTCATTTTTCTGGATTTTTCACACGTGCAGCAGACGATGTTCCGGACACAGTGCTGTTTAAATTACAAACCGATTTACGATTTGAAATGAGATGGAATGAGTTTATCTGGTTTATTGATTATCCAGTGCCGTCGTGGGCTATACGAGGCGTTTATTTACTAAATCTGTGATCGTCAAAAGTTGCCTTGAACAAGGCAATTTTTAACGATCTGAAGTGTAGTATTTAGTAAATAAGCCTCTCGAGTTTCACGATGTAGGTTTTGGGTTATAGGTAGTGTCTTATTGGAACATACAGTACTCGGAGAGTGTATTATCACTAAATCACCCGCAGAGTGGAGATTTCACCCATGCGATAATTGCAAATTTGTTGCAAAGCATAACCAGCACCAGCAAAGTTTCAGCCAATGGACCTCCGGGTTAAACCCGGAGGTCAATTGGCTGAAACATTGCTTGTGTTTTTTGCCGATATGTACAAAATTTGAAAGTTGTAGCTTGGGTGATAACCCCACTCCCCGGGTGATTTAGTTACAATCCACTCTCCACGTACTGTATACGTTATTGTGACGAGTTGACAGTAACATGGTCTGATGGTCTCGGTTGAACATAAGCTCCGAGCCTCAAACCTCAGACCATGTTACCATCAATTCATCACAATAACTTATAATGTTGATTGTTGAGACACCTTATGCTTATGGTACGTGTTGATTGTTAACCCTTTACCTAACATGAAAAGCAGACGACACTTGCAAAAATAATTCTTGAATAACTAATTTTTTTTCATTTTTTGTCTCAAAAACATAGGTTATGACCCCTCATTGGAACGAGCTCGTCGAGCTCGTTCCAATGAGGAGTCATAACCTATGTTTTTGAGACAAAAAATGAAAAAATAATGAAAATTAATTGACGATTTTTGTGAATAGCGCTGGCCGGTTTTGGCCGTTACGTTGGGTAAAGGGTTAACTGATGAGAAGATGACGAATAAAGAGGCAAAGATGTTAACTACACAAGAATAAAGAATAAAGGAAGAAGAACGATGTGGTGCACCAGAAAATAAGAAATTGAATGAGACTGTAAAGAAATCACCAATCAAAAACGAATTGAAAACGACTGAAGTACAGAAGAATGAAGTCAAGAACAAGGAAATTGCTACTCAAACTATAGAACAAAAAGAAGAATGACGTTACCACTCAAAAGACGAATCCCCACAAGAACAATGTTGTTCAGAATATTGAAGTTTCTACACAACCTGAAGACCAGTCCACTTGAGAGGAACAATCGGAAGAGAAGAAGAATGAAGTTAAGTAGTCTGACGATTCAAGGATGAACCAACCTGCAAATCAAACCAAGAAAGACTTGATGGACTTATCTACCTACAGAGCACCAGGAAACAAACCAATCAACGAAGCCAAGCTACCAGCAGTGAACAAAACGGACACATAGAATTAAGAACCCAGTCAGAGTAAAAGCCACAGGAAGAAACGTCTTCAGGGACCAACAGGCAGTCTTTGATCAGATGGTTATCAATTTCTCCAGGAAGAAGAGAGCGGAAGCACTACTGCCTCCTCAAAGATGTATTCAACAAAGAAGATTCCTTGTGCAATTGACTATCAACAGAACGAAGTGTATACTGTGATTGTGAGAAAATAAAAATGTGTGGAGTATTATATATTCTTGTTCTTTTTGTGAATATCGTATTGCGAGTTTTGTAGTGATTAACCAATAAGGATTTGCGACCGTCATCTCCTTGCCGATTAGTTGAGCACACAATCTGCCGGTTGAGAGTGCCGATGTCAGATAGTTACAACCAAAAGGAGTAGTATGTGTAAGAATGTATAGAATAGGGTTACTTTTACAGTACAGTCAGGTTGATTGGGTTGTTGACCTCAAGGGTATGTCAGTGTGTGTATTAAAATAAAAAAAGTAGCCATCAGTAGAAACAAGTTAACAGCGCAACGTCTTTGATCAAAGATCAAAGACGCTACGCTGTTAACTTGTTTCTACTGATGTCGCATTTTATTGAGTCATCACACAACACGTGGGATGTGTGTCACGAGCAGCAATCAATGGGGAGATCTGACCTATCATTGAGATTAGGCAAATCTTGAATCCTGCCAATCATCGTGTCAACTTATTAAGTTTATTACTGCTTGGATGAGATTGTAAATCAAACGTAAATGCAAACAATTTTGATCCAGTGGTGTTCCATGTAACCATCGGTATGGACCGAGGCACAAACACCTCTACCGATCGGCAACCGATGGCATAAAATCGGCCGATGTCAGATGCAATTGCTGAACATCGGTTAATCACTAGATTTTTGTAAATACAGCTGACCAGTTTTGTCATTACGTTGGGCAAAGGGTCAACCTCCATGTGCAGTTAACTGGTAACGACCGTTACTCTAGTTACTTCCCCTCACATCCTTCAGGCGCCGTTCGGGGCTCACACCTATTGACATTACCAGCAGGGCCAATACGGTTTATATATGTCACTTTAGTTTGCCGGCTTAGACAGAATGGTAGTAGAATTCCGTTAGTAACGTTGAAGAGTAGGGGGTCTCCTTTCGATGAAATGAATTGCAAATTGAATCGAGGCAAACGTTAACAAAGCTGACTGGTCTGGTAGTTGATGCACTGGGAAATAGATAATGAGCTGTATAAACTCTATACTGTGATTGTGGCGAAATAAAAATGAATAAAACTTACAAATTCTTGTGTTGTATTTTTCAAATACCCTTTCTAGTACTCGGATGGGGCGTGAAGTACCCGGATAAAGAAGTCATCATCAGATAGATATCATCCAAAAGGTATCCTTTAAAAAAGAATCCTTTTCTAGGAAAACGTCAGTGGATATGGTATCCCTTTTTCGAGTTGAGTTGTAGAGTCTTTGGAGGAGTCACTCGTTCGAGCACTTGTTCGATAGATTATTTGCTCGATAAGATTTGAGTTCTTCAAGCAGTGCATGTTCAAGTCACCACATAGCTTATTTGCTTGGTAAGATACAGATCAGTTGATCTCCAATCAGCAGCGGATGACGGAGGTGTAGCTGGTGGACCCTTTTTCGACGGAGAGAAAGGTGGTGGGACGCCATGCTGGTTTGTCATGGTATCTCGCATGAGTGGCCATGTTGTGGCTTATCATCCTGATTACAGTTGGTGTCAGTGCGCATGCGCAGCGCAGGGCATGTTGTTAGGATGGCAAGTGTTTCCGTAGAGCATTTTGATTACTAAAGGCAGCCATCTTGGTTTTTAAAGCTGCACTTGGTTACTATGAGACCCTAAAGTCCCCCACGAGGATTATAGTGTATTCGGTTGGATAGGAGTATCTTTTCCGCGTCTAATTCTTTCAGAACCCTCGTTCTCAACCTATTGCAGATTCTGTTCTGTATACTACCAGTCTATCTAATATTAGCTACCCTCGACTATCTCTGGCCCCTTTCCAATACACTCTTGATTTATATGGTGTTATCTCCCTTTAGTGATACGTGTGGTCCCTTACTGGTCTATTGATATGAAGTGTGATGAGTGCAATTGCATCCTGGAGTAAATACTTTTACGACTTTGTGACTCATTTCGGCGAAAAGGGATTCTTCAGCCAGAATCTTAAAAGGGATTCTGTGAAACTCCTGTACAGCTGATGGTCTATGCACCCAGGTTTCTACCACCATCTATTCCGTGATTGTCTCTCAGTGTCTATCACTGTTCTACTGTGGCTCTCAGTACCTATGACTACACTACTACCACTATGGATAACTTGAAAGAAGACGATCCTCTCAAAATAATTTCTTGAAAAAAACAATTTTTTTCATTTTTTTGCCTTGAAAACATAGCTTATGACTCCCCTCCCCCCCACCCCCACCACGTTGGAAGGAGCTTGTCGACAATGTTCCGCTGAGGAGGAATATGCTATGTTTTTTAGACAAACAAAAAATAAAAATGTAAAAAATAACATGCTAATTGTGAGTTTGGTGGCCAGTTTTTGCCATTATGCTATGCAAATGATCAGCCTCCGTGTGCAATGAACTGGAGACGACCGTTACTCTAGTTGATTTAAACACCTTTTATTTTCCCAAAATATGCAAAATGGATTGGAAAACGCGTTATACAAATGCAAATTATGAAAAATTGCTCTCCGTATGACGATATAGCTAATCTTATAAGATATTTACACAATATTTAAACTATATGTTGTTGAAACAGGCTGACAAGATGCGGGACGAGTTCATACGCTTTCTAGCACATTGCAGCGTATCAAATGGTGATTGACATTGGGATCGGAATTGTAAACCTAAAGCCCTCTTAGTCTCCTGTGCAGCGGAGACATCGTAGGCAAGACATTTGTGCATTTCATGTGAAGCGGGCATTAGCTACATGAAAGATGAATGACTGAGTTGTGGACAAAACATAACAGTTCTGATTAGTAATCAATGTTACCTTGCCGTAAAGGAAATCTAATTCGGATGTTATATTAAAACAATCAGAGAATGAAGTAAGACATTTCTAATGCGACTGAATCGAGGACCGTCAAAGATTGCCACACTCACACTCTGGGGTCTCCGATATGTAGTTTTGAACCTTATCGTTATTTAAATCACTGCAATTATTAAGCAATTTTGTGTGAAGAATATTGGCTTGTCTTTTGCCTATGGGGAAATAAACAGGAGGTTTGTGAATATAGTGCAGCAGTGCGTATGTCTGTTTGAACTCAGTTTGAGTGGTAGCTCCGGTTAACGTATCCGGCAAGTCGTTCAAGATTTGTGCGGTTGACAGAAAAAACTAAACTGCTCGGTTATGGATGAATAATACATACATCTTGTGGGTCTTTGGTTGTTGTATGTTGAGACCTCGTGGGTTCTTGGTGTCAACAGGGAGCTGAGGTACTTTGGTGTCTCATTATTAGTAATTTTAAAAAAATCACATAATTTATGTTTTTCTCTGTGTTTCTGCATGGACGTCTAACCTAGGTCAGTTAGAAGACGTTCTACAGAGGCGGAACGCGTAAGGCTTGTTATGATTTCTGCAGCGCCATACTGCAGATGATCTATATTTTGAAGCAAATAATCCGCAACGCAGTCTCAGATTACATCTCCGTAGTCCATTAGGGGTTAGGGGTTGAATAAAAATCAAATAAATTTTTTTTCTAGAGTTCTTTGAATTTCAGTTTGCGTAGAAATGCTAACCACGCATTCACTTTTTTTTTTTACATATTTCAGTTATCTGTACGTCCCGGCAAAGATTTGATTGAATACTTAGTCCAAGATGTTTGTTCCCATTAGAAAGAGAAATGGGACTGTTGTCGAACATTAACACTTTGAACCCTGTTGGTATCTTCCATATCAGTTCAATGGCAGAAACGGGAAGAGTCCCTATTCTTTATTTGGGGGGGGGGGGGGGGGGGGGGGGGGTAGACCAATTAATATTTTCAACGTGCAGCCTTGGGGTTGCACGTTGAAAATATTGATTGGTCTACGCCACACCTTCAATCAAAAGTCAACCTACTTAATGAAATTATGAAGTATCATGTTACTTGGATGAAAATTTATTTGTTATTATTTATTGGTGTTTAAGGTCACATATTTATGCACAATGGCTAATCGTGACCGTGACAGTTTTACGGGTGGAGGAAGCCGGAGTATCCGAAGAGAACCACCGAGCAACTGTCAGCTCCTCAACATTCTAACTCTGTTCAAGCTCCCTTCAAGCAGGGTTACAGCGGTTGAAGACATGCGCACCATCGACGTGCAATACGCCTTAGTGCACGGCGTCATCGTGCCCCCATGTAGGCAACCGGGATAAAGTGCCTTGCCCAAGGACACAACGCGGGTCGTCCCGGACGGGGATCGAAATCGGGGCCTCTAGCATAGAAGTCCAACAGTCTACCACTGAGCCACCGCGCTCGCTCTGGACTGAAAAAAAGCGGTCTCTGTGGTTCAAGGGGTTTAGATGGGGGTAGAATCTGGTCTGTAACACCATAACAGATAAAAACGCTTTAGTTTTTACGGATTAAATGAAATTCAGCTGTTTCATAAATGTAGATTAGAAAGAGAAAAGGGCTAAGGATAGACTACAGCCTTGTGGTACACCAGCTTTAATAATTTGATACTCGAAAACGGTGGAATTTACGAGAAATCTTTGTTTAGTTCTTGCAAGTAATCACTCACCCATTCCAGAAGAGGACCACTGAGACCATACTACAACAGTTAAAACAAGGTCTTTGTGTGCCAAATTCTTTGAAATGCCTTTGAGATACCACAGAAAACTGCACACGTTCGATGCCGTTTATCAACTGACAGACTGAGCGAATGGTACAGTTCCATGAGTTGGAAGGTTACGTACTATCAGGAAAGAAATTCCGATTACAGTTCATACAGTAAATTTTTTTTCAACAAAATATCGAAGAAAAACTTCAGTACTAATTTTTCAAATACTTTGGCAAGGGTTTGTAACAGTTAAATGGGACGGTAATTTGTTTATTTTGGCAGGGTTATCATTTTTTTAAATATTTGGTTAATATTTGCTTTCTTACATTCAGCAGGGAATTTATACAAGTCGAGTGATTTACGAAACAGGATGCCCAAAGCGGTCACTATTGCGCCTGGAGTTCCTTGAGGATTCTAGCGCTCATTTTGTCGTGTCCATCGGCTTTATTGGTTTTCAAGTGTTTTATTGTTGAAATAATATCATCTTCGGAAAACAATATATTCGCGAGAACTCTAGAACATTTGAGACTTGAATTACAGTTAAAACTAGAAGTCCTGTCATGCAATGCGCGCACTGAATAGTACGTTGATCTGCGCGTTAATGAACGCGTTATGACCATAGTAAGGCTATCAAATTCTGTACATATGGCCTGTGCACAAGCAATGTTTCAGCCAATGGACCTCCGGGTAACCCGGAGGTCCATTGGCGGAAACATTGCCTGTGTTTGCTATGAGTAACCAGGAGAATCTGCCATGCTTTGGATGCCATTCAATATGGCAATTGCGCGCAATTCCAACGCGCAATTAAGCCTAGATAAGCGCACGCATCATGACAGGACTTCTAGTTTTAACTGTAGGAAGGGTGTGTTTGTGATCATAAATATTCCAATTATTGACGAAGGCATCGTTAAATTTGCCTTTTCAAATTTAGTTTTTATTCTAGTTACTGCCCCTCACATCCTTCAGACACTCAGGACTCACGGCTATTGACCTCATCAGCAGGGCCAATACGGTTTATATATGTCACTTTTTTAGTTCGCCAGCTTGGACAGAGTGGTGGAGCGTTCACATTACGATACGGCCTCCCTGGACTGGTCAATTTCCACGAGTGGGCAATATTTCCACGGCCGCAATAATATTAAATTCCAAACACTAAATATAGGAATACTCATCAAAAATTTAATTAATGTAGCACCGGGTACAACCCGGTGCTTCATTAATTGAAATTTCGCTGATGATAAATTTTATTACCTCGTAAACGCATGTGTGGACATCACTGTCTACGCGTGGATTATGACCAGTCCACAGTGACTGTATTGTAGAACAGGTATTTATTTATTTTTTGGTGTTAAGGTTACATAATTCTCCACAATGTCTAATCATGACCACAACATGGAGATTATTTATATTTATTTATTGGTGTTTAAGGTCACATACTTATGCACAATGGCTAATCGTGATCCTGATAGTTTTACGGGTTGAGAAAGCCGGAGTACCCGGAGAGAACTACCGAGCATCGACGAGCAACTGTCAGCTCCTCGACATTCTAACTCTGTTCAAGCTCCACTCAAGCAGCGGCTGAAGACGTGTGCACCATCGACGTGCAGTACGCCTTAGTACACGGCGTCATCGTGCCCCCCATGTAGGCAACCGGGATAAAGTGCCTTGCCCAAGGATACAACGCGGGTCGTCCCGGACGGGGATCGATCTCGGGACCTCCAGCATAGAAGTCCAACAGTCTACCACTGAGCCACCGCGCTCCCCAACATGGAGATAAAGCCAGGTTTAATCAATCGTTTATACCCATGTTGCCCATTTTAGAGGGCTTCCACCCCAAACATCGGTGACTGGGTCATATTTTACCAGTAAAACACAGCTTGTTTTACACAGAATACAAGCACTGCTTAATTTCCCAGGTGTAGAACAGCTGAAGTGTAAGGGTATCCTTTCAATGAAATGAATTGCAAATCGAATCGAGTCAAACGTTAACAAAGCTCACTCGTCAAGTATGTACTGGACATTTATTACACACCTGTTCTATGTAATCCCTATCTGCAGCAGCACTAAACCGTGCAGAAAATGTAAATCTGTTCCGCACACATGTGCGGAACGAAAATCGTTGAAAGACTACTTTTAAATAGAAGCGAAATTTCACTGCAATTTTCTACAAATTGTAGAACGCAATTACAATTTGAATCGCGTACGATAGCTGAAAATCGTCCCCTGAGTTCCAATGTGTTCCATGTGCCAGTAGGCACATAGAACATATACAGAACCACACTTATGTTTGAATGGGTTAACGATTACTGGACGAGAGCGAGTGGCGCAGGGATAACACGAGAGTCGGTAGGCTCGAGTGGTTATACCAGCGCCACACGCTCGAGTCCAGTAATCGTTAACCCATTCAAACATAAGTGTGGTACTGTATTTATTACACACCCAACCATGAAAAAAATTCACTGTAATTAATCGCTAATTTAATTAAATAGTCGACAATTTGAACGCTAATGTCGATCCGAACACTCAAAACTCAAAAGATTGCGTTCAGCATATCAGACGTCACAAATTATGAGGTCTCAAATGTGTTTTCAAAATTGTGTGTGCAGGCACCATTATATCTGGAGGATGGAAAATGTACAAGGATTTTAATTTGATCTGTTTAAATTTCGTGCCTTTAGGCTTTAAAACTGAAACTAAAAATATAAGTTTGAACTCGGCTTGACGATACATGCACTACTGCCACAAGGCTATCGCATATGGACATCGGTCATTTCTGTTCTGCACTGTAACAAACGTACACACTGGATGAGAAAAGACATTTTGTGCAATAATTAACCTTCCATGGCATTGATTCGATCGTTTGGAGTAAGTGAGCCTGAGGCAGTTTGAGCTTCCATTCTGACGCTGAGTGAACTCTGCAGTCTCTGCAGTCTTGGTAAGTTTTCACTTTATTTTTCAACATTATAAAGTTTCTGACTTGAGATTTAGCCTTCTTTTTATTTTACCTCAAGTCTTGATAACCTTTGTTTGAAATGGGCTGCACTTACAAATAAAAGCTTTAGGTTGTCCACATAATACTACAGATATACAAAGGGAGAAATATATTGTATGATAACTGCAAGAAAATGTCATGTCTTGTCTCCACAAGTAATTTAGTTTGTACACCTTTTTTACAACCCTCCCCTCCCCTCCCCCCCCCCCCATCTATAAACCGACAGCATTTTCTTGAAAGCTCACGAAATGAATATCCAACAGTCTTAGTCAGAGGCTGAAAGAGAAATAAGGGGGGGGGGGCAGGGGGAGGGGGAGGGTGTTCTCACCAGTAAGCTCCAACTTATTTTGGTTGATAATATTTTCAAAGATTGATTAATGTTTACATTATTTTGTACTTGCAGTACTATACTTCACCAGTTTGTTATCTGAACGGCTCTGTCAATATTTTTTTCTTGGTATCTGGTTCAAAACAAAATAATTTTTTATGTGTTTGCTCCAATATCTTGTCAGTCTTAAATTTGGAATTTGGGTATGAATTCTGAATTTGCATTTAGTAAATAGTTTTAAAGAGGACTGATAGACTGTGGCTAAAATAATAGGCTTTTGGAGAACATTTTCTTGGGGATGGGGGCTGACCAATCAAACTGCCCTGAACTTCTGTTTCAAAATCAAAATGTAGGCCCTTGCCTCGAATTTGCCTATGAAAATGCTATTCTCACTGCCCTGTTATTTGCCAAAATTATAAAAATACCCTCTCCCTCTGAACAATCTGTTCTGAAAATACTAGTCCCTTTCAATGAAAACTGCAAAATTAACTGCTTATTGGTGAAGGGGTGCGAGTGCCTCAACCCCCTAAGCTAAGTCACATAGGTGGCATTCGATTTAAGTTTTGTTGCTGAGAATTAAAGCAAAATAATAAATATCCTTGTATAAAACAGAAAAACTAGCAAAATTCCTAAATTAGCCATTTAAAAATATACGTACATCAAATCTGTGTCTGGAAAATATTGTCATATTGTCTGTGTTTTAAATATTCTAATAATTATTTTTGAATTTCATGGAAGTCATCTCATAAAATTGACAATATATTGCATTCATCAGACCACATGTATTTGCCACCCCTCCCCTCTTCATGGTCTCATTCCCACCCTACTCGAAACTTCTCAGAATTTCGGTAGTGGGCAGCTGGTAACATTTTTAATTTCCCCAGTACAAACTCCAGAAAGTCACATTTTAGCAATACTATACCCCCCTAAAAAAGCCCCCCCACCCCCGCACCTGCCCCCAAAACAAAAAAAAAACAAAAAATAAATAAACCTGTTGCCCCAACACCCACTAGCACGTAAAAAAACATTGGTTCCACAATTGTAAAGCTTTTCATTCTTCCGAATTTATTTTCTTTATTCAGCTAGTGTGGGGTGGGGGGGGGGGGGGGGTGGTCATCTAGTAAGGGTGGAATTGGAGATAGTTAATATTAGTAACTGCATGTACTAGCTGTCAAACATCTCCAGGCGCTGTCGGCGTGTCGTCGTCTGGTAACCAGCATTCAGGATTCATGAACAACTTAGCATGCTTTTCAAAGTATTTTTGCGTTGGCAAACGTGCTGCTTCATTGCCGAAGTGCGAATCGAATAAGATTACAGTTACACAGTAGGCCTCGTGTCGAATCGCCGGCAGCACGCAGCGGTGAGGGCAACATTGTAACAAAGTTTTATAGGAACTTCACTAGTGGCTGGCTGCAATATCGAACCCAATCTGACCCAATTGGACTTTTTTGCACTAAAATTAATTAAGTTTTCCTCGATTTTCAATAACGAAAGCAAAGGTTGAGTTTCACTGTTCAATTTCTTGGCAGAGATCATGTGTCTTTCATGACTTTGAACAGTTTTTAGCATAGTTGTGCATCAAACATTTTGTAATGAGAATCGGTAATTCCGACAGATAAATATAGCCGATGGTTCTCATTGGTTATATTCCACTGAACGCTGCGGACTTAAGAACCAGTCTAACGAGAGAACTTGTGCACGCGAAGGGTACTTTTTATCGGATTGCACTAGAGCTTTCTGGTTAAAATTACCGCATGCCCCTAAAACCTAAAATGCATGTGATCGTAACAAATACAGTTACGGGTGTGTAATAAACATTAGAACTCATGGGACGAAACCGTAACACGGGTTCCCCTCGCAAATGTGGTTGGCGATAAAATGTGTTCTTTTTGTTGATAGTTGTCAAATGAATTGCTGAGTATCCTTCTGAGAATTATTTTTATAGACGTGAAGGCGTGTAATAAACACAGAACGACACGCGTGTGTGAATGGGTTAATCGATATGGCACTTGGGCCATCGCGGATGGATAAAACTCGAGGCCTGCGGCCTCTCGTTCTATCCTTACGCGCTGGCACTCGTGCCATATCGATTAACCCATTCACACGCATGTGTCGTTCTGAGTATATCCGGAACATATCATGATGGGAATGTCTATTTTCCGAAGAACCCATCCTTAAAATCCAGCGAATCATTCAGAAAGGTAAATACAAAACGAAAATAAAATGTGGAAAGATTGCCTGTCTGGTATTTGTTTTACACTTTTTTTGTAATTCTAACCAGGTTTACATATTAAGGTAGTACAGAGTCATCTTTAACTACCAGATAACCAGGCCTGTCATTTTCAGGAGAGCGATTTATTCAATCGCCTACTGTTCGCCTTAAAAAATTAGGGAGGGCGAAAACTAGCCCTCCTAGCCTTAGAAAATAATGATTATCATAACAGCCTATATTCCTAAAACCCGATTTCTTCAGATCTCTGCTATGTTAGTCGTCTCTGTACGGCGGCCACATTGCCCCTACTACGCCTCCGGACTTGCTGAGGCCCGGAGGTGTGGGAGGGGCAGTGTAGTTGTCTCACTGAGACGACCTTATTAGCGGCAACAACTAAAATGAACACAGCCCACTAGACAGAATTCATTAATAGTAGAACTTCATTTTGCCACTTTTAGCTTTTGTAAGGTTGAGAACTAATCGCTCCCCTAGGCCATGCGAGGGGAGCGATTCCTAGACATCCTGCATTAGGCACAGATAAAAGCCAGGGTTTCCATATCGATGAGTTGACCAACCCGCAACGAAATGCCGATGAAACTAAAAAGTAACCTCCCCTGATGGGCTTATTTTGTGAAATATCAAAAAGGGACTTGTATCCCTTGATCCACGAATGTTACATGCACTCTAAAATCAGTTGGGTTAAAAATCAACCCAAATCAACTGGGTTGAGTGAATATGAACCCAATTTTTTTAAGAAATGAGGGAACATTTCAATAGCTCCCCACATTTGTCAGCTGTTCTGGGTACTTATTATATGCAACGAAATGCTACAAAAGAAGTACCTATCAAGTGTAATGTCCCCCTTTCTCAATTCTACCCAGGTAACATTATTTTACAAGGGTAAACTGGTTTTGGGGATTCTGCAAGGGTCACTCGACAACAGGTGACTTCTTACAATTTAATTTTTATTCAATACATGATACATAAGTCTCAGCAATACATATGCTCACAGGGTCACATTCTGTGTACATAAAAGAAATAAATTGTGTTGTATACCTGTTTATACTCTTCGAACTTGAAATGAATTTTGCCAAGAAATACGACCGTACAGTTTCACACGAAACGCCGACTGAAAAAAGATGTGACACCTTGAGCGTGTGCTTGCAAAAAATAATGACCTGGGCGGGTGTTTCCTAAGGTAATCCGGGAATCTATTGTGAGACTGTATATTTCGATTGTCCATAGGCGTTCCTCTTGGATTCGTACATTTTTTGCCTCCTAAGCGTGTTGCATCTCGCTTCATTTTAACACATGCCTGAATGTTCACGTAAAAACTCATTGGATAGCTCCATATCAATTATGTGTCTTTCTTGAAATGTAGTAGTTGATTTTCTGTTTTCTTCGTCTACTGTACCGAACATTGTGGTTCCGTAATATACCCTCATGTGGAACTGGATGAGAACGGAGCTGACTGCATCTACACTTAAATATGTCGGTGGCTCAGTGCTAAGACTAGTTTTCCAAATATTGGAATGTTCGCCCCTCATTGAGATGACAGACTTAATGGATTCACTGGGCGAGGAATAATCCGCTGATGGTATCGACTGACACATTGCGCTTCTTCGAACTGTGTTCTGAAACTGGCTCCTCGGAATGGGGCTCCGGACACTGCTTCTCTGGAGGGGATACGAGACCTGCTCCGTGGAGGAGGAATCCGATTCCTGTGGTAATGCATAGCTGTGTATGAGTGACTTCTCTCGTGTGAAGTTGCATTCCGTTTCACATAATGTACTTTAGTAATATAAGCACGTATGAATCGACCCTTATTACCCGGACTTTTGGGGGAGCAAAGGATCAGTAATAAATGAACATGGCAGTTGTCATGGTGTAAATTTAATTATTAATGATAGTCCATAAATTCTGAAACAGATCTGACCATATAGGAAGATCTACTGCAAGCACTGTAGTCCACCATCCTTACAGTGGAAATGCACCTGAAAACATTCCTTATGTTTATGATAAACAGAAAATAGTCAAAAACAACATGTTATTGTTAACTAAATAATTAGCAGATAGTACCTGTTTTCTGCTCAATGTTTTTGGTAGTTGTGCAAGTTAAGTTAAAATATGGATGTTCTTTCGCTAACCCACACAAAATATAGAATTGAATGATAGCTTTTGGACAATTTGCAAATAAAGAGTTGAAAATGAGTTGGTTACATTTTATTTTACTGTTCAATTGACCTGTTTTGTTCTAGAATAGGAGAAAAATATTCGTCTATCTTTTTTGTTACTGTTGCTTTTAAAATGCAGATACAGTCTGAAATATTGCTTGTACGGCGGAACCTTCTTAATTGAATAGCCACGTTGTCAGTAAAAAGTTTCAATTAAAAGGAACATGTTCATTTTGATCCGTTCTCGTGATAAACAGAACATTTTACCTAACATAACTCAAACTAGTTTGTTTGTTTGTTGGTGGTTAACGTCACATATTTATGCACCATGGCTAATCGTGACACAACATGGAGATGAAGTCAAGTTTAGTCAATCGTTGATCAACATGTTGCCCATTTTAGAGGACTTTCACCCCAAGCATTGGTGACTGGGTCCTATTTTACTAGTAAAGCGGAACTGGTTTACCACAGTCAACTCAAACTAGTTTAAGACATTTTTAATTTAAAAAGTTTTTGTTGAATACTAAATTTTCATTTTTTGCCTCCAAAAGATAGTTTGTTGTCCTTCACTGGAAAGAGCACACTCCATATTTTTGAAATTGAGATACAACATAACACTGTCAAATGAATAGTCACTTTGGCAGTGAAAAATATTCAGTTAACATGAGTATTCAATTAACAGAAATTTGGTCCTTTTCCTGTATTCTGACAATTTCTGGTGATAAACAGAATATTTATTCTATTATTACCCTTTTAACATTATACAAGCTTCCTGATTGGTCAGTAATCAGTGCATTCAGTGTGGTGCACTGAACTCCAACGGGATGTACAAAGTTCAATGGGGTGTATGAGAATATCACGTGACATCTAAACGGAGTGTACCGACATTCTATTGATTGTACATTTCGCTGATATTAGTACTCAAACGATCAGTCGACAAGTCGATGTCGACTCTGGGCAAACCAGTAGTACTCAAACGATCAGTCGACTAGTCGATGTCGACTCTGGGAAAACCAGTAGTACTCAAACGATCAGTCGACTAGTCGATGTCGACTCTGGGAAAACCAGTAGTACTCAAACGATCAGTCGACTAGTCGATGTCGACTCTGGGCAAACCAGTAGTCGACTCTCAATTGTGCAGTCGACTAGTCGGAGAATTTCAAGCTTTAAGGTAAATAGTATCCCTTCTGTGCCACTGTCAGACAGTTTGAACAATGTATTCATCTATTGCCATCTAATAGTAGTGACAGTAGTTTGTTTTAACTGGTACTAGTAGAGTGCTGAATTATTTTGGGCTATCAGGATATGTTATTAATTTGCCTTGTTGCAATTTATGGGAGAGTGCCTACAGGCGCTCTCCCATAAATTGCAACAAGGCAAATTGAATAAAACAATATAATTTCACTCCTAGCATAATTAGAAGCACATAAACAGAATAATGTTTCAGTAAGCTGCTGTATATGAATGCCCAAGTGAAGCCAAATTTGGCCCTTCAGCACTCTACCGAAACACCAACACTGTTATAAGGAGACAAGTTATCACCCATGACCAGTCGAAGTCGACTTGACTTTTGGGTATTGACTAGTCGACTTTGGAATTCACTAGTCGTTTGAGCACTAGCTGATTTCCCTTTCACCCATCGCCTCGAACATTTTCGTCAGTGATAATAAACATTCAGACTCACAAATTGAAAACAATATTGTTTCATGAGAATATTCTTAACACTTGAAATAAAACGTGTACAAACCCTCAACGTCTGATTTTACTGTCGAGAAGAGGGATTCTGTTGTGGTGTTTCTACACTACAGATCGTTGCGGATTCGAAAAACATGCAATCTCCTTATATGAACGGTCTCTACCGTGAAACTTAAAGCACTTGAACAAGAGTGAATATAGTTTCATCATTCTCCAAGACGCACAATGCACCACTCTATCGAATAAAACACTAATAATCACTTTGTGTCCCACAATAATAACGACGCGTCATTTCCCAATGTCCTTGAACTGAAATCTTCCAAATGTTTAAGTTCATTCGAAGGGACATAACTCCAAATCAAATACAATTCTTTCGTCTGCTTGTCAAACAAGCTTTGCTTGCCATTCCGACAAAGAGATATTAATAAAACGGTTGACATTTTCAAGTTGTTTTAGGTTTCAACTATTCCTTTCCGAATTTTCAGCGTTCTTGTTGAATAATAAAGAAACGTGCTTCTTTGAGTTTCTCAATTTTTTATCAAGGTCTTTGTCACTAGATGCCGTTTGTGGATTATATAATAAAGCAAAACTCGACACACTGAAGGGGCAGGTAATAAATTCGTCGCACGGTGTTTCAGCAGGGTGTACTACCCTTCTGAGATTCCTGTTTCCTTCGGCTTTCCGTCTCAGTAAATACGGATCTCAGAAGAGTAGTACAGTCCCGTACACCCTGCTGAAACACCGTGTAATTAATATTATATGTTGTTTGACAGAGGTCAGGAAGCTCTGTCAAATAAGATAAAATGGACATAGATCATTAAATGCTTGCATTAAGGTCATATAATTGTGAGAAAATTATGAGTTGTCGGAGTAGTTCTTCGATAGTTTACAGGATTTTCATTCAGTTCACAGGAATTTACTCCACAATCTAATTAACAGGACCACTCTGCACTAATAGAATGGTAAATGGTTTGGAAACTTATATGCAATTACCAGGATTCTATAAATAAGAAATATTCAATTATGTGGCCTCAACTGTATTCTTTCGTAGGTAACACTATCAGTGCACATGCTATATTAATCTTTTATCCAACGCAGACGATATTAAAAAAATTTATTTTAAATATCATTTTTTTCAAATTTTTCAAAAAAATTCAACAAAACCATATCATGTGACCCCTCGTTGGAACGAGCTCAACGAGCTCGTTCCAACGAGGGATCACATGATATGGTTTTGTTGAAATTTTTGGAAAAATAATATTTTTTCAACTACTGAATTTGCATATTACGTGGGCGGATGGGGCTGATTCGTTGGGTAAAGGGTTAACTATTTACCGTAAAGACATAAACAATTTGATGGATTTCGTTTTGTCTGCGACTGCATATGAACACTAATTACTAATAGTAATTAAGTATTCCTAACCTCATCACAAATGTAATAAACTAAAAAAGAAGATATTATAAAATTATTAAACAATCATCAACAAAAATGGAATGAGCAAACTGAAATAAAAAAAGGAAACAAATGATAATAAAACTGAAATTCTGAAAATAGTTACCTAAACATGCTTTCAGCATAAAACAAGTACTACTCGACGACAGTGACTTAAATACATGTTTACACAATGTAATCTTTTTAAAACATAAAAGCTGAATTTTGAAACAAACGTACCAAAAATGCACCCAGCATAAAACAAATACTTGGAAGTAACTTAAATACATTATTTACACATTGCAGTCTAATATTTCTTATCTAAATTGGCTATGTATGTGCACACATCACAAACACATATAATACGCCTACCCACCCCCATCTACAATGGTAGACATAAACACAACAGCTCACACAAATGCGCGCGAGCGCGAGCGCGCGCGCACACACACACACACTCACACACACACACACCCCACACACACACACACACACACACACACACACACACACACACACACACACACACACACACACACAGTCTTGTCTACCCTACATACCGAGGTACCCCATTGTTTGTCCTTTGTGTGGACTAACGGTTTCAACCTCGTTTTGCCGGTACAGTTCTGGGAAAACAACCGAGGTAAAGGGTTTCTTTTGTCTTTTGTACCTCGGTAAGGCGAAACACGCAAACTCTTTTGTCTAGTTACCTCGCCAAGTTGGTAAGACAAACGCGCACACACACACACACACACACACACACACACACACACACACACACACACACACACACACACACACACACACACACACACCTTCACTCACAACCCGAAATAATGAGTCATGTCGACAAGCCGCAACACGGACTGCTCATTTGATACAAAATTCTTCCAATTTGGGCCACCGAGTGGAGTTAATTTTGACAAAAAAGAATTGACGCCTTCTCGATGTTTGTAGGAACATCATTATGATTGGAAGCTCAAAATCAGGACACTCTGATCGAGACATCCAGGTGGAGTATTACCCCGGCGCCAGGTTCAACCACTTTCTCTATGTTTAAAGGGCGCAGAAGTCAGTCCAGACCCCCAAAAATATTACTGAATTACTCAAAAAGTAAAAATACTGATCTTGTAATTAAGCAGTTACAGAAAATGCTTAGTGATATCGGGGTGAAGTTTTGGTTTGCCAAAATGTATTTCGCTGAACTAAACTTCTCCCAGAAACTCGCATTGGCTGAGGTGAGGACACTCGACACCATTACTCAAACCACTCGGAAAAAGAAGAATGTTAACGTCATACCAAAAAATTTTGGCACTAAGTTTGGTATTGTTTACAATTTGATTCATTGGACTACAAGTACCTTCAATATTATGAACGATCACTGGCTGAATCATCAAGATTACAACTAAGTAAAGGCAAATATAAGAACCACCTACAACAGATGTAGGATCCGGAACTAATGTGGTTAACCTGACCTTACAGCCCAAGAAAGGTCTCTTCTGGGTCGCGGTTAACTTTTGTACTGGCACCGAAGCCTAAAACTGGTATGCAAGCAAATATACAAATTTTAAATTTCTCCGAAAATGAGTTGATTAGCAGACCGCTTTAGAAACTCCAACGGTCGGTAATTTACTTTTCGTGAAACGTCTGGATGATCACCTCCAGCTTGCAAAGTTGATTTCGAAATTATTGAGACTAACACACAAATCCTCCCAAAAGTGTTCAGCATAAACATACTCTCTGATAAAGAGAATTTAGGAGGTCACTAAAAAGTGTACTCCGGTGCCAACGCCGACTTGTAAAATTGCCGACTCGAAAATACTTTTTCCTATTATTTCCAAAATAATGCTCCAATCTCCCCCATATTTGGCCCAACTGTGTATTGAAAATGCCGAATACAATGCAAATTAAACAAAATTTCAATTATATCTTGTTTTTGGTGTATTTTTCTATTTTTACCTCACTAAAACTAAAATTAAAAGAACCTTTAAAACTTCGAGCTGTCATCGCTTATAAGAAAAAAAAGCTTGCATAACATCCTTGTACGGAGAACATCAGTGCATAACATCAATTATCGACAGTCAGTTTAATCTGTTCCTAAGTTCAAATATTTGAAACGCGTCAAGGTTTAATATATATATATATTTTAAGAAAACAATATTATCTGGGGGTGGAAAATACCCCCCCCCCCCAAAGGATCCCCCACTGCATATCTCCATGTAAACATCACACGCAAAAACACACACTTTAACATGCATATGAAAATATACACATACACGAATAAACAACCAATGGGGTGACCCATCCCAGGATAGTCCCAACCCAAATGATGGAAAAGTCCTAGGTGGAAATCAATGTGAATGAATGGACATAGACTGAATGGACATGAATGGACTGAAGAGACACTTCCTATTCATTTAATAGATCAAACATGAAACAAAAAGAAATACTTCCACGCATTACACACATGTACACACATATATACACATACAGCCATCTTGATACATTCGTACACATCCTCTAACACACCTATATAAGTTCACACCCATGCTCATAAACACATACTCACACATCCTCAAAAACACACATACACACAACATAACACAAAACACACACACCCTCACACACACACACACCACACACACACTTTGACCTGTCATCGCCTACAAGAAAAACAAAAGCTAAATTAGAGCCCATCAATGAGTAACATCAATTATTGCCAGTCAGTTTAACCAGTTCCTAAGCTTATCACTTAGTTTAAATCAATTTTTGTCATGTTTGAAACCCATCAAGGTTCAGTAAATGAAAACAATTTTTTGGCGGCATATTAAAAGAAAAAAACGTTTCAGTAGGAAATGTCTGTGCCAGTGCAAATTGTTTACCTGAAACACACATACACACAACACACACAGCACACAAAACACAACACACACACACATATAAATATATATACGTAATACCGGCTTCAAAACAAAATAATAAATCTGTAAGCAGAACAAATATAATACTGTAATAGAACACATCTACAGAACGGTCGCTGTCACTTATTTATTTATTTATTTATTTATTTATTTATTTATTTATTTATTTATTTATTTATTTATTAGGGTTTAACAACACTTTAACAGCCAGGGTCATATCATGTCGATGACAGTTTTACGGGTGGAGGAAGCCGGAGTACCCGGAGAGAACCACCGACGAGCAACTGTCAGCTCTCCAACATCGTAACTCTGAAGTCTGTACCGAAGCACAGGCAGGGTTAGATTGGTTGAAGGAATGCGTACCATCGACGTGCAGTACGCCTTAGTACACAGCGTCATCGTGCCCCCATGTAGACAATCGGGATTAAGTGCCTTGCCCATGGACACAACACGGGAGCGCGATCGCTGTCACTTTCCACAGGTGGGTAATATTACGACTTCAATCCCCAATTATAGGAATAATCATTAAAAGTTTAACCATTTGAACCCCAGCAGCCGTTTTTCCGGCCAGCAACATCATACGTCATACCGTCATTAAATAGGATGGCTGTTCAGAAAATGTGTGGGGTAGACCAATCAATATTTTCAACGTGCAGCCCCGAGGCTGCACATTGAAAATATTGATTGGTCTACCCTAAATAATGAATATGGACTCTTCTGTTTTTTATGAACTGGCATGGAAGATACCACCAGAGTTCAAAGGTTTTAATTAACCTGATGCTACATTAATTAAAATTTTGCTGATACTATTTTTTATAAACTGGTAAATGCATGCGTGGACACCATTGCCCATGCATGGATTACAACCTGTCCACGGCAGCTGTACTGTATCCGCACACATATACACAATACCAACTTCAAAACAAAATAAAGCTGCAAGCAGAACAAATATACATATAATTCTGTAAGAGAAGACATATGTATGAGAATTTTTTTTATTCCTTCCAGGCAAGGTCATAAGCTATGTTCTCGAGACAAAAAAAAACCAGAAAATAGTCAGTTATTCAGGAAGTGTTTCCTGCGAATGTCGTCTACTATTTACAGTATGTGGAGAGTGGATTGTAAATGAATCACCCGCAGAGTGGGGTTATCACCCAAACTATAACTTTCAAATTTTGTATATATCGACTAAAATCACAAGCAATGTTTCAGCCAATGGACCTCCAGGTTTATTCCTTCCAGGCAAGGTTTAACCTGGAGGTCCATTGGCTGAAACTTTTCTTCTGCTTGTTATGCTTTGGAACAAATTTGCAATCATTGCTTGGGTGGAATCTCCACTCTGTGTGTGATTTAGTGATAATACACTCTCTAATGCTACCCGACACAGTGGGCCTAAATTCCCCAATTTATCCTCTGGGTACCTCTTTCTCTTTAGGCTTGAGGCCTTGATTCAGATTGAGATTCACAGAGGGTACATTTAGTAATGCTACCTTTCTGAGCAGGGTAGCATCACCAAATTTACCCTCTGGGGACTTCATTCTGCAGATGACAGTCTGATTATTTCCAGGCTTGCATTCAACAGTTAACCCTCTGTTCAACAAATCGATCAAATCCACCTACATAATTTTCAAATTAAGCAGTTGAAAAAAATATATTTTAAAAAAAATTTCAACAAAACCATATCATATGACCCCCTCATTGAAATGAGGTCATTCCAATGAGGGGTGACATGTTGAAATTTTTGTAAACTTTAAAAAAAATTAAATTAATAAATTTTGATATTGTCTGCATTGGTTAAAGGGTTAACCCTTTACCAAATGAATCAAATACATCTTGAAAAACTAAAGATCTTCATTTTTTGCCCAAATAAAAAACATAGCTGATGATCCCCTCCTCAGAATGTGTTCAATGAACTCATTCCAATGAGAAGTCATAAGGTCCGTGCTGAGATAAAAAGTTACCAAATACTAAAACTTAATAGAGATAGTTGTAAATAGTGCCAGCCAGTTATGGCCATAATGTTAAAAAAAGGGTTATGTGTCTTGCTAAAGGATAAAATGCAATGGATGGAGGGCAAATCTGAAATCACTCGATCTGGAGTGTGAATCAATGAACCACTGGTTTCCAAAAATAAAGTAATTAAGCCCAAAAAAAATTAAAAATCTGTTTCTCAGGCCCTCCCGCATGGTCCTTTTGGCTGCCGCATGCTCTCTTTTTATAACCAATGTAAACTTTAAAAAAATAAAAATTAAATGGTTTATGTCTGATATTTTACCCAATTTAAAAAAAATTGATAAATTTGTCCTTTGAGTGCAAGAAGGCTTTGCAATGCTTCAGGGGACGAAATACACCACTACCCATGCTATTCCATAGATTATGAGTCCTAAAACATAAACCAACCAAAAACATGAACTTTTAATAGCAAAGAAATAATTACACAAAATAAAAAATAAAATAAAAAGCCGCTCGCCCGCATGCAATTTTACAAATAATGGCTCGAGAAACAGAACATCTACTTTGTGTGGCCTAATATTTATTTTATTTTCATTCATTTTTCTTCCCAAAAGACAAATCGTATTCCCACTCACACTTGCCAAAAGTGGTATTCCACTCACAGCATCATATTCCACTCTCGGCGATGACAGACTTCTTTTTTCTTGATATGTTTTTAAAAGTAACCACGGAATCAATTATAAATGGTTGCTTTGGAAAAACAAATAAGGAGAAAATAAAACAAATACAAAAGTTTACTGCTCGGATTCAAGTACGATTTTATCTGCTCGAGGGCAGCACAGATTATTTCACTCAGCTAATGCCTTGTGAAATAATCCTCCGCATGCCCCACTTGAGGAGAAAAATCATACTCGAATCTGAGCAGTGAACTTCTGTCTATACATTACAGCAATACTGAAGGCCTGGAAATAAACCACGAATGACCATTTCCGTTACGTGTGGTTTATGTAAATTGTAAAAACACACAAACAAACAATAGGTTATGACAAAGTATTACAACATAACTTTATGAAATTACTAATCTTTATGTTTTTTTAGAAAGACTTGACAATCAGAATTATCTCGATTTAAAGGTCCAGTATTGCGTCGACATATGAACAGAATGGCTGGCTGTTTCTATTTATGTAGGTGGAAATCCCGTTAAGACATCAAAAAGCATGACTGGCAGAGGTGGAAAACAGGCCTGGCATTCTTAAAAATGCAGGAGGGCTAAAAGTCGCTCCCCTCGCGTGGCCTAGGAGAGCCATTAGCTCTCCTCAAGCTTACAAAAGCTAAAAATGGCAAAATGAAGTTTTACTATTAATGAATTCTGTCTAGTGGGCTTTGTACATTTTATTTGGTGCGACTAACAGGGCAGTCTATGTGAGATGTCTACACTGCCCCTTCCACACCTCTGGGCCTTGGCAAGGCCCGGAGGTGTGGAAGGGGCAGTGTGGCAGTTTTACTGAGACCACTAAATAGCAGAGGTCTAAAACGATGTGTGTTTTAGGAATAGGCTGTTATGGTAATCATTATTTTCTAAGGCTGGGAGGGCTACAGTACGTGGAGAGTGGATTGTAACTAAATCACCCGGGGAGTGGGGTTATCACCCAAGCTACAACTTTCAAATTTTGTACATATCGGCAAAAAACACAAGCAATGTTTCAGCCAATTGACCTCCGGGTTTAACCCGGAGGTCCATTGGCTGAAACTTTGCTGGTGCTGGTTATGCTTTGCAACAAATTTGCAATTATCGCATGGGTGAAATCTCCACTCTGCGGGTGATTTAGTGATAATACACTCTCCACGTACTGTAGCTTTCGCCCACCTTGATTTTTTTAAGGCGAGCGAATAAATTGCTCTCCTGGAAATGCCAGGCCTGGTGGAAAAGCACCACAACACCCCTTTTCCACTGGGTGACCACCTTGCTATATAGCACAACCTGCCAATGGTTTATTATATAAGCCCTTTATCTCCAGCCCTGTAACTGTAGACCAATGGTTTTATAAACACTTGTTTGTTTCTTTAGTTCTAAAATCTACTCTGTTAATCCTTGTAGTCCAGACTATTTTTCACAATTTTTGCCACATTGTTAAGATTAGTTTTGTAATTTTGTAGTGTTTCTGATCACCTCTTCACTTCCATTATAGTCACTCAAGATGTGATAAGAAACTAGTGCTGAGTACATTGGATATAACCATCAAATTTACTAAAAGCCATGATACTGGATATTCTGTTTTAAGTGTAGAACTGTCCAAGGACATATTTGGACATTTTGGGGTTAACCAATGCACACAGAGTTAATGTATAAATTTCTGCAGCTTCAAATTTTGATATTGTGAATGTTAGTGGAATAGACAATAGTGTACCAATAGAACCAACTACATAAGATGGCAATGTACTAATAGAACCAACTACATAAGATGGCAATGTACCAATAGAACCAACTAAACAAGAAACAATGTACCAATAGAACCAACTAAATAAGATGGCATGGTACCAACAGAACCAACTAAACAAGATGGCAATGTACTAATAGAACCAACTACATAAGATGGCAATGTACCAATAGAACCAACTAAACAAGAAACAATGTACCAATAGAACCAACTAAATAAGATGGCATGGTACCAACAGAACCAACTAAACAAGATGGCAATGTACTAATAGAACCAACTACATAAGATGGCAATGTACCAATAGAACCAACTAAACAAGAAACAATGTACCAATAGAACCAACTAAATAAGATGGCATGGTACCAACAGAACCAACTAAACAAGATGGCAATGTACTAATAGAACCAACTACATAAGATGGCAATGTACTAATAGAACCAACTACATAAGATGGCAATGTACCAATAGAACCAACTAAACAAGAAACAATGTACCAATAGAACCAACTAAATAAGACGGCATGGTACCAACAGAACCAACTAAACAAGATGGCAATGTACTAATAGAACCAACTACATAAGATGGCAATGTACCAATAGAACCAACTAAACAAGAAACAATGTACCAATAGAACCAACTAAATAAGACGGCATGGTACCAACAGAACCAACTAAACAAGATGGCAATGTACTAATAGAACCAACTACATAAGATGGCAATGTACTAATAGAACCAACTACATAAGATGGCAATGTACCAATAGAACCAACTAAACAAGAAACAATGTACCAATAGAACCAACTAAATAAGACGGCATGGTACCAACAGAACCAACTAAACAAGACGGCAATGTACGAATAGAACCAACTAAACAAGATGGCAATGTACCAAAAATACATGATGGCAATGTACCAAAAACAATCTAAACAAGACGACAAGGTACTAACAGAACCAATGAAACAAGACGGCAATGTACTAATAGAACTAACTAAACAAGACAGCAATGTACCAATAGTAAACACAACAAACTAAACAAGACGGCATTGCACACAATACTAAACATTTCAACAAAACCATATCATATGTCCCCTTCATTGGAATGAGCTCATTCCTATGAAGGGGTCACAGGATATGGTTTTGTTTAAATGGTTTTTAAATAATTTTTTACAACTGCACAATTTGTTAATTATGCAGGTGGATGCGGCGGATTCTTTAGGTAAAGGGTTAAGTGAAGAAATAATAGTGTAATTAATCGGAAGTTATTTATTTATTCAATGGGGTTTTAGGTCACATTCAGCATCCATGGCTATATTAAAATCACTAGCATTAGCCAATAATTTATACTTTTTCCACTTATTCCGCCATCTTTGGAACAAGCTGAAGCAGCTCATTGAAATGAAGGATCACATGAGATGGTTTTGTTGAAATTATGGAATATTTTTTTAACCCTTTACCCAACACAGACGATATCAAAATTTATTATTTTAAATATCATTTTTTCAAATTTTTCAAAAAATTTCAACAAAACCATATCATGTGACCCCTCGTTGGAATGAGCTCATCAAGCCCATTCCAACGAGGGGTCACATGATATGGTTTTGTTGAAATTGTTTGAAAAATATTTTTTCAACTGCTTAATTTGCATATCACATGGACGGATGTGGTCGATCCGTTAGGTAAAGGGTTAAACTGCTCAGTTTGTAAATTATGTGGGCAGATGCAGCAGTTTGTTAAATAAATGGTTAATGTCATGATTGGTTATATTATATTAAATCAGAACTAGACTACCTCAGTAAACAAGCTCCTCTTCATTTCTTGGTGTCCTCACAGGTGTAATGCATAAAAATATTCATACAGATGACCACAAAAATCCTTACCTTTGTTGTCACATTTTGATGTCAGCATTTTCAATGCAAGCATTTAATCCTTTAATCAAGTTTGATGGAATTCACCATACATGGTAAATTGGGCAAAATACTGAATTTATTACCCAAGATAGAAAATTAATGTAATATTAATTTACTGTTAAGTGCCTGTACAGCAACACACTGCCATTTTTGTATTACTTTGAAGAAGTGGCCATAAAGTGTATTCTTTCTTCAGAAATCAACTGGTATAGGCGTCTTTTATTTTGGCAATGTTTTTACACCATTGTTGGCTGCCTGTACAGGCAGCCAACAATGTTGTAGAAACACTTAATTTATCCACAGTTGTGTACATCTATATACAGCAGTTATTATCATAAACCTGTACGGACAGCCAAAAATAATGTGGAAACAATGTTAAGTCATCTACAGCTGTGTACATGTATATACAGTAGTTATTATCATAAACCTGTACAGACAGCCAACAATAATGTGGAAACACTGTTAAGTCATCTACAGCTGTGTACATGTATATACAGTAGTTATTATCATAAACCTGTACGGACAGCCAACAATAATGTAGAAACACTGTTAAGTCATCTACAGCTGTGTACATGTATATACAGTAGTTATTATTGTAAACCTGTACGGACAGCCAACAATAATGTAGAAACACTGTTAAGTCATCTACAGCTGTGTACATGTATATACAGTAGTTATTATTGTAAACCTGTACAGACAGCCAACAATAATGTAGAAACAACGTTAAGTCATCTACAGCTGTGTACATGTATATACAGTAGTTATTATTGTAAACCTGTACGGACAGCCAACAATAATGTAGAAACACTGTTAAGTCATCTACAGCTGTGTACATGTATATACAGTAGTTATTATTGTAAACCTGTACGGACAGCCAACAATAATGTAGAAACACTATTAAGTCATCTACAGCTGTGTACATGTATATACAGTAGTTATTATTGTAAACCTGTACAGACAGTCAACAATAATGTAGAAACAACGTTAAGTCATCTACAGCTGTGTACATGTATATACAGTAGTTATTATTGTAAACCTGTACAGACAGCCAACAATAATGTAGAAACACTGTTAAGTCATCTACAGCTGTGTACATGTATATACAGTAGTTATTATTGTAAACCTGTACAGACAGCCAACAATAATGTGGAAACACTGTTAAGTCATCTACAGCTGTGTACATGTATATACAGTAGTTATTATTGTAAACCTGTACAGACAGCCAACAATAATGTAGAAACAACGTTAAGTCATCTACAGCTGTGTACATGTATATACAGTAGTTATTATTGTAAACCTGTCTGTACAGACAGCCAACAATAATGTGGAAACACTGTTAAGTCATCTACAGCTGTGTACATGTATATACAGTAGTTATTATCATAAACCTGTACAGACAGCCAACAATAATGTAGAAACAACGTTAAGTCATCTACAGCTGTGTACATGTATATACAGTAGTTATTATTGTAAACCTGTCTGTACAGACAGCCAACAATAATGTGGAAACACTGTTAAGTCATCTACAGCTGTGTACATGTATATATAGTAGTTATTATCATAAACCTGTACAGACAGCCAAGAATAATGTGGAAACACTGTTAAGTCATCTACATCTGTGTACATGTATATACAGCAGTTATTATTGTAAACCTGTACAGACAGCCAAGAATAATGTAGAAACACTGTTAAGTCATCTACATCTGTGTACATGTATATACAGCAGTTGTTATTGTAAACCTGTACAGACAGCCAATAATAATGTGGAAACACTGTTAAGTCATCTACAGCTGTGTACATGTATATACAGTAGTTATTATTGTAAACCTGTACAGACAGCCAAGAATAATGTAGAAACACTGTTAAGTCATCTACAGCTGTGTACATGTATATAGAGTAGTTATTATCATAAACCTGTACGGACAGCCAACAATAATGTAGAAACAACGTTAAGTCATCTACAGCTGTGTACATGTATATACAGTAGTTATTATCATAAACCTGTACAGACAGCCAACAATAATGTGGAAACACTGTTAAGTCATCTACAGCTGTGTACATGTATATACAGTAGTTATTATTGTAAACCTGTACAGTCAGCCAACCATAATGCAGAAATACTGTTAAGTCATCTACAGCTGTGTACATGTATATACAGTAGTTATTATCATAAACCTGTACGGACAGCCAACAATAATGTGGAAACACTGTTAAGTCATCTACAGCTGTGTACATGTATATACAGTAGTTATTATCATAAACCTGTACGGACAGCCAACAATAATGTGGAAACACTGTTAAGTAATCTACAGCTGTGTACATGTATATACAGTAGTTATTATTGTAAACCTGTACAGACAGCCAACAATAATGTAGAAACAACGTTAAGTCATCTACAGCTGTGTACATGTATATACAGTAGTTATTATTGTAAACCTGTACAGACAGCCAACAATAATGTGGAAACACTGTTAAGTCATCTACAGCTGTGTACATGTATATACAGTAGTTATTATCATAAACCTGTAGAGACAGCCAACAATAATGTAGAAACACTGTTAAGTCATCTACAGCTGTGTACATGTATATATAGTAGTTATTATCATAAACCTGTACAGACAGCCAACAATAATGTAGAAACAACGTTAAGTCATCTACTGCTGTGTACATGTATATACAGTAGTTATTATTGTAAACCTATACAGACAGCCAACAATAATGTGGAAACACTGTTAAGTCATCTACAGCTGTGTACATGTATATACAGTAGTTATTATCATAAACCTGTACAGACAGCCAACAATAATGTAGAAACAACGTTAAGTCATCTACAGCTGTGTACATGTATATACAGTAGTTATTATTGTAAACCTGTACAGACAGCCAACAATAATGTGGAAACACTGTTAAGTCATCTACAGCTGTGTACATGTATATATAGTAGTTATTATCATAAACCTGTACAGACAGCCAAGAATAATGTGGAAACACTGTTAAGTCATCTACATCTGTGTACATGTATATACAGCAGTTATTATTGTAAACCTGTACAGACAGCCAAGAATAATGTAGAAACACTGTTAAGTCATCTACATCTGTGTACATGTATATACAGCAGTTATTATTGTAAACCTGTACAGACAGCCAAGAATAATGTAGAAACACTGTTAAGTCATCTACATCTGTGTACATGTATATACAGCAGTTATTATTGTAAACCTGTACAGACAGCCAAGAATAATGTAGAAACACTGTTAAGTCATCTACATCTGTGTACATGTATATACAGCAGTTATTATTGTAAACCTGTACAGACAGCCAATAATAATGTGGAAACACTGTTAAGTCATCTACAGCTGTGTACATGTATATACAGTAGTTATTATTGTAAACCTGTACAGGCAACCAACAATAATGTAGAAACACTGTTAAGTCATCTACAGCTGTGTACATGTATATACAGTAGTTATTATTGTAAACCTGTACAGACAGCCAATAATAATGTGGAAACACTGTTAAGTCATCTACATCTGTGTACATGTATATACAGTAGTTATTATTGTAAACCTGTACAGACAGCCAATAATAATGTGGAAACACTGTTAAGTCATCTACATCTGTGTACATGTATATACAGCAGTTATTATTGTAAACCTGTACAGACAGCCAAGAATAATGTAGAAACACTGTTAAGTCATCTACATCTGTGTACATGTATATACAGTAGTTATTATTGTAAACCTGTACAGACAGCCAATAATAATGTGGAAACACTGTTAAGTCATCTACAGCTGTGTACATGTATATAGAGTAGTTATTATCATAAACCTGTACAGACAGCCAAGAATAATGTAGAAACACTGTTAAGTCATCTACATCTGTGTACATGTATATACAGCAGTTATTATTGTAAACCTGTACAGACAGCCAATAATAATGTGGAAACACTGTTAAGTCATCTACATCTGTGTACATGTATATACAGCAGTTATTATTGTAAACCTGTACAGACAGCCAAGAATAATGTAGAAACACTGTTAAGTCATCTACATCTGTGTACATGTATATACAGCAGTTATTATTGTAAACCTGTACAGACAGCCAATAATAATGTAGAAACACTGTTAAGTCATCTACAGCTGTGTACATGTATATAGAGTAGTTATTATTGTAAACCTGTACAGACAGCCAACAATAATGTGGAAACACTGTTAAGTCATCTACAGCTGTGTACATGTATATACAGTAGTTATTATTGTAAACCTGTACCGACAGCCAACAATAATGTAGAAACACTGTTAAGTCATCTACAGCTGTGTACATGTATATACAGTAGTTATTATCATAAACCTGTACAGACAGCCAACAATAATGTAGAAACACTGTTAAGTCATCTACAGCTGTGTACATGTATATACAGTAGTTATTATTGTAAACCTGTACAGACAGCCAACAATAATGTAGAAACACTGTTAAGTCATCTACAGCTGTGTACATGTATATACAGTAGTTATTATTGTAAACCTGTACAGGCAGCCAACAATAATGCAGAAATACTGTTAAGTCATCTACATCTGTGTACATGTATATACAGTAGTTATTATTGTAAACCTGTACAGACAGCCAACAATAATGTAGAAAAACTGTTAAGTCGTCTACAGCTGTGTACATGTATATACAGTAGTTATTATTGTAAATCTGTACAGGCAGCCAACAATAATGTAGAAACACTGTTAAGTCATCTACAGCTGTGTACATGTATATACAGTAGTTATTATTGTAAACCTGTACAGACAGCCAACAATAATGTAGAAAAACTGTTAAGTCGTCTACAGCTGTGTACATGTATATACAGTAGTTATTATTGTAAATCTGTACAGGCAGCCAACAATAATGTAGAAACACTGTTAAGTCATCTACAGCTGTGTACATGTATATACAGTAGTTATTATTGTAAACCTGTACAGACAGCCAACAATAATGTAGAAAAACTGTTAAGTCGTCTACAGCTGTGTACATGTATATACAGTAGTTATTATTGTAAACCTGTACAGACAGCCAGTAATAATGTAGAAACACTGTTAAGTCATCTACAGCTGTGTACATGTATATACAGTAGTTATTATTGTAAACCTGTACAGACAGTCAACAATAATGTAGAAACACTGTTAAGTCATCTACAGCTGTGTACATGTATATACAGTAGTTATTATTGTAAACCTGTACAGACAGCCAACAATAATGTAGAAACACTGTTAAGTCATCTACAGCTGTGTACATGTATATACAGTAGTTATTATTGTAAACCTGTACAGACAGTCAACAATAATGTAGAAACGCTGTTAAGTAATCTGCAGCTGTGTACATGTATATACAGTAGTTATTATTGTAAACCTGTACAGACAGTCAACAATAATGTAGAAACACTGTTAAGTCATCTACAGCTGTGTACATGTATATACAGTAGTTATTATTGTAAACCTGTACAGACAGTCAACAATAATGGAGAAACACTGTTAAGTAATCTGCAGCTGTGTACATGTATATACAGTAGTTATTATTGTAAACCTGTACAGACAGCCAACAATAATGTAGAAACACTGTTAAGTCATCTACAGCTGTGTACATGTATATACGGTAGTTATTGTAAACCTGTACAGACAGCCAACAATAATGTAGAAACACTGTTAAGTCATCTACAGCTGTGTACATGTATTTACGATAGTTATTATTGTAAACCTGTACAGACAGCCAACAATAATGTAGAAACAATGTTAAGTCATCTACAGCTGTGTACATGTATATACAGTAGTTATTATTGTAAACCTGTACAGACAGCCAACAATAATGTAGAAACAATGTTAAGTCATCTACAGCTGTGTACATGTATATACAGTAGTTATTATTGTAAACCTGTACAGACAGCCAACAATAATGTAGAAACAATGTTAAGTCATCTACAGCTGTGTACATGTGCAGTAGTAATTACTGTAAAAATTAATCTGCAATTTTTTAACTCTTAAAGAACCAGAGATTTTTAAACGTTTTTGCTACACTACAATATACATCATGTGGCTTTGCAGTTATTTCTGGGAAAATATTTGCTGCCAACGGTCCCCAGACATTTCCCCATTGGACATTTCCCCATCCAGACATTAACCCATCCCATTTAGGCCGGACATTTCCCCACCGGACATTACCCCATTCTGCTTAATAGAAAAATGGACAATTCCCCATGCGGACTTTTCACCATCCATTTCTTAATTTTTCGTGGGTCCGTTATTCAATCGAGTTGATTGATAAACAGTGGTGTCTTCCGATTAAAGTAAATGTCAATGAATGCATCAGTGTTTATCAATAACTCTATAAGAAGTGTTTATAAGACATTTGTGTTCTGTTTTCATAGCAATTTACAGTTAACTTTTTGTTGAGACGATTGATATGATAAACGGTCATGTCTTCACCGAGGTGAAATTCAATGAATACATCACTTTCTCTCACACAAGTGGATTGAACAATATGGATGTTTTCATTGCAACTTTAATATTTGTTCTTTCTGTCAAGCTACTTTTGTTCAAAAATATTGTTAAGTTGATTGATAAACAGTCGTGTCTTCATTGAAGCATGTGTAAGAGATTTATAAGCAAACATATTTATATACATATATACATACACTTGTAACCAGACAAAAATTCTTGTTTTTTATTATTGATGTTGTGTTTTTATTGTTGTGAAATTCAGATTGAGCTAAAATGTGCTAATGCCTATACCATATGCCGAGATGTTGTTTTCTCGAGTTATAAAAGAATGAAAAATGAAAACTTTTTAAGAGTTTCTTGTCACTCATTCACATGTGGAAGCCGTCAGCTACATTGGACATTGGGTAATGTCCAATGGGCAAATGTCCACCTCCGATGGGTTAAGTCTAATGGGGAAATGTTTGCCCTCGATGGGGAAAGGTGTTAATATCCGATGGGAAAACGTCCACTTCTGATGGGGAAATGTCCGCCTCTGATGGGGAAATGCCCGTCCTCGATGGGGAAATGTCCAGATGGGGAACTGTTCGATGGTGAAATGTCCCGATGGGGAAATGTCCGCGCACCGCTGCCAACAGACTGCCAACACTTGCCTAGAAACAACTACCAAGGTGCTTGGAATGCAACTTGCGAGTTTATCTAAGAACTGCTTGTAGGAGCACCTGTTTTGTTGGATTGAAAAAGTGGTGTCGGAATTAACTCCTCAAGGGTTATGGGTTTACTGTATAATTCTACATAACATTTTTTTGACTGGAAAAACTGAAATTTGCTTTTAAAATAAACTTAGGACATCTCTTTGGAGTGAGCCCATCAAGGTCATTCCAAGAAGGGGATATCAACTATGTTTTGGAGGTAAAAAGTGAAAAAAATTAGTTATTTAAGAAATGTTTCTTGAAAATGCCATTTTACTAGTCTTGTTAGGTAAAGTGATAATTAGACTTGTCCCTACATCCCGATAAATTCTGTCTTTTGATTGGTCAGATTGCCTTGGACAAATAGCCATGGCAAAGGGTGCACCCAATATCCAAGGTATATGAGAGCATGCTACATCCAGGATATAAGCACATGCAAAACATTGGGGGTATATGGTTTAAACGAAACCTTTCCACATTTGCTCACCTCGATATAAAACTTGAACAAAAAAAACAGAAAATAGTAACAAATATCATCAAATTTCCGTTAATTTGATCATATTTTGTCGTTATAAATTAAATAGTCGAATAATTAAAATAAAACAACTCGAGAAAAATAAAATAATTTGTCCCCCTGAGTACAGTAGGCACAGAGAACACATAGGAACTCAGGGGACAATACGTCAACAAAATACTGTTTACTCATTTCCTTAATGACCCAAGGGATGTAACTCCATCTGTTGTTTTCAGCATTTATAAAAACAAAATAGTTATTCATGAATTTGGTCCAACTTTTTATGGAGTGTGAGAAATTTTTCTCCACTATGTTTCTATTGTGTTTCAAACGGGACAAAAATGTTATCTCTGCCAACATGTATAGTATATGGAGATTTAATACCTGGATGTCTCATTTAAACACCTCGTCTGTGGATCGGTGTTTAAAAACTGACATCCAGGTATTAAATCTCCATATACCATACATGTTGGCAGAGATTACTTATAGTGAATGGTTATCTGCAATTAGTTTGTTATGGCAAAGATATTAAAGTAAACATCAACTGATTTTATAATAAATTTTACAAAATAGAATTGGCTATTTGTCAATTTCTCCATGTCATTAAAAACAAACATAATTCACAAAGATGTGAACAGCATCAATATTTTGTTTGCTGTTGATAAAAATAGTCATTGATGACAGGGTTGTTCCTCCCTGATGATAAAAGTATAGTATATATCAACAACATCCCATTATAATTCTGAGTGAACATGTTTTCCATCTTTTTTTCTTGATTCTTTGTTTTCTGTGGCTGGAGTTGCATCCTCCTCCATCGTTTGTTGCATTAGGCGATCTGAAAAAAGCACAAATCAACAAGTGCATTGCAAATGGTGTTTTTATCCCTGACAGCTAATCCTAGTTTTTATTACACGCCTGTTCTATGTAGTCCCCATCTACAGCAACACTATAAACCATGCAGAAAATGAAAATCTGTTCCGCACAAATGTGCAGAACAGAAATCATTGACAGACGTTTTTTTTTAAATAGAGGCAAAATTTCACTTGAATTTTCTACAAATCATGCAATGCAATTACAATTTGAATCCCTAGCAATATCTGAAAATTGTCCCCTGAGTTCCAATGTGTTCTATGTGCCTGTAGGCACATAGAACACATTGGAACTCAGGGGACAAAATAATAACACACAAATTTGGTTGGTGATAAAATGTGTTCCTTTTGTTGATAGTTGTCAAATGAATTCTGGACTGTCCTTCTAATAACTGTTTTTATAGACGTGAAGGAGTGTAATAAATGTAGAATGACACATGTGTGTGAATGGGTTAATTGATATGGCACTTATGCCATCGCGGAAGGTTAAATCTCTAGACCTGTGGCCTCTCATTTTATCCTTCCATGCTGGCACTATTGCCATTTCGATTAACTCATTAACACGCGTGTGTTGTTCTGTGTTTGTATGTTTTGCAACAGTTGAATTTGTTAATTACATGGGTGGATGTAGCCAATTCATTAGATAAAGGGTACAACATAGGGACTTTATTCATAGATGAAAAACTAACTCATATTCATTATTGTATGCAATGCAAAGGAAACCTGTTAATCGAATAGTCACTTTTCCAGTGAAAATTATTCAATTAACAGGAGCATTTAATTAACATGAATGTGGTCCTTTTCCAGTATTCAAGTGATAAAAATGAGCATTTATTCTATTATATCTTGTTTGACAGAACTATTTATTTATTTATTTATTTATTTATTTATTTATTTACTTATTTATTTATTTATTTATTTATTTATTTATTTATTTATTTATTGGTGTTTAAGGTCACATATTTCTGCACAATGGCTAATCATGACCGCGACAGTTTTATGGGTGGAGGAAGCCGGAGTACCCGGAGAGAACCACTGAGCAACAGCGAGCAACTGTCAGCTCCCCAACATACCAACTCCACACAAGCAGGGTCAGCATTGGTTGAAGACAGGTGCACCATCGTTGTGCAGTACGCCTTAGTACACAACGCCACCGTGCCCCCATGTAGGCAATGGGGGTGAAGTGTCTTGCCCAAGGACACAACGTGGTTGCCGCAGGTGGGATTCGAACCGAGGACCTCTCGGTTTGCAGCCTGCACCTCTACCAACTGGCCCACCGCACCCCGGTTTGACAGAACTCCATGATAGATTAAATGATTACATAGGATGTACTAATGTTCAATAGGTCTGCGAACAAGGGTAATTAAGTGGTTGTCAGTGTATTTCTTTGAGAGATTACAAAATTGTATCCCCTGAGGGACTCCCAAAAACTGAAAGAGTGCTTGTTTACTGTGGTAAACCAGCTTTATTTTACTGGTAAAATAGGACTCTGTCACCAATGCTTGTGGTGGAAGTCCTCTAAAATGGGCAACAAGGGTGTAAATGATCGACTAAACCTCGACTTTATCTCTAGGGCTGCACGATATTCAAAACTGAATACCGGTATCGGTATTCAAAAAAATACTGCGGTATACTAGTTTATCAAAAACTGTTCAGATATATGAACACAAGTACCACAATCGGGACTTGTGGCATCACAGTCGGAACCAATTAGCATGCCTTGATGATGCGTTCGAAAAATCTTTACCCAATGCAGACGATATCAAAATTTATTATTTTCAAAATTAGTTTTTCAGATTTTCCCCAGATTTCAACAAAACTATATCATGTGAACCCTCATTGGAACGAGCTCGACGGGCTCATTCCAATGAGGGGTCACATGATATAGTTTTGTTGAAATTTTTGAAAATTATTTTTTCAACTGCTGAATTTGTATATTATGAGGGCACAAGCAGACGATTCCTTGGATAAAGGGATAATATTATTCATTCGGGGCTACAATTAAAAAACTCAAGACATCTTGAAAATCAAAATTGTGGGTAAATAAATAATGACAATAAACCGATATTTTTGTAATTACACCGGTATTCAATTGATATTGGTTTGAATACTGGTATATTCTGGTTTATCAATATACCATGCAAGCCTATTTATCTCCATGTTGCGGTCACACTTTACCATTGTGTTGAAACATTGTCCAAAACATGAAAAAAACTATTGGTGAAGAGATTCCAAGGTAAAGGAAGTGTGATGAGGCAGACATTCAATGATGAGTGTGTGAGGTAGATGAAAAACAAGTATTTTTGTAACAGCCTTACAATATTCCATTTCAGCTTCATTGAATGGTATTGTTAGATTCCAGCCTTCTTTATAAGACTTTGTGCAATGGTCTGTAGTTTAGGTATTGGGCTCCCTCATTGCTAGGCAGATTTTGTCAGGCATTTGATTGCCAACTGGAAATCTGAAACCAACACTTTAAATTCCTCTAAAACATGATACTGTCCTACAACATACACATACAAACCTGTACCAGTCTTTGCATTATAGGCCAGCCACAGCACTTTCAACATACTGTATCCAGTGGATTTCACATATTTAAGTACAGTGGAGCCCACTTAATTGGATATCTTTTAATGGAATATCCCTGTTAATTGAATATAATTTCCAAACACAAAACCATTTACCATACCTGCAGTACAAATTTGCCCTGTTAATTGAATATCGGCTATAGAGTAAACTGGATATTTTTTAATTGAATATCTCTGTTAATTGAACATAATTTCCAAACACAAAACCATTTACCATACCTGCAGTACAAATTTGCCCTGTTAATTGAATATCGGCTATAGAGTAAACTCCTGTTAATTGAATAAAAAATCTTGCAATATGTCAAAAAATTACCCTGATAATCATTAAATTACCCTTGTATATTGCCAAATTTGGCCTCACTATATCCAATGCAGGCATTTAATCTATTATATTTTGTTTGACAGAGCTCCTTGTGCTCTGTCAAATAAAATATAATAGAATAAATGCTCTGTTTATGCCAAGAATACAGGAAAGTGATCAAATCTCTGTTAATTGAATACTCCTGCTAATTGAATAATTCTCAATGGCAAAGTGGCTATTCAATTAACATGACTCTACTGTAGCAGTGAATGCTGATTGGCGTCATATATTGTTTGTCATTGCATATTGTGTTTCATTGAATTTCTATTCATCTAATAAATAAAAACAAAACTAAACTACATTTTGTCTCATTGAATCCAGGTACAAATCTGTTTGGGCATTTAGCCAAATGACTGGCTGGTTATTTTAGCCATGTTGCCAAATAACTAGAAAATTTAGGCATTTGGCCAAATGACTGATGGTCACAGTCATTTGGTCAAATGACTGATTACTTTAATAATCATTTAGCTAGATGACTAGTTTGACACATTGACTGTAACATATTATACAATTATGGACTTTTGTGGTGGTGAATATGATGTGATATGAACCTAAAAAACTTATATTGACCGAGGCATTAGCTGAGGTTAATATACGTTTTTTAGGTTCATATCACATCATATTTACCACCAGAAAAGTCCATAGCTGTTTTTTTATATACACCATCCTCAAAAAATAATCTTCTATTTGTAAATTAACTTCTTGAACACGGGCGGCTGCTTTTCCAGCTCGGAACTTGATGCGTCATAATGACAATATATAGGATGGGTGTTCAGTAAATGTGTGGGGTAGACTGATGAATATTTTCAGCGTGCAGCCTCAAGGCTGCATGTTGAAAATATTGATTGGCTACTCCAGATAATAAATATGGACTCTTCCAATTGCTGCCATTGAACTGGTATGGAAGATACCACTAGAGTTCAAAGGGTTAAAAGTTCAATTATATCAACCCGAAATACTTTTATTTAACAATAAAATAGTTATCATCTGCAGAATAATATAAAAATAAGCAATGTTATAGAGATTACATTGAACTAGCAAGGGGATTTTCAAAAGCTATATTTAGAAGAAAGTTGATATTCACTGGAAAACAGGTGTACATGGATTTTTGAGTACCAGTCACATGTATAAGATTCAGCCAATAGAAATGTGATTATTTATAAAGTATATAATAAATATACTTAACTTAGTTGTGTTGAAACAATGTTTTATTTGATGCATTTCAATAATCACAAGATTTCTTTAGAAATAAGATGCTGTAATGATCAAAATCCATGAAATAAAAATGTTTTAAGAATATATATATTTACATACAATGTAGATGTTATATATAAAAGGCAGGTTTTTATGCCAGATGTAAATTTTGTCATTGTGACAGCAACAAGGTACCATCAGTCAGAGAAAAAAAAAGAATGCTTTCTGACTGGTTATCACCAAAAAGATCTGTGTCAAATTAATGTGGTTATGACGTATGACTACATGCAGCTGTGACAGTCCAGACCTGAAAATAAGCAGTCTGACATTTGCAGAATGAGGTCCCCAGCAGGTGAATTTGATGATGCTATCCTATACAGTGGGCCAATTTATCCTCTTTGTAACTCTTTCTGTTTAGTTTCGAGACCCTGATCCAGATTGAGGTTCACAGAGGGTAAATTTAGTGATGCTACCCTGCCATGCAGAGTAGCATCACTAAATTCACCCTCTGGGGACCTCATTTTGCAGATGACAGTCTGCTTATTTTCTGGCTTGTGTGATACATCACAGTCAAATGCATGAAGTCCACAGTGAAATTCCATTCCTTAACCCTTTTCTATCTAAAAGATGTGTTTTTGGTAACTGTGGTGTCATATGATAAACAGAATATGAAATTTGTGTTTTGGTTACACGATATTTATAAAACTTGTCTACCAAAACACTCATTCCATATCCTCTATTTATTTAACCCTTTCAACACTGGTGGTATCTTCCATGCTAGTTAAATGGCAGAAATTGGAAGAGTCCATATCCATTATTTGGGGGTAGAACAATTAATATTTTCAACGTGCAGCCTTCAGGCTACCACACACGTTCACTTAGTAGACATCCTACTTAATGAAATTATGACGTATTGTGTTCCTGGACCAGAAAAGCGGCGCCTCATGTTGAAAGAGTTAACTTGAATACACATACCATGTTTCTCCTTTAAACGTAATTGTCTCTCCGTTATTTTCATCATAGCATCTTTTTGCTGCATTGTTATTGGTTCACCTTTGGTTAATTCAAGATCTCTGATCAACTGAAAATTAAATCCCTCACTCAGTGGCTCCCATTTTTCTTCAGTCAGCTTTTCTATGGAAATGGAAAAAATAACACAATAAAAGGCCACACAATAAATTAACTGATTCTCAGACATTTTTTTCAAATCACTGAGAGTGCAAGGTTTTATTTTATTTCCTTGATATAAAAAAACTTAACATTCAGCACCACTATATTTGTAACCTTTTTGAAAGTATTACAGAATGCCAGTAGAAAACACTACACATTGTTCATTTAATGAAGTATTTTTGCAAGTTTAGGTCATATATGTAGGGAATTATTTTTAGACAGAAATGTATCACTGCGCCTTGTTTATTTTGGGGGAATTTTTGCTTGTCGATCGAGTTGGACCAATGTTCTCCTCACTTCCTGCTATGCTTTGTAGTGAGTGACAGCATGATTTTGCCGTGACTGACCTGTAAAAAATTTATGGGATAAATAAAATAAACGTATAGTGTTTTCAAGTAAAAAATGTATTCTACTCATAGAATTAAGAATGAAACTGACTTGCCAGAGGCTCATCGGTTTCATTCTTAAGCCTACTCGTAAAATAAATTTTTTATTTGAAAACACTATACATTTATTCTATAATGACCCAACACCTTTGAAATGAACATAATGTGGTTTATTACATAATCACCATTAAGTAGCTCATTATGGAAAATATTCAAAACGTGTCTAATACGGAACTGACATCAGAAGTCAATGTTGACGTTGTAACATTGTTAATGAGTTGGTTTCAGAAGGAAAACTGTATTTATCTTCTCTTATTTTTCAGTCACTGTCTGCCCAACACAAATAGCAGATGACATTTGCAGAAAACATTTCCTGAATAACTAAATATTTTCATTTTTTGTCTGGGAAAACATAGCTTGTAACCTCTCTTTGGAATGAGCTTGATGAACTCGCTCCAATGAAAGGTCATAAGCTACCGTATGTTTCCGAGGCAAAAATTGAAAAATAATTTCTGTCAACAGTCTTGGCATGTTTAGTTGTTATGTCAGGTAAAAGTTTAACCCTTTACCCAACGCAGAGAATATCAAAATTTATTATTTCAATTACTATATTTTAAATTTTTTCAAAAAATTTCAACAAAACCATATCATGTGACCCCTCATTGGAACGAGCTCCTCGAGCCGTTCCAATGAGGGGGTCACATGATATGGCTTTGTTAAAATATTTTTAAAAATTTATTTTTTCAACTGCTCAGTTTGCAAATTACGCGGGCGGATTCGGGCGATTCATTAGGTAAAGGGTTAAATTAAACATTGTGATAAAAAAGAACCTCAAATTTAGGCCTGGAAATAGAGAGCTTACATAACCCGTTAGCAGGTTACGCTAAATACCATGATAGTAACCCACAGAAACAAGAGCTGGAGTTTTGTCCTGTGCATACCCCCATGTAGTGTACCGCCTAGTGTGGGCATACCTATGGCCAACAAATATTATTTATGAATATTCTCGTACGGACTGATGGACCAATGCACAGATGGACAGATGCAATCCAGTATAGCCCCCACCCCTTCCATTTTCTTCGAGAGTTTTCAACAATTTCCAACAATTTCTAAGTCAAAAGGTATGGTAAATTGTTTGGTGTTTGTTAGTTTTATGCAATGAGGCAGAAGCCTTTGTCATGGGCAAACTGCATGCCATACTTCACTGAAATCTGATAACCCCAATCCAGTATCCCCCCCCCCACCCCTCCCATATTCTTCGAAAGTTTTCAACAATTTCCAACAATTTCTAAGTCAAAAGGTATGGTAAATTGTTTGGTGTTTGGAAGTTTTATGCAATGAGGCAGAAGCCTTTGTCATAGGCAAACTGCATGCCATATTTCACTGAAATCCGGTAACCCATACTTGAGATACAGGCTGAACAGACAAATAATGTCTATTTCCTACAATTTCTAAGTCAAAAAAGGGGGATAACTCTAAAAAAGAGAATGTGAGAAATGTCGTTGAATCCTTTTTTAAAGCCTATACCATAAGCAGTGTTCATGGCAAATGTCATTGCAATAGAAGATTCAATACCCGAGATACAGGCTGAACAGAAAAAATTTGGCTTGGACGGACACAATTTCTCAGTGAACAAGTAATAAAAAAAGAAAAAATAATAAAAAAAAAAATAACTAGTGTGGGCATACCAATGCCCAACAAATATTATAAAAAATAATAATTTACTTAAGTTATGAATATTCTCGGACGGACTCACACATGGACGCACAGATGGATAGATGGATGCACAGATGGACGGATGGACGCACAGACGGATGCATGTAATCCAGTATACCCCCATTTTCTTCAAAAGTTGGGGTATAATAATGTGTTGTGGTGCTTTTCCACCCTCTCTGTTTTGCTACACCACGCGAGCTGTTTACCTCTCAACAGAATGTCTGCCAGAATTAAAAGCAAAAATTAACATGCGATCTCACTTTGGTCTCACTTTCGTGAGATCACATCTTAGTTTTTGTTATTTATGGTGGTGGAAATTCTGTTAAGATATAAATGACGTGACAGTCTACTGATATGTGGATGCAATGTGCAGCCAATGTCTTAGTCCCAAGTGGGTCTGGCAGGCAAAACATGCCAGACTAGGAATTTAACCCTTTAAACCCATGAGGCCACTTTTTCAGCCCAGGAACATGATACATCATAATTTCATTTAGTATTACAGTAGAATCCTCTTAATTGAATATCCATTTTGCCAGTGAAAATTATTCAATTAACAGGAGTATACAATTAACAGGGAGCTGATCAGTTTCCTGTGTTCTGGAGGTAAACTGAGCATTTATTCTATTATATCTTGTTTGACAGAGCTCACAGAGCTCTGTCAAACAAGATATAATAGAATACATGCCTGTATTGGATGTGGTGAGGCCAAAAAGGTTGATAAATAAGGCGAATTTGGTGGGTGTTACAGTAATTTTTTCGACATATTACAAAAATTTATATACAATTAACAGGAGTTTACTCTACAACCCATATGCAATTAACAGATCAAATTTGTACTGAAGGTATGGTAAATGGTTTTGTGTTTGAAAATTATATTCAATTATCAGGGATATACAATTAAGAGATATCCAATTAAGTGGGCTCCACTGTATTATTTATTGATGTTTAAGGTCACATACTTATGCTCAATGGCTAATCGTCACCATGACAGTTTTACGGGTGAGGAAGCCAGAGTACCCGGAGTGAATCACCGAGCATCGACGAGCAACTATCAGCTCATCAACATTCTAACTCTGTTCAAGGTCCGCTCAAGCAGGGTTACAGCGGTTGAAGACATGTGCACCATCGATGTGCTGTACGCCTTAGTACACAGCGTCATCGTGCCCCCATGTAGGCATCCGGGATAAAGTACCTTGCCCAAGGACACAACGTGGGTTGTCTCGAACTCAGAACCTCTACAGTTAAAACTAGAATTCCTGTCATGAAATGTGCGCTTATCTAGGCTTAATAGCGCATAGGAATTGCATGCAATTGCCACATCAAATGGCATCCAAAGCACGGCAGGTTCTCCTGGTTACTCATAGCAAACACAGGCAATGTTTCTGCCAATGGACCTCCGGGTTACCCGGAGGTCCATTGGCTGAAACATTGCTTGTGCACAGGCCATATGTACAGAATTTGATAGCCTTACTATGGTCATAACGCGTAGATTAATGCGCAGATCGACGTGCTATTTGTGCGCATTTCATGACAGGACTTCTAGTTTTAACTGTAGCATAGAAGTCCAATAGTCTAGCATAGAAGTCCAACAGTCTACCATCTATCACTGAGCCATTTAGTATGATGGCCACTGATTGAATGTGTGGAGCAGAAAAATCAATATTTTCAATGTGCAACCCCAAGGCTGTAGGTTGAAAATATTAATTGATCAACCCTCAAATAATAAATATGGATTCTCCCAATTGCCGCCATAGAACTGACATGGAAGATACCACCAGGGTTCAAAGGGTTAATTTATATTGTATTTTGTCCTTGCATTATTTTGTCATAACCTGTAGTTCGTTTGCATACTTCACAAATGAAATAACCCCTGTGTAACCTAAACGATCGTTTACAGAGTACTTCCAGGCCTGCAAATTAGTCACAATTTGACATGAAATTCCTGAACCTTTGCTCAGATTTATTTTAGTAAACTCGGAATGGAAATTTAACCCTTTACCCAACGCAGACGATATCAAAGTTTATTATTTTAAATATCATTTTTTGAAATTTTTCAAAACATTTCAACAAAACCATTTCATGTGATCCCTCATTGGAATGAGCTTGACGAGTTCATTCCAATGAAGGGTCACATGATATGGTTTTGTTAAAAATTTTTGAAAAATAATATTTTTTCAACTGCTGAATTTGCATATTACGTGGGACGGATGCAGCCAATTCATTGGGTAAAGGGTTAATATGAAATCACATCTCATTACAGATCCTTTATTAAGTAAATCATCACTAACGAAGATATTTTTTAATTCGTACTCTCTTCGCATCAGCTGTAATAATCCTGTTTTCCCCCCGAATGTAGGTCTTAGCTCTGTTATGTCACCCTTAATCTATTAACTGACCCTAAATAAAGAGTTTAATTTTCTAAAAATGATGGAAAATATTTTATTTATATGGAAAAAAATTATCTGAAAAATTCATTTCCCATTTCCTTTATTCATTTACAAATACACTGTTGTTGGGATTGTTTCACAATTCACTGTTAATTTGTTTTTAACTGGGAATGGCAGGAAGACAGCCCTAGTGGCTATGCAATCACCTGGTGGTGCAATCATGTATTTGAGATCCATGTATGTTGCTGACTTTTGTTTGTATTTGTAGCATGTTGTACTACAAAATAAATCATTCATTCACTGAGATGCTTCTCTGATTAACAGAAGCCACTTTTATTTATTCTTCAGTCCAACAACTAAGTTCATAATTGCTTACCAGTGAAAAAACAAATTTAAAATAATTAAAATATAAAAATATTAGGCTAATAAAAAAAATACTGTATTCTCAGATGCCTCCCTCATCATTGAAAGGCTGTCTCATCACTCCCTTTTTTATTACCTGGAAATCTCTTCACTGTTTTGCACTTGCAGAATAAAAATTTGACCAACTATACCTTGATTGTTGAGCTCAGCCAAACAAGATGTAGTTGGTTAAATTTGCAACTACACTATTGGAAATGTTCACTGCTGAGAAAGAAGCAGGCCTGAAAATAAGCAGTCTGACATTTGCAGAATTAGGTCCCCAGAGGGTGAATTTGATGATGCTATCCCATACAGTTGGCCAATTTATCCTCTGGGTACCTCTTGCTGTTTAGTTTTGAGACCCTGATTCAGATTGAGTTTAAAAGAGGGTAAATTAGTGATGCAACCCTGCTGTGCAGGGTAGCATCATTAAATTCACCCTCTGGGGACCTCATTTTGCAGATGACAGTCTGCGTATTTTCTGGCTTGGAAAGAAGAAGCTTTTTGTCCATATAATAGTGTAAGTAGTTAAATTTTTAATTTCAACTATTTTTAGAACTGTTTGGTGCTTTAACACAAATTTTTAAAAATAAAAAGCCTCCCTATCTTATCATGAAATTGAGAGAAAATTACCTGAGAAACACAAAATTTTTTTAATAGGCCTAACTTGATGTTTGATTTGGCAACTTCAGAGTCTTGTGAAATGGTCAGTTTCAAAAAGCCATATGAGTGTACAACAGATGAACAGACTTATGAAAATAAGAATTAACACATGATTTTAAATTTATAACATTGAGAAGAAAAAAAAGCCTCCCTCCCTCATCTGTTTTTTCAGAGCAAAATGACCCAGAACACAGCCTTTTGGGGGCCCAAAATAAAAGAAAATAAATTTCAAACAGAAACCTAGCAAACACTGGAACATACACGTATATCACTGATTAGTTTATTGATTTATAAACTAGGTACAGCCCATTGCATAACAAGGAAGATAACAAAAGCTGGAATTTCTAGCTGGATGGAATCACAGACACTTTTCATTTATATAACAGATAAATGGTATTTCAGTATAAACTTACTTGATGGTTTTAATGTTCCTTTCTTTATCTTTCCTATCCATTTTGAAATGGTAGTAAATTCAATGCTGTTTTCATTGAAGTTGTAAATTGTGCCCTGTAAAAAGAATATATGGTCTGATGAGTTATTGCAAAAACTCTTCAGCTTACACTTACACTTTAAAAATAAATGTTTCATTTGAACTTTGCACTTCAAATGATAAGAAAGAAAGAAATAAAACTGCTTGGATCATTCATGAGATTATCTGCAGAGATTAAAAACAGTGTATTCTCACTTTGCCAGCAGGCTGGAGTAAGAAATTTTCACAACTCTGCTATAGTCTGTATTAGTGACAGATATTCACAGTCGTTGGTCCTCTGTTTGTTATCCGTGTTTACTAAATATTGGCGATAACTGGTAATGAGCTGGCAATCACAAATGTGATAACTGACTTAGCGGTCATTAACTTCCAAGCATAAATCAGAACAATCATTACACAGATCTGTTTACATCAGAACTAAAATTTAATTTTCAGCATTTCAAAATCTTGCTCCATTGATCAAAACAGGAAAGCATTGGTTAAATTCACAATTGCGTTATGGAAAAATGTTTTAAGCATTGCAGATAGCTCCTTGTTGCACTGAAGGAACGGTATTTATAATTAAATATATATATTACATAGAACCCATTAATTAAATAGCCACTTTGCCAATGAAAATTATTGAATTAACAGGAGTATCCAATTAACAGGGATTGTGTCACTTCCCTGTATTCTAGAGATAAACTTAGCATTTATTCTATTATATCTTGTTTGACAGAGCTCCATGAGCTCTGTCAAACAAGATATAATAGATTAAATGTCTATATTTGATGTACTGAGGCCAAATAGGTCTATAAACAAAGGAAAACTGGGGAGAGTCAGGGTAATTTCTCAACAGGTTACAAAATGTTTCATCCAAATAACAGGTGTTTACTCTTTAACCAACATTCAATTAACAGGTCAAAATTGTACTGGAGGTAATGTAAATGGTTTTGTGTTTGGAAATTATATTCAATTAAGAGGGTTATTCAGTTATGAGATATCCAATTAAGTGGGTTCCACTGTAATTGGTATTTCATGTGTATACACTCAAAATGTGTGTACAAATATAGTACAGACTATACTTCAGATTTCTATTGTCAAAGTTATTAACATCTTTTTATGAGAACAATACCTTTTTTCTTTTTTTTATTAGGGTTTAACGACACATTCACAGCCAGGGTCATATGTCGGTGACCATTTTACGGGTGGAGGAAGCTGGAGTACCCGGAGAGAACCATCGAGCAATGACGAGCAGCTGGCAGCTCTCCAACATCGCAACTCTGAACTCTGCACCACAGCACAGGCAGGGTTAGATTGGTTGAAGACATGTGCACTTTCGATGTGCAGCATGCCTTACAACACAGCATCATCATGCCCCCATGTAAGCAATCGGGGTTAAGTGCCTTGCCCAAGGACACAACGTGGGAGTGCGAATCAGTCGCTGAAATGATCACCCATCCAACTACTAACTGTGCTCAACGTTGCTTAACTTCGGTGATCTGACAAGAACCAGTTACCACGGTGCCACCACGCACCATGAGAACAATACCTGCTGGCAAAGTGAGAACATCCCTTAAAAATAAACCTGCTAATATTTTTTTGTGTGTGCCTGTCATGTTACTCAGGCAATTTCTCCTCAGTTTTATGATGAGGGAGGGAGGCTTTTCCCCTCCTTTTATTAATTCATAAAAAAAGTCCTGCATATAACTGGAATTAGAAAATTAACTCCCTAGACTATTGAGTGGAAAAACTAGTGTTTTCAGTAATTAAGATTTCCCTCAATGTAGTAGCAAATATAACTAACTATGCCTTGTTTGAAAGAGCTCAGTGAGAAACACAACATAGTTGGTTAAATCTTTAGTTGTTTTAGAAAGTTGCTTTTTATTTGACTTTATTTTTCTTCTAACCTGATTGACCACGTGGGGGCATGGTGGTGCTCTGCACTAAGGCATACATCACATCAATGGTGCTTGCCCTGGTTGTATGGAGCTGCTGCACTCGTCTTCAACCAATGCTAACCCTGCTTGTGGGGAGTCTGAAAGTTGCTCGCTGCTGCTTGATAGTTCTCTCCAGGTACTCTGGCTTCGTCTACCTGTTAAACTGTCCAACCCAGGTGACCCTTACTGCTAAAGGTGTAATTAAACCCCAACAAATAAACTAATAAATTATTTTTCTAACATCTGTATATGACCATAAGAGGCAAAGAATTGTTTATATTTGTCAAAATCACTTTATCAGCTTCTCTTTCTAAATTGAATACAATTTTTTTTTTGGGGGGGGGGGGGGGGGGTTTAATAGTGTTGAAACGATTAATGCCATTTGGATTTTTCACTAATCGGCTAATCGCCGGGTAGTAGTTGACAAATAATCGACTAGCTGGTTATGCAAGGTCAGATGCTAAACTAAGCAATAAATTCTACAGAACTGTGGTTTTAATTAAATTCATTGGCAGGTGTCGCTTCCAAATTACGATACAATTAATGGGTCTAACTGCGCGACATTACGGAAGCCGATGTCTCGATGTCCTTACAACCAAACAACTAGAGCTGCAAAAAATAAATTGGTCTAATAATAAATCTTTGGTGTTTCAATATTCGGTTCTGTCAAATATTTTAGAAGAAAAATTTAACTTTTCCCCAAAAATTACCTTGTATATTGTGGCCCAATAAGAAATTTCAGCACTTTGTAATTGCGCTAAAAAACTTTGAAAGCAGAAAACAAGCCACTGAAGAAGTGTGCTCTAATGACATGATTGTTCCAAGACCTGCATAACTTAACTGGTAGAGTGCTGAATTATTTTTGGTCATCAAAATTTGTTCACATATCTTTGGCTTGCTAAAATTTATGTGAGAGTGCCAAAAGGCACTCTCCCATAAATTGTAACAAGGCAAATCCTAACAGACTAAATAATTTCACTTCAAAGGTGATATGTAGAACATCCACAGAATATGACGCCTTTAAGATGTGGTACCGACACTTCAGAATAAAGCCCAAATATGGGCTTCCAGCACTCTACCAGTTAATCATCCTCCAATGAAAATCTAGACAAACTAAAAGCAATAGCCTCATTGAATATTAAATACATCACGTGACCAAACAGTGCAATTTGTTTGGTCAGTATGTGCATTACATAATGCGAGTTGTAAAACTTTATTCAGTAGTAAATATCATTTGTTTTCTGACAAATCTTATTACAACAACATTTACCCGAAACAATAACATGTTGAAAATGCATGAACATCTGTAGATGTACTTCCATTGTCAGCATTAGTTAAAATGACACAACAGTTTGCAAGTATACTATTCACACCTCATTTGTGTGCTTTGATCAGTGTAATGGAATCTTGAATCTTTGCCTGGTAATTTAATCTATTTTCTTGAAAAATAGAGAAGCATGAAAATGAGAGCTTCTTGTTTCCAATGTAGAAGCGCGAGTGTGATAGTGCACCTCAAATCAAAAGCAATGAATTAATTTTAATAAAATTAAATTAAATTTCTTAAAGGAACACATGGTTAATAGATTTGTTTAGAACTAATTGCATTGGCATCAACTGGTCGAAAAATCATTTCAACACTAGGGTTTAATGACACTTTTGACAGCAAGAGACACCTTGTGCCAGTCAGATTGGTAGTGGAAGCTGGAGTACCCAGAGAGAACCACCAAGCAGTGGCAAACAACTGTTAGGCTCCCCAACATACTAACTATGCATAAGCAGGGTTAGCACTGGTTGAACACAAGTGCACCATGGACATGTAGTACACCTTAGTACACAGCATCACTGTGCCCCCACACAGGCAATTGGGATTAGGTGCCATGCATGCTCTAGGACACAACACCATTACCCCTGATGGGGATCAAAAACAGTAAACCTTTCAGTTTGAAGTCCAATGCCATAACCACTAAGTCACTATGTTCCCAGTATTATTTATTTATTTATTTATTTATTTATTTATTTATTTATTTATTTATTTATTTATTTATTTATTTATTTATTTATTTATTTATTTGTGTTTGAGGTCACATATTTTTGCACAATGGCTAATCATGACCACAACATGAGTATCAACTCAAAACCAGGGCTGAGTGTTAATAAGCCATGTTGCCCATTTTAGAGATGGTTTGCACTTCCCAAGCATTGGCAACTGGGTCCTATTTTACCAGTAAAACTGAACCTGCTTACCACAGTGAGCAGGCACTGCTTCACTTCGCAGGGTTCCCACGGGGATGTTCCCAGTATATACAAGAGCATGTCAAGTCAAATATGTAATGTGCATATTAATTGTACATGTTGATCTGGCAAGAACCTTGTCTTATCATTCCATGGAAAGCTCTCTGTAAGGGAGCTTTTCAAGAAATGATAACAGATAATGAATTTGGTAAAGCTGTTGTAAATTGGATACATTTTTTTAAGTAACAGAATCAAAATTTAATCCCAAGAAATTGTACTAGTCATTATGTCAAAAGAGCAGTTTGGTTGTGTAATTTTGCCAGTGTCACTTTCAGAGTCACTTGTTAAAAAAAGTTGAGTTTTAATTCTGGTTTCGGTTTTTACTTTTTATTTTTATTTTTTAAAACTCAGTCGTAATTGAAAATAGAATTGATTACATGCCTGTTCTATGAAATCCCCATTTATTTATTTATTTATTTATTGGTGTTTAAGGTCACATACTTCTGCACAATGGCTAATCGTCACCATGACAGTTTTACTGGTGGAGGAAGCCAGAGTACCCGGAGAGAACCACCGAGCAACAGCGAGCAACTGTCATCAGGGTTAGCATTGGTTGAAGACAAGTGCACCATCAACGTGCAGTACGCCTTAGTACACAGTGCCACCGCACCCCCAAATGGACAATGGGGGTGAAGTGTCTTGCCCAAGGACACAATGTGGTTGCCACAGGTGGGATTCGAACCAAGGACCTCTCGGTTTGCAGCCTGCACCTCTACCTACTGAGCCACCATGCCCCCCATGAAATTCCCATCTACAGCAACACTAAACCATGTGGAAAATGAAAATCTGTTTCACACATATGTGCGGAATGAATATCGTTGACTGACTATTTTTAAATAGAAGCGAAATTTCACTGGAATTTTCTACATATCATGCAACGCAATTACAATTTGAATAGCTGCTAATGATAGCTGAAAATCGCCCCCTGAGTTCCAATGTGTTCTATGTGCTAGTAGGCACATAGAACACAATGGAATGCGGGGGACGAAATAGTAACACAGGTTCTCCTCACAAATTTGGTTGGCGATGAAATGTGTTCTTGTTGACAGTTGTCAAATGCATTGCTGAGTATCCTTCTAATATTTGTTTTTATAGACGTGAAGCCATGTAATAGACACTGAATGAAACACGAGTGTGAATGGGTTAATCAATATGGCACCTGTACAATCACGGAAGGATAAAACTCAAGGCCTGTGGCCTCTCATTTTATTCTTCTGTGCTGGCACTCGTGCCATATCGATTATCCCATGACATGCGTGTGTCGTTCTGTGTATGTGTTTTCATTTTTGGAATTCAGTAAAAAAAACTTTTCTCAATCCATTCCAATGATGGGTCATAAGCTGTGTTTAAATGCTTTTTGAGAACATTACTGGCTGGGTTTTGATTTATTGTTTATTGTTGTTTAAGGTCACATACTTCTGCACAATGGCCAATCATGACCACAACATGGAGATAAAGTCAAGGTCAGTCAATCGTTTATACCCCATGTTACCTATTTTAGAGGACTTGCACCCCAAGCATTAGTGACTGGGTCCTATTTTACCAGTGAAACAGAGCTTGTTTACCACAGTAAACAAGCACGCCTGAGATTTATACTAAGGCTGTACAAAGCACAGGGTTAGTTACTTAGTTAATAATGAAAAATGTTTATAATCAGAAAATGCGACCACATCTGTGCAATGCATTGGGTTAGTCACATGTTCTGCTAAAAAAAATGGTAACTGCCATATCACACTACAGTGGAACCCTGTTAATTGAATAGCCACTTTGCTGAGGAGCATTCAATTAACAGGGATAGTGTCACTTTCCTGTACTCCAGAGATAAACTTAACATTTATTCTAGTGTACCTTGTTTGACAGAGCTCCATGAGCTCTGTCAAACAAGGTATAACAGATTAAATGCCTGTATTGGATGTACTGACGCCAAATAGGTCTATAAACAAAGGAAAACTGACGCCAAATAGGTCTATAAACAAAGGGTAGCATCACTAAATTCACCCTCTGTGAACCTCAATCTGAATCAGGGTCTCAAACCTAAACAGAAAGAGGTACCTAGAGGATAAATTGGCCCACTGTATGGGATATCATCATCAAATTCACCCTCTGGAGACCTCATTCTGCAAATGTCAGACTGCTTATTTTCAGGGCTGTGCTCAGGAAATTCTAAGTCTAGAATCAGGAATCAAAGGTTGCAGAACGCTATAGGGATGGATATTTAGAAACGAGAACCGTAACTTCCAACTATCGTGATTGATTTTCAAAAATGACAAGCGGAGAATTTCCACTCCCGGGATTAAACCCTAATTTATGCTTGATCTAATGAGAGACAAAATCGTGTTCTCAGAAAAAAACATAGTCAATAAATATCGGGAATAAATTTATTTGTTTCTCTGCAAAATAAGGTACTTACACAAACCTGTGCCATGTTGAGACCTCCATCAGCAGACTATATTGCAAAATAAGAAAAACATATCATGAGAAAGTTATAAATACCTCAGCATGGTTCACAATACTGAGAACTGGAAGTTCATATTTTGCTGTATTTCTGTACTCTTGTAAAATGGCATGTCCAACATTTTGTCCAGGATTCCTAGAATAAAAAGATTTTTCAATGATGTTATTCATCTTAATGGAAGGATGAAAACATGCAGTGGTAAATTTTTAATTTGTTATACAAAAGTCGATATTTTCATATGTTAATAGATTATTTCATCACAATACAAAGCTGTCCACTGGAGTAAACAAAATTAACTGGTTGAGTTTCAGAAGCCACTATTGAAAAGAGTTGGAAGCTATTTTGGTGGCAATACACCATGTCATTCAGGTTGTTGTTTGCTCGACAATAGAAGAATATTTTTTATATAAGATGGTTTGGTAACAGTTTATTGGAGAGTGCCCAGTGTTTTATAAACATTTTTCATTGAGTTTCTCAAGGCTAGTTGATTCTATGTCAATAAAAATAGTACAGTGGAACCCTGTTATTTGAATAGCCACTTTGCCAATGAAAATTATTCAATTAACAGGAGTAATCGATTAACAAGGATTGTGTCACTTTCCTGTATTCTAAAGATAAACTTAGCATTTAGCTCTGTCAAACAAGATATAATAGATAAATACCTGTATTGGATTACTGAGGCTAAAGCACTTGCAAACTTTCGTCACATAGACCACCAGGTTGCACGTGGTGGTCCATGTGGTGAAATTTTGCAAGTGTTTCTTAGGCTGTTATGTACAATTATAAATTCTGTCGAATGGAGAATATATGGCGCTGCGATTAAGTAGTAAACTGCTCTCTTCATTCTGTATATGTAGTCAAATTTTATTATCTATTTACATCATTACATATACATGTATCCCAGTAGAGGTTAAGAATCATGTCAATGATTTCTATTTACCGTATTTACTCTATGTATTGGGACACTCTATGATTTGGGACACACATTTTTTCCAGAAAACTATATTTTTTTTATGCTCCAAAGTTTGGGACATTCAGGAGATTTATTTCCAGTTGGCCCGTCGCTAGTAGCAGACAACACTCATAAAAAAATTCTTGAGTAACTAAAAATGTTCATTTTTTGCTTCCAAAACATAGCTTATGATCTCTCATTGGATCGAGCGCAATGCGCTCGTTCCAATGAGGGATCATAAGCTATGTTTTGGAAGCAAAAAATGAAAATATAAAAAAAAATTGGACGGCGATTTTCGTATACAGTGATGGAAAACGAATTACACACAACTTTTTTCAGCATCAAATCAAGACCAGGATGTGTTCTTTCCCCATTTTCTAAGAATTGGGACACCTGTGAAAATAATTATTTTTAGCGGTCCCAATACATAGAGTAAATACGATAATCGCATAGAATTGTTGGGCACGTTATTTTTCTATAGGAATTGATTTACGCTAATGGAGCTGTTTGAGTTTGAGAGGGACAAAAAGTGCACATACTCAGAGTGCTATTACAGTGACAGGATTTCTAGTTTCAACTGTATAAATATTATACATTTCCAGATCAAACTTGTCAAGTGCATTCCATTGAAGGCAAAATTGAAACTTTTTTTTAGGTATTCAAGAAATGGTTTGCATGTATTATCATTTAATTGTGTTAGGTGAAAAGTTAGGAAATACACAAAATGACACTTGTGTGTGAATGGGTTAATTGAGATGGCACAAGTGCCAGCACGGAAGGATAAACGGAGAGGCTGCACACGTGCCGTATCGATAAACCCATTCACACATGTGTGTTGTTGTGTGTTTATTACATACCTTCACGTCTATGAAAAAAACATTATTTGAAGGACATTTAGCAATTCATTTGACAACTGTTAACAAAAAGAAAACATTTTATTGCCAATCAAATTTGCGAGGGGAAGCCATTTTACTGTTTTGTCCCCTGTGTTCCAATATTTTCTATGTGCCAACTGGCCTATTGGCACATAGAACACATTGGAACTCAGGGGATGATTTTCTGCTATCACTAACAATTCAAATTTTAATTGTGTTGCACAATTTATAGAAAATTCCAGAGAAATTTTGCTTCTATTAAAAATGGTCAGTCAACGATTTCCATTCTGCACATATTTGCGAAACAGATTTTCATTTTGTGCATGGTTTAGTGTTGCTGTAGATGGGGATTTCATAGAATAGGCATGTAATAGTATCCATTTAACCCTTTACCCAATGCAGACGATATCAAAATTTATTATTTTAAATATCATTTTTTTTAATTTTTCAAAAAATTTCAACAAAACCATATCATGTGACCCCTCGTTGGAACAAGCTCGACGAGCTTGTTCCAATGAGGGGTCACATGATATGGTTTTGTTGAAATGTTTTGAAAAATAACATTTTTTCTGCTGCTGAATTTGCATATTACGCGGGCAGATGCGGGCGATTCATTGGGTAAAGGGTTAAGTAGACACCATTATAAAAGAAAGATACTCAAGCCAAATATTTAACTTACACTTTGATATAACAGAAACTTATCTCATTGTATAATTTGGATAACTTCACCATTATTTCTTTTTCCGTTGAAGCATTTTTGGTATAGTGCACAAATAATACTGCTACTGGATGACTCCTAGCTGCCAAAACCGGGTACATCAAGGCAGTTAACTCTGGCTGAAATATAAAAGGGGACATCAAATCTGTTATTAATTGGATGAGTGCCAGAAGCCACTATCATGGCTTTGAACAAAATGAGGTTCCCAGATCAAATGGCAACATTTTCTTTGCTCATATTTCATATTCATTCAAACACAAATAATATTTTGTTTATATAAATTTGTTTTATTATAGCTTATTGTTGACACTCTCCAATAATTTGCATTATAACAAATTTTGAATAGAAAATTCAGAGCATCAAAAATAATCTCACCCTCAACCAGTTAACTGGTTGAGTGCTAGAAGCCACTATCAGGGCTTTCAGAAAAATGAGGGCATCAGAGCAAAATCCGCCATTTACTTGCTCATATTTCATATTCAGTCAAACACAAATACAGTTAAAACTAGAAGTCCTGTCACGAATAGTGTGCTTATTTAGGCTTAATTGCACGTTGGAATTGCGTGTAATTGCCATATCGAATGCCATCCAAAGCACGGCAGGTTCTCTTGGTTACTCATAGCAAACACATGCAATGTTTCTGCCAATGGACCTCCGGGTTACCCGGAGGTCCATTGGCTGAAACATTGCTTGTGCACAGGCCATATGTACAGAATTTGATAGCTTTACTTGGGCCATAACGCGTACATTAACGCGCATATCATATATTTGTGTGCATTTCATGACAGGACTTTTAGTTTTAACTGAAAGATTTTGTTTTATGCCAAATTATTGGTACTCTCCAATAATTTGTAATAAAACAAATTGTGAATTACAAATTCAGGCCACAAAAATGTTTTAGCCCTCAACCAGTTAATGAATCAACTAGAACTATTATTTTTCTGTGTTTAATACATCTCCATGCTTTTGAATTGGGAGAGGGGTGTTTTTAGCTGGTAGAGTACTATTTATTTATTTATTTATTGGTGTTTAAGGTCACATATTTCTGCACAATGGCTAATTATGACCATGACAGTTTTATGGGTGGAGGAAGCCAGAGTACCCAGAGAGAACCACTGTACAATGGTGAGCAACTGTCAGCTCCCCAACATATCAAATCCACACAAGCAGGGTTAGCTCAATGCCATACCATCGATGTGAAGTAATCGTTAGAACACAATGCCTCCATGCCCCCACATGGGCAATGGGGGTGAAGTGTATTTCTTGCCCAAGGAGGTAGAGTGCTAGATTAACCCTCTTCACACTGATGTCAAAATAACAAGATCGAGCAGTAAATTCTTCCAGTTATACAACTAGGAATTTAACCAATTCAAACTTGTTTAACAGAGCTCACGGATCACTGGCAGAATAGTGACTACCCCAATAGTGTATTTCAGTACACAATGTAGGCCTGTTGTGTGAGCTGGGTGATTTAGTGAACTGCGGGCACTGGATCAGTGCTGGTAGTGCACTAATCTCCTAAAATCACTCAGATTTCTTCTTAGGTCACATTTTTTACCATAATTTTGATCCCGGAAGCCCAGCTTATATTTCAGCTCCCCACCTCCAGCCCCATTTTAATGTCACTCTACAGCCCTTGCTTGCTGGTGATCATGCAAAAGATGTTTCATTAAAATGTAGTATAAAACCTGGAAGAGGTTGCACACTGGGTTGCTATTGATCCAATAATGTGTACTGAGAGAGGTTGCACATTAGGTTGATAGTGATCCAATAATGTCTTCTTGCTACTGGGAGAGGTTGCATACTAGGCTGCTAGTGATCCAGTGATATCTACTTGCCACTGGTAGAGATTGCACACTAGGTTGCAAGTGCTCCAGTGATGTCTACTTGCTACTGGGGGAGGTTGCACACTAGGTTGCTAGTGATCCAGTGATGTCTACTTGCTACTGGGAGAAGTTGCACACTAGGCTGTTAGTGATCCAGTGATGCCTACTTGCTGCTGGGAGAGGTTGCACACTAGGCTTCTAGTGATCGAGTGATGTCTCCTTGCTACTGGGAGAGGTTGCCCACTATGCTGCAAGTGATCCAGCGATGTCTACTTGCCACTGGGAGAGGTTGCACACTAGGCTGCTAGTGATCCAGTGATGTCTACTTGCCACTGGTAGAGATTGCACACTAGGTTGCTAGTGATCCAGTGATGTCTACTTGCTACTGAGGGAGGTTGCACACTAGGCTGCTAGCGATCCAGTGATGTCTACTTGCTACTGGGAGAGGTTGCACACTAGGTTGCTAGTGATCCACTGATGTCTACTTGTTACTGGGAGAGGTTGCACACTAGGCTGCTAGTGATCCAGTGATGACGACTTGCTACTGGGAGAGGTTGCACACTAGGTTGCTAGTGATCCAGTGATGTTTACTTGCTACTGGGAGAGGTTGCACACTAGGCCGCTAGTGATCCAGTGATGTCTACTTGCTACTGGGAGAGGTTGCACACTAGGTTGTTAGTGACCGAGTGATGTCTCCTTGCTATTGGGAGAGGTTGTACACTAGGTTGTGAGTGATCCAGTGATGTCTACTTGCTACTGGGAGAGGTTGCACACTAGGCTGCTAGTGATCCAGTGGTGTCTACTTGCTACTGGGAGAGGTTGCACACTAGGCTGTTAGTGATCCAGTGATGTCTACTTGCTACTGGGAGAGGTTGCACACTAGGCTGCTAGTGATCCAGTGATGTCTACTTGCTACTGGGAGAGGTTGCACACTAGGTTGCTAGTGATCCAGTGATGTTTACTTGCTACTGGGAGAGGTTGCACACTAGGTTGCTAGTGATCGAGTATACTGGGTTGCGAGTGATACAGTGAGTCTACTTGCTACTGGGAGAGGTTGCACACAAGGCTGTGATCCAGTGATGTCCACTTGCTACTGGGAGAGGTTGCACGCTAGACAGCTAGTGATCCAGTGATGTATACCTTTTACTGGGAGAGGTTGAACACTAGGTTGCTAGTGATCCAGTTGTGTCTACTTGCTATTGGGAGAGGTTGCACACTAGACTGTTAGTGATCCAGTGATGTCTCCTTGCTACTGGGAGAGGTTGTACAGTAGGTTGCTAGTGATCCAGTAATGTCTACTTGCTACTGAGAGAGATTGCACACTGGGTTGCTAGTGATCCAGTGATGTTTCCTTGCTATGGAGAGGGGTTGCACACTAGGTTGCTAGTGATCCAGTAATGTCCACTTGCTACTGGGAGAGGTTGCACACTAGGTTGCTAGTGATCCAGGGATGTCGCCTTGCTACTGGGAGAGGTTGCATACTAGGTTGCTAGTGATCCAGTGATGTCTCCTTGCTACTGGGAGAGGTTGCACACTAGGTTGCTAGTGATCCAGTGATGTATACTTGTTACTGGGAGAGGTGGCACACTAGGTTGCTAGTGATCCAGTGATGTCTACTTGCTACTGGGAGAGGTTGCACACTAGGTTGTTAGTGATCGAGTGATGTCTCCTTGCTACTGGGAGAGGTTGCATACTAGGTTTCTAGTGATCCAGTGATGTCTCCTTGCTACTGGGAGAGGTTGCACACTAGGTTGCTAGTGATCCAGTAATGTCTACTTGTTACTGGGAGAGGTTGCACACTAGGTTGCTAGTGATCCAGTGATGTCTACTTGCTGCTGGGAGAGGTTGCTCACAGAAGATTCTATAGAAATAAAAAAAAAATTAATAACCTACATTCAAGAGGAAATAATTCAGTTGAAATTGTTACAACTGAAAAATTTGGGGGGGGTGAGTTTTGTCAAATAAAACTGAAATGGTTAAATTCCCAGTTGCCTTATGGGAGGAATGTGCTGCTTGAAAGTTTCATTATCTCTTCCAAAACATAGCTTATGACACCTCATAGGAATGAGCTCATTCTAATACAATGCTGAGAGCTATGTATTGGAGATAATTTAAACAAGAGGCCCACAGTGCCTTTATTTATTTATTTATTTATTTATTTATTTATTTATTTATTTATTTATTGGTGTTTAAGGCCACATATCTATGCACAATGGCTAATCACAACAAGGATATAAAGTCAAGATCAGCCAATCATTTATACCCATGTTGTGCATTTTAGAGCCATAATACCATTCCAGGTATTGGTAACCGGGTCCTATTATTACCAGAAAAACAGAGCTTGTTTACCACAGTAAACAAGCATTACTTCACTTCCTGTGTTTCCTACGGAGAACCTCCTGAGAAACTTGTTTAAAGCATCATTTACAGTCACACTCAGCATTTATGGCTAGTTAACACAACAGAGTCCAAACATGAAACTAGGAACTTGATTTGAACAAACTTGAATCTTCCCCACTGCCCTCCCCAAAAAGGATGTTGAAAATCAAATATAAAAAAATTTGACTGGTGGATATGAATAAGAAGATTTAAAGTCTTTTCCTCATGTTTCATTGAATTAAAAGTTGGGATCCCCTATGAGTCAAAATATGAACCCAGACACTTGATTTGAGCAAATTTGACACCAACCCCCACAAGGATGCTGTATATACCAAATATCAAAGGATTCTGACAGGTGGATGAGATGAGATTTTTTTTTATTATTAGGGTTTAACGATACATTAACAGCCAGGATCATATCACGTCAGTGACAGTTTTATGGGTGGAGGAAGCCGGAGTACCCAGAGAGAACCACTGAGCAACGACGAGCAGCTGTTAACTCTGAACTCTGCACTGCAGCACAGGCAGGGTTAGACTGGTTGAAGATATGTGCACCATTGACGTTCACTATGCCTTAGTACACAGCATCATCATGCCCATGTAGGCAATCAGGGTTAAGTGAATGAGATTTTCAAAGAATATTCCTCATATGCTCTAAGTTAAAATTTGGGCTCAAATATGAAGCCCCAATATGGATGTTGTGTACCAGATAACAAGCAGTTCTGACAAGAACAAGATATTTGATTAATACTGCATTACGTTAAGATCTGGGCTCGAATATTAACCCTTTACCTAACACAAAAGGCAGACGACAATTGCAAATAAAATTCTTGAATAACCTTTTTATTTAATTTTTTGCTTTAAAAACATAGCTTATGACCCCTCATTCCAATGAGGGGTCATAAGCTATGTTTTTGAGACAAAAATAAAGAATATAATGAAAACTGAATGGTGATTTTGTGAATAGTGCTGGCCAGTTTTGGGTGTTACGTTGGGTAAAGGGTTAATGCAGGGACTTGATTGGAACAAACCTGAATCTGTCACCCTCTTCCCCCTCCCCATAAGGATGATGTATACCAATATAGGAAGATACTGATTGATGAATCTAAAGATTTTTTAAAGAATATTCATCATGCTGCACTAAGTTAAAATTTGAGCACCCACAGGAGCCCAGATATAATTCCAGGGACTTGATTTGAACAAATTTGAATTTGAATCTCATCCCCATATTTAACAAAATATCAAAAGATTCTGGATGTTGAATCTGAAGAAGAGGATTTTTAACGAATATTCCTGATATTGCACCAAGTTGAAATTTGGGCTCCCATCTAAACCCAGGGTCTTGGTTTGAATAAACTTCAATCTGACCTCCGTAAGAAAACCAAATATCAAATGATTCTGATTGGTAGATCTTCATAAGTTTATTTGAATTTTTGTAAACATTTTGCCGGTACTGGTAGAGTTATGTCCCCTGCAGATATGACCACATTATATGAATTTATTTATTTATTTATTGGTGTTTAAGGTCACATGTTTCTGCGCAATGGCTAATCATGACCTCTACAGTTTTACAGGTGGAGGAAGCCGGAGTACCCGGAGAGAACCACCGAGCAACGGCGAGCAACTGTCAGCTCCCCAACATACTAACTCCACACAAGCAGGGTTAGCATTGGTTGAAGACAGTGCACCATCAATGTGCACTACGCCTTAGTACACAACGTCACCGTGCCCCCACGTGGGCAATGGGGAAACAACATTACATGAACAAATTGGAATTGACATATAATGTTGAAAAGGCAAGCAAAATTTGGTTCATTTCAGTCTAGTAGTTTATGAGAAGTTGATAATGCAAACTTCACAATGGATGACGGATGATGATGGATGGAAAGTGATCACTAAAGCATCCCTTGAGCTTTGCTGAAGTCAGCGAAAAAAACAGTAACAAAATTTAAAGTTTTCTGTTTAGGGCTGGTTGGATCTAGAAATGACTAATCATTGCCATGACACGGACAGATCAAGCTAGATAAGTGAATACTATTACTGAACCTGAACGGATGCTAACGCATTGCACTGAACAAAAATACACACTATACATACCAATGTAGGAATTCTGTGTTTCTTTACAAACTCCACAATACTTTCTGCAGTGAGACTTGATGATTTGCTGATATGAGGTTGATATTGGTCAGTTGGTTTCAATACAACAATCGACGGTGTTTTAGTCTGATATTTTTTAGCCCTGAAAGAAAATAAAGCAGAAAAATTAAACTGAACATTAGGTGTGATTATTCTTTGACAGTAAACTCATTTTTTATTTCAACCTTCCTTTTAGAGAATGATGTCAACAAACTTTGATTTGAAGAGGCCTTTAAAAATAATGAAAATCTTTTTTGAGACAAATTTTCAGGGAGATAATTTTACCAGTTGATTTGGGGTAAAAGCAGTTAACAGATTTTAAAAACAACTACCAGAATTCTCACTTAAATGTTGAAATATACCATGATTCAATATTATTAGTTATCCTTGTGTTTTCCAGGGGTGTATGGGAATTTACACCGGTTTGGGAACTCATACACCCTGAGGCAAAGCCGAAGGGTGTGTGAGTTCCCAAACTGGTGTAAATTCCCATACACATTGGAAAACACAAGGATAACGGATTTATTTCTAAGCATTTTGGTGTACTTAATACTTTAACACATTGTGGACAAAAACTGACAGAAAATTTGTACTTTGTAAGTTTCTTAATAAATAAAACCAGTCAAATATGGATGTCATTGGAACTGGCACAATGAGCCAGTTCCAATGACATCCATATCTGTAATATTTTATTATTGCACATAAATATTAAATTTCCTGTATTTGTATTTTTGTTCTAACATAACTGAGCAGAAGGTATGAATTAATAATTAAAAATTGGTACTTTTTTTAGCCATATAGCCTGCTATTATATATTCTTGTTTTTACACCGTTGTAAACCACGGTGTAAAAAAACCACTGTGGATTGCAAGTTACACCGTACCTCTCAGCCAATGAAAATGCAGTATTTTGTTTCATTTGGAAATTATAGTAGTTATCGATGTATATTCCAGGGTGTATGAAAAATGTACACTGGTTTGAAAACTGAAACACTCTGAGGCACAATCAAAGAGTATATCAATTTTTAAAACAGAGTAAATTTTCATACATCCTGGAATATGTAGGGGATAATGAAATTATTTCCTTACTAAGCTCCTTCAATTTGAAGATAAATTTCATTTCTGTACAATAGGAATATAATCTATTCAAACCTGGAAATAAGTAGACTGTCATCTGCAGAATGAGGTTCCCAGAGGGTGAATTTGGTGATGCTACCCTGCACAGCAAGGTAGCATTACTAATTGTCCCTGTATCAGTATGCATCACATCTTCTGATTGGTCAAGGTGACCGAAACAAATAGCCATGGTATCGGCTATCTTCAAACATGCGGGTGATAAGAGCGCATGCCATTGTTCCCCGTTTGTCACTCGAGAAACATCCAGGTGATAAAAATAACCTTTGACCCCGACTGGGTCACATCGATTGCAAAAACTTCTATTAGAACTGTTGAGTTATATCCAACTTAGTGTCATATTGTAGTGAATACTAATACAAATTAAAAAACATTGTTGCAACCCTATGAGTAGAAGCACTTGTTGGCTGTCGTATTCGATGATAACTGAACAGTTCACAAATATACTTTTGTGCTTTGTGGGGTGCGAACATCAAGGGGGGCAACTCATCTGTTTATCTTCGATATCGCTTGAGCAGAATACTAAATGTCAATCTATCGCTTCGCTTGTCACTCTGATGGAGACATCGTTCGCAAACGGATTGAACTCATGCCTAAATCCACCGTCACATCAAATAATACTGCTGCACGGCTTTTTAGAGAGTATTTGTCAGAGAAAGACTTTGATACTGAATTTGAATCGGTTTTAAAACTTCACCAAAGTGAAAAACTTCTCCATGTGTGACCTGGTTTATACAACGATTCGGAAATAGACTCGGTCTATTTATAGTTTTGCTGTGATGTTTGTTTCACTGTTTGGTTCAAAACCTGAGGCTCAGTGTGGGATTTAAACTTCGTCGCCTGAGTCTTAATGTGGGATCATATTTTACATCTCGGCATTATTTCTGTGTTAGGAGGCAGGACAAAATCATTATCTTGGGCAACATCCAGGGTACATGGAGATATAATACCTGCATGTCTCTTTTTCAACCATTCGGCTTGCGTCTCATGGTTGAAAACCGACATTCAGGTATTAAATCTCCATGCACCCTGCATGTTGCCCGAGATAACTTATAATGTACCCTCTGTGAACCTCAATCTGAATCAAGGTCTCAGGCCTAAACAGAAAGAGGTACCCAGAGGATAAATTGGGGGATTCTAGCCCACTGTATGGGATAGCATCAGCAAATTCCCACTCTGCGGACTCCTTTCTGTAAATGACAGATAGCTTATTTCCAGGCTTGAATTATTATATTTTATATGATCGAGCTATTTGAACCATTAATAATTAATTAACAAGGTAATGCTCCATTAGACAATAACTAATTAAGTGAAATCCTCTGTACTTACAATTTAACAGCTTCTTTTGAGGTGAATTCAATGAACTGGACTTCACCATGGAGTTGGTATGCGGCTGTTCTGAAGAATTTTATTTCTAAAACATAAAAACAACATATTCTTAGTAATTTTATTTTGAAGTATCATTATTAGTTTAACCCTTTGAACACAGGTGGTATCTTCCATGTCAGTTCAACAGCAGCAATTGGAAGAGTCCATATTCATTTTTAGGGGGTATACCAATTAATATTTTCAACATGCAGCCTTAGGGCTGCATGTTGAAAATATTAATTGATCTACCCCATACATTCACTCAGCAGCCATCTCACTTCACGAAATTATAACGTATCATGTTCCTGGGCTGGAAAAGTGGCCTCTCGGGTTCAAATGGTCAACAAGACTAGCAGGGCTGAAACACCAGGGCTGTAGCATGGAAATACAGTGGAGCCCACTTAACTGGATATCTCTTAATTGTATATCCCTGTTAATTGAATATCATTTTCAAACACAAAACCATTCACCATACCTTCAGTACAAATTTGATCTGTTAATTGCATATGGGTTGTAGAGTAAACTCCTGTTAATTGTATATAAATTTTTGTAATTGTCGAAAAAATTACTGTGACACACACCAAATTCCCCTTATTTATCAACCTTTTTGGCCTCACTAAATCCAATACAGGCATTTATTCTATTATATCTTGTTTGACAGAGCTCTATGAGCTCTGTCAAACAAGATATAATAGAATAAATGCTCAGTTTACCTCCAGAACAAAGGAAACTGACCAAATCCCTGTTAATTGTATACTCCTGTTAATTGAATAATTTTCACTGGCAAAATGGATATTCAATTAAGAGGATTCTACTGTATTATTACAGTATACTTTCTAATGAATGAACCAGGGTTTCCAATGCGAAGTGACCTTGCGACACAAAGTGCATCGCCTTGGTAGAGCACAAGAGAGGGGAAATTTTTTTCAAATTCCTTGGTTAAAACAAGCGATGTGATGGTTTTTCAAATAGGATTTATTTCTCTACACCACAAACACACCCATTAATGAATAACATCACTCACGCAAATTTGTGGCAGAATGATCTATAAGAATTGAAATTCTTGTTCATGATTTTTTGCATCAGCTCATAAAGATTCTTGTGCAGAGAACATTCGTAACTGATATTTCAAATTGTTCCAAGGTTAAACCCTTTACGTATTGTGCTACTGAAGGGGATACCTCCGATAAAAAATATATTCATCAAAGAAACTTAACATATGTGTGCTTACCATATATGAGGGCTGAACATGATGATGGAAGAACATTTAAATCAGACGAAAAAAAGTAAACCTATCTTCGGCAAATTTTGGGGTGGTAAATACCCCCTTATCCCTCCAGTTTCTACACCACTGAAGACTAGCAATACCAGTTTGTTATTATTTTAACATACAGACTCTTGAAAACTAATAAACATCATTTTTGCTTCAAAACAAAGCTATTACCCCTGACTTGTGTGAGCACAAGTTCCTTCCAATGTGGTGCCATAAGCCATGCTTTGGAAACAAATATTTTAAAAACATTAATTTTAAATGGCAATTTTTTTTGTGGAAAAATGCTGGCCACATATGCCATTTCATTAACTTTGCATGCTGCTGGCAGATATTCTTACCAAGGATGGGAAATCTCTTACCACTAAAATAAGTATAATTTGGACACTTACAACCAAACTGTCTACTGCAAATTGAATCAATGTTTTGACCAAAGATTTCTTAAGTTACATTTTCATTAATTTTTAATAAAATCTAATGATGGCTGCTTTACAACAGACATGACTAGATTTAATAAAAAATATTAAAAAAAATATTCAGCACTTTTATGGGTGGAGGAAGCCAGAGTACCCGGAGAGAACCACCGAGCAACGGCGAGCAACTGTCAGCTCCCCAACATACTGACTCCACATAACCAGGGTTAGCATTGGTTGAAGACACGTGAACCATCAACATGCAGTATGCCTTAGTACACAATGCCACCGTGCCCCTACATAGGCAATGGGGGTGGGGGGGGGGTGAAGTGTCTTGCCCAAGGACACAACGTGGTTGCCGCAGGTGGGGATCGAACCAAGGACCTCTCAACTTGAAGCCTGCACCTCTACCTACTGAGCCAGTGCGCCCCTTAAACAAAGTGATAAGGTGTTATATAAGTAATGGGAAATTTAGCCTGAAAATAGGTGAAATGTTATTTTCGATGGTGTCAAATTTCTAGAAATTGTTAGGATTTTTCATTTTTTGGTGTTCACAACTGTGAAGCATTGTTCATAACTACAGATGAACAAAAAAAGTGACAAATGATTATTTTTTTCAGATTTTCAAGCTAACTTTCCATTACTTATATATCCTGTAAACAGCCAAAAGCTCATTGCAGTATCTTTCAAGGTAGCAATTTAATTCTTGGGTATGAACAGCCTGTCTGATCTGGACAGGCCATACTCAGGATCAAATTACTGCCACTCTCCATGCCTGGAATATGTTATTAACTCTATTATACCTGTATTATCTTAGCATTGAAGGCTTTGGATGAAGGTGCAAATGATTAATTCAGACCCACCTTATCATACACAGATGAATAAAAGCATTTGCATCTTTGCACAAATGCATTCATTAATTAACAAGCAAGATGTACACATAATAGGATATTTTTTCAACTAGAAATAAGGGGGCCAAAATAGTTTGTAAAACTGGGATATTGACAAGTGTCAAAATAATTGTTTGTTAATTTTTAGTGAACAGGGATTTACCAGTATTCTGTTAACATGTTAAATTTATGCCACATGTATGATAAATCATTTGGTGGTTAAATTTCTTTATGCAATTAACAGGGTATATGATTAGGTAATGTCCAATCGAGTAGGTCCCCACTCAGTATTATGCAAAAAGCTTTCCATATAGTGTGGACTTCACAAGGTAGCGTGAACTTTAATTTACTGACTGGTTGAGTGTTGGAAGTCTGTATTTGTGCATTATTCGGAGGTGCTGGTACCATAGTTTAAAGACTTGATATTTTGTGGATGTTCTTCATATTATCCTGAAGTGCAATAATTTAGTCTGTAAGGTTTTGCCTTGTTTGATGACACAAAATAATTCAGCACTCTACCAGTTAACCCTTTGAACTCTGGTGGTGTCTTCCATGCCAGTTAAATGGCAGAAATTGGAAGAGACCATATCCATTGTTTGAGGGTAGAGCAATTAATATTTTCAACGTGCAGCTTTTAGGCTGCACGTTGAAAATATAAATTGTTCTACCACACACGTTCACTTAGTAGACATCCTACTTAATGAAATTATGATGTATTGTGTTCCTGGACCGGAAAAGCGGCCAATTGTGTCGAAAGAGTTAAATAAATAAAGTAAAACTGAAAATAATTACATGAGAAACAAAAGTTTGAATTTATATGTCCTAAGGCCACACAAAGTAGATCTTCTGTTTCTCAGGCCATTATTTGTGAAATTGCATGCGGGCGAGCGGTTTTTTATTTTATTTTTTATTTCCGTAATTACTTTTTTGCCCTCAAAAGTTCATGTTCTTGGTTCAAGTTTTAGGCTTCATAATCTACAGAATAGCATGGGTGGTGGTGTATTTCATCCCTTGAGTGCAAGAAGGCTTTGCAATGCTAAAGCATTGCAAAGCCTTCTTGCACTCATGGGACAAATTCATCAATTTTTTTAACTTGTGTAAAATATCAGACATAAACCATTTAATTTTTATTTTTTTTAAGTTTAAATTGTTATAAAAAGAGAGTATGCGGTAGTCAAAAGGATCATGCGGGAGGGCCTGAGAAACAGATTTTTTATTTTTTTAGGCCTAACCAACCTTTTTTATCATTATTCTGGAAGAGACCAACTGCTACAGCTGTGTATGTGTCTTCATCACTCTTGGTATCCTTAATAAAATCATCAAATGCTTTCATCGATGTTAATTCCATGGGATTGGCTGCAAGAAGGCTACAAAAAATTTTACAATTTAGGCGAGGCATTTCTCATTTCGCTATTCATATTTGAACAAACTAGCTTTGCTGTAAAAACAGACTTTATAGACTTTATAGATAGCTCCCAACCTCTTTTTGCACCTCTCGCTGTATGTCTTGAAGAGGAAGTTTGCAAAAAAAACTTCAGTCAAGACTGAAAGGCAAGTCACAGTGACCTGACTTGGTTTGACAACTTTGAGCACTGGTGCATGCATTTGTCAAGTTTTGTAGGGCAAGGTGAAACAGAATCTGATGTACACCCTGGAAGAGAAAATGAGCCATAGTGAAACCCTTTAAGCAAACATACACCTATCAAGTTTTATAGTCCCAAGTTAAATTATTTATTTATTGGCGTTTAATGGGGGGGGGGCTCAGTTGGTAGAGGTGCAAGCTGAGAGGTCCTTGGTTCGAATCCCACCTGCGGCAACCGTGTTGTGTCCTTGGGAAAGACACTTCACCCCCACTGCCCATGTAGGGGCACAGTAGCATTGTGTACTAAGGTGTACCGCATGTTGATGGTGCATCTGTATTCAACCAATGCTAACCCTGCTTACATGGAGTTAGTATGTTGGGGAGCTGACAGTTGCTTGCCAGTGCTCAGTGGTTTTCTCCAGCATCCTCCACCCATAAAACTGTCGTCATGATTAGCCATTGTGTAGAAATATGTGACCTTAAACACCAATAAATAAATAAATAAATTGGAGTTTAATGGCACTTTCAACAGCCAGCGTCACTTCGTGTCAGACAAGTTTTATGGGTGGAGGAAGCCAGAGTACCTGGAGAGAACCACTAAGCAATGGAGAGCAACTGTCAGACTCCTCAACATACTAACTCCACACAAGCAGGATTAGCATTGGTTGAAGACAAGTGCACCATCGACATGCAGAATGCCTTACTACACAATGCTACGATGGTGTGGGCATTACAGTACCAGAAGAAATAACTTGAAGATAACCATGGGCAAACTCGGGCAATTGGGATGAACTGTTTTGCACAAGGACGCAACGCAGTTGCTGCCGTTGGGATTCGAGCTGTGGACCTCTTGGTTTGCAGCCTGCATCTCTACCTCCTGAGCCACTGTGCTCACCCCAAGTTAAATAGTATCTGAATTGTAACATGAAAAGGAATTTTACACTAAGTGCAATCCAGAATGAAAAATAAAAATCACAGTGAACCACCTTTAGTTTGTGACCTACCTTCAGGTGTTGAAACAAACATTTGTCAAGCAATTATTAGGCCGAAATAAAAAAATTCCTACATTTTCATCCCCGTTCGTCCCTATTTTTTCAACCTGTCCCAATTTTTTTTATTAGCATTTCTTCAGGATAACCACTAGAAAATGAAAAAATTTATAGTAATTTATATATTTTTTATACTTATCAATGACCCAGACTTAGCTGGTGCAAACTCTAAATTATTCAGGGCCAAACACAAATTTTGCCCCCCCCCCCAAGTCCCCAAAATTTGCATCCAAATAAAAAAATCCAATGTCCTATATGGTCCTCCATACTTTTGTCCACTACGCATGCACAGTGTCAAGGAAGTACCGAAATTGGCACCAAATCCTCATTCTTACAACCAGTGCCTGGTAAATGTTATATGATCAGCGGGGAGGTATGAGTTCCCAACTCATGGGAGGGCCATCCCCGTCTGGGTCATTGGTAAGTATAAAAAATATATAAATTACTATAAAGTTTTTCATATTTTTATACTGTACCAATGACCCAGACTTAGCTGAATAGAAAAAAGGCTGGCGGGACATAAAGGAAAATCCAATAGGCTCAATTACACATACAGAATTATCCCCTCAAGGAGAAAAGGAGAAACAGGATTTACGTATATCTTTCTTGTTTATACAAAATAAGAAAGACACATTACCAATCCGTAATTGAGCACAATAACATCCATGATCTCTATTAACATCCAGTATAACCCATTATACTAATTTCTTAAAGGAAAGCCAATAAATAAAGATAGTCCAGAGAATGAGACCCTTTATACTCATTTAAAAGTGTCCGAGGATTGTATATTAATGCTTGTATGACAAATGCTTCACACCGAGCTACACTTTAAAAATATTACATAAATGAGATAGACATTAGCTTTACACTTTAAAACCATCCCAGCACCGACTCGGAATTACCGACTCAGGAGGAGGTATTCCCTTGCTTTTCACTATAAAGTCGGTGATATAAGGGAACACCATCCCCCCCCCCCCCCCTTCCCCTTGCTCTGGGTCAATCACCCCAGAACGAAGAGGGCAGCAGGACAGAGTCACTGCTGGAACAGAAAGCCTGCATAACTATAGTTGCAACTATTTAGTGGACGACATTCTGAGCAACAGATAACAGACCCAAACATCTAAGGTCGCCAGAAATAGACTCAATATTTCTAAGGTGAAAATTTGTGAACGTAGAAGGCTGAGATGGGTATGCAGCCTTCATCAGATCTGTAATAGCAATACTATTAGCATAAGCCCAAGATGTAGACAGTGCTCTAACTTCGTGCGCTGAAAGCCCAAGATGTAGACAGTGCTCTAACTTCGTGCGCCGAAATCTTAAGCACAGACTGCTGAGTTGAAGATAATCTTTCATAAGCAGTACAAATAGTCAACTGAATCCACCTAGAAATAGAATGGACCGTGATGTCCCTTCTATTTGGAAGTAGAGACAGAAATGTTTTCGTCCCTTTCTGATAAACTCAGATCTGCGTTTGTAAATACGCATAGCTCTAACTGGACAAAGCAAAGGCCTATGGCCATCTGAGGACGGAAGAGCCCTAATAATAATAGGCTCTGGGTACTTATTAGGAGCCTGATTCTTAGCCAAAAATCCCACATTGGTAGTTAAAGTAATAGTATTACCAACACTACAATAGTGAGAATCATCAACAGATAGAGTATGAAGCTCACTAACTCTTCTAGTGGAAGCGAAGGCTAAGAGAAAAGCTGTCTTACAAGATAAGTAATTGAAGTCTATCGTGTCAAGGGGTTCAAATGGCACTTCTTTGAGTTTCAGAAGAACCCAAGCTAAATTCCACTTAGGAATTAACCTAAGGGTTCTAGGTCTATTTATCGAAAAGTTTTTAACTAACTTTGATAAAGAGACATTAGATCCAATTTGTAAGCTATCATGATGAGCATAAGTATCCGATAGCATAGAGCTATAACCCTTAATAGTTACTGGCTGCAGTTTGATCTCGTCAAACAAGTAGACCAAAAAATTAGCAATGTCTGCAATGGAGGGATCATAAATATCAATTGAATGATCCCTACACCAACGAGAGAAAACCTTCCACTTTGCTGCATAATTTAGCGAAGAGGAGGTCCTTCTACAGTTAGAAATTGCGTCCACTGCTCATCCTGTAAAACGCTTGCCATGCAAGAAGGACCACACAATGGAAATACGTGATGGTTGCGACCTTGCAGGTTGTGATGCACTGTGCGCAATTTCCCCAGCGAAAGAAGGTCCTCCCATGGAGGAAGCTTCCGAGGAATGTCCCATAACAGACACCTGAGTAGATTTATCTGGAGGATACGCATATCCTATCATTCCGTCCCAAGAGATCGAGAGAGCGTCTACTGCGAATGCTCGAGGATCTGGGCATGGCGACACATACGTCTGCAACTGATTATTGAGATGCGTCGCAAACAAGTCTATCAATGGACGATCCCATTGGTAGCAGATCTGATTGAATACTCACTTGTTGAGAGTCCATTCTGAGGGCAACATGCGATCTTTCCGAGAGAGAGAGTCTGCTAGAACATTCAGACAACCCGGAATATGACAGACCGACAGAAGAACATGATGCTCTAGAAGAAGAATTCTTTCCGTTAAGTCGAATAACGGAATGGAATGAGTGCCTCCCTGGTTCCGAATGTACGCTACTACTGTCGAATTGTCAGACAGTATTTGAACATGTGAATTCTGAATTATGTTCATCCAATGACGTAGCGCAAGCCAAATTGACATCATCTCTTTGATGTTTATGTGCTTGTTCAGGAACTGCGGATCCCAAAGACCCTGGCACCTCGAATCTGTTGGGCTCAATGCCGTGCCCCAACCTGTTTGACTCGCATCCGTCATAATCATAAAAACCAGATCCGGCAGTCGCAGTGGATCTCCCTGAGTCAACCACTGAATATCTCCCCAAGTCTGAATCTCTTGATTTACTTGGTTCGACAAGACGATGTTCGTTTTGAGCAAATGAATCTTCACACTCCAATTCTGAGTGAAAAATACCTGGAGTGGACGAGTGCGTAAGCACCCCATCGGAATAAGGTCCGCGGCGGCTCCGCACAAACCTATCAGTTGCATAAATTCTCTCGCTGTTACTACATCTGAGTGTAGACAAAAGCGAGCATAACAACTGACTAATTTCGCTCTGGGTAACGGAAGACGAACCAGATTGTTGTGCGTCTCGAAGCTCATTCCCAAGTGAATGAACGACTTGGACGGAACTAGATCCGACTTCTTTTCATTTACTATGAAACCGAGACATCGGAGCAATTGAAGCAGACTCTGAACATCGTTCTGAAGAGTTAATCTGTTGCCGTACCTCTGAAGAATGTAAAGTAGGCCAACATTACCGCAGACGAATGAGCTCGGAAATTAGTCATTACCAAGTTCATTATTCGAAGGCCCAGGGCACTAGATTCAGTCCGAAGCACATTGCTCGGAACTGATAAACGACTCCTAGGACGGCGAAGCGAAGGTACTTTCTGAACATCGGATGTACCATGACGTGAAAGTACGCATCCTTGAGATCTATGCTCGCTGCGTAATTGTTCACTTGAATGCTCGCTCTCACCGATCGAATGGTCTCCATATAAAACTTTGAAGCCACGATCAGCTTGTTTATCCAGTTAGATATATAACTGGACGGAACGAGCCGTCTGGTTTTGTTACCAGGAACAGGTGACTGTAAAAAACGGGAGTGTCCTGGTTTTCTACGACCTCTATTGTGTTCTTCTCCAGAAGAGATTGCACCTCTGATAGAAGCAAATATCTCTTCTGAAGGTTGGACGGAAGCTGAGTCCATCCTGGACTTCGTGTTAACGGAGGTTTTTCTCTGAAGGACAGTTTTAGACCTTCCGAAATAACCTCCCGTACCCATCGGTCATCCGTAATTGACAATCAATTGGTTAAAAATCTTGACAGCCTTCCGCCTACTGGAGTGCAATAGTGCAACAGAGGTTCTGACCTTCACCTCCTGGACCTGCGAGGCTAGCGGGAGGAGAAACTACGTCCTCCCAGTCCAGCACCTTGTCCAGTCGACCTAGGGGCACCTGCCCGGTTGTCTCGGCCAGCATTACGTCCCCTACTTGAGTCGCTACTCTGATGGTCTCTGGAGTAAGAGCTAGAGGATTTTTTAGATCCTCTATAGGAGCTTCCCTTGGAGGTACCCGCCCCAGAAGTTCCTGACTTACTTCTCTCTGCTGAGTCCGGTTTCTTAGAAACAGACTTAAAGAGCAGAGAATCTGAAGCTTTCTTGGTAATCTGATCGTAGATTAATGAAAGCTTACCATCAAAGAGAAATTCTCCTGAAACTGGAGTGACTCGAAGAGAGTTTTTCACCTTAGAATCCACCCTAGTGGATGAAGCCAGGGCAGCATCACGTCTGACTAACTCCAAATTTGCCACTGAAAGGGTGGAGTTATACGTGGAAAATGCGACTGCCCTAGAAAGAGCTCTCAAGGAAGTTTGAACATCCTGGAATTCTTTATCATCGAGATGTTGTGATAACGCTCTGGTAAGGTGATCTGCGTATGATAAAGCAACTAAACTGGCTCTGTTAGACGAGATTGTCGTCTCCAACGTACTGGAGAGAATTAACATAGACTCCAGCAAAGGCAACTCCAAGTCTTCGGCCTGGTTGTCTAAATGTAGAGGAACTCTCGGAACGCCCTTTCCTGCCATTTCAAATTTATTCCTACTGTTGATGAATGGCAGATGTAGAGCATGTTGCAATAAGAAACTGGTTCTGCCTGTCTTAGAGGCTAACCTAAAAGTAGCGGCATTCAGCAATTCAAACGTCCGTGAGGCATTGCTAGACTGGACCGGAAACTCAGGAACAACATCCTGAGTCTGGCCAAAAAAGTCTATATCCAGTGACGCCATCAGTCTCTTATCTGGTATCGCAGCTCTCTTGTCCGATGGAACAACCTCTGGAAGGTGTTGATGGATAAAATCTACCGCCACCTTATGTTGTTCCAGAAGGGAAAAATCCAGCTCCGCAGATTCCCTTTCACCATCCGACTGGACCAGATGCGAATCTCGGTCGTCCCTATCTGACACTGCAGAGGAATGTACTGACCCAGCTTCCTCCGACAGTTCCTGATCTGAAACTGTTTCCGAAGGTTGCTGGGATGATGCGAGGAGTTGTGCTATCTGTGATAGCAAGTCCGTCATGGAGGCCTGTGCAGCTGCGGTCTATTTCTAGGTGGATTCAGTTGACTATTTGTACTGCTTATGAAAGATTATCTTCAACTCAGCAGTCTGTGCTTAAGATTTCAGCGCACGAAGTTAGAGCACTGTCTACATCTTCGGCTTTCAGCGCACGAAGTTAGAGCACTGTCTACATCTTGGGCTTATGCTAATAGTATTGCTTTTACGGATCTGATGAAGGCTTGTTTAGCCGCTGGAAGCTCCTGGGACAGTACCTCTTGCATAATCCTTTTATACATACGTCCCGACTGGTGAGGCCTCGTGTCCTTGGCTACCAGATGGAGTGACCTAGACAACATGAAATCCTTTGTCGGTGAAGCAGGCTGAATATCTGAGGTCACATAGCCAAGGTGCGGTTGTGTGTGCTGGTGTGTGCTGGTGTGTGGAAGAGGAAGCCAATAGACTAGCCGACCTTGGCTGTCTATGTGTCGGAGCATGCCGAGCAGGAGGAGTGGATGTATGCTCCGGCTGACGAACGTTATGCACAACAACATCTGGCCCCAGATGTTGTTGTAAGAGAGAGGGGCCTCTCTCGCTCATGGTCCGGGTAGACCTGAACGAGCTAGCTACCAGACTGACTGGCTTCCTCTGATCCATCCTCCGATACGTCGTCGCAGGGTGTGCGTGATCCGAGATTATAGTGCTTGCAACACCCTTTCTCCTCTCCTGGACCGCAACGGAAGTACCCGGCATCACATCACCCACATTACGAGTGATAGATCTGCCGGTCGAGCTAGCTGGCGACAAGGTTGTCAATCCTACTAAGGATCTAGGCACTTGTCTGATTTCCTTGAGCACTTTTGCCGCTAGCTCTTCATTGATTTGCGACGACGGCAGCACACTTCCAGAAGACATCACGGAAACATCACCCTGTTCTTGTTCCTCTGAAAAAGAGACAGAAAAACTAGAGTGACCCTGTGGTGAGAGGACCGGCATCGACCTCTCACCACTAACAATATACCGTTACACACGTCTCGAACGTTTGTCATCCCAACTGGCACAAACTGAACAAGAATTAGTGTGAGTACAGTGACTACAGCAAATACAATGAGCATGAGAATCGGAGGAAGACTTCCTCGATTTACAATTTGAACAATATTCTTTCATAATTAAAAAATATTATACAGCCATAGTACTCGCACTAACCCTCGAAAATACAAAGATACATAATAATAATACAATCCATAACAAAATTTCGAAAAATAATTCAAAAGAAAATTTTCGAAAAAATTTTGACATGAGCCCAAGTTCCAAAAGGGAACGATGAGCCCAAATGGATCCCAAAAAAGCCTAAGTGTGGACAAAATTTTTAAAACATTTCTAAAAATTAATGTTACACTTACGGACAATATTAATGTATCTGACTATATAATAAACCTTACAGAAGACAAGGAATCACTAACAGAAAGTAACCGTTGTCAATGTAAACAAAAGTCAATAAAAACCGGAAACAAGACTCCAGGCACTGAAAACATGGCCCGAAATCAGTAACCGATTTAAAACACTATCTGATGTAAAACAGAATCTTCCACAGAAGAAACTGCAATACATCAGATGGTAGATGCATGACCAAAATGCCTAAACATCCCAAGGATGAGGACGTAACCATGGTGATAACAGAATAAACATTCTGTAACTATGCTAAAACTGTCAAGAAATTTCAATAAAAAAATTTCAAAAATTATACCAAAAGCATGGGAGATTAGCAAGGGGGGTTTCAAGGAAAGGGAGAGAGGAAACACTTAACATACAGTGGAGATTTCATAGCAACAGTGAAAACATCAGGCCCCTGCCCCAAAATTAGGGAACATGAAATAATTTTACATAAAAATTATAAGTTACAGCCCTGAACACATCCTTCCACTGTTCCTTCCTCTCATCCTCTTATTTCATCCTTGGATCCACCATTTCCATCATGATTTTGTGTCTGGCATCATTTTAACTGAGGTTATAAGCACAGATATCAGCGAGATGTTACTGATAGAAGTGCCAAACAAAGAATCAGGATTTGGTGCCAATTTCGGTACTTCCTTGACACTGCGCATGCGCAGTGGACAAAAGTATGGAGGAACATATTGGACATTGGATTTTTTGATTTGGATGCAAATATTGGGGATTGGGGGGCAAAATTTGTGTTTGGCCCTGAATAATTTTGAGTTAGCACCAGCTAAGTCTGGGTCATTGGTACAGTATAAAAATATTACTCTTATTATAATAATTTTCACTTTGTTAATAATTCCAACCCTTAACATCATATCTTGGGAAGCTCTCAGGGATGATGTCAAGTTTTGGAATTATCAACTGAGTGAAATGTGATCAAAATATTCTTGTGGTTATCCTACAACTTATTTCTACTGATACTGTATATATGACCCAAGTACCTTTTGGAGCCATTCATGGAGTATTATTAACTCTTTCAACATGAGAGACTGCTTTTCCGGTCCAGGAACACGATACGTCATAATTTCATTAAATAGGATGGCTACTAAGTGAAGGTGTGTGGTAGAACAATTAATATTTCCTGAAAGCTGCACGTTGAAAATATTATTTGCTCTACCCCCATATAATGGATATGGACTCTTCCAATTTCTGTTATTTAACTGGTAGAGTGGTAAATTATTTTTGGCTATCAAAATATGCTTACATGTCTTTGCCTTGTTACAATTTATATATGATAGTGCCCATAGGCACTATCCCATAAAGTGTAACAATGCAGATTCTTACAGACTAAATGCTGTCACTTTAAAGATAACATGAAACACATCTACTGAAAATGAAGCCTTTGCGTTGCGATACCTGCACTTCAGAATAAAGCCCAAATATGGGCTTCCAGCACTCAACCAGTTAACTGGCATGGAAGATACCACCAGTGTACCAAGGGTTAATCAAACTTTCTTCCTATTTAGCTGAGTAATCTTTTGTTACATGTTTTAGACCCATATCACCCACTCCCATGCTGACAACCCACCAGTTCCTAGGGCTGTTCTAGATTATCCAGTCTGTGGTGAAAAAAAAAATAAAATTCAACTGCCTGTCCCAGTTTGAAACAAGAAAAATGTTACTAAGGTAACACATGGCTCCCCCCCCCCCTTTGACCTTCACCTTGCAGACGCAGCTGAAACTATTATATGCGACACACCTTCTGACTGTCCTTAACATTTGTAAAAAGTTTAACAATTGTAATATGATTCGTTTCTGAGTTATGGCTGAGACACGAATATTGAAGATTTTCAGTGTGACCTTGAAATGTGACCTTGACCTTACAGACCTGGCTGTGGTGTGTGGCACATCCACCCATTGTCCTTTATAATTGAGCGAAGGTAGATGATTGTAGCCCTAATAGTTTTGGAGTTATGGTTGAGACACGATTTGTGACCCTGAACATATGAAGGTCAATTGTGACCTGCATCTTGCAGATGCGGCAGAAACTATTATACACGACACACCTTCTGACTGTCCTTAACATTTTTAAAAAGTTTAACAATTGTACTATGATTCGTTTCTGAGTTATGGCTGAGACACGAATATTGACCGATTTTTAGTGTGACCTTGAAATGTGACCTTGATCTTTAAGGTACGAACCCGGCTATGGTGTGTGACACATCCTCCCATGGTCTTTTATAATTGTGTGAAGTTTGATGACTGTGGCCCTAACCGGTTTCGAGTTATTGGCTCGGACACGCACACACACACCCGGACACACACACGGCCACACGCACACTTCAATCACTATATGTGCCACCCGACTTAAGTCGGGGGGGGGGGGGGGCATAAAAAATAGTTGGATGAAAATCTAGGAATTTTTTCATTGCAGCCTGAACTTAACTCTCTGAACAATGATGACAAAATATCAATATTTCAAGCTTTTAATACAACTAGGTATTTAACCAACTCAATTGTGTTTGACAGAGTTCACTGTACATGTACATGGAGTGTAGCTAGATATTTTTACATGTATTGGGGAAAAGAACAAATATTTTTCTTACTGTTAGATAAAATACTCAATCTTACCAAGGACTGTCAGATCATCACATCTCCTTATAGGGAGGTGTAAGAACTTTGAGAGTTCTTTGTTAGGATTACTCATACCAAACAGCCTGTACAATGAATGACACAGGCCTACAAAAAATTTTAATTTGCCATTTGCAGTATTATAATACTTATTAAGTCTGAAATCTGAGATACTCAAACTTCGGATCGAATCAAATTCCGAATCGAAATAAAACCGCATTTCAAGTTGTTGCCAAAAAAGGGTTATCTTAACTTTTATTAACCCTTTACCTAACATGAAAAGAAGACGACACTTGCAAAAAAAATTCTTAAATAACTATTATTTTCATTTTTTGTCTCAAAAACATAGGTTATGACCCATCATTGGAATGAGCTCGATGAGCTCATTCCAATGAGGGGTCATACCCTATGTTTTAGAGACAACAAATGAAAAAATAATGAAAATTAATTGGCGATTTTTTAGAATAGCACTGGCCGGTTTTGGCCGTTACGTTAGGTAAAGGGTTAATTAACATTTTTCCTGTATTTTCAAGGAAAAGAAAGGCATAGCACAGTACTGCCGATATTTCACCAGTGCCGATGTCAGTGACATGATTTAACCCTGATTCATCTCATCTCATCTTCTAAGTGTTTCATCAATCAGATGCAATGCTGTGATGACATGTAATACCCAGACAGCTCATTCATGCAGTGTGTTACATCACTGCATTTCAGCAACAAAGTCTATAAATTGTACTGTCTTTATAAAAAAGATCATCATTCTGAAAGATTTAGCAAATTAAAATTGAGAGCAATTCAAGTAAAATTTCTTTCAGTTGGTCGAAGATATATAGACAGAACGCGATGTGTGTTTGAATCGGTGGGTGTTTTACATAACGAGTTGAAATGGCATAGTCATATTGAAATATGATTACGCCATTCCAACGAGTGCCCATTCACGCCTAACCATTTGGTGGCTATTACTGTTAGTAAAAATATAAGTACAAATATGTGCAGATTTACAAAACAGCTGGGAGAAACGTTTTTGAAAGAAGTTCGAAGCATATCAAGGTGTATGAAGATTTACCGAAATAAAGTTGACCAATTTAGATATAATGGGATCCACAAAACGAGATTTTTAGTGAACCGACTTTATTTTGCTTTGGACGTTTTCATTTTCACACTATGCGACAGAAGGTCGATGATTGTATAACAAAATTTGGAAACTTTTCGAAGCGTAACTAAACGGTGCAGAAAACAGTTCCGGCTAGTATATCACTCGTTGAATACAGAATGATTTATATCATAGCAGCGATTCCGTTGAATACAAGGGTTTAAAGTTTAATGGATGTGTAATAAAGTCATGTGGATAATCAAAAAGTCATTCACCATATTTCTGTGGCAAATGGAATGATCATTCACCAAATTTGTAAAGTCTGTTGTACATTGCTTTGAAAATCATTTGAGAGAACATGTGCACTTGGCCTTCAAGACTAAGGGTATGTTTCAGTGAACTATTCTGGTTTACTTGGTTTACTATTCCGTGTAAACCTAAACTGTGGTTTAGAAATCCCAATGGAATGATATGTTTAATGAGAATACTATTCCATGTAAACCTCGGTGTGATGTCGCTAGGAAACGTGAAGCAGGGACACGTTTTTAGGAGGGGCGATATCCAAAGTGTGGGAAACATATCCCTGCTTTCATTTTTAAACAATAATCTTTGAAAACCCTTTTTGAAAAGGCCTGCATAAGAGTGATAAGACACTTTCCAATGATAGTGTCAGAAATTGCGTTACTGCTACCATAGAAATAAAATGACCAAAATGGGTCTTCTGAAAGTTACAAAACAAATTTTTCCGATAGAAAAACACTCTTTCAGTTGAGAATCGAGTATTTTTGCAAAGCCACTTTTGTGGGCAAAATAAACATTATTAACTTTTTTATCATTTCCCTCTCTTTATTTATAGCTTTTTTCATGAACCCTAAATTGTTTATTTCTTATCTGACACACAAAATCAGAATATTTTTTATTGTTGTTGTGCGATGCCTAAAACTTTTATGTGCACTCCAATGCGCATGTCAAGAATAGAATGATAAACCAGATAACCCTGCTCTCCAGGAGGTTTAGTTTGTTTAATCCAGAATGATGAACCAGAATATAAACTGCTCAATAAAACGACCTGGTTTTTATTCCGTTTGTCTAAGCATGCTCACAATAAACCAAGTAAACCGGAATAGCTCACTGAAACATACTTACTATGGGGATTCTGTCTGCAAAATTATAGGTCACATGCATTTTTGGGGGCAGCCTTTATCTGTATTGTGACACTGGTCTTGGCAGTGGGAGCACTGTTGAGGGTTCATTCCCACTAGACCAATTTCCTTTAGACAAATTCCCACAAGGCCAATTCCCAAAAGACCAATTCCCCTTAGACCAACTGATATGTTCTACTTTTAAAATAATTCTATATCAATAATTATATTCATAAATATTTAAAAATGTATTTAATGTTATTGATATTCAAGCCTGAAAATAAGCAGTCTGTCATTTGCAGAATGATGTCCCCAGAGGGTGAATTTGCTGATGCTTTCCCATACAGTGGGCCAGTTTATCCTTTGGGTACCTCATTCTGTTTATGTTTGAGACCTTGACTCAGGCTGAGGTTCACAGAGGTCAAATTTAGTGATGCTACCCTGCTTTGCAGGGTAGCATCACCAAATTCACCCTCAGGAGACCTCCTTTTTCAGATGGCAGTCTGCTTATTTTCTGGCTTGTTGATATTTTATAGATGTTGAGCAGATTTTTCATAACAATTGTTATAGTAATCACACACTTTCAAATGCTGTGATATTTTTTTTTTTGTTTTGCAGTAAACAGATGTTGAGCTGTTCCATAACAAAACAAACACAATCCTTTGTGTGTTCTGATGTTATAAATCTATATTTTTTGTAAAATGTTATATGTACTGAGCTATGCTGAAATGTTATAAACCTATATTTTTTGTATGTCATGCATATAAATATTTTTTTTATCAAATAAAGTGCTTATCAGTAAATAAATGTTTTCTTAATTATCCTTAATCAACCATTAATCAATAACAGTATGTAGATGGTCTAAGGGGAATTGGTCTTTGGCGAATTGGCCTAAAGGGAATTGGTCCAAAGTGACTTGGTCTAGTGCGAAGAAACCCTGGTGAGAATGGGTGAGACTTTTTCTGAAAAAAATTATATGATATACGAACCACTCATGCCAAACATCTGACCCAAAACTCCTGCCTTTATATATTTTGGGTCATTTTTTGTTACCCAGATTTCAGTATCTTAGTGGGTACTTAACCCAGCACTGTGGAAGTGCAACACTATTTTCTCCAATCACTCTGTTTTTCTTTTGTTCAACTAATAATTTAACCAATTATATCTTGTTGGACAGATCTCAATGAGCTCTGTCAAACAAGGTATATTTGGTTAAATATCAACCTGCATTATGGGAAATATTTGCTGCTGAAAACTTTGCCATCAGAGTGTAGAGGATTAGGCCCAAGAAAAGCTCTTAGGGTGTTGCAACTGACATGATGTAACATTTTTACCCAGAGAGACCACAGGCCCATACTAATGTGGAATACATTCACATAATGTAGTCGAAAAATATTTTGTCACCACCCCAACTTCGAATCATCATCCATGATTTTATACTTGCAATATATTGACTTTTATTTCACGTGGTTCGACCTAGCGCAAGATATTTTAAGCATAATGAGCTTCGTTTTGGAAGCTGAACTTGTTAATTAATTTTAAAACAATCAATCTGTCATTTGCAATATGGGTACAGTTTCAAAGAGGGGTTATTATTTATTTATTTATTGGTGTTTAAGGTCACATATTTCTGCATAATGGCTAATTGTTACTGCAAGATGGATATAAAGGCAAGTCCATCCAATCATTTATACCCATGTTGCCCATTTTAGGGGACTTCCACATCAGGTACCAGTAAAACAGAGCTTCTTTACCACAGTATATGATATGTGGATATCAGCCTGGTCTATCATCATACCAAAGGACATCAAAATCCAACAACAACTGCCAAAGCTAAAATGCAAAACATTCATTTTACTGTTTTTTTAAGTCCCATAATTCTGATCTGTATGCATGGACCAAACCCGCAATATATGAATGTCTTCTCCCCCATGCTATTCTCTCACCAAACCAAAGGACATCAAAATTAATTTAATGTTAAATGTTAATAATGCAAAACGTTTGTACAGAGGGGTTTCTAAGTGTAACAAGGGCCATAGCTCTGGTAGTAATGTACAGATGAAACCTGTGATATGTGGATGTCATGTCCCTCATGATGGTCTTTTAACTTACGGAAGGACATCAAAATTCGACAACCGATGCCAGAATTATAATGTAAAACATACATTTTACTATATTTCTCAGTCCCACTGGTAGGAATGTTTGGACAAAACACGCGATTTGTGGATATCATTTCCCCACACTGGTCTACAACAACCAATGGACATATGGATGTACAGACATACAGACATAGACCTCGACTATGTATCCACCAAACCTCCTAAGGAGGTCGGAGACACAATACGAGTTTTAATGATACAATTCAAAACTCATTCAATATGTCACAGAAGGTTTTTGGATTTCATCCCTCTCCTGAGTCACTTCCAATGATTATCCAATAATGTTTCATTCAAGTCTCCAATTCAGGAGCATGGCCTGGCTTAGTGAAGAGAAGAGAAAGAAAATGGCAGCAAACAAATATTCTCCACCCCCACCCCCACCACTTTATTTAAGCTTGTGCTGGGTTAAGATTATGTATCCACCCATAGGTGAAGCTTGAGGGGCTTACTCTGGGGAAGAACTGAACTTTCCATGTCCATTGGAGTATCCTCAGTAATTATTGAAGGCATACAGTAATTACCTGTGGACTGGTCGTAATCTGTGGGCATGTCCATGTATGCATTTACCAGGTAATAAAAAATCATCATTAGCAAAATTTTAATTAATGAAACACCGGGTTGTACCCGATGTTTCATTAATTAAAGTTTTGATGATTATTCCTGTAATTAGTGTTTGGAATCTAATATTGTTGTGTCCATGGAAATACTGACCAATCCATGAAAAGTGACCAGTCCATAGCAGTTGTACTGTAAGTACCCAGAAAGTGAAGGAATAACCATAGCAAACTGATCCAAGAAATATCAGTGTGAGAGTACAGGAATCAGTTTGAGAGATTTCAATCACAAATATATGTAAGGTTGATATTTTGTCAGGAAAAGCTGGTGTGGTGGACAAGTCAATCACCTCTCCCCCCCCCCCTCCCCTCCCATATAGTTAAGGTGAAGCTCATATTGGTTGTTGGACTATCAGAATGTTGTTGAATAAACATGGTTTACACTTTTAACCCTTAAAGGCCTACTTTCAAATGTTATGACCTCAGAACAGGTGCCCTTAATGTGTCATTATGAGGATGTCCTGTTGACAACAGATAAATTAGGTAGGCAGTGGTTTCTAGTCAAGTCTTGGCTGCCTGTTGAGGCAGCCAAGACTTGACTAGAAATCACTGCTCTGCCACTGGACATATAGTGGCTACAGGCTGGTGGGACTTCAGGACACTAGTCCAGGCCTTTAAGGGTTAAAGGTTGAGTTTAACTGGTAGAGTGCCATTCTACTTAATTGTTATAAACTCATTCTCATACTGCAAAGAAGAGTGTCAAGCTGTGATTGACCACTTTAAAACAACTTTTGAATAACAAATTCAGACCACCAAAAATAAATTTCCCTCAATCAGATAATCACTAATGTGAAAAATATCTTAATATCTTGTTATTTGTACTTTCCAACATTTGACATCGCATTTTGAAAAACTGAATTCCCAGTGACGTTTGAATGTCAGAATAATTAAAGTCTCAAAGGGTTAAAAATATTAAAATTTTTTAGTAAATTTTGTTTCTTAACATACCTACCACAATTGTTCACAATTGGCTGTAACATAAGTGCAAGCCCTACTTTGGAACTAACTCAAGCTTTTAGAATCTTTTCCAAACGAGTTGGAAAAGTACTAGAGTGCAAAAGCATGAAAAAGATCGAAAAAAGGGTCGAGCGAGACCAGCGCTCGAAATTACAGGTACTCTCTCTGCACACCTCTTGTGTTTACCGAGCGCATGCGCAACAACCTTGACCTCAATTCCGTATTTCCGCCAACGAGAAGTTTGTGATTTAGCGGGGAGGCATCGATATCAAAGATATCCCCAAGGAGGGTGGGCCTCCGGTAAACAATTGTGGTAGGTAACAAAATTTACTAAAAAATTTTAATTTCTTTTCAACCTACTCACAATTGTTTACAATTGGCTGAATAAACAATAGGAGGAGGTGAATCACATAACCAATACCAACAAGAGTAGCAGAACGAAAGCAAGGATGGCAGAGAACAAAAACGAAAACCTGTAATGAAGATAGAGAGAAGGCACCTGAAAAGAACAAGGCTGAGCGAAGCGCAACCTCGACAAAAAACAATTTTAACGAGGGTGCACAACAGCCTGAGCAGCAACGAGAGGGCCTAAAGAATAAAGGTCCTCAGATTGCTGCTGAAGGTGGCGGAGATAAAAGGAGGAGAAGGTAGAAGCATTCCTCCAGTAAGCCGCATTCATAACATCACGGAGTGAAACAGAATTGGAGAACGCCCAGGATGTAGAAATGGCACAAACCTCATGAGCATTAAGCCGGTTCAAAACAAGATCCGACGCAGACAAGCGAGAATAAGCCACCTGGAAATAGAATAGGAAGAGATAGGCTGCCTCTTAGGAATGAGAGACAGAAAGAATCTCTTCTGACCCCTCCTAATGAACTGAGTGCGATCGCACGAACAGGACAAAGAAGAGGCCTCCATCCATCTACAGCAGGGAGAGCCCGAATGCAGATGGGAGGAGGTACCAAATCGGGGAGTTGATTCTTAGCCAGAAAAGAGCAATCAGTAGTGAAGGTGACACTGTTAGCCTCATTTTGGAAGAAGGCAGAATCAACAGATAGCGCATGAAGCTCACTGACTCGACGAGCAGAAGCAAACGCTAGAAGAAAAGCCATCTTATAGGTGAGAAAACGCATGTCGGTCTCAGATAAAGGCTCGAATGGCACCCCTCCAAACAGTGCAACACCCATGCCAAGTTCCACTTGGGTGTAAGATGCAAAACTCGAGGCCTCTTCAAAGAAAAGTGCCGAATAAGTTTGGAGAGAAAAAAATTACGACCGATGCACCGCTTTCCCACATAACAGAAAGTATCAGACAACATAGACCGATAGCCCTTAATCGTAATAGGCTGGAGGCCCTTGGAGTCAAAAAGAAAAACCAGAAAATCCGCAATTTGAGCGATTGACGGATCACGGTGATTCACATTGTGATCTGAACACCAGCGGCAGAAAACCTTCCACTTGGCGGCATAAGTCATTCCAGTGGAATGTCGCCGTGATGCAGAATGCACTCCACTGATCGTCTCGAAAAACCTCTACGTCGGAGACTGGACCTGATAAAAGACAGGCGTGAAGGGACAGGCTCGCCAGGTTGTTGTGATACTTCCTGGGACGACCCTGTGAAAGAAGATCACGACGTAGAGGTAGACGAATCAGTCGATCGGCCAATAGAGGCCGCAGCAGATTGATCCACACCCTCTGTGGAGACAGGGGTGTGATCAGAATGATCCTGCAACTGCAAGTTTGAATCTTCGCTAATACTTGAGGAAGAATCGGTGCAGGAGGAAAGGCATAGCCGATCCAACCTGTCCAGTCCAGAGACAGAGCATCTACTGCAAAAGCCAAATGATCTGGACAAGGGGACACAAAGGTCTCGACCTGATGATTCCAGCGAGTAGCGAAAAGGTCAACCTGAGGACGGCCCCACTGCTCGCAAATCGCCTGAAACACCGACCAATGTAGCATCCATGTTGGAAGGACACTGTCGCGTCGGGACAGGGAGTCTGCTAGGACGTTGAGATGCCCGGGAATGTGTCGAATGGACACCCGAGCGTTCACATCCCGCGCCAACAGAAGAAGATCCCGAGATAGCCGATACATGGGAATCGAATGTGTGCCTCCTTGATTCCGTATGTAGGCCACTACTGTCGAATTGTCCAAAAGAAGTAGGACAACATGGTCCGACAGATGAGGGATCCAAAGCCGAAAACTCAACAGAAGAGCAAGGAGCTCCTTCTGGTTGATATGAAGGCCCACTTGCTCGCTGTCCCACTCTCCGTGAGTAGACAGACCGAGAGGATCCAACGTCGCACACCAGCCCCGATCGCTGGCATCCACAGTAAGGATGCGATCGGCCAAAGGAAGATCCACGGAACACCCTGTGTAAGCCAGCAAATATCTGCCCAAGGGTGGAGGTGACAAAGCAGAGACCGAGGAACAGTGAGTTCTAGGTCCAGCGGATCTACATTCAGACACCAATGATCCAACAGGAAGTGTTGGAGAGGTCGGACAAACAAGCGACCGAGCGGAATGAGATCTGTCACCGAACCGCAAAGGCCCAGCATCCGAAGGAAAGTCCTGGCCGAGACCGAGGAAGATTGAAGCAGGTCCCGAGTCAAGGCGGAAAGAATCGTCGCCCGAGCTTGGGGGACCGACACTACATTGTGAAGAGTGTCAAAATCCATCCCCAAATGACGGAATCGATGAGAAGGAAGAAGATCCGACTTCTCGCGATTGACTCTGAAACCCAGCGATGCTAGCAGGCAAAGAAACTGCCGGACATCGAACTCCAGAACAGCAGCATCGTGGTGCCATTGGAGGATGTCGTCTAGGTAGGCTGACGAAGTCACTGCCGACTGAGTGCGGTGGAAAGCAAGCACCTGTGACATCAGTCGGGTGAAGGCCCAAGGAGCCAGGTTCAAACCGAACGGGAGAGCTCTGAATTGAAAAACTCGATCCCGAAAGGAGAACCGAAAGTATTTCCATGACGCCAGATGAATGGGTACATGGAAGTAGGCATCCTTCAGGTCGATACTGGCCGCAAAATCGCCCTGGTGAACTGAACGTCGAACCGACCGGAAAGTCTCCATACTGAAATGAGGAGCTATTATATACTCGTTCAGGGTACTCAGATCGATGACAGGACGATATTGGCCGTTTTTCTTCGGCACCAAGAAAAGTCTCGAGTAAAACCCCGGTGAAAGGGTGTTCCTGACCACCTCAATCGCCCCTTTGGTGAGGAGATTGTCGATCTCCTGCACCAGAAGGTCCCGATGCAGAGAATCGGAAGGAACCTGAGTCGGATGGGTCACCCGAGATAAACTGGGGTGCCGATGGAAGGAGTCGCAGACCGGATTGAATGACGTCGAGGACCCAAGAGTCCGACGTCATCTCTGTCCAACGGTCGTAAAACAGTGACAGCCTTCCCCCGACTGGAGGTGAATCGAGGTGAGAACCTTCACTTGTGGCCCCGACGAGGCCCCCGAGAGGAGAAACCACCTCGGGAAGTGACAGAGTCCTGAGACTTTCCAGCCTGAGGCTGCCAGCGAGCCTGGCCACGTCGGCACTTCTTATGAGCAGAAGGAGCAGACGGAGCCGAAGGCGTAGCCGACGTCGCCGACGAGGCAGACGCAGCAGCACGCTTGGCGGGCCTGGAATGACCCCCACCCACAGCAGCAGGTTGGTCAAGCTGTCTCAGCAAAAGATGGTCCTTCGAATGACGAAGAACTTCGCCACGAACAGCTTCCACGGAACCATGGAACAACTGAGGTCCCACCAAAGAGGCAGACCTCAGAACAGCACGTTGCTCAGAAGGAAGGGATGGTAAAGAATCCAACACCACATCCCGGCGTGCCAGCTCCAAATAGCCGTGTTACAGGCATGAGCGTGTGTCAAGTTCCTAAGAGCCTGTGACAAAACGCGAAAAGGCGCCTGAGCGTCATCAGACTCCCCTGGTGGAAAATATTCAGCCAGAGCAGCGACGACATGGTCCACGAGAGATAACATACCCAGCATCTCTCGGGACAGGCCCACCATAGACTCAACTACCGACATCGGGAGAACTGCCGACTTAGGCTTAGTCAACCCGAGGGAAGGAGAATCCTCATCCACCGTAGTCATCCCTTGGAAGACTGGTGGAGAGACGGAATCATACACACGAAACCGCGATGGAGGCAGAAAGGCATCAGCTCTAGAAAAGAAGGAACCCTTGAGGGCCTTAGAACGCATTTTGGCATCTAAGCCTTGGAAGGACTCAACAAACTGAGCCAATTGCAGAGGACGCAAAGCCCCGGAGCTAGAAGGCTCAACAGGGTTACGGCGCTCCACAGTGGACCGCGGCCGGACGGTCACAGAAGGCTGGTCTGAAGGTTGAACATCCGGCAATAAGCCAAAGACGAAATCCAAAGCCTGCCCCAAGACTGACGAGGGGGGCCCATCACCTTCAAGATACTCGTCATCCTCCGTAGCAGAGGAGACGTAGCCCAACTCGGGCTGACCAGCAGAAACCTCCTGTGAATACTGTGCAGTATCCAAGGGGCCAGGCGAGACATCTCGGCGACCGACCAAAGGAGGATGTGCCTCAGGAGGCACAGGGAGGCCAACTTGAAGGTTGCCAGAAAGCAACCGGGTGAGCGCCAAAACGGCCTGGTGCAGGTCACCCTGAGAATCTGTCGCAGCAGAATCGCCCGACGGAGTGTCCTCCCAATGGACCCTTCTGGCAGAAGAACCCAAATCCTCAGAAGAGACCGACGGCGAACGTCCATCGGCAGACAGAATAGGAGCACGGTGAGAAGACACCGGAGGATAGTCCCGATTGTGACGCCCAGGGGCCATCACTGACCTCTGCGAAACAGAAGGTCCTGCCTGCAAATCCTCTAAAGAGACCGACGGCGCACGTCGATCAGTAGCTGGACCTAGGACACGGTGAGAAGACACCGGAGGATTTTCCCAAGAATGACAGGAACCTGTCAATGGCCTCTGCACAGCAGATGGCCCCAACTGCCTATCCTCTGAGACCGACGGCAAGCATCGATCGACACCCAGACCCGGAACACAGTGAGGAATCACTGGAGGAAGGTTCCGAGAGTGACAGCTAACAGGGGCTGTCACTGACCGCTGCTGAACAGCAGGCTCTGGATGCCAACATCCCAACACCATCCCGCTAGGCGGCACACTAGCAGGGGAAGGTGGAACGATAAACGATTCACTCGAGGGACGAGGAATCGCTGCCGAAGCGACCGGCCGGCTCAACCGACTAGGAGCAAACCTAGCCAGATGAGATGGAGCAGACAGCAAACCCGCACAGCCCCACCGCGAGGCTGGGGGAGGCTGAGAACACACAGACACACCAGCAGATACAGCCTCGGTCCCCCGAGACTGTAGACCATCCCCAGAGGAGATGGAAGAGCCACTATCAGACAGAATAGGATCTGGAGTAGCAACTTCCTCAACAACGGTCGACGGTGTAGGAGGCAGATCGGAGAGGGTTACCGAGCTGACCTCGGAAAAGCTCTCAACGAAAACAGACGCCTCAATAGTGACATCAGAAGACAAAGAGACCACGGTCTCCTCGTCGGGTATCACTGAACTAACACCGCCAACAGTTGCAGAGGAACTCGCCACAGAAGGCAGATCCGAATCCTGTGTGACAGAGTCACCACATGCACCAGCAGAAATGTCTGCTACGACACGGCTACCCTTACCCCGAGAACGAGGGGTTCTAGCTCTGGAAAGAACCACCTTGTTCACAGAAGGCCAGAATTTAGAGGACCAAACCCCACAAATACCACATGATTGGGCCTGAGTGCAATTGTTGCAAGTGACACATGTGGCATGAGAATCGTCCACATGTTTCACCTGCAAACAAAAGGTACAAGGAATAGTCTTAGGCATTATATCAAAATAATAATCAAGCTTCCCACCGATGGAAAACAGTACTAAGGTCGTGTTCACACGTGGGGGAAAACAAGATAAAGTGTGAAGAGACAAGCAATAAAAATACAAATTAACATTAAATAATAATAATTTGGTAGCTTGATAAAAGGATACAATCCAGTAGCACACTAAATATGTAGAATAAGTTGTTCACAAAGAATAAACAGCATAATTAGCACGAGTCACAAAAATTTCCGACCATGTACAATGGCGGAAAATAAAGGAATTGACGTCACGGTTGTTGCGCATTCGCTCGGTAAATGCAAGAGGTGTGCAGAGAGAGTACCTGTAATTTCGAGCGCTGGTCTCGCTCGACCCTTTTTTCGATCTTTTTCATGCTTTTGCACTCTAGTACTTTTCCAACTCATTTGGAAAAGATTCTAAAAGCTTGAATTAGTTCAGAAGTAGGGCTTGCACTTATGTTACAGCCAACTGTAAACAATTGTGAGTAGGTTGAAAAGAAATACAATGTTTCACACAAGCCAAAAAATAAGTAGTCTGTCATTTGCAGAATGAGGTCCCCAGAGGATGAATTTGCTGATGCTATCCCATACAGTAGGTCAATTTATCCGTTGGGTACCTCTTTCTCTTTAGGCCTGAGACAATGATTCAGATTGAGGTACAGAGGGTAAATTTAGTGATGCTACTCTGCTACCAAATTCACCCTCTGGGACCTCATTCTGCAGATTTTCAGGCTTGGTTCCACATATCCTAATGACAACTGTCAAACATTTAAATCCCTTTTGAAAATTGAATAGAGAAGATGATTTCATGCAGTTTGAAATATACAGAATCGGATGGAAGTGCCGGAGAACCCAGCATTTCTTTTTTAATAGTTTAATAATGTTTGACTCACAAGGAACTGTCATTTTTCATGACTATTGCAAATCGGCTACTATTGATGTATTTTCTTGACCAGGTCACACTAGGTGGACGAATTCTGAGGAACTGGCTCATTAATTATCTGCCTTCAGAGAAAATGTTTTCATTCATATGGCCAACAATTTTTCTCAGACAACAAATATTTTCAATGGAAGGAAGGGGGCACCCTCTTAGTTTAGGGCCTGCTGAAGACTCATCGCCTCATGAGGCACAAAAGCTAACTTACAGTTTAATGGTGGATACCAAAGCTCTTGTATCATACGCTCCCTTATAGGGTAAGTATTCACCATTCCTGTAATATCTTATAGTTGGAAATATTGTAACATTTTCCTCAGTGCACACATCTGTCCAATCATAACAGTTAACAACTGCTAACTTCGTCTTGTTCTTTATCTTCTCGACAACTTCAGCATAAGACCATAACAATGCAATACTTTTGGCTGTAACTAGAAATAAAAAATAGGATTTAGGCCTAAAAAAATAAAAAATCTGTTTCTCAGGCCCTCCCGCATGGTCCTTTTGGCTGCCGCATGCTCTCTTTTTATAACCAATTTAAACTTTAAAAAAATAAAAATTAAATGGTTTATGTCTGATATTTTACCCAAGTTAAAAATATTGATGAATTTGTCCCTTGAGTGCAAGAAGGCTTTGCAATGCTTTAGCATTGCAAAGCCTTCTTGCACTCAAGGGATGAAATACACCACCACCCATGCTATTCTGTAGATTATGAGGCCTAAAACTTGAACCAAGAACATCAACTTTTGATGGCAAAGAAGAAATTACTGAAATAAAAAATAAAATAAAAAAACGCTCACCCGCATGCAATTTCACAAATAATGGCCTGAGAAACAGAAGATCTACTTTGTGTGGTCTTAGTCGCCATAAGTATTAACTGGTAGAGGCCTAAATTATTTTTTGGTTTCCAAAATGTAGTAAACATTTATTACATGCCTGTTCTATGTAATCCCCATCTACAGCAACACTAAACCGTGCAAAAAATGAAAATCTGTTCCACACATATGTGCGGAATAGAAATCATTGACAGATTATTTTTAAATAGAAGTGAAATTTCTCTTCAATTTTCTACAAATCGTGCAATGCAATTACAATTTGAATCACTAGTGATAGCTGAAAATCGTCCCCTGAGTTCCAATCTGTTCTATGTGTCAGTAGGCACATACATGTAGAACACGTTGGAACTCAAGGGATGAAATAGTAACACAGGTTCCCCTTGCAAATTTGGTTGGTGATAAAATGTGTTGTTTGTGTTGATAGTTCTCAAATGAATTGTTGAGTGTCCTTCTAATAATTGTTTTTGTAGATGTGGAGGCATGTAATAAACACAGAATGACATGTGCATGTGTATGGGTTAACTGATATGGCACTTGAGCCACTGTGGAACGATAAAACTTGAAGCCTGCGGCACTTGTGCCATATCGATTAACCCATTTACATGCGTGTGTTGTTCTGTGTATGTCTTTGCTTTGTTACAATTTATGGGTGAGTGCCCAAAGGCACTCTCCCATAAATTGTAACAAGGCAAATCTTTAGACTAAATAATTTCACATTGAAGATAATAAAATGCACATCCTTGGAGTTTGAAGCTTTTAAGTTATGGTACCTATACTTCAGAGTAAGCACTCTATCAGTAAAACATTCATGGAATGCAATTTTCAGATATTAAATTGACATTCGAATTTATTTATTTATTTATTGGTGTTGAAAGTCACATATTTCTGCACAATGGCTAATCATGACCACGACAGTTTTATGGATGGACGAAGCTGGAGTACCTGGAGAGAACCACTGAGCAATAGCAAGCAACTGTCTGCTCCCCATCATATTAACTCCACACAAGCAGGGTTAGGCCTAAAAAAATAAAAAATCTGTTTCTCAGGCCCTCGCATGTTCCTTTTGGCTGCCACATGCTCTCTTTTTATAACCAAATTAAACTTAAAAAAAATAAAAATTAAATGGTTTATGTCTGATATTTTACCCAAGTTACAAAAATTGATGAATTTGTCCCTTGAGTGCAAGAAGGCTTTGCAATGCTTTAGCATTGTAAAGTCTTCTTGCACTCAAGGGATGAAATACACCACCACCCATGCTATTCTGTAGATTATGAGGCCTAAAACTTGAACCAAGAACATGAACTTTTGATGGCAAAAATGTAATTACTGAAATAAAAAATAAAATAAAAAACTGCTCGCCCGCATGCAATTTCACAAATAATGGCCTGAGAAACAGAAGATCTACTTTGTGTGGCCTTAGCAATGGTCGAAGACAGGTGAACCATCGTATGCCTTAGTACACAACGCCACTGTGCCCCCACATGGGCAATGGGGGTGAAGTGTCTTACCGAAGGACACAACGCTGTTACCACAGGTAGGATTCAAACCAAAGACCTCTCGGTTTGGAGCCTGCACTCTACCAACTGAGTCACCATGCCCCATTGACATTCTAATATCTGTTTCTCCCGTTTTTCCATGAAAAAAAACCCATCTGTTATGACTGAGGCCCCATGAGGAAGCAAAAGTAATAGTGCAGACATGACTTTATATATGGACATTTAGCAACAACACCAGGCTTGTGGCAAAATTTTCATTCTCTTCTCGGTCTTCTTAAATGGCATCACAGAGAATATAGACAGAATGACACACGTGCGTGAATGGTTTAATCGATATGACACAAGTGACAGTGTTGAAGGATAGAACGAGAGGTCGCAGGCCTCAAGTTTTATCCTTCCATGATGGCGCAAGTGCTGAATTGATTAACCCATTCACACACGTGTGTCATTGTGTGTTTATTACATGCCTTCACGTCTTTTAAAACAATTATTAGGACACTCAGCAATTCATTTGACAACTATCAACAAAAAGAACACATTTTAACAGAAAAACCAAATTTGTGGAGGGAACCTGTGTTACTATTTGGTCCCCTGAGTTCCAATGTGTTCAATGTGCCTACTGGCTGCCTACTGGCACATAGAACACATTGGAACTCAGGGGATGATTTCCAGCTATCGCTATTGATTCGAATTGTAATTGCGTTGCATGATTTATAGAAAATTCCAGTGAAATTTTGCTTCTATTTAAAAGTAGTTTGTCAACAATTTCCATTCCACATATATGTGTGGAACAGATTTTCATTCTCTGCATGGTTTACTGCTGCTGTAGATGGGAATTACATAGAACAGGCATGAAATAAAAAATGATTACGCTCTTTTCGGTCTTCCTGACTGACAAACAGAGGATAAATTTATTGCTCTCTTTTTGGTCTTCCTGACTGACACAACAGGACATTTTTGTGAAGTTTAACCCTTTGAACACTCGTGGCATCTTCCATGTCAGTTCAATGGAAGCAATTGGTAGAGTCCATATTAATTATTTGGGGGTAGACCAATTAATATTTTCAACATGTAGCCTTGGGGCTTCACATTGAAAATATTGATTTGTCTACCCCACACTTTAACTTGGCAGCCATCCCACTTAATGAGATTATGATGTAATATGTTCCTGGACCGCAAAAAAAGGTTTCTTGGTTTCAGAAGGTTAATGTTGACTCTACAAGGCTCGTGATATATTCATCCACAATTGATAGATAAGGCTGCATGCTAGATTTTGGTGTGGTATGTTCATGTCATGACATTCCACACCAGTAAATTAACTTATCATGTGATCACCATCAAATAGTTCATTACATAAAATATTGTGCACATCACATCTAATACAAGAATGACATCACATGTCAGCATCGTCATCGTAACTGTGTCAGTGAGTTGCTTTCAGAAGTGGAATTGAATTAATCTTTTATGTATCATAAACTGTCTGCCTAATACAAATAGTAGATGATATTTGCAGAAAACATTTTCTGAATAGGCCACACAAAGTAGATCTTCTGTTTCTCAGGCCATTATTTGTAAAATTGCATGCAGGCGAGCGGTTTTTTATTTTATTTTTTATTTCAGTAATTACTTCTTTGCCATCAAAAGTTCATGTTCTTGGTTCAAGTTTTAGGTCTCATAATCTACAGAATAGCACGGGTGGTGGTGTATTTCATCCCTTAAGTGCAAGAAGGCTTTGCAATGCTAAAGCATTGCAAAGCCTTCTTGCACTCGAGGGACAAATTCATCAAACTTTTTTAACTTGGGTAAAATATCAGACATAAACCATTTAATTATTATTTTTTTTAAGTTTAAATTGATTATAAAAAGAGAGCATGTGGCAGCCAAAAGGACCATGCGGTAGGGCCTGAGAAGCAGATTTTTTTATTTTTTTAGGCCATAACTAAATATTTTCATTTTGTCTCAAAAACAGTTTATGACCCCTCATTGGAATGAGTTCAATGAGGCCATGTTTGGACTAGCTGACTCAGATTGCAAGACGCTGTCTGTTCAGATTATCAATCAAATCACTTCCACATTTCAATGATTCAATGCATTATTTACTTTCATGCATCAATTCATGGTTGAAACGAGTGGAATTTATCAGATTCTTATAAAAGGCGTATAATAAAAATAAAATCTAGTGTTTTTTAGTGGATACCAAACATTATCTCACTTGTGACCAAGACAAATGGTTTTTTTTTGCTCATGCAAGCACTCGCAAAAAATAAACATTTGTCTCGGTCATTCATGAGATAATTTTCAGTATCCAATCAAAAACACGAGATATCCCCTATATACTCACATGAATGATAGAAGACAACAAATGTTAACTCATCCTCTAAAATCTTCTCTGTAAATGTTTCATCTGTTAATGTTAAAAACTTTTCAAAAGGAAGTTCTTCTTTCATACGAAATACAGCCTCAGCAACATGATCATCCTGAGTAAGTACTGAAATGAAAATATAAGTTTATTGTTCCAATAAGAGTAAAATCCTTGCCCTCTAATTGAATGAGAGCTGGCGTAGTTTCTTTCATGTTTACGGCTCAGTAGTAAATGTTATCATCTGACGTCACAACGAGAAATATTTGAAATAACGTCGCCCGTTTCGTAATTGCTTCATCAACGGAGTGACTAGAAAGCCGCTTCATTTTTCTGTATTTTTCACATGTGCAGCAAATGGTGTTCTGGTTGAAGTGTTGTTCAAATTACAAAGTGATTTACAATTTGAACTGAGATGGAATGAGTTTATCTGGTTTATTGATTATTTATCCAATGCCATCATGGGGGTACATGAGAGGTTTATTTACTAAACCTGTGACCGTTAAAATTTGCCTTGAACAAGGCTACTTTTTAATGATCACAAGTTTAGTAAATAAGCCTCTCGTGTTTCTCGGTGTAGATTTTGGGCTATGGGTAGTGTCTATTGGAACATATACTTTATTGTGATGAATTGATGGTAACATGGTCTGAAGTTAGCAGCTCGGAGCGTATGTTCAACCTCGATGCTTCGTGTCTTGGTTGAACATAAGCTCTGAGACACAAACCTCAGACCATGTTACCGTCAATTTATCACAATAACTTATATTGTTTTTACATTGGACTAAGTATATTTCAGTTTGCCTTGTAAAAGTTAGTGAGACTGTAACTGTTATCTATGCTATAATTTATAACCTCTGACCTCAGTTAACATTTAAGGGTACTGAATGTGGGTGGGGGAGACAGCTTCACCCCACCCCCTGCCCTGGGACTAAAAGGGAAAGGGGGGGCATGTGCCTTTGACTATTTATTTCTAATTTATTTTGCCACTGGCAAATGGGGGGGGGGGGGGAGGGGATATTAATCACCAAACGACAAAGAAACTATACAATGAGAAGGGTGAGTTCTAAATCTTTATATATAAATATTTATTACTTTCCAAAATGTGATTTACTGGGATTTCCAGGTTTGATTATAAACGATAACTTCTCAAGTGAATTAGGCAATCAACAATTGGGTCATGTATCCGTGCAAGTGAATGAAGATGCTTTGCCGTGGGTATAATGGGGACTTCATTGTTTTTTGTTTTTTTTTAACCCTTTACCTAATATGAAAAGTTGATGACACTTGCAAAAAAATTCTTGAATAGCTATTATTTTCATTTTTTGTCTCAAAAACATAGGTTATGACCCCTCATTGGAACGACCTTGGTGAGCATGTTCCAATGAGGGGTCATAACCTATGTTTTAGAGACAAAAAATGAAAAAATAATGAAAATTAACTGGCGAATTTTGAGAATAGCGCTGGCCGTTATGTTAGGTAAAGGGTTAAAAAATATAATTATCGTTAATAATGAAAAGCAATAAACAGAGTAATACACTCGATATACATTGGCCCTTGAGTAGCTAAGCATTGAAGATTAGGGCTGCACGAGGTATCGATAAACCGATACATACTGGTATTCAAATCAGTATTGATTGAATACTGGTGTAATTGCAAAAATATAGGTTTATTGTCATTATTTATTTATCATGGGATTAATTTTCATGATGTCCATTTACCTAACAAATCGTCTGCATCCACCCAGGTAATATATAAATTGAGCTGTTGAAAAAATATTATCTTTCAAAAAATTCAACAAAACCATATCATGTGACCCCTCCAGTGAGGGGTTACATGATATGATTTTGTTGAAATTTTTTGAAAAATTTGATAAATTAATATTTAGAATAATATATTTTGATATCATCTGCATTGAGTAAAGTTTTATTGGAACTGCATCATCAAGGCATGCTGATTCATTCCAACTGTGATGGTTCAAGTCCCGATTATGGTACGCATGTTCAGATATCTGAACAGTTTTTCGATATACTGCTATACCGCAGTATTTTTTTAATACCGATACTGGTATTCAATTTCAAATACTGTGCAGCCCTATTGCAGATGGCACCTTCATCCACTCAAGGGGTGATATATAATGTCAATACTATTGAGTGTTACATTATGATTTATGATATTTTGTGAACTCCTAGTATTAACTCACACAGTAGAACCTGTCTTGAGAGACCGCCCTTTGGGCCACACAAAAGTGGTCTCTCAAGACAGGTGGTCTCTCATAACAGGTTTCAGGTTTTTTCAAGTCAGTGAATAACCAACCACAAAATTCAGAAATGGAGAAGAGTGGATTTTTGTAATTACTTTGTAGTTGTTCTTTTTTATGAAGTTTTTGTAACAAATTGAAATGGACTGTTATAAAAATTATAAAAATAAATTAGTGTTGAAAATCTTCATTGAATTTGTTACAAAAAGATTTTCAACACAAATTTAGTTTTATTCCTATCTGTCACATTTCAGGTATGTATGAAATAGTTTATTCAGCAATAATCCTAATCTTTTCACAGGGGTCTTTTAAAAACATCTCAATCTTTAATGAGTTAGCAATTGAAACCCAATTAAGAGCTTTTAATACTTTTAATTATGTTAGTATAACCACAATGGATTTTCCAATTCCAGAACAGGTAAAAAGTTTTTGTCATGGTTTCAGTCTTCAAAGGGGTGGTCTCTCAAGACAGGTCCATTATAGCATAAAAATACAAGTTGGTACCAGGTCACAGTGGTCTCTCAAGACAGGTGGTCTCTCAAGACAGGTGGTCTCCCATAGCAGGTCCATTATAGAGTAAAACCAATCGGTGCCTGGTAGATGTGGTCTCTCAAGACAGTGGTCTCTCAAGACAGGTTTTACTGTACCCAGAGTCAAGGGCCTAGTGCTGTGGCAATGATGACTTTGTTTAATCCTTTAAATTCGGTACATTTTATATAGAGAAAGATTTGTCAGTCAGTGAGCGTACAACACAGTGCAATAAACACCTAATTAGATAAAAGGATCAGTGATAATTTTATCTTACAGAACTAAAGATGGATTTGACCATTTCACTTTTTATAGTAAAATAAAATACAGCTAATTACAACAGTCAGATGATCTGTTAACTCCTTCCATGCTGCCGGTGTATATTCCTGTCAATGTCTGATGTAGAAGCAGTGTTAACTCCTTCTATGCTGCCAGTGTATATTCCTGTCGCTGCCTGATGTAGAAGCACTGTTAACACATTCCATGTTGCCAGTGTATATTCTAGTCACTGCCTGATGAAGAAGCACTGTTAACTCCTTCCATGCTGCCGGTGTATAAACTTGTCACTTCCTGGTGTAGAAGCACTGTTAACTCCTTCAATGCTGCCGGTGTATATTCTTGTCACTGTCTGATGTAGAAGCACTGTTTAACTCCATCAGTGCTGCCAGTGCACATTCCTGTCGCTGCCTGATGTAGAAGTACTGTTAACTGCATCAATGCTGCTGATGTATATTCCTGTTACTACCTGATGTAGAAGTATTGTTAACACCTTCCATGTTGCCGGTGTATATTCCTGTCACTGTCTGATGTAGAAGTACTGTTAACTCCTTCCATGCTGCCAGTGTATATTCCAGTCACTGCCTGATGTAGAAGCACTTTTATCTCCTTCCACATTGCCTGTGTATATTCCTGTCACTTCCTTGTAGAAGCACTGTTAACTCCTTCCATGCTGCCAGTGTATATTCCAGTCACTGCCTGATGTAGAAGCAGTTAACTCCTTCCACAGTGCTGGTGTATATTCCTGTCACTGCTTGATGTAGAAGTACTGATAACTCATTCAATGCTGCCAGTGTATATTCCCGTCATTGCCTGGTGTAGAAACACTGTTAACTCCTTCCATGCTGCCAGTGTATATTGCTGTAACTGTGTGATGTAGAAGCACTGTTAACTCTTTCCATGCTGCTGGTGTATATATTTGTCATTGCCTGATGCAGAAGCACTGTCACTGCCTTCAATGCCATTAGTATGTATTCCTATCACTGCCTGATGTAGAAGCACTGTTAACTCCTTCATTGCTGCCGGTGTATATTCCAGTCACTGCCTGATATAGAAGCACTGTTCATTCCTTCCATGCTGCCAGTGTATATTGCTGTCACTGCCTGATGTAAAAGCACTGTTAACTCCTTCAATGCTGTCGGTGTATATTTATGTCACTGTCGGATGTAGAAGCACTGTTAACTCTTTCCATGCTGCTGGTGTATATTCCTGTCACTGTCTGATGTAGAGGCACTGTTAACTCCTTCCATGCTGCTGGTGTATATTCCTGTCACTGTCTGATGTAGAGGCACTGTTAACTCCTTCCATGCTGCTGGTGTATATTCCTGTCACTGTCTGATGCAAAAGCACTGTTAACTCCTTCAATGCTGTCGGTGTATATTTATGTCACTGTCGGATATAGAGGCACTGTTAACTCCTTCCATACTGCTGGTGAATATTCCTGTCATTGCCAGATGTAGAAGCACTGTTAACTCCACCCATGCTGCCAGTGTTTATTCCTGTCACTGCCTGATCAAGAAGTACTGTTAACTCCTTCAATGCTGCCACTGTGTATACCTGTCACTGCCTGATGTAGAAGCAGTGTTAACTCCACCCATGCTGCCAGAGTGTATTCCTGTCACTGCCTGATGTAGAAGCACTGTTAACTCCTTCACTGTTGCCGGTGTATATTCCTGTCACCACCTGATGTAGAAGCACTGTTAACTTCACCCATGCTGCCAGTGTATATACCTGTCACTTTCTGATGTAGAAGTACAGCTAACTCCTTCAATGCTGTCAGTGTGTATTCATGTCACAGCCTGATGTAGAAACAATGTTAACTCTTTCCATGCTGCCAGTGTAAATTGCTGTCACTTCTTGATGTAGAAGCACTGTTAACTCCTTCCCTGCTGCCAGTGTATATTTCTGTCATTGTGTGATGTAGAAGCTCTCTTACCGCCTTCAATGCCACTGGTGTGAATTCCTATCGTTGCCTGATGTAGAAGCACTGTTAACTCCTTCAAAATGGCTGGTGTATAAACCTGTCACTTCCTGATGTAGAAGCACGGTTAGCTCCTTCAAAGTGGCTTGTGTATAGACCTGTCACTTCCTGATGTAGAAGCACTGTTAACTCCTTCTATGTTGCCGTTGTATATTCCTGTAGGCTGTAACTGCCTGATGTAGAAGTACTGTTAACTCCTTCAATGCTGCCAGTGTATATATCTGTCACTGCCTGATGCAGAAGCAGTGTTAACTCCACCCATGCTGCCAGTGTATATTCCTGTCACTGCCTGATGTAGAAGAACTGTTACCTCCTTCCATACTACTAGTGTATATTCCTGTCACTGTCTGATGTAGAAGTACTGTTAACTCCTTCCATGCTGCCGGTGTATATTCCTGTCACTGCCTGATGTAGACGCACTGTTAACTCCTTCCATGCCGCCGGTGTACATTCCTGTCACTGCCTGATGTAGAAGCACTGTTAACTCATTCCATGCTGCTGGTGTATATTCCTGTCACTGTCTGATGTAGAAGTACTGTTAACTCCTTCCATGCTGCCGGTGTATATTCCTGTCACTGCCTGATGTAGACGCACTGTTAACTCCTTCCATGCCGCTGGTGTACATTCCTGTCACTGCCTGATGTAGAAGCACTGTTAACTCATTCCAGGCTGCCGGTGTGAATTCCTGTCACTGTTTGATGTAGAAGTGCTGATAACTCCTTCAATTCTACTAGTATATATTGCTGTCACTGCCTGATGTAGAAGTATTGTTAACTCCTTCCATGTTACTGGTGTGAATTCCTGTCACTGTCTTTTGTAGAAGTGCTGATAACTCCTTCAATTCTACTAGTGTATATTACTGTTACTGCCTGATGTAGAAGTACTGTTAACTCCTTCCATGTTACTAGTGTATATTGCTGCAACTGACTGATGTAGAAGTACTGTTAACTCCTTCCATGTTACTAGTGTCTATTGCTGTCACTGCCTGATGTAGAAGTACTGTTAACTCCTTCCATGTTACTAGTGTATATTGCTGACACTGCCTGATGTAGAAGTACTGTTAACTCCTTCTATGTTACTAGTGTCTATTGCTGTCACTGTCTGAGGTAGAAGTACTGTTAACTCCTTCTATGTTACTAGTGTCTATTGCTGCCACTGCCTGATGTAGAAGTATTGTCAACTCCTTCCATCCTATTAGTGTATATTACTGTTACTGCCTTATGTAGAAGTACTGTTAACTCCTTCCATGCTGCTAGTGTCTATTGCTGTCACTACCTGATGTAGAAGTACTGTTACCTCCTTCCATGTTACTAGTGTATATTGCTGACACTGCCTGATGTAGAAGTACTGTTAACTCCTTCCATGCCACTAGCGTATATTGCTGTCACTGCCTGATGTAGAAGTACTGTTAACTCCTTCCATGTTACTGGTGTATATTGCTGTCACTGCCTGATGTAGAAGTGCTGTTAACTCCTTCCATGTTACTAGTGTCTATTGCTGTCACTGCCTGATGTAGAAGTATTGTCAACTCCTTCCATCCTACTAGTGTATATTACTGACACTGCCTGATGTAGAAGTACTGTTAACTCCTTCCATGCCACTAGCGTATATTGCTGTCACTGCCTGATGTAGAAGTACTGTTAACTCCTTCCATGTTACTAGTGTATATTGCTGTCACTGCCTGATGTAGAAGTACTGTTAACTCCTTCCATGTTACTAGTGTATATTGCTGACACTGCCTGATGTAGAAGTACTGTTAACTCCTTCCATGTTACTAGTGTATATTGCTGACACTGCCTGATGTAGAAGTACTGTTAACTCCTTCCATGCTACTAGTGTCTATTGCTGTCACTGCCTGATGTAGAAGTACTGTTAACTCCTTCCATGTTACTAGTGTATATTGCTGACACTGCCTGATGTAGAAGTACTGTTAACTCCTTCTATGTTACTAGTGTCTATTGCTGCCACTGCCTGATGTAGAAGTATTGTCAACTCCTTCCATCCTACTAGTGTATATTACTGTTACTGTCTGATGTAGATGCACTGTTAACTCCTTCCATGCCACCGGTGTACATTCCTGTCACTGCCTGATGTAGAAGCACTGTTAACTCATTCCAGGCTGCCGGTGTGAATTCCTGTCACTGTTTGATGTAGAAGTGCTGATAACTCCTTCAATTCTACTAGTATATATTGCTGTCACTGCATGATGTAGAAGTTTTGTTAACTCCTTCCATGTTACTGGTGTGAATTCCTGTCACTGTCTTTTGTAGAAGTGCTGATAACTCCTTCAATTCTACTAGTGTATATTACTGTTACTGTCCGATGTAGAAGTACTGTTAACTCCTTCCATGTTACTAGTGTATATTGCTGTCGCTGCCTGATGTAGAAGCACTGTTAACTACTTCCATGCTGCTGGCGTATATTCCTGTCACTGTCTAATGTAGAAGTACTGTTAACTCCTTCCATGCTGCCGGTGTATATTCCTGTCACTGCCTGATGAAGATGCACTGTTAATTCCTTCCATGCCGCCAGTGTACATTCCTGTCACTGCCTGATGTAGAAGCACTGTTAACTCATTCCAGGCTGCCGGTGTGAATTCCTGTCACTGTCTGATGTAGAAGTACTGTTAACTCCTTCCATGCTACTAGTGTATATTGCTGTCACTGTCTGATGTAGAAGTGCTGATAACTCCTTCAATTCTACTAGTGTATATTGCTGTCATTGCCTAATGTAGAAATACTGTTAAGTCCTTCCATGTTACTGGTGTATATTGCTGACACTGCCTGGTGTAGAAGTGCTGTTAACTCCTTCAATTCTACTAGGGTATATTGCTGTCACTGGCTGATGGAGAAGTGCTGTTAACTCCTTCAATTCTACTAGGGTATATTGCTGTCACTGCCTGATGTAGAAGTACTGTTAACTCCTTCCATGTTACTGGTGTATATTGCTGACACTGCCTGATGTAGAAGTGCTGTTAACTCCTTCAATTCTACTAGGGTATATTGCTGTCACTGGCTGATGGAGAAGTGCTGTTAACTCCTTCAATTCTACTAGGGTATATTGCTGTCACTGCCTGATGTAGAAGTACTTTAACCCCTTCCATGCTACTAGTGTATATTGCTGTCACTGCCTGACGAAGAAGTACTGTTAACTCCTTCCATGCTATTAGTGTCTATTGCTGTCACTACCTGATGTAGAAGTACTGTTAACTCCTTCCATTTTACTAGTGTCTATTGCTGTCACTGCCTGATGTAGAAGTACTGTTAACTCCTTCCATTTTACTAGTGTCTATTGCTGTCACTGCCTGATGTAGGAGTATTGTTAACTCCTTCGATGCTACTAGTGTATATTACTGTATATTACTGTTATTGTCTGATGTAGAAGTACTGTTAACTCCTTCCATGTTACTAGTGTCTATTGCTGCAACTGACTGATGTAGAAATACTGTCAACTCCTTCCATTTTACTAGTGTCTATTGCTGTCACTGCCTGATGTAGAAGTATTGTCAACTCCTTCCATTTTAATAGTGTCTATTGCTGTCACTGCCTGATGTAGAAGTACTGTTAACTCCTTCCATGTTACTAGTGTCTATTGCTGCCAATGCCTGATGTAGAAGTATTGTCAACTCCTTCCATTTTACTAGTGTCTATTGCTGCCACTGCCTGATGTAGAAGTATTGTCAACTCCTTCCATTTTACTAGTGTCTATTGCTGACACTGCCTGATGTAGAAGCACTGTTAACTACTTCCATGTTACTAGTGTCTATTACTGCCACTGCCTGATGTAGAAGTACTGTTAACCCTTTACCCAACGTAACGGCCAAAACCGGCCAGCGCTATTCTCAAAAATCGCCAATTAATTTTCATTATTTTTTTCATTTTTTGTCTCAAAAACATAGGTTATGACCACTCGTTGGAACGAGCTCGTCGAGCTCGTTCCAACGAGGGGTCATAACCTATGTTTTTGAGACAAAAAATGAAAAAAATTAGTTATTCAAGAATTTTTTTGGCAAGTGTCGTCTGCTTTTCATGTTAGGTAAAGGGTTAACTCATTCCATACTGCTAGTGTATATTCCTGTCACTGTCTTATGTAGAAGTACTGTTAACTCCTTCCATGCTGCCGGTGTATATTCCTGTCACTGCCTGATGTAGACGCACTGTTAATTCCTTCCATGCCGCCGATGTACATTCCTGTCACTGCCTGATGTAGAAGCACTGTTAACTCCTCCCATGCTGCCAGTGGATATTCCTGTCCAGGACATGTTTTTTCTTCCTACTGAAATAATTTTAATTTGGTCACATTTAATCAAATTTTCCCCCTTAAGGCCCAAAACAGTTAAAAATCTGTTTCTCAGACTTCCCATGTGGTCTTTTTGGCTGCCTCATGCTATTTTTTTATTACCAATACAAACTTGAAAAAGTAAATATTGAAAGGTTTATGTCTGATATTTTACCCATGTTAATAAAACATAAATTTGCCCCTTGAGTACAACAAGGCTTTGCAATGCTTTAACATTATGAAGCCTTCTTTCACTCAAGGCACAAAATACACCACCACCCATGCTATTCTGTAGATTATAAGGCCTAAAACATAAAACAAGAGCATGAACATTTGGTGGCAAAAAAATAGTTACAAAAATAAAAAATAAAGTAAAAAAACACTTTCCCTGACATGCAATTTTACAAACAATGGCCTGAGAAATGGAAGATCTACTTTGTGGGGACAAAAGTGAATGGATTGTTAACCAATGATTCCTTTTGTAAAATTAATGGATTTTTCATCAAATCTTGGCATGACTACTGTAGATCTGATGAAAAATACCTCGAACATACTGAGTGGGCTAAGAGTTAAGGCATCTGTACCTGTGTACTCATATGTACAATTTTTTATCATAAAATTAATTCAGAGGTTAACGTTTTACCTGAATGAATCAGAGGCATAAGCCCACGTAATTTACAAAGTAAGCAGTTGAAAACAAAATTATTTTTCAAAAAATTTCAACAAAACCATAGCATGTTACCCCTCATGGGAATGAGCTCTCCGAGCTGGTCCCAATCAGTGGGTCAACACAATACCATTTCATTGAATTTTTTTTTTACATTTAGAAGAAATAATATTTAAAATAATAAATTTGATATCATGTGTATTGGCAAGCCTGAATATAAGCAACCTGTCATTTGCAAAATGAGGGTGAATTTGCTGATGTATCCCATACATCCTCTAGGTACATCTTTCTGTTTTGGCTTGAGACCTTGATTCAGACTGAGGTTCACAGAGGGTAAATTTTGTGATGCTACCCTGCTGATCAGGGTAGCATCACCAAATTCACCCTCTGGGGATCTCATTTTGCAGATGACCTTCTGCCTATTTTCAGGCTTGTGCATTGATAAAAGGGTTAAACAATTTGTGTTGAAGAGATCAACCCTTTTACTGCCATGTCCACATTAGAGATGCATGGAGGATCTCTATGTATGCCTGTATGTGAGGAAGTTTAATAAGAATTAGGAAATACTTGAAACTCTATCATCTAATTAATTGTTGGAAAGGGGTCTATGAGCACTTTACAACAATTATTTATTTATTTATTGGTGTTTAAGGTCACATATTTATGCACAATGGCTAATCATGACAGTGACAGTTTTACGGGTGGAGGAAGCCGGAGTACCTGGAGAGAACCACTGAGCAACGACGAGCAGCTGCCAGCTCCCCAACATCATAACTCCGCACTGCAGAACAGGCAGGGTTAGATTGGTTGAAGACATGCGCACCATCGACATGCAGTACGCCTTAGTACACAGCGTCATCGTGCCCCCATGCTGGCAATGGAGATGAAGTGTCTTGTCCAAGGACACAACGCGGTTGCTGCAAGTGGGATTCGAACCGAGGACCTCTCGGCTTGCAGCCTGCACCTCTACCTACTGAGCCACCGCGCCCCCTTTCCAACAATTAAGTAGATGGTAGGTTAGATCTGCGCACACCAGAACGTACAGATAATCATCATAAAATAGGTGACAATAGTCACTTTCAGCAACATAAGTGTTAAAGTGAAGTAGAAATAGAAATAAGAGATTTACTTTGACCAATGTCTATTGGTTCTAAGCCTTCAGGAACTACTGGTGGTGGCTCCATAGGTTTTTCTTCCTCCAGTTTCGTAGGTTTTGTTTGCTTCATAGCATCTTTCATTGATGGTTTATCTATTTTGGGTTGTTGTTTTGCGGTTTTTGGCTTTTTAATTTTGGGTTTGAATAATACAGTCTCAACAAACTGTACTACATCCTCAGCAGTGATTGAACTTATTAGAAATACTGGTTGCTCCTGAAAATAAAAACAATGACTCTCTAAGTAGGGTTTTCCCAGGAAAATATATAGAGAATCTCAAATGAGTGATGTTTGGATATAAGATTTTTTGAAACAAGTTTGATGAATTTGATTCACAAATCGCGAATTTATCCAAACATCACGAGTTAAAGATTCTGTATATCACATGAATTTTTTAATGTTTTTTACACTTTTTATTTAATTCATGGTCGCTAAATTCTCCCAAAACAACCCACAATCAGTTTGTTGGCTCATACGCTTCACACCATGACGTCATGAATGCGCTTTACTTGCACCTGCTGTCGTAATTGATGTCATGTTCACGAACGTCATGTCAAGAATACAATGCTGCTGCTGCTGCTATGGGACCCCACGCCGATTAGACACTAGTTGATAATCAGGAAATAAGACATGCGTTGTTACGTCGAAATTAACGACGTTTCATGTGATATAATGGCTGGCAGGAGGCCCATATAATTTGCCAGGTGAAATAAGGAAGAATTATTTGTAACCCTTTAGTAATGAATTAACCTTATGGTATTATCTCCAATAACACAAGGACATACTATTTATTTATTTATTTATTTATTTATTTATTTATTTATTTATTTATTTATTTATTTATTTATTTGTGATTAATGCTATATCAACAGCAAAGGCTATATAAGAGCGATAAAAAGTAACATAGGGTAAAGACACCCTTAATCTTGAACAAGCAAGAAAATAAGCAGACTGTCATCTGCAAAATGAGGTCCCCAGAGGGTGAATTTAGTGATGCTACCCTGCACAGCAGGGTAGCATCACTAAATTTACCCTCTGTGAGCTTCAATCTGAATCAGGCTCTCAAAACTAAACAGAAAGAAGGACCCATAGGATAAATTGGCCCACTCTGTGGGATAGCATCATCAAATACTCCCTCTGGGAACCTCATTCTGCAAATGTCAGACTGCTTAGTTTCAGGCCTGATCTCGAATGAGGTAAAATATTTGATTAAAATCATAAAGAAGTTACATGTTCCAATAAGACTAAAATCCTCACCCTCTTATTGGATGAGAGGTTGCTAAGTTTTTTTATATGTTTACAGCTCCAGTACCATATGTTACCGTCAGATGTCACCATGCAAAATATTTGAAATGATGTTGCCTGTTTCGTAATTTCCCTTCAATGGAGTGACTTGCAAACCATTTAATTTTTATACGTTTTTCATATATGCAGCAGACAGCGTTCCAAATGAAGTGTTGTTTCACTTACCAATCAGTTTATGATTTGATGTTTAATTGAGTGACCCTGACCTTTATTGTTTATTGATTGTTTGTCCAGTGACATTGTGAGAATAACATATAGAATAAACATATAGTGTTTTCAAGTAAAAAATTCATTCTATGAGTGGGATTAAGAATGAAAACGATGAGCTGTGGCGAGTTGGTTTCATTCTTAATGCTACGAGCAGAATAAATTTTTTACTTGAAAACACTATATGTTTATTTTGTTTATCCCATAAATCGTTTACAGGACAGTCACAGTGAAATTGTGCTGTTACTCACTTCAAAACACAGTGAGAAGTGAGGAGCACATCGGTCCAATTTGATGACAAGCATTATTACCCAAAATAAAAAAAACGTAGTGATACATTTCTGGCTAAAAATAATTCCTCTACAAACTTGAGCTAAACTTGCAAAAATACTTTATTAAATGAACAATGTATAGTATTTTCTACTGGCATTGTGTAATACTTTCAAAAAGGTTTAAAGAAAACAACAATTGAACTGTTAATTATACTACATGCATGTGGTAGAGGTCAGAGGTCAACAAGTCTGTCTCTACTATAGGAATAAATTCTTTCAGTGTTAAACCAATGGGGAAAATTTATCACCCTGCTAGGTGAATAAAGCAAAAATTTATCCAAGGCTTGTATTGTTCGAATATAACAACCATTTATGGGATAAAAGTGGTTTATTTACTAAACTTGTTATCATTAAAAGTTGCCTTGTTGATTTCAAGATGTGGGTTTTGGACTATGGGGAGGGTCTTATTGGAACATATACGTTAAAATAGTGAATTGACAGTAACACAGTCTGAGGTTTGTAGCTCGGAGTTTATGTTAAACTTTGATGCTTTGCATCTCTGTTGAACATAAGCTCTGAGCCACAACCTTAGATCATGATATGGTCAATTCGTCACAATAACTTATAACAGTACTGAAAGTGAATGATCAGAGAGAGGAAGTGGACATTCATGTGTGATCACTGATAATACCATGTCCCATTGTCTCAGTGCCTCTGAAAAAAAATTAACTAACAAAAAATAGGAGAGGCAGATACTAGGGGACAGGCCCTTCCCCAAACCCAACCCCCTCCCCCACCCCTATGATTATGTTCAAGCAATGCATATTCTAAAATGCCAACAAAAAGTTGATATAACAAAATAGAACATCACAAGAGTAGAGTGTGAAACACATTTCACATCCAGGTTTCTCAGCTGGGATGCACATTATATGGAAAGCTATGGGGTGGGAATTATTGTCGCACCCAGGACATAAATATCTCAGGAGTTAGGAGGCAGGTGAAATGAGCAAGTCAAAATTATTGAAAGTTGGAGATATTTTGTAAACAAAATGTAAATGAAATATCCTACTTTTAACTTAATGAGACAACTCATGTCTCAAAACACACAATACCCATATCATATATGTGTATACATAAATTTAGTACGTCATGGCAAATACATCCCATCAATCCTTCACCTAACATGCTGACCATACTTCACCAGTGCTATTTACATAAATCACCATTAAGGCCCCAGGCCCCACAAAGTAAATCTTGTTTCTCAGGCCAATTTTTGTAAGATTGCATGTGGTTGGGCATTTTGTTATTTTATTTTTGTAATTATTTCTTTACCATCAAAAGTTCATGTTCTTGGTGTGTTTTATGTTTTAGGCCTCAAAATCTGCAGAATAGCATAGGTGGTGGTGTATTTCATCCCCTGTGTGCAAGAAGGCTTTGCAATGCTAAAGCATTGCAAAGCCTTGTTGCACTCCAGGGACAAATTTATCAATTTTAGTTTAAACAATATTTTATTCAATGAATATGCCATATGTTACAAAATTGAACACAAAAAAGTAACAGTACAAGGCACAATATGACATATATTTAACACTAAACAAATTGCTAAGTAATGGAGGGAATTAACAGAAAGCTTGGAGCTTATGTGAGTCATCTCCCTCTAGTTTATCAATTTTATTAACTTGGGTAAAATATCAGACATAAACCATTTAATATTTAATTTTTAAGCTGGCATTGCTTATAAAAAGAGAGCATGCAGAAGCCAAAAGGGCAATGCGGGAAAGCCTGAGAAACAGATTTTTAACTTTGTTAGGCCTAACCGTTCATTATTTTTTTCAATATTTGCATTCAAAATATAACTTATAACCCCTCTATGGAGTGAGCCCCATGCATGAGCCCATTCCAACGCAGGGTTATACACTATGTTTTTGGTGCAAAAAATGAAAAGTTTGAGTTGTTAAAAAATATTTTTGCAAGTGTTGTCCTCAAGATGTATTAGGTATAGGTTTAAAGCCAATCATATAATTTACTGTGACAGATTATACACTGGGAACAAACATTCTGTAATAGATCAAGAGAGAAATGTAGGAACTGAGGTTTATACCTCAACAGCTACAATTCTATACCACATTACAATCTCTTTACAAAATATTGTGTGGAATACGTAATTTATTGAGAAATTGAAATAGACAGAACGGCATTTGCGTTCGAACTGTCATTTTTTATTGCATGAGATCGATTTCGGTGGAGGGATCATGTTGGACAAGAAGCCAAAGGCTTCAATAGTATCCCTCTGCCAAAATCGATCGAGTGCGATAAAAACTGACAGTTCGAACATCGGATATGCTGTTCTGTATTTATTGCATGCCTACAGTTTACAAAAAAATGATTAATCGATTTTGGCAGAGGGATAATATTGAACTCGAAGCCTTTGGCTTCTTGTTCAATATTATCCCTCTGCCGAAATCGATCTCATGTGGTAACAAATGACAGTTCAAACGTGCTTGCTATTCTGTATTTATTGCATGCCTACAGTTTACTAAATAAAATATTAAAAACACAAATTATTGCCAAAAATAACCAAAACATAAAAAAAGAAATAGTTAAATAGTCTGCTCCCGTAATCCGTATTGTTCAAGGACAATACAAAAAAATTTATTGTTCGCTTCGATTTATGCAGAAAAAGCATGTATTTTATGAAAATAAAAGCAAAGGTGTGGAATAAGGTGGTGTGGACTGCAGTCATCAGAATCTGATGGAGACCATCAGAGAAACATGTTGACCAACAATATTTTTCAATACTTTTTTTTTGCCCAAAACAATATGCCAAGTGAAATACAGTTAAAACTAGAAGTCCTATCATGAACTGTGTGCTAATCTAGGCTTAATTGCACGTAGGAATTGTGCGCTATTGCCATGTCGAATGCCATCCAGGTTCTCCTGGTGACTCGAAGCAAACACAGGCAATGTTTTTGCCAAAGGACTTCCAGGTTACCGCGAATTCCATTGGCTGAAACATTGCTTGTGCACAGGCCACATGTACAGAATTTGATAGCCTTACAAGTGCAGATCGACATGCAATTTGTGCACATTTCATGACAGGACTTGTACTTTTAAATGTAAGGAAGGATTATTTTCCTGACAATTGCTGCAGTTTTTTGAATTACAAAACACATTTATATTGTCTATGTCAAGCAGGAATTCCACCAGGCATCATCCTAACACCACACCACTAAATGCCCTGCCACCATACCAACTGAGCCAATGACAACCCCTTGTCATTGGCTCAGTTGGTATGGTGGCAGAGCATTTATGGCCAGGTGATTGGATGTCGTAGACCTGGGATCGACTCCCGTTGAGGCCACCTTCCAAAAAAGTTTACAGTTTTCAATCCAGTGGCATGGTGTTAGGATGATGCCGGTGGAATTCCTGCTTGACACAGGTGATATAAATTAAATTCAAGCAGTTGCATCTTCACAGATCTTCCATTAATTGAGATTCCTGTGTTTAAAAGCTGGGACCATAGACCATTACAAAACACATTTATATATATAATTTCAGTTGTCTAAATAGAATTTAATTTCAAGATATAAGATCAAAGGAAAAAAAACTTGTGGATTTAAAGATTTGTTGACATGTTATTAACCCTTTAAACAATTAGCACAATATCAAAAATTTTATTTTTATTATTCTTTTCAAAACATTTTTAGAAAATCTCAACAAAATTATATCAAGTGACACCTCATCTGATCGAGTGCAATGAGCTTATTCCAATGAGGTGTCACATGATATAGTTAAAGGGTTAAAGTTGATTACTCCTTGTAGAATACATGTTTGTTCATTAACCCTTTACCTAACGAATCCCCCACATCCAGTCGCATAATCTGTAAATTGAGCAGTTGAAAAAAATAAATTTTCAAAATATTTCAACAAAACTATATCATGTGAACCCTCATTGGAACGAGCTTGATGGGATCGTTCCAATAAGGGGTCACATGAAATGGTTTTGTTGAAATTTTTTTTAAACATTTTAAAAAATAGTAATTAAAATAATAAATTTTGATATTCTCTGTGTTGGGTAAAGGGTTAATACATATTTCACTAGTTAAGGCATCAGGGCTTGGCGAATCATGATATTTCACTAGGATTGAATAGCAAATTGAATCAGGCAAAAGGTTCAAAATCAAATCAATCTCCAATCAAATCCATCTCTCAGTTAGTACAATACTACATCTACACATACTAGTGCTGTCTATCTCCCACATGTATTCAGTTTCAATATGTGCTATTTATTTATTGGTATTTAAGGTCACATACTTCTGCACAATGGCTAATCATAACCACAACATGGAGATAAAGGAGGACTTTTACCCCAAACATTGGTGACTGGGTTCTATTTTACCAGTAAAACAGAGCTTGTTTACCACAGTAAAAAAACACTGTTTCACTTCCCGGGGTTCCCAATGGGGGTATCAATGTTCCGGTTAGACTATTTCATACCATCAAATGACAAGTACAAGTAGATAGACCAACCACCTGTTTCTGACATGTTGAGCAATACGGCAACCAGAGGTATTCTATGCAGACATTTTGGCATTGATGAGTGCAGAGATCTGATGAACTATATATTTTCATTAACCCTTTACCCTATTTAACTGGTAGAGTGCTGGAAGCCCATATTTGGGCTTTACTCTGATTTATCAGTACCACAACTTAAAGGCTTCATATTTTGTAGATATTGTTCATATCAACTTTGATTTGAAATTATTCAGTGTGTTAGGATTTGCTTTGTTACAATTCATGGGAGAGTGCCTTTTGGCACTCTCCCATAAACTGTAACAAGGCAAAGATATGTGAATAAATTTTGATGACCAAAAATAATTCAGTACTTTACTAGTTAACAGCCAAAAGCAGCCAGCACCATTCACAAAAATCACAATTCAATTTTCAGTATTTTTTTTTATTTTTTGTCTCAAAAACATAGCTCATGACCTCTCATTGGAATGAGCTCATAGGATGGGGGTCTTACACTTTTACATCCAAATCACTAAATGCTATCATTTTAAATGTATCACTACTAAAAGTGTTTGGACATTTTCTGCTTTAATTATGCTAGAGGTGATAACTCAACCCGAAATTATCTTAGCAACAGGACTAGATTCAAATGAAAATCGATAAGATATCATCAAAGAGGATGAAGAAAAATATATATAATATCTGCTGAGTGGAACAAGAACTCATGTATCACTGAAGCAATACAATGTCCCCTACCAGACTAATGAGCATTAATAATTATACAAATGTTATAACCTGGATGTGATCAGCATGAATTCCGTTGAAGCATTTCCAAAAAAATAGGCCGATGAAATCGTCAGATGTGTACCCATACGCACAACTAGTAGAAAGCTGTATGACGGAGGGCCACCATGGATGCCGACATTATGTACACCATACAAGGTATGGGTACATATAGAAATGGATTGGAGGAGTGTCTAATTTGATGGATAAAGGGTTAATATCTCCGGATCAAATTATCAGATTTATATAAAAAACTATACAGCACAGCACATCAGTAACCTAAATAAATATATAAAGTAACATGACAATCGGATTGATATTTTTTGAGTTATCTCCTGCCAAAGGGATTGGAGGAATTTTCAATTTGAAGGATAAAGGGTTAATATCTCCGGATCAAATTATCAGATTAACACCAAAAACTATACAGCTCAGCACATCAGTAACCTGAACACAATTATAAAGTAACTTGACAATCCAAGTAATATTTTTTAAGTTATCAAATGCCAAAGGGATTGGAGGAATTTTCAATTTGAAGGATAAAGGGTTAATATCTCAAGATTAAAATAACAGATTTACACCAAAAACTATACAGCTCGGTACATCAGTAACCTGAACACAAATATACAGTAACTTCACAATCTAAGCAATATTTTTCAAGTTATCGAATGCCAAAGGGATTGGAGAAATTTTCAATTTGAAGGATAAAGGGTTAATATCTTAAGATTAAATTATCAGATTTACACCAAAAACTGTACAGCTTGGCACATCAGTAACCTGAACACAAATATAAAGTAACTTGACAATACAAGCAATATTTTTCAAGTTATCGAATGCCAAAGGGATTGGAGGAATTTTCAATTTGAAGGATAAAGGGTTAATATCTCAGGATCAAAATAACAGATTTACACCAAAAACTATACAGCTCGGCACATCAGTAACCTAAACACAAATATAAAGTAACTTGACAATCCAAGTAATATTTTTCAAGTTATCGAATGCCAAAGGGATTGGAGGAATTTTCAATTTGAAGAATAAAGGATTAATATCCCGGGATCAAATCATCAGATTTACACCAAAAACTATACAGCTTGGCACATCAGTAACCTGAACAGAAATATAAAGTAACTAGACAATCCAAGCAATATTTTTCAAGTTATCAAATGCCAAAGGGATTGGAGGAATTTTCAATTTGAAGGATAAAGGGTTAATATCTCAGAATCCAATTATCCGATTTACACCAAAGACTATTCAGCTCGGCACATCAGTAACCTGAACACAAATATAAAGTAACTTGACAATCCAAGCAATATTTTTCAAGTTATCAAATGCCAAAGGGATTGGAGAAATTTTCAATTTGAAGGATAAAGGGTTAATATCTCGGGATCAAAATAACAGATTTACACCGAAAACTATACAGCTCGGCACATCAGTAACCTGAACACAAATATAAAGTAACTTGACAATCCAAGCAATATTTTTCAAGTTATCGAATGCCAAAGAAAATGGATACGGATGCTGGACGGACAGATGGACAGACGGACGGACGGATAGATGGACAGATGGATGGACAAAGGATGGATGAACGACGGATGGTCACCCTGGATGCCGGCATTATGTGTACCATACATAGTATGGGTACACATAAAAAGTCTGGAAAACTGATATTTTGGCGCTTTTCCATATTTCCAAGGGCCATAACTCACACAAGAATACTGCAATCAGCATGAAACTCAAACTAGATCTGTAAGTCATTGTTCTATAGTAGGTTACCAAAAATGAAATCATTCGGTTGAAGCATTTCCAAAATAAGTCTGGAAAACTAAATTGTGACAGACAGACAGACAGACAGACAGACAGACAGACAGACAGACAGACAGACAGACAGACAGACAGACAGACAGACTGACTGACTGACTGACTGACTGACTGACTGACTGACTGACCTGAACTGAACTGAACTGAACGGACGGACAGACGGACGGATGGACGGACGGACGGATGGACGGACGGATGGACAGACGAACACACATTCGGGACTTATGTGGTTATTGCTTTAAGCGGTATTTGATTAAGTGGTAAAAATTTCGACGAACCTGACCTTATGCGGTAAAACTACCACACAAGTAGCTACCCCCCCTATGAACTTATAGTCCAGGCACATTAGACATAAAAATGAGAAAGTAAGGAAAAAAATCGGAGAAAGCTGATTTTTTTATATGTTTCCGGGACACACATTGCGGATAAAGTGTGAAAAGTCCCCGCGAATCCGAGTTGAGCTTTTTTAGTTATAGCGTTTTTTTGATGAAAAAAAAAATTTAAAAAAAAATTCGACCCAGCTCCATATTTCTCATTCTTATTCACCTTAGAAGGGTGAGAATCATAAATATCATGCTGAATTATATTGAGAATACATATCCCCAACAGAAAATGCCAACTTTGTACCAATCCTCACACTCAATGGTGAAATATTCACGAAAATGTACAAAATTACGAAAAAAAATTTATTGTTTTCATACACACAACGGTACACAACGTCCATTAAATCAAATCTACGACTACTTTGGGAGTTAAATTATATATCAAAAATTGCAGAAAAGCAGTGGCTTTATAATGATATATAACAATAGTCATTTATTCCATAATGAACTGGTGAAACGTGTGAAATATTAACCATACCCCCTAAACTCAAATTAAAACGGCATCGACTTTTCTCATTCAAATACCGTATTATAGCATCATTGTTTCAATTTCCATGTTCGATTAAATCACATAATGTGGTGTTCGCCTACACTCAAGATGCATTGGCATGTAATGTGTGCACGCCCTTGATGTGTACTCATAAACAAATTTGTATTGTACAGACAACGCTCTTTAATTTGATGCAAAATAGCCTTGAACGACTTTCATCAGGAAACGATGTTTAATTCCGCATTCCAGGTCTTTATGTACAGACAACGCTCTTTAATTTGATGTCATTACAAAACTTGTGTTTGAAGAAAGCCAAACACTAGATAACATAGACTGCACAGAAGTCAATGAAATATTCTGTGGACTTGCCAGAGGTGACTGTACAACAGCTGACGCTGTCAATCAAGAAAGTGTCAACCATCTACTGTCAAAATTACAGGAACTGCTCCAGAATGCGTCCGTAGGACGCACAGGAAAGCTTTGGGTACAATACTACGAGCAAATAGGTCTTCTCCAGTTCTTCTTGAGAGCAGAGCGCACAGGCGACTGGGGACTCCACACATATTGTGTTCGCAATATGATTCCAGTATTTCACGCAGGTGGTCATTTTGCATACGCAAAAAGTTCTCATCTCTATTTGCAGCAGATGAATGAGCTAACAGAAATAATGCAACAGGATGATTTGAAGTTGTTCACTGAGAAAGGTTACTTTACCATAAGGCACTCAGATAAATCCTGGGACGGGATATATTCTGATCAGACCATAGAGCAGTGTTTAATGAGAATGTTCAAGCTCCCTGGTGGTCTCACACATGGCAGGGGAATAACCGATAGCACTGTTGCGAAATGGGTACATGGACTACCTCTTTGCCTTCCGATATGTAATGCTCTCGAAAATTTTGTTCATGTTCACACTGGTCATGGCGAACAACATCGGGATCTCCGTCAAAGTTCACATTTGACTGATGCCAATGATATCACCAAATTATTGAACTGGCTCAGAGTGCATTCCCTCTTTCAGAATAGAGATCCACTACAATTAGTCTCTATAGCGACTGGGCTTGTGGCCGACGAAACTGTGAACTGTGACCAAATTCGCAAAATTGGTGAATGTTGTGTATCGAATGTTGTAAGCAAAACGTTCAACAGCATCAAACTACGACGTGTTGACACTGTGAAGTCTTTCGCATCGATGGCAAATAGCATCAAAGTCCGTGGAAGTAAGGTAGTGATTGACCCCACAATTCTGTTCAACCGCATCACATGTGTTATTCAGTCACAAGCAGAGATGGAAGAGTATCTCAAATATGAACTCGCCCCGAAACCACCAGCATTGTTTGATTCTGCTGGAATGAGGAAGACACAGAAAAGCATGCTCGGTAAGATCCTCAAAACATACGGTTCCGAGCAAACTAAAATCCCAGAACATTCTCTGTTTGTTGTGGATGGTGGATTTTTATTGAGGGCAGTTGTATGGCTTAAACAGTCGTCATATAAGGACATATGTACATCATATTCCAATTATCTAGTGAGACATTTTGGGGCGAACTTCGTGGTTGTTTTTGATGGTTATGCTTGTACAATGTCGACAAAGGGCATGGAACAAGCCCGTAGATCTAAAGACAGGTATTCCATTGATATCAATATCTCACCCAAGTTACCAGCCACCACACCCCAATCCGATTTCCTTGCAAATGCCAAGAACAAAACCCAACTGATCGATCTTCTAATGCAGGAGCTATCTGCTATCAATATTCAGTCCAAGCAGGCCGAGGCTGATGCTGATGTACTGATAGCCGAAACTGCACTTGACATCGCTCAAGATGACAACAATGTTGTCATTGTGGGAACAGACACAGACTTGTTAGTCATTCTTACCTCTCGAGTTCAACCGGGATGTAATATTCACATGATGTATTCCATTACCCCAAACTTACTAGTTTCAGTTAGTGAAATAGCAACCAAAATGGGTGACCATAGAAGCAACCTCCTTGTAGCACATTCTATAAGTGGTTGTGACACTACTTCTGCACTCTTTCGAGTTGGTAAGAAGAAAGTATTCAGTACAATTGTCTCCGATGTTACTAGCGACTCACAACAGCATGTCAACACAATTTTGGCGGATGACAGTACACCAAGTGCAGTAGCTGCTGCCGGGGAACAACTTCTCCTGATCTTATACGGGAGTAAAACTGTTTCCTCTCTCGACCAATATAGATATGTCACTTACAAGCGTTATGTAGCAAAATCTAAACTGAATAAACCCATCGACCTAGCCTCACTCCCACCAAGCATCGATGCTGCACAACATGTCTACAGATGTTATCTCCAGGTCCAACAATGGCTGGGCACTTCGCTTCCTCCGACGGATTGGGGGTGGTCCCTAGACAATGGACTTCTTGTACCGACTGCAGCCACAAAGCCATGTGCCCCCGATAACCTACTGAATCTGATCAGTTGTGGTTGCAAGAGTGCTTGTACAAAAAGGTGTGGGTGTAAGAAGGCAGGACTCTCTTGCTCAGGTTTGTGTAATTGCAGTTCGGATTCTTGTAACAACCACAGAAACACTGTCCTGTCGGAAATTTCTGAGTTCAATGAATAATATGTATATAGGTCATGTCATTTCTGTATATAGCGTTGATAATAGTCAATGTAACTTAATCCATGTTGATTGATTTGTACATTCTGTAAATATTATTTATTGATCTAATGCTGCCAGACACAGACGTGTCTGTTCGGTCCCAAGCCCGAAAATAGTTGAGTTCTCATGCTGACGAATTTCATGCCAAAAGGGGAACTCGGCCAGAAGCAGAGGGGGTCTTCCATAATGTCTATTTTGTAAGCAATGATAAAAGTCTTCAAATGGTGGTGGATTTTTTATCGTCTGTCCAACTAACATCCCGTTCTGTACTACGACCCTTTGGGCAAATCCGTTAGGAAAATCGTCATTTTTTGCGTAAATCCGATACTTTTTTGTGAATTTTCAATAATTTTTCGCAGAAATTGTCACAGAATGCACATTTTCCTCTAGGTAAATGTATATTAGACATTATGTAGCTCGAAATACGCGTAAACAAAAAATACAGTTGGATCAATTCGAGGTTACAAAGTTCGTGCGATTTTTTTTTATTTTTTTCAAACGCGTTTTCGAAAAAAGGCTGTAGAAAAAAAAGCTCAACTGGGATTTTAGGGGACTTTTGTCTAATCGTTCAGTGACATGTACTCGACATTCCCTGAAAAAATCAGCTTTCTCCGATTTTTTTCCCTAGTGAAACCTAATGTTCTTGGGCTATTAAGTGGTAAATTCAGTGAATAGAAATATTTTACCACATTAAAGATTTTAGGACACTAACTAAAATGCGGATTACCGCATAAGTCGAAAATACCACATAAGCCCGTCCGGGACACGACTTCGACCACATAAGGTATCAAATGTAAATGGACGGACGGACGGACAGACCGACCGACCAACCGACCGACCGACCGACTGACGGATGGATGGACAGAGTGCGAATGAAACTTGATCTGTAAGTCATCGCAGTAGGTTACCAAAAATGAAATCATTCCGTTGAAGCATTTCCAAAAAAAAGTCTGGAAAACTGATATTTTGGTGCTTTTCAATATTTCCAAGGGCCATAACTCACACAAGAATAATGCAATCAGCATGAAACTCAAACTTGATCTGTAAGTCATCATTCTATAGTAGTTTACCAAAAATGAAATCATTCCGTTGAAGCATTTCCAAAAAAGTCTGGAAAACTGATATTTTGGCGCTTTTCCATATTTCCAAGGGCCATAACACACTATAGTAGTTTACCAAAAATGAAATCATTCAGTTGAAGCATTTCAAAAAAAGTCCAGAAAACTGATAAGTGTGACTGACAGACTGATGGATGGACAGAGTGCAAACCTATAGTCTCCTTCGGCGTTGCCAGTAGGAGACTAATAAGGCACCATCAGTATTGCAGGGATTATTCTGCCCTTTTTGGGAAAGGGCCCAGGGCCTGTGCCATAGGAAAAATTTGCATCATGGGGGCTCCAATTGGGAATTTGTTTTGGAGGGGAAAAAACATACAAAGACTAAGAAATTTTACAATCGAATTGAACAGAGAACGGCAATACCGATACCCGAGCAACTGTATGTATACTACAATTAAGTTTTGTAACAAACAGTCGCATGCAATCATGTTGACACAGATTCTGTCATCTCTAATAAATTATTTTCATACTACTAAAGATCTTGTCATTTGTCTTTGAATTTAGGGACTTTGTTAGGCAAGCAGTTAAAATTGAATGTATAACTGGTGTCCTGAACTTGGTCGTCATAAGCCCTCAGAAAACCATTGGTTTTCTGAGGTCTTATGACTACCCAGTTCAGAGCATCAGTTGTGCATTAAATTTTTGTTTGAGTGGGATTGGGAAATTCAGGGTTCAGAACCAGGAAAAATCAAGTCCCTGTGTTATTGGGAAAGGGTCCCATAAATACCCCCTGTAGATACCCCAAATAATCTCTGGCATTGCAGGTGGTGGTGCCTTGTTCCTCTCAAGGGGTGATATATTATGTAAATTTTGTGGTAGAGAGCAAATTGCATTTTTATAATGGATTCAACTTTTTATTTTACAGGCCACATCTACTAATGATCATTTATTGTAGGTGCAGCTTCTTGTGCACGTCGGCTTAATGCGTCTTGGTTTTGTTAGTTGAAGGGTTATTCGCTTCATGTTCATTGTCTGTCGGTTGTTGGCTTGTCTGTAGTTCTGGTGGGAAATTCTATTGTTTTGGAGAATCTCGGTTTGAAGTTCAGTGTTAACAAGAGTACCTGTTATGGAGGATGTTGCTGCTTGTGTGATGATTTAAATTATTAGAACCTAAGTCTTTTCAAACTGGTAAGATCATTTAAATTATTTATATATCCGATTAGGACGATCTGGTCCAATGAAGGCCGTTGGCCAAAAGCTATGGATATAAAAGAGTCAATATTTTATATTCTAATTCTATTTATATTTTGCTTATTAATTATTGCTTGTAGAACTGTTAAACACTGATTATTCGAAGTCAGATCAACAATGAATCGCTTACTTTATCTTTTTTTCCCTATAGGGTTAGCCTCCATAATTTGATTATTTAACCCTTTACCCAACGCAGACGATATCAAAATTTATTATTTTAAATACTATTTTTTAAAATTAAAAAAAATCGCGACACCGACGCCGTAGCTGCGACGGGTGGTGCAATTTCACAAAATTCTAAGTCCATTAAGGGCCATAACTGCAAGAAAAATATTTGGAACAACACATGCATTGAACAGTGGCTAGACATCAATAAGATACACTTACATGCCAAATATAAAGTCATTCCATCAAAAATTTCAAAAGTTATTGAGTTTTGAAACTCGTTGGTCACAGACAGGCCGACTGACATTCTAAGTTCCTCAAGGGCCATTTCTCCAAGAAAAATATTTGGAACAACACATGTATTGAACAATGGCTAGACATCAATAAGATACACTTACATGCCAAATATAAAGTCATTCCATCAAGTATTTCAAAAGTTATTGAGTTTTGAAACTCGTTGGTCACAGACAGACCGACCCACCAACCGACCGACAGACAGACCGACAGACAGACCGACAGACCAACATTGCCACTTATAGAGCTGCTAGTCACAGCTAAAAAAATTCAACAAAACCATATCATGTGGCCCTTCATTGGAACGAGCTCGATGAGCTCGTTCCAATGAGAGGTCACATGATATGGTTTTGTTGAAATGTTTTGAAAAATTTCTTTCTTTCAACTGCTGAATTTGCAAATTACGTGGGCAGATGCAGGTGATTCGTTAGGAAAAGGGTTAAATGTACTTCTGCTGTTTTAATTATATTTTTCAGGGTTTATATATATAGTGTACTACGACATATTTGTGTATTATTATTATTAAGTAAAATGGAGAGAAAGAAGATGTGATATGTAAAGAAACTGGTAAATATTATATCATCAGAAAGGAGATGTTATTCTTCTATTCCAATATCATGTTTTGATCAGTGAACAGAGTCCACGTTTTATTGTGAATAATAAGCTCGACATCCAGGAGTACCTGTGACCCCCTCTGCGATAATTAGACATGTCTTGATCGCTGCCATCATTTCAAATTACCATATTTCTGAATTTCCCACTAAATGTGTATTATCTATTCAGACTGAATATGGTCAATCTCATTCCACAGAAATATGCATGATGAGTTGTCATGGTAACCCTTTACCCAATGCAAACAATATCAAAATTTATTATTTTAATATTTATTTTTCCAAAAAATTTCAATGAAACCATATCATGTGACCTCCTCATTGGCACAAGCTCGATGAGAAGAAGTCGACAATAAACTTTCCAGGCTTAAATTTTTTTTTAATAATTGAGGTAGTTTTGAACTGAATAGATTCGAAACCGAATCGAATCTCAAACCTTTACCGGCACCTATAAAGTAGTGACTAACCGATAAGGATTTGAGACAGTCATCTGCTTGCTGATTAGTTGAGCACACAATCTGCCAGTTGTGAGTACCAATGTCAGATAGTAACAACCAAATGGAGTAGTATGTTTAAGAATGCATAGCACAGGGTTATTTGGTTTATTCCCGTTTTGCCGATGAGGTTAAATAAACAAACCAAAACTAATCGCCGGTGGAGGTGTGAACAAGTTGTTAATCCCACTGATTGATATTAACTCTTCTTCACCGGCTGAGTTCATGGTCCCAAAGTGATTAACAATCAGTTAACATTGATCAACTGTAAACAACTTCAAACATCTCAATAGTATATAATATGACCCTTCATGCTGTACATCAACAACATTTCCTTCAATTCATCATGGCAAGTGAACAAGTAAATGTTTCTTTCATCCCTAATAAGAGAGGTGGTAGACACTTAGTTTATGGTGGTTATAAATTTCGTGTGAAGTCTCAGAATCAACCAAATATACATTGGAACTGCGTTAAAAAAGATTCTTTAGGATGTCGGTCAACTATCAACACGAAAAACGATTTTATCAGTTCGCCGATGGGGCAGCATAATCATCCACCAGATATGGAGCAGATTGTAGCCGATGCTTTCCTAGCAGATTTAAAGAAAACCGTTCGACACGACAGCAAATCAGTGAGCGCACTTTACCAAGAGGAGCTTGGTTCTCTCAGATCGGATACCGACCCACTCATCATTGCTAAAGTTCCTACATTCTATAGCATCAAATCAGCATTATACAGGTCTCGTGCGAAAACCATACCGGCTCTTCCGAAAACTCGCTCAGCAATCAGCTTACCTGATAGTTACATGGAAACAACTGCAGGAGATCAGTTTTTACTGTCAGATCCAAGCGACGTCAACTGCCTCATTTTCAGCACAGCGTCAAACTTACACCTCCTCGACGAAGCGACTTCGTTTTTCTGTGATGGGACATTTGAGAAATCACCGAAACTCTTTTATCAGCTGTATACCATCCATGCTTTTGTCGACAATAAGATGTTGCCATTAGTCTATGGCTTGCTGCCTAATAAAACCAAGTCAACTTATATAAAATTCTTCAGCACCATACGCCAGAAGGCTTCATCTTTAGACATTCACCTACAACCAGCAACAATCTTTACTGATTTCGAAACTGCTGCACAAAATGCTTTACGACAAGTTTTCTCTTCTGCGACCATCAAAGGCTGTCACTTCCACTATGCCCAAGCAGTGTACAAGTATGCAACAGAAAAGTGCAGCCTCAGAGACGATTACAAGCAAGATGACAACATTCATGCGGTCGTTCGACGTGCTATCGGCCTTCCATTTGTACCACCACATATGGTCAGCGACGTATGGCTTCTTGTATTAGAGGCATGGGAAGAAGCGTTGGAGGAGAGAGACGTCGACCCAAGAGTTACCAAGTTCACAGACTACGTCACGACGAACTGGGTTGAGAGTAGCAACCTCAATGTGTGGAACCATCACGAGACTGTCGGCCCTCGCACCACAAATCATGTAGAAGGATGGCACAGCAAGTTGAAGAAGGCAATTGCCGGAACCCATCCTAACTTGTTCTTCTTAGTTGATTTCATTAAGAAAGAACAAGCATTCACAGAATCAACAATTCTGCAGTTGAGACATGGTGGGAAGGTGGCCCCACGAAGAAAAAAGTATCGTGCCATCGACAATGCTTTATCTTATTATAAAAGACTCTTTAGGGAAGGTCAGATTGACGCACTGTCATTTTTAGACAGAGTCAGTCGAAATTCGGGTTTTTAAAAAATGTGCTTTATGCCTTTAAATGTTCATATTATTATATTATACTTGCTCGTTTATTGTTATTTTTAGACAGAGTCAGTCGAAATTCGGGTTTTTAAAAAATGTGCTTTATGCCTTTAAATGTTCATATTATTATATTATACTTGCTCGTTTATTGTTATTTTTAGACAGAGTCAGTCGAAATTCGGGTTTTTAAAAAATATGCTTTATGCCTTTAAATGTTCATATTATTATATTATACTTGCTCGTTTATTGCGTTGATAAATCAATAAAAAAATTACATTACATTCAGTCGAAATTCGGGTTTTTAAAAAATGTGCTTTATGTCTTTAAATGTTCATATTATTATATTATACTTGCTCGTTTATTGCGTTGATAAATCAATAAAAAAATTACATTACATTCAGTCGAAATTCGGGTTTTTAAAAAATGTGCTTTATGTCTTTAAATGTTCATATTATTATATTATACTTGCTCGTTTATTGCGTTGATAAATCAATAAAAAAATTACATTACATTCAATCAATTCGTCGTTACTTGTGAGTTTCCCTGTGGTACATGGGTTAAATTGATAAAAATTATCTCCCAACATCCAAATTAACAAATTATCGCGGCACTTCTTTGATCTGCAGATTACTGACACCTACCCCATTAGAATCACATCGGCGAAACGGGAAGACCCCGGTTATTTTTACAGTACAGACAGGTTGATTGGTTTGTTTACCTCAAGAGTATGTCGGTGTGTGTGTTAAAATAAAAATATGACATCGGTGGAAACAAGTTAACAGCACGTGTCTTTGATGAAAGATCAAAGATCAAAGATGCTGCACTGTTAACTTGTTTCTGCTGATATCACATTTCATTGAGTCATCACACAACACGTGGGTTGTGTGTCATGAGCAGCAAGCAAGGGGAAGATCAGACCAATCAATGAGATTAGGCCAATCTTGATTCCTGCCAATCATTGTGGCAACTTATTTAAGTTTGTTACTGCTTGTATGAGATTGTAAATCAAACATAAATACAAACAATTTTGATCCAGTGGTGTTCCATGTAACCATCAGCATGGACGATACTCAAACACCTCTACCAATCGTCAGACGATGGTTTAAAATCGGCCGATGTCAGATGCGATTGCCGAACATCGGTTAATCACTACTATATAGTTCATTTCACATTTTAACACAATATTACCAGGAAAATCAATCAATTCATAAATTTGTTTTGTCTTTATATTGTCCTCATTTTCTTATCAAATTATATTATGGCTGCTGCACAGCAGCCATGACTTATTATAACATGAAGCAAGCTAAGAAACTTGGAAAACTAACATGTAATCAAAACTTACTGCATGTTTCTGTACGCTGACAGCTGGAGTCTCACCATCGTGACCATGTTCTTTGTACATGTCTTTCTTATTACTATATTGTTCGAAAAGAAATGATTAACTATTGTAAAATGCTAACAATCATTTTATTTTGAAGCTGGTGCTGAGAATTAAGATGGAGAACAAAATTTAATGTTATCACATGAATAGGTTTCTTCAATATAGTACAGTTTCCATGGACTGGTCATAATCCATGTGTGAGGAATGATGCCCACGCATGCATTTAACAGGTAATAAAAATCATCATCAGAAAAATTTTAATTTCTGAAGCACCAGGTTGTACCCAGTGCTTCATTAATTTTTTACAGAGCTTTCCAGAAAGTGATGTGAGATTCTGGTGTTATCAACATAGAAGCAGTGAGATACTTAGCTTGTGGTTATCCTGCATCATATTTTCACTCATACTATACCTACTGAACAAGTCGATTGCTTACTTCCAAGATTTTTGGTCAGCATTCACACGGTTCATGATATTGGCATGATCTAATTGAGTGAAAGATTCTGCACATTGATTGTAATTATATACACATGTATCTCGAACTACTTTCACATGTTAAAGTTACTTGAAAGTTTTCACTTTACAGTACACTACATATACATGGCAATTGAGACTATGTCCTGCCCCCTGATGATTTTTACACAATCAAACAGGCTTCATAGCAATTGCCGTAGAAGCACCAGTTTACCACAGCATTTTTTTGCCGAGGAAACAAGGATGAATTACCAGGACTGAGATTCTGTTTCTTAGTTTGAAATGAAATGAATTATTTCGCAACATGCTATAAATCTGTACAAAGTTGTTACATTTTTTACAATAATGAATTTACAGTACAAGTGGAGTGGAAATGGTTAACCAATTAATCGATTAACCAATGATCAATGTCTTGATTGATCAAAAAATTAATTAATTGATTAACCGTTACTTTTGAACTACTGTATTTTCTGGGTTAACAGAGGAACAAACTTGCTCGAAAACAAGCAAACATTGTCACATTGATTCACATCAATTATATGAGACATAGTAAAGCATGCAAGTTACTTGCTGACATACTTGTTTACTTGCATGATCATTATACTTTATCTGTAGCTGGAACTGGTCATTCTTAAGTTAACCTTTACCCAATGCAGGGTAATGACACTTGCAAAACAGATTCTTGAATCACTAAAAATCTTCAATTTTTGTCTCAAAAACATAGCTTATGATCCCTCATTGGAACGAGCTCAATGAGCTTGTTCTAATGAGGGATCATAAGCTATGTTTTTGAAACAAAAACTGAAAACATAATAAAATCTGAATGTAAATTTTTGTATGTAGAGCTGGCCAATTTTGTCCTTTTTACGTTGGGTAAAGGGTTAAAGCTATAAATCATCAACGGTATGGCAGTTATTCAGCTACCTATAAGGGCAAGTGATTAATTGGTTAACAAAGGTTTATCTGTGTGATTAATTGATCCAGAAAACCCCTTAACCGTTTGAGCTCTGAGTACAAGCCGCAAGTACATTACTTTTAATATGTAGTAAGACAGAAAGAGGATAGTCATGCACAAAGAGAAAGCATGCTGTGTGAAGATGATATAGTCGATGTGACTGTCTTCCCACCATCCCCATGCATATAAAACTGTCAGATAAATAATCTGGGGATAGTCAATAGCGGACGTATTTTGATAATAGTATCTCAGTAAAATATTTAATTTTAAGTGATGTGATTTGTGTTTTATTTTTGTTTTTTTGGGGTTTTTTATATTAGGGTTTAACGATACATTAACAGCCAAGGTCATATCATGTCGGTGACAGTTTTACAGGTAGAGGAAGCTGGAGTACCCGGAGAGAACCACCGAGCAACGACGAGCAGCTGTCAGCTCTCCAACATCGTAACTCTGAATTCTGCACCGCGGCACAGGCAGAGCCAGATTGGTTGAAGATATGCGCACCATCGACGTGCAGTACGCCTTAGTACACAGCGTCATCGTAGCCCCATGTAGGCAATCGGGGTGAAGTGCCTTGCCCAAGGACACAATGCGGGAGATTTGTGGTTCATGGTGAAAATGTGTGGTGTTTGTTAAGTTTATAGTATAAAATAAATATGATATTGTTGGACCTGAAATGGGTTTTATTTGTTGGGAGTAGGGTATGAACTATATGGAATGAAAATGAACATGAATACAGAAAAATTGAGAGGACCAGGTATTTTTTTTAATAAATTGCGGAGTCCCCTGTTCTTCAGCCTTACCCAAATATTTAACTATATTTAGTTATTTACTTATTAGGGTTTAATGACACTTTAACAGCCAATGTCATATTGTGTAGGTGAGTTTTATGGATGGAGGAAGCCGGAGTACCCAGAGAGAAGAACCTGATTAACGACAAGCAGCTGCCAGCTCCCCAACATCGTAACTCAGCACTGCAGCTTTACCCAAAACTAGACAACAAACATAATCGGTGATTGAACTAGCAGTAGTGACTGTTATCTGATTTTGCATTCAACTCTTGTAATTGAATGCATTCGATCCTTAACTGGTTGATTGCTAGAACACACTTTCATGGCTCTATTGGAAAATGCTGAAACCCACTTTAGTGGCTTCAGTCTGTATACACTAGTTTATTGCTGGATCAGCAGAAGAAAAAAAATATTAATATATCGAAAAGGACATTTTAACTCTTACCTTCTACTGAGTGTTGTTTAACCCTTTACCTAACATGAAAAATAGACGACACTTGCAAACAAAATCCTTGAACAACTAATTTTTTTCATTTTTTGTCTCAAAAACATAGGTTATGACCCCTCGTTGGAACGAGCTCGACGAGCTCGTTCCAACGAGGGGTCATAACCTATGTTTTTGAGACAAAAAATGAAAATATTTTGAAAATTAATTGGCGATTTTTGAGAATAGCGCTGGCCGGTTTTGGCCGTTACGTTGGGTAAAGGGTTAATGGGTACACTCTGTATACAATTGTTAGACGCCCACATCCGAGATCTCTTAGCAATGTCCCTGCCCAGATTATAGAGAAATATATCAACTGAGTTCAGTGAATTAAGTTTAATAAGGCCTAAAAAAATTGAAAATCTGTATCTCAGGCCCTCTCACATGGTCCTTTTGGCTACCGCATGCTCTCTTTTTATAACCAATTTAAACTTTAAAAAAATAATAATTAAATGGTTTATGTCTGATATTTTACCCAAGTTAAAAAAAAAAATTATAAATTTGTCCCGTGAGTGAAAGAAGGCTTTGCAATGCTTTAGCACTGCCAAGCCTTCTTGCACTCAAGGGATGAAATACACCACCACCCATGCTATTCCATAGATTATGAGGCCTAAAAAATAAACCAAGAACATGAACTTTTGATGAGAAAGAAATAATTACAGAAATAAAAAGTAAAACAAAAAACTGTTCGCCCGCATGCAATATTACAAATAATAGCCTGAGAAACAGATCTATACTACTTTGTGTGGCCTAAAGATTTTCATTTATTCATTTTTATTTTTATTCGGGATTAAAGACACTTTCAACAGCAGGGTCACCTTGTGTCAGACAGTTTTATGGGTGGTGGAAGCCAGAGTACCCAGAGAGAACTACAGAGCAGCAGCTGGCAACTGACGGACTCCCCAATGTACTAACTCCACACAAGCAGGGTTAGCATTGGTTGAAGACAAGTGCACAATTGATGTGCAGTATGCCTTAGTATGCAGCACCAGCATGCCCCTTGTGGGCAATGAGAATTAAGTACCTGGCACAAGGACTCAATACAGTTGCCCCTGGTGGGATCAACCATGGACCATTCAGTTTGAGGTCCAATGCCCTAACCACTGAGTCTCTGTGGACTTTCATTTGAGCCACGGTGCTTCTGAAAGAGTTAAAAAATCACGATAAACTTAGGATAGAATATTGAAGAATTGATTTATTTATCACTTGAACCAAAATCTGAATTTGTTCCAGCATGACTAATTTTGAGTCTGGTATGTGCAAATTAAAGATATTGGGAAGCTCATGCATGCATCACATAAACTTCACGTATTTATCCACAAATTTTTTTAACTATAATCCCGATTGATAAATATGACAGTTATTCCAACTTGATGATATAGTTATATAATATTTCTTCAGACGGGACTTGATCAAGTCGTTATAGTGATAAAGTTAGAAAAAATTACCCCCCCACCCAATCAGTCATCTTCACAATGTCACTGAATATTTTTTAATATAAAAGTTCAAAATCCATTAAATGATGAGATTATTTATTTATTTATTTATTTATTTATTTATTTATTTATTTATTTATTTATTGGTGTTTAAAGTCACATATTTCTGCACGATGGCCAATCATGACCTCGACAGTTTTACAGGTGGAGGAAGCCGAAGTACCAGAGAGAACCACTGTGCAACAGTGAGCAACTGTCAGCTCCCCACCAAACTAACTCCACACAATCTTGGTTAGCATTGGTTGAAGACAGGTGCACCATCGAAGTTCAGGATGCCTTAGTCACCATGCCCCCACGTGATGAGAGTGAAGTGTCTTGCCCAAGGGCACAACACGGTTGCCACAGATGGGATTCGAACTGACGACCTCTTGGCTTGTAGCCTGCACCCTTACCTACTGAGCCACCGCACCCCCAAATGATGAGATGGAATGTGTTTTTATTTGATTCCTGATTTCCAGTATTACTGTCGATGATTATCTTTACACAGAGACCTGAAAGGAATCCGCAGATGATTGTATAGGTTACGTGTGGGTTACATGAATTGTAAAATATGCAGACGAACCACAGGTTACAACAAAGTATTAGAACATAACTTTATTAACCCTTTACCTAACGTGGAAAGCAGACGACACTTGCAAAAATAATTCTTGAATAACTAATTTTTTTCATTTTTTGTCTCAAAAACATAGGTTATGACCCCTCGTTGGAACGAGCTCGACGAGCTCGTTCCAATGAGGGGTCATAACCTATGTTTTTGAGACAAAAAATGAAAAAAATAATGAAAATTAATTGGCGATTTTTGAGAATAGCGCTGGCCGGTTTTGGCCGTTACGTTGGGTAAAGGGTTAAATTATTAATCTTGCATCTTTTCCCAGAAAGACTTGACTATCTCAACTCAAATGCTGAGAATTGCATCGCCATTGTCACTAGAATGGCATGCTGTTTCCATCTTAAAAAGAATTTCTGCCCAAACAAATAGCAACAACTAATGGGCGAACTCACTTCGGTCAGATCATGAGATCGTGCATTGGTTGTTGATATCTATATAGGCAGAAATCCCATGAAGACATAAAAAGCATGACCGGCATAGCAAAACAGAGACAACAACTCCCTTTTTCCTATGGTTTACCACCATGCTGTGTAGCATAACCTGCAATGGGTTATGATATAAGCTCTTTATTTCCAGGTCTGTTTACATGTAGGAATACAGCAGCATGTACCAGGGTTAGCTATGGGAATGTTATTTAATGATCATGGTTAACAATTTTTAACCCTCTGCACACTGATGTTGAAATATGAAAATGAACATGAACACAAAACAACTGAGAAGACCAGGTATTATTAAATAAACTGCAGAGTCCCTTATTCTTCAGCTTTTCCCAAACCTGGACAACAATCATAATTAGTGTTTGATCTGGCAGTATTGACTGTTATCTGATTTTGCAGTCAACTCTTCCAGTGGGATGCATTCAGCCATTAACAGTTTGAGTGCTAGAAGCCATCATCATAGCTATAGTGAAAAGTGCTGAATGCCACACTCTGTATGCACTAGTTTGTTGTTGCATTAGCAGTAGAAAAAAAATATCAATACATCGAAAAGGGTTATTTTAACTCTTTACCTGCCGAGTATTTTTCAAATATTTTTCATCAAATCTAGTCATGGGTGCAGTAAAGCAGCCATGACTAGATTTGATGAAAAACTTATCTTTATCTCCAGGAACCGGGGGCATAGTGGCTCAGTAGGTAGAGGTGCAGGCTGCAAGCTGAGAGGTCCTCGGTTCGAATTCCACCTGCTGCAACCGCGTTGTATCCTTGGGCAAGACACTTCACCTCCATTGCCCATGTGGGAGCACGGTGGCACAGTGTACTAAGGCGTACTGCATATCGATGGTGCACTTGTCTTCAACCAATGCTAACCCTGCTTGTGTGGAGTTAGTATGTTGGGGAGCTGACGGTTGCTCGCCGTTGCTCGGTGGTTCTCTCTGGGTACTCCGGCTTCCTCCACCCTTAAAACTATCATAGTCAAGATTAGCCATTGTGCAGAAATATGTGACCTTAAAAACACCAATAAACAATCTCCAGGAATCATTGGTGAAAAACTTACACATGTAAAATTTGATTAAATGTGCCCATATTATACTTATTTCAGCGCCAAGAGAAATTCTGTTCTGGGCAGGAATATCCCCAAGCAATATGCAAGCAGTTAACATCACATTTTCACAGCCGTGTCCAGTCAGCTCATACCGGGTTTGGGGTTTTGTTGAAAATAAAACAGGCAGCGGAATGCAGTTGTGTAAAGTGCAAGTTTGGAAATGGAGTTCATCACTATTTATTTATTGGGGTTTAATGACATTTTCAACAGCCAGGGTCATCTGAACGGACAGATTTATGGGTGGAGGAAGCCAGAGTACCTGGAGAGAGCAATTAAGTAATGGCGAGCAACTGTCAGACTCCCCAACATACTAACTCCTTACAAGCAGGGTTAGCATTGGTTGAAGACAAGTGTACAATCAATGTACACTACACCTTTGTACACAACATCACCTTGCATCCATGTGGGCAATTGGAATTTTTTTTCTTGCCCAAAGACACAATGTAGTTGCCACAGGTGGGATTCAAACCGAGAATCCCTCGGCTTGCAGCCTGCATCTCAGCCTACTGAAGCACCACGTTCCCTGAGTTCATTATTAATTCTTGACTGAAGTATCAGAGATACGAAGCAGAAGAGAAATATTTTTGTTATCCTTCTGTTGTGTATTATCCATTTTTTATGCCTTTCTTGTACTAACATGTGAAGATCTCTTTTATTCAAACGTTCTTGTCCATTAAACCTCTGTGCACTAATGTCGGAAATAGGGCTGTCACGATTTTTTAATTTAGGAATCGATTAATCGTCGCAAATAATCGATCATAATCGATTAATCGTACCTAGATGACCCCCTCTCCCTCTCTCTGATGTCGATAAAAAATGAAGTTCAAGTCAGTTGACCTACCTCCGGTAAACAACGAAGAAGATCCCCTTTTAAGTACATTCAAAGCTTTGATGTTCTGCACTTTTGAACCGCCAGTGTAATAATCAAGACCGGTCGGCAGTTGCGAACTTCGCAACTGCCGACCGGTCTTGATTATTACACTGACGGTTCAAAAGTTCAGAACATCAAAGCTTTGATGAATGTGCCTGACAGACAAATGCTTCCAACGGCTTCTTGGGGTTTAACATCGATGTTCTTAACTCTTTACCTTTAGAAACAATAGTTTTTTCATAAAATTTTCTTTTAATTATTAAACGTATAAAGCGGCATAAAATTTACCGATTATTCGACAACAAAAAATACTAATCGATTTCGCTGTGACCGATCAACAATCGACTAATCGATTAATCGTGACAGTCCTAGTCGGAAATATTAAAATTGAGTTTTGTCAAACAAGACTGAACTGGTTGAATTTCTAGTTGCATTACAGGAAAAAGAAAAGCTGAGTGGAAATATATATTTTCTCTCGGCGGAACCGGCTGATCTTGAAATGAGTATTTTGTGTCAAATCACCTTTTTCTCAAAATTTAGAATGATCTATCTTATAACCACTTATTCTTTTCAATAAAAAAAAAACACTAAAAATAAGAAAATATCGGATGATGAACATATTTTCTATCTGGGTTAATCAACTGCAATTTTTAGTGCGGTAAAAGTGAATAATGCCTTACAAGAAAATAGTGCCATATGAAGCATTGCAGATGTCCCCTCCTGCAATGTCAACATGGTAATACAAAATTTATTCAATTTGCTGCTGCCATTCAACAAAAATTATCCCTAAAACAAAAACCAATGCAAAAACTTCATACAGACAGTTTTTTGTGGTCTAAAAAGGGGCATAACTGTTGTAAGTATGCATGGACGTAAACTTCAATATGTGGATATTCTTTCTCCAAGAACGGTCTATCTCCACTCCAAAGGACATCAAAATCCAACAACCAATGCCAGAGTTATAATGTAAAATTTTAATACAGAAAGTTTTATAAGTGTGACAAGGGCCATAACTCTGGTCTGTATGCATGGACAAACCCACAATGTGTGGATGTCTTCTCTCACATGCTAGTCTCTCACTATACCAATAGGCATCAAAATCTGCACACACATAACTGAGTTATAATGTAAAACATTTGTACAGAGAGTTTTTTCGAAGTGTAACAAGGGCATTAACTCTGGTAGAAATAGACAGATGTAACCCATGATATGTGGATGTCGTGTCTCCCATACTGGTGTATCACCATATCACAGGACATCAAAATCAGACAACTGATGCCTCATACAACTGAAGCCAGAGTTATAATGCAAAACATTCATTTTGCTATCTTTTTAAGTCCTATAAGGGCCATAACTCTGGTATGAATGTGTAGACAAAACCCACAATTTATGGATATCATTTTCCCCATGCTGGTCTATCAGCATTCCAAAGGACATCAAAATCTGACAACCAGTGCCAGAGTTATAATACAAAATGTTTGCATGTATGGATGGATGGAGACCTTGACTATATACACACCGAACCTCCTAAGGTCGAGGTCATAATAAATTAGTTTTGTTACAATTTATTGGAAAGTGGCACTATCCAATAAATTTTAAAAAGAAATTTTTTATGAACCGTATATTGCTAAACTAAGGTTTCTCTTGCTAGTATATTTGATATCTTTGAAAAAATTACTTGTGTTACAAATAACCACTGAAAAATAACTGAACACTCTACCTGTTTAGTGCCAGTGTGAAAAACTTCTAGCATAATTTCTATCCCTTGTTAGGACATGCCTGCAGTACTCACCCTGAACAGGTCCTACTGTGGGAATCACATTTTGTTGTCTGGAAATGGTGCGAGGGTAACATTGTTTTTTATTGGAGTTTAATGACACTTTCAGCAGCTAGGATCACCTTGTGTTGGTCAGTTTGGAGGAAGTCAGAGTACCCAGGGTGAACCACCCAGCAATGGCAAGCAACTGCCAGATTCCCCGACATACTAACTCCGCAGAGGTAGGGTTAGCCTTGCTTGAAGATAAGTGCACCATCGATGTGCAGTACACCTTAATACAGAGCACCAGCATGCCCCCACATGGGCAATCAGAATTAGGTGCCTTGCCCAAGGACACAATGCAATTACCACTGGCAGTATAAAACTGTGAAATTTTGGTTTGAAGTGCAATGCCAAAACCACTCAGCCACCGCACTCCCGAGGGTGACATTATAAGTTATTCTGTTTGCTGACGGGGGACATAGTCTCACATTCCCTGCATGAAATTTATATTCAACTGAGGCGTCAGCCGAGGTTGAATATATGTTTCATGCAGGGAATGTGAGACCATGTCCCATGTCAACAAACAGAATAACGTATATGTCCCGTTCTTACATAAGTAAAATTGAATTGGAAAAAAATCTTTATTCAATGTTTACATACGCAATCAATGGGGCGAGATGCTCTCGATTCGTTTCAGTTTATGTTACAGTAAATTAATGAAAAGAGACCTTAAAATCTAATCGGTTTCATAAATAATTACCCATGTTTACATAACTAATCTTTTTGTACATAATAACGGTACTTTTGTGTGTATTTTACTTCAGTTAAATGTATTTGTCTCAGTTTATTTCAAGTGAAAAAAGACATTGCGATGAACCGTTGCTCATGGCAACGAGACGCTTTCCTTGACAGTGGACATAAGAATCGCTGACAGTGGACATATGCACATGCCCAGCGACATAAAATAAAATCAAAGAGGCTTTGACCAATCACTGCAAGGTATTGCAGTTGGTATCGGGACATATATGTATGTGCTGGCAGCAATAGGAATGCATCATTGTCTAGTTTTCTTCAACCTGTGTATATATATATATCTTTTTTTTACTCTCAACAATAGCAAGAACAAACCTGTCTGGCCATGCCAAGATCTATGTAAGATATATTTGGAAACTCTAAGCAGCAAAGTTTTCCCATAATGCAACTTTACCAATTCAATTTTGTTTGGGCAGAACTCTTTCACTTTTGTCAAACAATTTAAGACAGAACTGGTTGAATTCCTGATTGCATTATGGGAAAAATTAGCTGCTTGGTTTTTTTTATTCTGACATCAGTGTGCAGAAAGATAAAGTAGAAGCTTAATTCTTAACCTGTTGAGGATTTTTTAAATATTGTTCATGCAATCTAGTCATGGCAGCTGCTATGAAGCAGCCATGAAGCAGCCATGACTAGATTTGAGGAAAAATTATTTAAAAGTTTGGCTCAAGAAAACACTAGCCGAAAAGTCGACACAATTTGTAAGAGAAAATTTGGTTAAGTGTGCTTAAAATTTACTTATTTTAGTGGCAAGAGATTTCCTGTTCTGGACAGGAATAACTGTCAGCAGCATGTAATGGTCAGAAAAGGCATCATATTATGTAATAAAATAAACTTACATATTTATCATGGCGATCAAAACGGTACCTCGAAGCAATGGTTGGAGTTCTTTTACCAGTTTCTTAACTTCTCCTACATTTTTATTCGAATGATAAACATTTAAAGTATCGGCATAGTTTAAGTAGGAATTCTCTTCATATTCAGAAGGAATGTTGATCTGAAAATGTACATAAAATAATTTAATTACTGTTCAATGATTAATTTTGATTGTTAACCCTTTACCTAATGTAATAGCCAAAACTGGGCAGCACTATTCTCAAAAATCGCCAATTAATTTTCATTATCATTTCATTTCTTGTCTAAAAAACATAGGTTATGACCCCTCATTGGAATGAGCTCATCGAGGGGTCATAACCTATGTTTTTGAGACAAAAAATGAAAAATGAAAAAAATTAGTTATTCAAGAATGTTTTTTGCAAGTGTCAACTGCTTTTCATGTTAGGTAAAGGGTTAACACTTTAACCTTTTACTCAAGGCAAAAATAAACATTTCTCACTTTTTGCCTCCACATCTTACTGACAGTGGTGGCGCCATGGGGTGGGGGGGGGTGGTATTATACAGCTCCACTTTTTTCGCCAAGCGCAGTAAAAAAGTACTATCATTTTAATTTTTGTATTGAATGTTGCGGTGTAATGGTGGGTATGCTTAATTCCATATTCCCAAGTGCACTAACTCAGAGAAGTTTTTAAATTATGCTTGTGTGTGCCCCCCCCCCCCCCCCCCCCCCCCCCCACACACATTAGCTGCAAACAACAAACAAAAGCCGAGGGACCAAACTGCAACAAGGTGTGCCACGTTCAAACATTTGAAACATACCGCTTAAGAGTATTCGAGGAATACTAGAATCGAGAGCATGCAACGCATCCGTTTGGAATGCAGCCTACTTTCATTTTCGATTTGAGTGTCATTTGGTGCTTTGTGCTCGCACTTTACAAGAGCGTTCTTCCGTTAAATTGTCACCATGTATGACGTTTTCTATAACTGAAAGACCTAACCAATAAGTTTCAAAAGGATAAAACTGTTTCAATTTAATTGTCTGAGAATGCTCCAGAGAACATCATTTACAACGTAAAATTTTCTCAACTGCACGGCGGCCAATACCCAACTGTACCCCCTTACTTCTGTAACTCTGGGGCTGCCACTGACTGGGTAGGGAAGATGCTGGGGGACTTCAGATTGATTGATTGATTCTTCAATTCAAAGTAAACATATACACAATAATAGACAATAATAAAAGATGATAAACTTACATGAAAACATGTATGTATACCGTAGGGAATAATCTTCATGTTACCTCCGATTCAAGTTCTATTTCAACTTTGTACTGGACATTATAAAATTTAAAACAGAGTACAAGTACAGTGGAACCCTGTTAATTGAATAGTCACTTTGCCAGTGAAAATTATTCAATTAACAGGAGTATTCAATTAACAGGGATTGTGTCATTTTCCTGTATTCTAGAGATAAATTTAGCATTTATTCTATTATATCTTGATTGACAGAGCTCCATGAGCTCTGTCAAACAAGATATAATAGATTAAATGCCTGTTTTGAATGTACTGAGGCCAAATAGGTCTATAAAGAAAGGAAGACTGGGGCGAGTCAGGGTAATTTCTTGACAGGGTACAAAATTTTTTATTCAATTAACAGGAGTTTTTACTCTATAACCTATGTTCGATTAACAGGTCAAATTTGTATTGGAGGTATGGTGAATGGTTTTGTGTTGGGAAATTATATTCAATTAACAGGGTTATTCAGTTAAGAGATATCCAATTAAGTGGGCTCCACTGTACTACTGAATATTATTTGGACCTATTTGAATCATACAGAGAGTATATGACTAATATGGTCCAGGACTATTATGGGACTTGATGGCTGCTGTGTAATTCAGACGCCCCAACACACTCCTGCCACCACCATTGACCAGAGCAGTATACCTATCTATCCCAAACACTATTTGGCTGGCCTTGGTAGGGAGAAATACTGTGATGAGCTTGAAAGACAGTTGGGTATCACATGAGATATTTTATTTATCAATTTCATCATGGATATTTAAGGTCACTTTTATTTAGGGATGCACAGTATATCGATAAACCAATATATACCGGTATTCAAACCAATATCAATTGAATACCGATACTGTATACTTGTGTAATTACAAAAATATCGGTTTATCATCATTATTTATTTACCCACAATTTAATTTTCAAGATGTCTTGAGTTTTTTAACTTTAGCCCCGAATGAATAATAGTATCCCTTTATCCAAGGAATCGTCTGCTTGTGCCTTCCTAATATACAAATTCAGCAGTTGAACAAATAATTTTCAAAAATTTCAACAAAACTATATCATGTGATCCCTCATTGGAACGAGGTCATTGAGCCCTTTCCAATGAGGGGTCACATGATATAGTTTTGTTGAAATATTTGGGGAAAATCTGATAAATTGATTTTGAAAATAATAAATTTTGATATCGTCTGCATTGGGTAAAGGTTTTTCGAACCGCATCATTAAGGCATGCTAATTCGTTCCAACTGTGATGCCTCGAGTCTCGATTGTGGTACTTGTGTTCATATATCTGAACAGTTTTCGATATACCGGTATACCACAGTATTTTTTTGAATACCGATACCGGTATTCAGTTTTGAATATCGTGCAGCCCTACGTAACCAGTCCATTCGCACACTCGTGTTTGTACAACGTCCCTCACCTCTCATGAATTATTTCATGTAACCAGTCCAGTCAAACGATTACTCTCTATTTAATCTAAATAACTTACCACAGATGGAAGTGTAAGATGTAATAGGAATGATCCAACGTTTATTAGACCAATCTCTCTCTTGAATCGCATACTAGGACAATTTTTGCCTTTCTTAGTTTCTCTACACAGTAAAATCCATATTGCAGCCTTATCCTTCTTCTCTATCTCATTTTCCCTATAAATTATAAACATTTACAAAATGATTCATTTCAAAATAATTTAATTGTCTTCAATGATATCCAACTGGCTTGTATATGATTGGCTGAGGTGCGTTTTTAATAACTCAATGAATAATATTCCTCTTGTATGAATGTTTTTGTTTTGTCCCGCCCATTTGTCAAATAAGTAATTATGGGAGTACCTGGGAGGGCGGTGGCTCAGTAGGTAGAGATGCAGGCAGCAACTCGAGAGGTCCTCTGTTTGAATCCCACCTGCGGCAACCACATTGTGTCCTTCGGCAAGACACTTCATCCCAACTGCCCACATGGGGGCACAGTTGCATTGTGTACTAAGGCGTACTACACGTCAATGGTGCACTTGTCTTCAACCAAATGCTAAACCTGCTTGTGTGGAATTAGTATGTTGGGGAGTCTGACAGTTGCTCTGTGGTTCTCTTTGGGTATTCTGGCTTCCTTCACCCATGATGCACTCTCTTGATAGTGGATAACATTATTACCAAATATCATTAATATCCTTCATGACCAACAAAGTTCTGAGATGGACACAACTTGTTATAGTTGGATTTGGATGTGGAGGTATGTGAACTTGAACAAAGTCCTTGACCTTGACCTCATAGACAGGAATTCAAACCTTATTCATTAGTATCCTTCAAGGTCATCAAAAGTTCTGAGCCAGACACGACTTGCACAGACAACAGACAGATGGACAGACAGATGGACGGACGGACAGATGGATGACAAATCAGGTTTTCGTGGCTAAAATATTTGAGGAATTCAAAATGCATGGACAACCACTAAAAACTCTTTTTTAAGTCTGTCTGGGTGGTGGCAACCACTAAGCCTTTCAGCTTACTGATCCTAACCCTTACCCCAACATAAAATCCCTGGAAATACAATGCTCACTTTTTGTCACTTTTTAGCCACATAAACCATTTTAGCCATATAAAAAACATTTTAGCCACAAAACTCAATTTTTTAGACACATAAATGCCATTTGTTAGTTCAACTTTATGTGGCAAGTCACATAAATCTGACTAGACACATAACAGTGCTGTGTACCAACAACTAGGCACATAAACCTGATTTGTATGCTCAGATGGATGGATGGATGGATGGATGGATGGATGGATGGATGGATGGATGGATAGATGGATGGACAGATGGCCAGATGGATGGGTGGATGGATAGACAGACAAAGTGATTTCTATATACCCCATTGAACTCCATTTGCAGGGGGTATAATTAACCCTTTACCCACCATAATGGCCAAAACTGGCCAGCGCTATTCTAAAAAATCGCCAATTAATTTTCATAAAGCTTGTTCCAATGAGGAGCCTCTGTTTTTGAAACAAAAAATAAAAAAAATAGTTATTCAAGATTTTGTTTGCAATTGTCATCTGCTTTTCATGTTAGGTAAAGGGTTAACTAATTAAGAGCCATAACCTACTCAGTGTGGGCAATCCACTCCGCTTTTCAAACTCGTTCAAGACATTGTTAAAAATGTCTCACATACCAAATATTGACTGAATCCATTGATACTTGTTCCCGTTATCGCACTAATGAGCTGAAAACGGGCAAAAATTAACTATTAAAGGGGGAGCGTGGTGGTGGCTCAGTGGTAGACTGTTGGATTTCTTTGCTAGAGGTCCAAAGTTCAATCCCCGTTTGGGACGACTTGCATTGTGTCCTTGGGCAAGGCACTTTATCCCGGTTACCTACATGGGGGCACAATGACGCCATGTGTTAAGGCATACTGCACGTCGATGGTGCACATGTCTTCAACCACTGTAACCCTGTTTGAGCGGAACTTGAACAGAGTTCAAATGTTGAGGAGCTGACTGTTGCTCATGGATGCTCAGTGGTTCTCTCCGGGTACTCCGGCTTCCTCCACCCATAAAACTGTCACGGTCAAGATTAGCCATTGATGAATAAATATGTGACCTTAAACACCAAAAAATAAATACTAATTAAAGGCCATAACTATGCTCAGTATGAACTACACTGGTTTTCGAACACATTTAAAACATTGTTAAGAAAGTCTTACAAGCCATATATTGATCAAATCCATTGATATTTGTTCAAGTTATTGCGCTACCAAACTGAACATATAGGCAAAAATTTACTAATTATGAGCCATTCTGCTTAGTATTGTTGAACCACACTCGTTTTCAATCTCGTTCAAAACATTCTTAACCCTTTACCCAACGCAGACGATATCAAAATTTATTATTTTAAGGCCACATAAAGTAGATCTTCTGTTTCTCGGGCCATTATTTGTGAAATTGCATGCGGGCGAGCGTTTTTTTATTTTATTTTTTATTTTAGTAATTTCTTCTTTGCCATCAAAAGTTCATCTTCTTGGTTCAAGTTTTAGGCCTCATAATCTACAGAATAGCATGGGTGGTGGTGTATTTTCATCAGTTTTTTTAACTTGGGTAAAATATCAGACATAAACCATTTAATTTTAAATTTTTTTAAGTTTAAATTGGTTATAAAAAGAGAGCATGCGGCAGCCAAAAGGACCATGCGGGAGGGCCTGAGAAACAGATTTTTTATTTTTTTAGGCCTAAATATAATTTTTTTTAATTTTTCAAAAAATTTCAACAAAACCATATCATGTGACCCCTCATTGGAACGAGCTCAATGAGCTCGTTCCAATGAGGGGTCACATGATATGGTTTTCTTGAAATATTTTGAAAAATTTTCGGAGCGCGGTGGCTCAGTAGGTAGAGGTGCAGGCTGCAAGCCGAGAGGTCCTCGGTTCGAATCCCACCTGCAGCAACTGCGTTGTGTCCTTGGGCAAGACACTTCATCTCCATTGCCCGCATGGGGGCACGGTGGCATTGTGTACTAAGGCGTACTGCACGTCGATGGCGCATTTGTCTTCAAACAATGCTTACCCTGCTTGTGTGGAGTTCGTATGTTGGGGAGCTGACAGTTCCTCACCGTTGCTCAGTGGTTCTCTCCGGATACTCCGGCTTCCTCCACCCGTAAAACTGTTGCAGTAATCATTAGCCGTTGTGCATATGTATGTGACCTTAAACACCAATAAATAAATAAATTTGAACAATTTAATTTTTTCAACTGCTCAATTTGCATAATACGCGGGCGGATGCGGGCAATTCATTTGATAAAGGGTTAATGAAGTCTCACATACCAAATATTGACTGAATCCATTGACATTTGTTCATGTTTTCGTGCTAAGAAGAAAGGTGATGCCCAGATGCCCACCTGCCACTTACCCATCCACTCACACACGCACTGACTTCATCAAACTATAGGTTGAGTTTTTTTTTAAAAATCACCCAAACACATAAATTAGGGCAACAAATAAATAAAGATTCGATATTGCGTTTTGATTGTCACATTTTTTACCTTATATATATACATTATCATGACCATTTGCATGTTCTGTAATTTGTATCAGATTCGAGGTCGTGTTTACAATCAGATCGCAACGAGCCCATCAGGGCGAGTTGTGATCCGATTGTAAACACGACCGAGAATCTGATACAAATTACAGGACATGCATTTGGTCATGATAATACATTTATCTAACAATCCCGTTACACGAAGCTCGTTTTCCCCGTTTTTCAGTTTTAATTGGGTTGGAATTGGTCGAAATTTTGAATTTCATATTTTAGTGCGTAATAACAATGCATATAATGATATTATTTGTCATAGCGCAGTGTTTACCGGAAGTTGAATCCATATGATACGGAATCAGAAAAAGTCGTCTATATGATACTGAATCTGAACACATTATGTGATACGTACCATTTCTCATGGGTTTCAGGCCAAAATCTATATGATTGTTAGATAAATTTATATATATATAGAGAGTAATCGCTTGACTGGACTGGTTACGTGAAATAATTCATGAGAGGTGAGGGATGCTGTACAAACACGAGTGCGCAAATGCACACAAGTGCTTTACAATATAGTCCCTCGCCTCAAATGAATTATTTCACGTAACCCATCCAGTCAAGCGATTACTCTGTTTATTACTTTTCATTATTAATGACAATTATATTATTTAACCCTTTACCTAACGTAACGGCCCAAACCGGCCAGCGCTATTCAAAAAATCGCCAATTAATTTTCATTATTTTTTCATGTTTTGTCTCTAAAACATAGGTTATGACCCCTTATTGGAATGAGCTTGTTCAAATGAAGGGTCCTAACCTAGTTTTTGAGCCAAAAAATGAAAATAATAGTTATTCAAGAATTTTTTTTTGCAAGTGTCGTCTGCTTTTCATGTTAGGTAAAGGGTTAAAAAAATAAAAGTCAATGAAGTTCCCATTACATGCACAGCAAAGCGTCTTTGTTTGCACGCATAGATACGGTGACCCAATTGCTGATTGCATAATTCATTTGTGAAGTTATTGTTTATAATCAAACCCAGAAATCCCAGTAAATCACACTTTGGAAAGTAATAAAAAGAATTAAAAAACTTACTGTAAACTTTCTGTTAATTCTTTACTTACAACACAGAACTGAAATACTGATTCCATTGAATTTGTTATCTCTAAAACACTTCTATGTTCTGAAATGAATTTATTACAAATTTGCAAGAATAATATGGAAAACAAAAACAAATTATCAATGAAGGTGATTATTAATAATATGGCTGCATGCGATATTTAAGAATGTATCTCTGAAGAGTAGAGGCAAATTCTGTGAGGGAGCAGGTGAGTTAGAGGAAATTAGTTTGGTACCCTAACAGATATGTAGGGGCCATAGGGCCCCTGTTGCCATGACCGGAATGTTATAAATATGAATTATTACCACTCAATCTATAAGTTACTAGTCGATTAACATGATTTTGAAGGGCCGTTAAAACTCCATAATTTCAGTGACGTCATTCGACGGACCCGGGCCGCGGCCAGGCTATTTTTAGATTTCATGGTCTAATGAATTACTCCCATTCGGATGACGTCCCTTTGTATTTCTGAACTGAAGTCGAACGCACGATCGAAACAGAATATCGAACTGACTTTAGTGATTATTTCTTTCAGCAATTCCCTCGTGCAGTTAGCTGTAACAGGGAGTGGTAATAATAGAAATAACATGATTGTTGTCAGGCATCATGATTCATTAGCGGCCCTGCAGCAATGATGAACAGCTCTTGGGCTTATTAATGGCCCTCGACTTCGTCTCGGGCCTTTAATAAACCCTCGGGCTGTTCATCATTGCTGCAGGGCCGCTAATGAACCATAATGCCCTCCAAAATCATGTTATTGTTATATTAAGTCGAAATTTAAATGTCTTGTCTGTCTTGTCTGTCAGTGAAAGCTAATTAGGAGCAACTAGTTCAGAGGTAATCTGTCATTAAGAATACAGTGTGTCCCTGTTAACCCTTTACCCAATGAATCGCCCGCATCCGCCCGCGTAATATGCAATTTCATTAGCTGAAAAAATAATATTTTTCGAAAAATTTCAACAAAACCATATCATGTGACCCCTCTTTGGAACGAGCTCGGCGAGCTCGTTCCAAAGATGGGTCACATGATATGGTTTTGTTGAAATTTTTTGAAAAAATTTCAAAAATGGTATTTAAAATAATAAATTTTGAAATCGTCTGTGTTGGGTAAAGGGTTAATTAAATAGCCACTTTGCCAATGAAAATTATTCAATTAACAGGAGTATTCAATTACAGGGATTGTGTCATTTTCCTGTATTCTAGAGATACACTTGGCATTTATTCTATTATATCTTGTATATATTTATTCTATTATATCTTGTTTGACAGAGCTCTATGAGCTCTGTTGAACAAGATATAATAGATTAAATGCCTGTATTGGATGTACTGAGGCCAAATAGGTTTATAAATAAAGACAAACTGGGAAGAGTCAACGTAATTTCCCAACATGTTACAATATTTTTTATTCAATTAACAGGAGTTTACTCTATAACCTATGTTCAATTAACAGGTCAAATTTGAGCTGGAGGTATGGTAAATGGTTATGTGTTGAAATTATATTCAATTATCAGTGTTATTCAGTTAAGAGATATTCAATTAAGTGGGCTCCACTGTATCTATCAGTATCACACCTACCAACCAACATTCAAAATTCCTCTAAAACCTGATTGTGTCATTTGAAAAACACTAAGTATCTACCAGTATCACATCTACCAACACAAAGTATCCATCAGTATCACACCAACCACACTAAGTATCTATCATTATCACACCAACCACATTAAGTATCTATCAGTATCACCTACCAACTCTAAGTATCTATCAGTATCACACCAACCACATTAAGTATCTATCAGTATCACCTACCAACTCTAAGTATCTATCAGTATCACCAACCACACTAAGTATCTATCAGTATCACATCTACCAACACTAAGTATCTATCAGTATCACACCAACCACACTAAGTATCTATCAGTATCACCTGCCAACACTAAGTATCTATCAGTATCACACCAACCACATTAAGTATCTATCAGTATCACCTACCAACACTAAGTATCCATCAGTATCACATCTACCAACACTAAGTATCCATCAGTATCACACCAACCACACTAAGTATCTATCAGTATCACCTACCAACACTAAGTATCTATCAGTATCACCTACCAACACTAAGTATCCATCAGTATCACATCTACCAACACTAAGTATCCATCAGTATCACACCAACCACACTAATTATCTATCAGTATCACCTACCAACACTAAGTATCTATCAGTATCACCTACCAACACTAAGTATCTATCAGTATCACCTACCAACATTAAGTATATATCAGTATCACACCAACCACAGTAAGTATCTATCAGTGTCACCAACCAACACTAAGTATCCATCAGTATCACACCAATCACACTAAGTACCTATCAGTATCGCATCTACCAATGCTAAGTGTCTATCAATATCACACCAACCACACTAAGTATCTATCAGTATCACATCTACCAACACTAAGTATCTATCAGTATCACACCAACCACACTAAGTACCTATCAGTATCACATCTACCAACACTAAGTATCTATCAGTATCACATCTACCAACACTAAGTATCTATCAGTATCACACCAACCACACTAAGTATCTACCAGTATCACATCTACCAACACTAAGTATCTATCACTATCACCTACCAACACAAAGTATCTATCAGTATCACCAACCAGCACTAAGTATCTATCAATATCACACCAACCACACTAAGTATCTATCAGTAACACATCTACCAACACTAAGTATCTATCAATATCACACCAACCACACTAAGTATCTATCAGTAACACATCTACCAACACTAAGTATCTATCAGTATCACACCAACCACACTAAGTATCTATCAGTATCACACCAACCACACTAAGTATATATCAGTATCACACCAACCACACTAAGTATCTATCAGTATCACCTACCAACATTAAGTATCCATCAGTATCACACCAACCACACTAAGTATCTATCAGTATCACATCTACCAACACTAAGTATCTATCAGTATCACACCAACCACACTAAGTATCTATCAGTATCACATCTACCAACACTAAGTATTCATCAGTATCACACCAACCACACTAAGTATCTATCAGTATCACCTACCAACATTAAGTATCCATCAGTATCACACCAACCACACTAAGTATCTATCAGTATCACACCAACCACACTAAGTATCTCCCAGTATCACATCTACCAACACTAAGTATCTATCAGTATCACCTACCAACACTAAGTATCCATCAGTATCAAACCAACCACATTAAGTACCTATCAGTATCACATCTACCAACACTAAATATCGATCAGTATCGCACCAACCACACTAAGTATCTATCAGTATCACATCTACCAACACTAAGTATCTATCAGTATCACACCAACCACACTAAGTACCTATCAGTATCACATCTACCAACACTAAGTATCTATCAGTATCACACCAACCACACTAAGTATCTATCAGTATCACATCAACCACACTAAGTATCTATCACTATCACCTACCAACACTAAGTATCTATCAGTATCACCAACCAACACTAAGTATCTATCAATATCACACCAACCACACCAAGTATCTATCAGTATCACACCAACCACACTAAGTATCTATCAGTATCACATCTACCAACACTAAGTATCTATCAGTATCACCAACCAGCACTAAGTATCTATCAATATCACCCCAACCACACTAAGTATCTATCAGTAACACATCTACCAACACTAAGTATCTATCAATATCACACCAACCACACTAAGTATCTATCAGTATCACATCTACCAACACTAAGTATCTATCAGTATCACACCAATCACACTAAGTATCTATCAGTATCACCAACCAGCACTAAGTATCTATCAGTATCACACCAACCACACTAAGTATCTATCAGTATCGCATCTACCAACACTAAGTATCTATCAGTATCACACCAATCACACTAAGTATCTATCAGTATCACATCTACCAACACTAAGTATCTATCAGTATCACACCAACCACACTAAGTACCTATCAGTATCACATCTACCAACACTAAGTACCTATCAGTATCACATCTACCAACACTAAGTATCTATCAGTATCACACCAACCACACTAAGTATCTACCAGTATCACATCTACCAACACTAAGTATCTATCACTATCACCTACCAACACTAAGTATCTATCAGTATCACCAACCAGCACTGAGTATCTATCAATATCACCCCAACCACACTAAGTATCTATCAGTAACACATCTACCAACACTAAGTATCTATCAATATCACACCAACCACACTAAGTATCTATCAGTATCACATCTACCAACACTAAGTATCTATCAGTATCACACCAATCACACTAAGTATCTATCAGTATCACCAACCAGCACTAAGTATCTATCAGTATCACACCAACCACACTAAGTATCTATCAGTATCACATCTACCAACACTAAGTATCTATCAGTATCACACCAATCACACTAAGTATCTATCAGTATCACCAACCAGCACTAAGTATCTATCAGTATCACACCAACCACACTAAGTATCTATCAGTATCACATCTACCAACACTAAGTATCTATCAGTATCACACCAATCACACTAAGTATCTATCAGTATCACATCTACCAACACTAAGTATCTATCAGTATCACACCAACCACACTAAGTATCTATCAGTATCACATCTACCAACACTAAGTATCTATCAGTATCACACCAATCACACTAAGTATCTATCAGTATCACATCTACCAACACTAAGTATCTATCAGTATCACACCAATCACACTAAGTATCTATCAGTATCACATCTACCAACACTAAGTATCCATCAGTATCACACCAATCACACTAAGTATCTATCAGTATCACACCAACCACACTAAGTATCTATCAGTATCACATCTACCAACACTAAGTATCCATCAGTATCACACCAATCACACTAAGTATCTATCAGTATCACACCAATCACACTAAGTATCTATCAGTATCACATCTACCAACACTAAGTATCTATCAGTATCACACCAACCACACTAAGTATCTATCAGTATCACATCTACCAACACTAAGTATCTATCAGTATCACACCAATCACACTAAGTATCTATCAGTATCACATCTACCAACACTAAGTATCTATCAGTATCACACCAATCACACTAAGTATCTATCAGTATCACATCTACCAACACTAAGTATCCATCAGTATCACACCAATCACACTAAGTATCTATCAGTATCACACCAATCACACTAAGTATCTATCAGTATCACATCTACCAACACTAAGTATCTATCAGTATCACACCAACCACACTAAGTATCTATCAGTATCACACCAACCACACTAAGTAACTAACTACTTTGGCTCTTTGTTAAGTGAATGTTATTTTTACAGTAATTTGCAAGTTTTTCTTCTTCCCAGAAAAAAATTAGCAAGCCTCACCTCCTGGATTTATTTATTTTTTTATTTATTTATTTATTTATTTTTTTATTTATTTATTTATTTATTTATTTATTTATTCATTGGAGTTTAAGGTCACATATTTCTGCACAATGGCTAATCAAGTCCACAACAGTTCTACGGGTGGAGGAAGCCAGAGTATCTGGAGAGAACCACCGCGCAACTGTCAGCTCCCCAACATACTAATTCCACATAAGCAAGGTTAGCATTGGTTGAAGGCAGGTGCACCATCGACGTGCAGTAAACCTTAGTATACAATGCCACCATGCCCCCACATGGGCAATGGGGGTGAAGTGCCTTGCCCAAGGACACAACGTGGTGGGATTCGAACTGAGGACCTCTTGGCTTGCAGCCTGCACCTCTACCAACTTAGCAACTTCACCCCCGTTTTATATTAATCGAAAGGTCAGTGTTTGTGTTTTATGTCATGAAGCTCACACTGTTGATATAATGAACAGAAAAACCATTAGTTTTCTTAGGCCTCATGACCACCCAGTTCAGGACAACAATTGTACATTAAATTTAAATTGTTTATTTAACAATGATTAGAAAGTGGCTGAATTCAAAGCAAATGACAAGTTCTTCTTTAATTGTATAAGAATTGTTTAACACTTTACCCAACATAATGGGGAAAAAACGGCCAGCGCTATTCTAAAAAATCGGCAATTAATTTTCATTATATTTCATTTTTTGTCTCTAAAACATAAGTTATGACCCCTCATTGGAACGAGCTCATTGAGCTCGTTCCAATGAGGGGCCATAACCTATGTTTTCGAGACAAAAAATGAAAATAATAGCTATTCAAGATTTTTTTTGCAAGTGTCGTCTGCTTCTTCATATAAGGTAAAAGGCTAAAAAAAAACAATGAAGTCCCCATGACACCCATGGCAAAGCATCTTCATTTGCGTGCACAGATACATGACACAATTGTTGATTGAATAATTCACTTGTGAAGTTATCGTTTATAATCAAATCGAGCTCATTCCAATGAGGGGTCATAACTAACCAATTAAATTTTATTATATTTCAATTTTTGTCTCAAAAACATAGGTTATAACCCCTCTTTGAAATGAGCTCATCAAGCTCGTTTCAACTAGGGGTTATGACCTATGTTTTTGAGACAAAAAATTAAAAAAATTAGTTATTCAAGAATTTTGTTTGCAAGTGTCGTCTGCTTTTTAAGTTAGGTAAAAGGTTAATAGAGACCATAGAGAGTGGGGTGAACATGATTCCATGTGACTGTTTCTTGTAAAACTTACTTGTAGTATTACATTCAGTTGCTTACAGTTAAAACTAGAAGTTCTGTCATGAAATGCGCACAAATAGCACGTTAATGTACGTGTTATGGCCCAAGTAAAGCTATCAAATTCTGTACATACGGCCTGTGCACAAGCAATGTTTCAGCCAATGGACCTCCGGGTAACCCGGAGGTCCACTGGCAGAAACATTGCATGCGTTTGCTATGAGTAACCAAGAGAGCCTGCCGTGCTTTGGATGCCATTCGATATGGCAATTGCGCGCAATTCCAACTTGCAATTAAGCCTAGATAAGCACACTATTCGTCACAGGACTTCTAGTTTTAACTGTAGGTATTGGTCTTAATGTTCTCTGTTCGATTTGAATGTAAAATTTCTCAAGCCTTCGTATGTTTCTTGCCCTCCAACACAAATTCCCTATTGGACCCCCTTGATGCCCATTTTCCCAATGGCATGGACCCCCAGACCCTTCCCCAAAGAGAGCAGAAGAATGCTTGGATTGCAAAAGAGATAACTTTTGTTTCCCATTCTTTCCCATGGTCCATTTGGAATGACACTGAACCAGCAGTCCGGTGCCTCAATAGATCCCGATTTAAGAATGCGATAATGGGCAAAGCTCTAAATTCATACCCTTACAGATGTTTCTTGTAATAACACTTCCTGTCCCTATTGTACTTCCATTTTGTATGGATCTCAACATTCAGATTTCAACATTCTAGAATCTAGGCTTTGGTGATTGGACCATGTAATTTCTGCACTGTCTGTAATTTCAGTAATGCAATTTCTGTAATACTTTGGCCCTCTTTCCTGGTGCAGTGGTCGTGTCTGATCTGCATTTTTCACAAAGATCGCATTTCGGGTTTTATTCCTTTCTGTTCTTGTCTCTAGAATGAGGCTCATTGTTTAGTGAGCTCTTTGAGATCATTCCACTGAGGGCCATGACCTTGTCATTGGGGCAGGGATTGAAAGAGAAGGGTTGGAAAACCAAAATAAATGGAAATACTAGTTAAGAGCATTTTTTGTGAAAATAGTGTTCTGTTTGCACTGGGCGAGGGGTTAAATAAGTAATACAAGTGCCCCAGATGCATCCAGTAAGGATGCAAATTGTTTGCAATTCTGATGTCAGGATTAATTACATTTCAATATGGGAATGGCAGGAAGGCAGCCCCCAGGCTATTCTGTTCCCATGCAATGTACCTTAACATCTGTACAATTCTGCAAGTTGTTCATTATACTGTATTTACTCTATGTATTGGGACACTCTATGATTTGGGACACACATTTTTTCCAGAAAACTATATTTTTTTTATGCTCCAAAGTTTGGGAAATTCAGGAGATTTGTTTCCAGTTGGCCCATCGCTAGTTGCAGATGACACTCATAAAAAAAAATTCTTGAGTGACTAAAAAGTTTCATTTTTTGCTTTCAAAACATAGCTTATGATCCCTCATTGAAACGAGCGCAATGCACTCGTTCCAATGAGGAATCATAAGCTATGTTTTGGAAGCAAAAAATGAAAATATAAAAAAAAATTGGACGCCGATTTTCGTATATAGTGATGGAAAACGAATCACACACAACTTTATTCAGCATCAAATCAAGACCAGGCTGTGTTCTTTTCCTATTTTCTAAGAATTGGGACACCTGTGAAAATAATTATTTTTAGCTGTCCCAATACATAGAGTAAATACGGTACTCCATGTAAACGTATATTGCAAAATAAATTTCATTTCATTTCATCACAGTATTGTATGGAATGGTTTTGCTCAATACATTTTCTGAAGAGTTAACTCATAATGTCTTATATTGGTGCTCAAATCTTGGAGACCCAAACACGTTATAACATCTCTTAAATTGGTCTCTTTCCTGGCATCTCCACACACATGAATTAACCCTTTACCTAACATTGCAGCCAAAAACAGACAGAAAATTAATGAGAATAAGCCTGCAACAACGTACAATATCTCAGAAGTTTCTCAATAAAACCATACAAATATGGATATCATTAGAACCAGCTCGCAGAGCTGGTTCTAATGATATCAATATTTGTATGGTTTTATTGAAAAATTGTGAATTTTCTTTTTAAAAAATGTGAAATTTAATTTATATTTTAAAAATATAATGTTAGGTAAAGGTTCATATGAACAGTGAATATTTGCTTTAAGAATCTAAGAAGCATTTAAACCCAGCTTATGTCTCCTCATTGCAATGAATTGTGGAAAGGTTTTTTATTGTGCATTCCAAAAATGAAAAGATATTCTATTTTGAATTAATAGCTTATTTTACGTGGACTGGCCTGGTGGCTGAATGGCTGATCAGCTAACCTTCTGAACCTTTCAGGTCTTTTACTATTTATTTATTCATTTATTGGGGTTTAATGACACTTTTGACCACCAGGGTCACCTCGTATCGGATAGTTTTAACCCCCTGCACACTGATGTCAAAATATCCAGATTTGAAGTAGCCATTTTTTTCCATAATGCAACTGGGAATTTAACCAATTCAATCTTGTTTGACAGAGCTCATTGATGACTATTCACCCTTTGAACAATGGTGGTATCTCCCATGCCATTTCAATGGCAGCCAATGGAAACGTTCATATTCATTATATGGGGTAGACCAAATAATATTTTCAACGTGCAGCCTCAGGGCTGCATGTTGAAAATATTGATTGGTCTACCACACACATTCACTTATCAGTCATCCTGCAAGATTTTTTATTCAATTAACAGGAGTGTACTCTGTTACCCATATTCAATTAACAGGTCAAATTTGTGCTGAATGTATGGGATATGGTTTTGTGTATGAAAGTTATATTCAATGGAGCTCTGTCAAACAAGATATAATAGAATAAATGTTACGTTTATCTCTAGAATACAGGAAAAAGACACAATCTCCATTAATTGAATACTCCTGTCAAGTGAATAATTTTCAATGGCAAAGTGGCTATTCAATTAAAAGGGTTCCACTGTACACGGACATTGAATCCGAGATGCTCCATTCATTTTTTTGGTGTTTTTGATCTTGCAGTATTTTATTTACGAAATCTTGACCAAATTGTATAATTGTGTCAATGATCAAATTGAAATGTGATTGTCAAAAAAACCTTTTTCATGGTTTGCATTTTATCGGGGCTGATCAAGCCAGGCCCTGAAATCAGCCCTGAAAGTGCTTCTGGCAGGGCTGTTTTTCCAGCCCCAACAAAAATTTAAAACAAAGCTAAATTATTAAAGCATGTTTAAAAATCAGCCCCGAGTAGGACCCGATCCTCAAATCTCATTGACATATTTCAGGCACCAACCATTTTTCAAAATGCAAACCCTGTTTTTATGATAACAGTACTGGACATTCAACTTGGAGCAGAAAATCAGTTTTAAGAAATGAATGATTTCTCACTTACCTGGTGTTCCAAATTCTTTGAAGTAGACCAACACTATGTCCTGTTTACCAATCTTGGACTTCTCCATTGTTTTAAGTTCCTTCTCTGATGTGATGTGTGGCAAATTTGATTTCACAAAGGATCTGAAAGAATTAGTCCATCATTTGAATGCCTGTTAGAAGGATTCAGTTCCTAACAAATCATCTCTTGAGTTCCAATGTGTTCTATGTGCCCCCTGGCACATAGAACACATTGGAACTCAGGAGACAAATTGGCTGTAGTGAAATGATTTGAATGTCTGAATCGAGGAAGTACATCTACACAGGCAGAGATTTAATAGTAAACTTAGTGACAGATTCAGCAGTGTGGACACAGCACATGCCATCTCTAAACATTTTTCAATTTTCTGATAGGTACAATTAAAACTAGAAGTCCTGTCATGAACTGTGCGCTTATCTAAGCTTAATTGCGTGTAGAAAATATTGACTCTGATTAGAAAATCCGATGAAATATGGTTAAACAAAATCACAGCATGTCTCTCAGAAACAGTAACAGCCACAAATAAAATGTCACAAAATCTAATATTGGGAAATGCAGGCCTGTTATTTTAAGGAGGGTGACCACTCTCTCTCTCAATGGCTGTCCTAAACAAAAATTTGCGAGGGCAATAAATACCCTCCTTGCCACATATAAGGAGAGTCCCAAAAGTGAACTTTGTTCAGTTGCAGTGATTGTATCGCTTATCCTAATAGGTGATTGTGCACTACAAAAAGGCTTACTGATAGCTAGTCTCTGTGAGGCCCCTACACCTGGCGTCTGGCTTTAACCGGGGGCGAGGTGTAGGGGTCTCAAAGAGACTAACTGGTAACTAACTGGAAACCATTTTGCTTACTTGTCAGATATTGACTATAGTCGTCCATGTACATGATTCAGGTAGAAATCCTGATATGTTTTGCAAGAAATTATTGTATTTTTCAAATCTTTTAGTACACAAGATACTATATGCACAACACAAACAGTAAGATGCAAAGATATGGTAAAATTACCAATCTCTAGAAATGATCCAAGAGCCCCACCCCCTCCCTGTGTCAAATTAAGGTAGACAAAAAATGCGCCTCCTAAGTTCATTTAAGATGGGCCACCATGGCTCTTCTCCCATTTTGAAAATGATAGGCCTGGAAATGTCCTACTGTTGATGGTTTGGGGCTTAAACTTTATAAGTATTGAAGCTTTTGGCTGAGATTGGGGGTGAGTTAGGGCTAGTAGATCAAACATCATACTGCAATGAAACCAATTCCATGTATTGCCTGCCCAGGAGATGCCTAATTTTACAACTTTAACATTTTGTTGATAAAAAAAGAGAAACAACCAACTTCTGCACTCACTGCTTCCCAGCACAACGAGAAAATACAATTTATCAATTTATTGAATTATGGAGGTTTAACAATGCTTTTGACAGTCAGGGTCACCAGCATGCCCCCCCCCCCCCCACCCCCATGTACAGTGACAAGCAACTGTCAGACTCCCCATCATACTAACTATGCACAAGTAGGGTTAACATTAATTGAAGGCTAGTGCACCATCGGCGTGCAATATGCTGCATTTTCCCCATTGCCACCCACAAGTACTGTCTCCCAAGCCAGAAAATAAGCAGACTGTCATCAGCAAAATGAGATCCCCAGAGGGTGAATTTAGTGATGCTACCCTGCACAGCAGGGTAGCATCACTAAATTTGCCCTCTGGGAACCTCAATCTGAATCAGGGTCTCAAACCTAAACAGAAAGAGGTACCCAGAGGATAAATTGGCCCACTTTATGGGATAGCATCATCAAATTCACCCTCTGGGGACCTCATTCAGCAAATGTCAGACTGCTTATTTTCAGGCCTGCTGCCTCCCCTACCAAACATCATTTCCATGTATGTATTTTCCGTATTGTGCTATTTTGTGGTGATTATGTAATAAAAGAAATTACTAAGAATTTGTTAGGTTGAAGGGAAACATCACAAAACAATATTTCATCTCTTGAATGGAACATGGCATCATCTGCAATGCTAATGCATTGCAGATGGCACCTTGTTCCACTCAAGGGACAATTTTTAGTGAAGTTATTTATTTAATTATTTATTGGGGTTTAACAAAACTTTTGATAGCCAGGGTCACCTCGTGTCAGACAGTTTTACGGGTGTAGCACCCAGAGAGAACCACTGAGCAATGGCGAGCAACTGTCAAACTCCGCAACGTACAAACTCCACACAAGCTGGGTTAGCATTGGTTGAAGACAAGTGCACCATCGATGTGCAGTAGGCCTTAGTACACAGTGCCAACGTGCCCCCACCTGGGCAATTGGGATTACGTGTCTTTCCCAAGGACACAACATGGTTGCCCCTGGCAGAGATCGAACCATAGACTTTTCGGTTTGAAGTCCAATGCCATAACTACTGAGCCACAGTGCTGCCTTTAGTGAAGTTAAATAGTTTTATTTCTTTCCAAAGTGTGATTTACTGGGATTTGATTATAAACGATAACTTCAGAAGTGAATTATGCAATCAACAATTGGGTCATGTATCCATGCACGCAAATGAAGATGCTTTGCTGTAGGTGTAAGAGGGACTTCATTGTTTTGTTTTTTTTTAACCCTTTACCTACCATGGAAGGCAGACGACACTTGCCAAAAAAATTCTTGAATAACTTTTTTTTCATTTTTTGTCTCAAAAACATAGGTTATGACCCCTCATTGGAACGAGCTCAATAAGCCTGTTCCAATGAGGGGTCATAACCTATGTTTTAGAGACAAAAAATGAAAAAATAATGAAAATTAATTGGCGATTTTTTAGAATAGCGCTGGCCGTTTTTTCCCGTTACGTTAGGTAAAGGGGTAAATAATGTAATTATCATTAATAATGAAAAGTAATAAATAGAATAATCACTTGACTGGATTGGTTGCGTGATATAATTCATTTGAGATTAGGGACTATATTGTAAAACACTTGTTCGTATTTGCACACTCGTGTTTGTACAACATCCCTCACCTCTCATGAATTATTTCATGTAACCAGTCGAGTCAAGCGATTTTTTTTTTTTTTTATTAGGGTTTAATGACACATTAACAGCCAGGGTCATATCATGTTGGTGACAGTTTTACGGGTGGAGGAAGCCGGAGTACCCAGAGAGAACACCGAGCAATGACGACCAGCTGTCAGCTCCCCAACATCGTAACTCTGAACTCTGCACAGCGGCACAGGCAGGGTTAGATTGGATGAATACATGCACACCATCAACATGCAGTACGCCTTAGTACACAGCGTCATCGTGCCCACGTGTAGGCAATTGGGGTTAAGTGCCTTGCCCAAGGACACAACGCGGGAGCACGAATCAGTCACTGAAATGGTCACACATCCAACTACTAACCGCGCTCGACGTTGCTTAATCTTGATCTGATGAGAACCGGCCACCGCACCCCCTAGTCAAGCGATTACTCTCTATTTATTGAATTATCATAGATAATAGTATGGATAACTTGATGTGGCATTTTAATGTTAAACACCACCTGTTTGTATGTCTACTGGGGTTTAACACTTTACCTAACGAATCGGATACATCCGTCCACGTAATTTACAAATTAAGCAGTCGTAAAAAATATATTTTTAAAGAATTTCAACAAAACCATTTGTGACCCTTCAGTGGAATGAGCTCACCAAGCCTGTTCCAGTGGGAGGGGGTGGTGTCACGTGATATTGTCTTGTTGAAATTTTTTTAACTTACCGTATTTACTCTATGTGTTGGGACACTCTATGATTTGGGACACACATTTTTTCCAGAAAACTATATTTTTTTTATGCTCCAAAGTATGGGACATTCAGAAGATTTGTTTCCAGTTGACCCGTCGCTAGTAGCAGACGACACTCATAAAAAAATTCTTGAGTAACTAAAAATTTTCATTTTTTGCTTCCAAAACATAGCTTATGATCCCTCATTGGAATGAGCGCAATGCGCCCGTTCCAATGAGGGATCATAAGCTATGTTTTGGAAGCAAAAAATGAAAACATAAAAGAAATTGGACGGCGATTTTCGTATATAGTGATGGAAAACGAATCACACACAACTTTATTCAGCATCAAATCAAGATCAGGCTGTGTTCATTCCCTATTTTCTAAGAATTGGGACACCTGTGAAAATAATTATTTTTAGCTGTCCCAATACATAGAGCAATGCACCATCGACATGCAGAGTGCTTTAGCACACAGCAACACCATGACCCCCCCCCCCTCCCCCCCCCCCATATGAGCATTCAGGATCAAGTGTCTTGTCCAAGTGCTGATTACATGGGTCAGGATCAAACCATCAACCTTTTTACCTCAAACAAATGAGCTATCATGCTGCCATTAAGTATCATAATACAGTGAAACCGATTCTGTATACACAGACGTGTCTAGTTTTACAACTTTAACATTTTGCTGATAATTTAATATCACATATATGTAATGTCACCCATCACCTGGGTGACTTGAACAGCAATGGCTAAATGCAAGTGAATGATCAATACACTAGTGGAAGGACAAACTGAGTTAGAGAACTCTACTCAAGGGCAGTCTACTTACGTCAAAATGGCTCCAGTTATGGAATCATATGTGAATGGTTTCTTCAGTTTGACCTGTTCCAACATTTTGCCATCACTACAAAAAAATTAATTAATTAATTAATTAGAAATAGCAAAAAACATAATGACATATGTGTGACATTCTTCTGACGAGTAAGATAAACAGAAAGCCTGTTAACCCTTTACCTAACATGAAAAGCAGACGACACTTGAAGCACTAATTTTTTTGATTTTTTGCATCAAAAACATAGCTTATGACCCCTGATTGGAACAAGCTCATTGAGCTCGTTCCAGTGAGGGGTCACAAGCTATGTTTTTGTGACAAAAAAAATGAAAACGTAATAAAAATTGAATGGTGAATTTTGTGAATAGCGCTGTCCAGTTTTGGCCATTATGTTGGGTAAAGGGTTAAACAGTCGAGGGCTAATTTATTTTTGACCAATCAAAATTTGTTCAACTGTCTTTGCTGTGGCTCAGTAGGTAGAGGTGCAGGCTGCAAGCTGAGAGGTCCTCGGTTCGAATCCCACCTGCAGCAACCGCATTGTGTCCTTGGGCAAGACACTTCACCCCCCATTGCCCATGTGGGGGCACGGTGACGTCGTGTACTAAGGCATACTGCACGTCAATGGTGCACTTGTCTTCAAGCAATGCTAACCCTGCTTGTGTGTAGTTAGTATGTTGGGGAGCTCTAGGTTGCTCGCTATTGCTCGGTGGTTCTCTCCGGGTACTCCGGCTTCCTACACCCTTAAAACTGCCATGGTCATGATTAGCCATTGTGCAAAGATATGTTACCTTAAACCCTAATAAATAAATAAATAAATAAATAAATAAATAAATAAATAAATAAATAAATAAATAACTGTCTTTGCCTTGTTACGATTCATGGAAGAGTGTGTGAGACCACTCTCCCATAAAATGTAACACAGTAAATCATAACAGACTAAATAATATCACTTCAAAGATAAAATGAAGCATGGCCACTAAATTAGAAGCCTTTAGTTGCGATAACTGCACTTCAGAATGGAGCCCAAAATATGGGCCTCCAGTACTCTACCAGTTAATTGCCAGTCAATAATATTCAATAAACTGCATTATTCATTTAACAGGAATGTGCTTATGCCAGGTGATGTTGCCAAGGTTTTGATTCCCTGCAGGAGATTAGAGACCAGTATTCTATATTCTTCCAAAAAGTGGTTATGTCTTTCAAAATATACATACATGTCCCGTGTCAGTGTTTGTCTGGGGCCAACCATAGCACTTTTATCATACTATAACCAGTGCACTTTACTTGACAGTTTTACGGGTGGAGGAAGCCGGAGTACCCGGAGAGAACTACTGAGCAACAGTGAGCAATTGTCAGCTCCCCAACATACCAACTCCACACAAGCAGGGTTAGCATTGGTCGAAGACAGGTGCACCATCGATGTGCATTATGCCTTAGTACACAACGTCACCGTGCCCCCACGTGGGCAATGGGGGTGAAGTGTCTTGCCCAAGGACACAACACAGTTACCGCAGGTGGAATTTGAACTGAGGACCTCTCGGCTTGCAGCCTGCACCTCTACTAACTGAGCCACTGTGCCCCCTTTGAGCCGAGATAGTTCTGAAACGTTGTCAAGTCTTTCTCGTAAAACAGCGAGATTAGGGATTTAATAAAAGTTATGTTATATTACTTTGTTGTATTTATTTATTTATTTGTTGTACCCAGTGCTTCATTAATTAAATATTTGTTGATTATTCCTATAATTAGTGTTTGTGAATGTATTGCCCACCTGTGGAAAGTGACCAGTCCAAGGCGACTGTACTGTATGAAGGCTTGAAAGCCAAAAGCATTGGCACTGAATTTATTTATTTATTTATTTATTTATTTATTTATTTCTGTTTAAGTTCACATATTTTTGCACAATGGCTAATCATGACCAAGACAGTTTTATGGGTGGAGGAAGCCGGTGTACCCGGGGAAAACCACCGAGCAATGCCGAGCAGCTGTCAGCTCCCCAACATACTAATTCCACACAAGTAGGGTTAGCATTGGTGGAAGACAGGGGTACCATCGACATGCAGTACGCCTTAGTACATAATGCCACCGTGCCCCCACGTGGGCAATGGGGGTGAAGTGTTTTGACAAGAACGCAACGTGGTTGCCGCAGGTGGGACCTCTCGACTTGCAGCCTGCATCTCTATCTACTGAGCCCCCCCATCCCCCCCTCCCCAGTACTCCCATAATTATTCATTTGACAAATGGGCGGGACAAAACAAAAACATTCATACAAGAGGAAAATTATTCATTGAGTCATTAAAAATGCACCTCAGCCAATCATATACAAGCCAGTTGGATATAAGTGAAGAAAATTAAACTATTTTGAAATTTATTTAACCATTTACCCAACGAATCAGCCGCATTCGCCCGCGTAATATGCAAATTCAGTAGTTGAAAAAATATTATTTTTCAAAAAATTTCAACAAAACCATATCATGTGACACCTCGTTGGAACGAGCTCGATGAGCTCGTTCCCACGAGGGGTCACATAATATGGTTTTGTTAAAAATTTTTGAAAAATTATATTTGAAATAATAAATTTTGATATCGTCTGCGTTAGGTGAAGGGTTAACTGGTTGAGTGCTAGGAACCACTATCAGGACTTTAAACAGTGTGCACTAAATAAGTCAATAGTGCTTATAGCCAATTTAGTTGTTTTACACTGCCAGGGATCAAAATAAGCGGTGTCGCGTCGCTTTTTGCAATGCAAAACTTGCAAAAAGCTACACAATGTTCAATTATGTATAGCATTTTGCGATACAAGATAATCAACTGCAGCCTATTAGGCTGCAGTTGATTATCTTGTATCGCAAAATATAAATGAAAATTTGCAAACAAATTTGAAAGCTAGTTCACTGATGCTTTACTTCTGATTGTGGAACATTCCAGGCATAACTCAGATTAACTCTCCATCAAGCATCATTAGCAACTTCATATGTAAGATGAATTCTATTGGTTTAAATTCTTCCTCTTTTTACAACATTTTGCATAAAATGTCCATTAAAAATAACTTCATCAAGCCCATCAAATTAAAAATTCCAACTTCCATTTTGAGAACTCTATTAAACAACCAAGACGCCAATTGAAAATATCCAAGTCCATGCAACCCTTAAAGGCAGTTCAGTTAAAAAAAACATAGTAAATGTTTCATGTGTTGCAGATCATTTGGAAATGCCCAGAAATGGATGGAAACTATTCTATCTACTTAGAAGAATTCAATACAAAACAGCATAACATAACTCTGGTATACAAAAATAGCTATGCAAATTTTACAAAAAGCTATTCATTTTTTGGAAATTTGTAGCATTTTGCTACGCAAAGAAAAAAAGTTATTTTGAGCACTGTACACTGCATTTATTACCTCATTTGCTCAGCAGCTGAAAGAACAAAAATGTTTTTACCCTCCAATAAATTGTAAGAAAATAACTTTTTGTGAACAAAATATTACTAAACTGGGATTCCTTTTGCTTGTAGCATGATAACGATGAAAAATATACTCGTGTTAAAAATTGCCTTTGAAAAATAATTTAGCACTCTACCAGTCAAACGTACTGTTTAACCCCCCCCCCCCCCCCTCTACAGTAAAAAAATTTTTCCCATAATGGAAATGAGAATTTAATCAATTGATCTCTGTCAAAACAAGATGTAATAGAATAAATGCCTGTATTGGATGTAGTGAGGCCAACAAAAAGGTTGATAAATAAGGGGAATTTGGTGCGTGTCACAGTAATTTTTTCGACATATTACAAAAATGTATATACAATTAACAGGAGTTTACTCTACAACCCATATGCAATTAACAGATCAAATAAGTACTGAGGGTATGGTAAATGGTTTTGTGTTTGAAAATTATATTCAATTAACAGGGATATACAATTAAGAGATATCCAATTAAGTGGCCTCCACTGTAATATTAAATACATTAGTTTATTCATTGGGGCTTAACATCACTTACAACAGCCAGGGTCACACCGTGTCATACAGTTTTACAGGTATAGGGTACTAAAGATCTGGAGAGAACCACTGAGTAGTCACAAGAAACTGTCAGACTCACCATCTTACATTCTCTACAAGTAAGTCTGAAGTCAGCAGTGGTTGAAAGTAATTGCACCAATAAAATACAGACATGACAACCATTACTTATTCCCAGTTCCTTATTTGACATTTGTAATCAACCGATTTTGTCATGAAATCCCCCCCCCCCCCCCCCCAAAGTGTTATTCAATGCAGACGATATAAAAATTTAATATTTTAATTTCTGTGTTTTCAATTTTTTCAACAAAACTATATCATTTGACCCCACATTGGAATGGGCTCAAGCCAGAAAATAAGCAGTCTGACATCTGCAAAATGAGGTCCCCAGAGGGTGAATTTAGTGATGCTACCCTGCATAGCAGGGTAGCATCACTAAATTAATGCTCTGTGACCCTCAATCTGAATCAGGGGCTCAAAACTAAACAGAAAGAGGTACCCAGAGGATAAATTTGCCCACTGTATGGGATAGCATCATTAAATTCACCCTCTGGGGACCTCATTCTGCAAATGTCAGACTGCTTATTTTCAGGCCTGAATGGGCTCAATGAGCTTGTTCAATGAGGGGGGTCACATGATATGGTTTTGTTGAAATTTTGAAAAATATATCTTGTTTTAATTGCTCAATTTGTAAATTAAGTGGGCGGATGTGGCAGATTTGTTAGGTAAAGGGTTAAGTGTCTTACCAAAGGACACAATGCAGTTACCGCTGGTCAAGATCAAACCACTGACTTTTTGGTTTAACTGATTGAGGGCTACATTATTTTTGGTGGTCTGAATTTGTTCATCAAAATTTGTTTTATTACAAATTATTGAAGAGTGCCAAAAGGCACTCTTCAATAATTTGTGATAAAACAAATGTATATAAACAAAATGTAATTTGCGTTTGACTGAATATGAAACATGAGCAAGGAAAATAATGGCTTTTGCTCTGGTACCTTCATTTTTTTGAAAGCCCTGATAAGTGGCTTCTAGCACTCAACCAGTTAAAGCCCTATGCTCCAACCACCAGGTCGCTGCACTCCCTATGAAGATGTAATGAATGAAAAAAAAACAGAAAATAAACATTCCGTGTTCTTTCCAATCTTAAATTTACAACAAATCTTCAACACAAAGAGTACCTTATTTTATGAGAGACAAACTCACATGTATGTGAATAGACTGTACTCTGTTTTTTCTATGTGACATTCAGGTATATCAGTGCGAGTAAAGTTTGAGCAGTCAATCTGAAAAACAAATATCAGAGTATATTTAATTCATTAAAAAAAAAAATACTAACAGAAGATATCAATCAGAAAATTCTCTCCTACATAAATAATACCCTTTTCATCTTACAACAAGAATGCATCAGGGTAGCATCACAAAATTCACCCTCTGTGAACCTCAGTCTGAATCAAGGTCTCAAGTCAAAATGGAAAGATGTACCTAGAGGATAAATTGGCCCACTGTATGGGATAACATCCGCAAATTCTGGGGACCTCATTTTGCAAATGACAAGTTGCTTATATTCAGGCTTGTACAGTACGTGGAGAGTGGATTGTAACTAAATCACCCGTGGAGTGGAGTTATCAAGCTATAACTTTCAAATTTTGTCCATGTCGACAAAAAACACAAGCAATGTTTCAGCCAATGGACCTCTGGGTTTAATCCGGAGGTCCAATGGCTGAATCTTTGCTTGTGCTGGTTATGCTTTGCAAAAAATTCGCAATTATTGCTTGGGTGGAATCTCCACTCTGCGGGTGATTTAGTGATAATACACTTCCCACGTACTGTACTTACCCTTATCCCTTTACCTAACACCTAACATGAAAAGCAGACGACACTTTCAAAAAAATTCTTGAATAACTAATTTTTGTCATTTTTTGTCTCAAAAACATAGGTTACGACCCCTCATTGGAACGAGCTCGTCAAGCTCGTTCCAAGGAGGGCGTCATAACCTATGTTTTGGGGACAAAAAATGAAAAAATAATGAAAATTAATTGGCGACTTTTTAGAATAGTGCTGGCCGGTTTTGGTCGTTAAGTTTGGTAAAGGGTTAAACAAGTAAAAATGTCTAAAAAAATATAAATCTGTATCAAGGGAGACAACTGCATGTGATAATTCAATTCAGAAAAATAATGATATTGTATCTGCACTCACCGAAAACTGATTACATATATTATAGCCATCGTTTTGATAACTGTAATTAAATGATAAATAAATCACCAACTCAGCAAAGACAATTAGACTAGATCATTTTGGGGGAGGGGGAGGGGGAGGAGGAGGAGGATATTTTTGTATAGGACTACCATGCATTAAACCTGAAAAATAAAACAAAACAAAAAAACACCTGAAAAATAAAACAAAAAACACACAGCTGAAACACCTGAAAAATACAACAAACAAACACATAGCTCAAACTCTACTATAAACTTCTGTGGTTATAGTACAAGTGAAAGAATAAATGGGATTATGTCATGCATAGCTCAAGAATGTAATACCGTGATGTCATGATCTTCATTCATAAAATGATCAATTCATACACGCTGAATGATTGTCAAAATATATGCAAACAAGTGAAAAAATGGAGGAATATTGTAAGATGAAGTGGTTATTACCACCAGGTGGGTTTCTATTTTATTTTATTTTATTTATTGGTGTTTTAAGATCACTATCAGCAGCTAGGTTATATCATGATCGCCACATCGATATGAAGTCAAGTTCCAGCCAATCGTTTATATCTAAGCTGTGCTGCCTGCTCTAGAAGCATTGCTTATCAGGTCCTATGTTAGCAGTCAAGCAGAAGTTGTTTACCACTGTAAACAATCACTGTCCCACTTCCCATGGCTTCCCATGGCTCTACATTTCTCTTTGTACATTTTTCATATTAGAGTCTGTAGAAAAGACCATTTAGATGAGTAGGACAATGTCAACAGTGCTCCAGAAAAGCTGTGCATAGGAAATAAAACATGTTGTTTCATAATAGATTGAGGTTAACTACACTTTTGACAGCCAGACAGTTTTATGGGTGAAAGAAGGTGGAGAACCCATGGAAAACCAACAAGCAACTGGCTGACTTCTCAACATAAAACTCAGAGCAAGCAGGGTTAGCATTGGTTGAAGACAAATGTGCCATTGACATGCAGCAGGCCTTAGTACACTGTGCCACCATGCCCCTACATAGGCAATTGGGATTAAGTGCCTTGCCTAAGGACACAACATAGTTACCCCTGGTGGGGATCGAAATGCAGACCTTTTGGTTTGAAGTCCAACATCATAACCACTGAGCCACCGCGCCCCCTAACATAAATAAGAAGCCAGTCCAATCCCAATATTTATTTATTTATTTATTGATGTTTAAGGTCACATATTTATGCACAATGGCTAATCATGACCGTGACAGTTTTATGGGTGGAGGAAGCCGGAGTACCCGGAGAGAACCACCGAGCAACGACGAGCAGCTGCCAGCTCCCAAACATCGTAACTCCGCACTGCGGCACAGGCAGGGTTAGATTGGTTGAAGACATGCGTACCATCGACGTGCAGTACGCCTTAGTACACGGCTTCATCGTGCCCCCACGCGGGCAATGGAGATGAAGTGTCTTGCCCAAGGACACAACGCGGTTGCCGCAGGTGGGATTCGAACCGAGGACCTCTCGGCTTGCAGCCTGCACCTCTACCTACTGAGCCACCGCGCTCCCCGTCCAATCCCAATCATCAACAATCCTACAGCACCTTTGCCAATTACAACTGAATGTAGATGATTCTATTTTGGCAATGCAGGGAGCTACCTAAAATCTACCAGGCATGACTGAAAATCAGATGGTTTCAAACTTTCATTCAAAGCTTTTGCTCAATTTTAGGCCTAGGAAATACCTTTTTTGGATTCATGGACTTTGAAGGGTTTTATGCAACACAATTAACTCTTGCCCTGTGAGAATTGTTTAGCCTTTACCCAATGTAATGGCCAAAACTGGCCAGCGCTATTCTCAAAAATCGCCAATTAATTTTCATTATATTTTTCATTTTTTGTCTCAAAAACATAGGTTATGACACCTCGTTGGAACGAGCTCGTTGAGCTCATTCCAACGAGGGGTCATAACCTATGTTTTTGAGACAAAAAATGAAAAAAAAATTAGTTATTCAAGAATTTTTTTTGCAAGTGTTGTCTGCTTTTCATGTTAGGTAAATAGTTTTCATCCAATCTAGTTATGGCTGCTGTGAAGCTGTGTACCTGGTGCTTCATTAACCCTTTACCCAATGAATCGTCCACATCCGCCCGCGTAATATGCAAATTCTGCAGCTGAAAAAATATTATTTTTCAAAAGATTTCAACCAAACCATATCATGTGACCCTTCTTTGGAATGACTCCTCTAGCTCATTCCAATGAGGTGTCACATGATATGGTTTTGTTGACATTTTTGGAAAAATTTTAAAAAATGAAATTTAAAATAATATATTTTGATATAGTCTGCATTGGGTACAGGGTTAATAAATTTTTTGATGATTTTTGATGATTATTCCAAAAATTAGTGTTTCGAATCTAATATTACTGCGTCCGTGGAAATATTGCCCACCCTTGGAAAGTGACCAGTCCACGGTGGGCATACTGTAAATTCACAGTCCTGAAAACCATTCTAAGAATCACATGCACTTGTTATATTATCAGAATTAAGCGGGAGCGAGGTGGCTCAGCAGGTAGAGGTGCAGGCTGCAAGCCAAGAGGTCGTGGGTTTGAATCCCACCTGCCGCAACTGCGTTGTGTCCTTGGACAAGACACTTCATCTCCATTGCCCGCATGGGGGCACGGTGGCATTGTGTACTAAGGCGTACTGCACGTCAATGGTGCACTTATCTTCAACCAATGCTTACCCTGCTTGTGTGGAGTTAGTATGTTGGGGAACTGACAGTTGCTCGCCGTTGCTCTGTGTTTCTCTCCGGGTACTCCGGCTTCCTCCACCCGTAAAACTGTCACGGTCATGATTAGTCATTGTGCATAAATATGTGACCTTAAACACCAATAAATAAATAAATCAGAAATAAGCAAATGCATAAAAATGTATTCACAATAGATAAAGCATAAATTACTCCTTTGAAATTTATTCTTTTGAGATTTCCAACATCAGAAACTGGTTAAATTGAATTACAATTATGTATATCTATATACTTTTATATTTGCACTGCGACTTGTAAAGAAAATTTTGTTTCTAACATTCGACCTACCATTTAACAATTTTATTAGCACTACGACAAATATTGAAATTATTTTGAATCTATTTATAGGAAAAGGCAACGCTCGTGTGGTGTTTTCCAACAAATAGTTGCAACACAATGAGAAAAAATTCAATTTCTAACATTCGGCCTGTCACTAAAGTTAACCGTGCACATGTATATTAGCACTACGAAAAACCCCTGGGCCGATTTAATCCGTGGACCGACTTAGGGGCATACCTCAGTTGCTGACTTTATTTTTGGCTGACTTCTCCCATAGGCGACTTCCCACCATTTAACTCTTTGTAGACTTTATACCACAACAAAGCTTGTTTTTGTTTTGCGACAATTTATTGGAAAACATCCAGCGGTGTTTTAAATAGATAGTTGCAAAAAATGAGAAAAAAAACAATTTCTACAGCCTCGTGTCTTGCAGCACACTGAGAGACCATGTGTTCGAGTGTTGTTTTCTTAATACTGGATAGCTGTCTTTTCCACCTAAGATCGCCGTATCTACATGTGCCGAGTCGACGTCCAGTAAGAGCAGGCTTCGACACCCTTATAGTTTAAGTTCCCCCCCCCCCCCCCCATAAATAACAGATGTACCCCCCCCCCCCCCCCACACCCCCACCACATGTCGGGGATCACATATCGCAGAGATAGGCCTACTGACACCACCTCTTGTTCCACAGAAAGTTAAAAGTTATTTTTCGGCATAATTGTGTTGTTGATTTAATTTGAGTGCATTCAAAAACGGAAACCGGACACTGCAAATAAAACCATTAAAATTATTTTCGACAGTATTAATATGGGCAGATCATAAGCGGTCATAACTGAAATAGAAGGCGATCAATTGTATCTCGATTTGTTGTCAATCTTTTTTGTGTTGATGATGTAAATATGTGTTGAATATTTTTAGTCGATAACTTGAAATAAATCATTAAAACGAATTTATTTTCTTTATACATTATTACATTAACCCAACGGAACATCCTGGTGTCACGTGGAGTGTTAAATGCAAAAATGAATATTACACAGTAATTAGACTTGAATATTTCTCCATTTGAACTTTATATGCCAAGATTATTTTAATGTGATTTTTTGTTTTTGTTACAAATTACAATTAATTGAATAGATTGATATATATGCATTCCCCAATAAATTGTAACAAAATACAGATTAAATTTCAAAAAGATATTTAATAACATTTGATAAATAAAAGTTGTCAGAAAAGTTATAAACAACATCTGTAATGCTTTATCAGACCAGTGCTGGAAAACCCCATTAATTAGCTCCGCCCACTCATAAAAAGTTCCTCTATAAATAGATACAGAGATCTTAATTGAACCGGATTAACAGTGACTGCATTATGTAATCATATGTAACAACTGGGGTAATTTAGAAGACTACTTTTACAGGGACTGTACACGTAATGCCATCTCAGACCCACTTGAAACAGACTGGAGACCGTCTCAGGTCCCGTTTGAAAAGGGGGAATATAAGTGATCTGAACCCAGTTTTGAAAACGACAGGATACCATCATTAGATTCACTATTGACATGGACCATCTCGGTCCTCGTTTGAAAGGGGAACATAAAAACAAGAACAACAGCAACAAAAATTTCAAAGCGATTTATTCAGGCCATAATAACACCGTTATAATATTAATTTTCATCGAGCATAAAGAAAGATATAACAAAATTTTGTGACAACATAAAATAAAATTTAACGTACATTACAGGCCATAATAACACCGTCATAATTTTCAGCGATCACAAAGCGTGAGAACCATAAATTTCTATCCCTCTGCGTGACGATATGATTAAGCACAAACATGATAAATCGATAACATAAAAACACTGCTCGTTATCCCAATGTGGAATTGTGACCCCCAGATTCCTGCATCGCGACTATGACTCGCTGATTACGTCGCCATCCTCCAGGTTACCCCTCAAAGGAGAGGCAGTTGGGGAGTGGATGGGAGTCACAGGAGTTGGAGGGGGGTGGTAGTGGCCTCCTCTGTCTTCTCTCCCGCCTTCTCTTCCTTCTTCCTTTTCAGGAACGTTTCCAACCGCCGGGCATCGCGGCGCCTTGTGGATGGGCTCCTCTTCTTCTTGCTTTTCTTTTCAGGGCCAGGTCCAGGCTTCTTCGGGTGAGGACCAGTGTGAGAGGCGTTCCTCTCACAAAAGGTGCTACCTCTCCCCGAAGAAGGTGTGGTGGTGTTGTTCTCTTCAATGATGAACTCCAAGCTCAGATGGACTCTCTCGCCCGTCTCCTGGACAGTCCAGGTGACAGGACAAGAGACGCCCAGAGCTGAGATGGTTTTAATGAGTCTTGCCGGTAAATCCAGTGTGTCCATGATTACTGTTCAAGGTGGCAAGGTGTTCAATGAAGTCAGAAGTGTGGATGTCTTGAATGCTCCGTCATGAAATCGGTTTTGTGGAAAATATAATGCTCTCTGACATTCGATTGGATAGTATCCACGGATATTATCCAATCAAATATAACAGGGCAGTATATTATTGAGTTTTTTTTAAACTCCGCACTCTACCAGTTAATTAATCAGTTCACACAGTTTACACAGTAAGCCTTGAACATTTTCTAAGGAGCTGTCTTGTAGAAATTTCTTTGGCAATTTCCTGTTCCCACAGTTCACAGATAACTTTTTGCATGTTTCTATACTTTTTTGTCTGCACACGTTTCAGTTTATTTTCAGACACTAGTTTAACAGCGATGTTAACAAGTTGCTCTCCCGGTGTGAAACATTCACCAAAATGTAAAATTGAGTGTTTATATTTGCTGATTTGTTCAAACGATAGTGCCATCCGTCAACGTCGTTTAAGGCTTTAAGCCATGTTTCGCTAATTGCAATTGTTGAAAAATGGAATTTATCTGTGCTTATATATCGCTAGTTCTGTTTATGCAAAACAAACAAACCGATAAAAGTGAGTTGCCGCAGTTGTTGTGGCGCATCAAACTCAATGCCGTCAAAACTCAAAAAGTTACGTTCTTCAAGAAGAAAAGGAAAAAAAACAGTCCTTTCTGCAACATACACCAAACACCAGGCAAGGATTGAAACAAGCTTGTCTGACTGGGGACAAGTGTACATTTTATATAAATAAACATTTGAATAAAGATTTTACAGCCCGTTTAATGGCTTGAGGGTGTGTGTCTGTGAGAGGGTGTGTTTTTTGGGGGGGGAGGGGGTGGGAGTGTTTTTTGTATTGTTTTTTTTTGGGGGGGGGGGGGGAGGAGGTCATTTGGAATTCCCGAAGGATAACCAGATACCTCATAATCACATAACGGCATCCTATCTCCCAGAAGGCTTGATGGATGACTCCCGGTTTTTCAAAACTAAACTGTTGGAGCTTTCTCCACTCCTTTTTTTGTAACCGCTATGGTCATATACCGGGTCCGCTACCAAACCGGCGTTGCTGTTTGGTTTTCTTTTCTCTTCTTCCCTTAAATTTGCCATCGCACAACATTATATTCTGGCTCACCACCATGGTGGGACTCAAACCTCTACCATCGCCAAGCTGGAACCGAATAGAGCCCACTCTCTAATAGTCTTAATGGCGTTGGGGGATTGAGTATTGACAATCTTTCACTCCAATGTAAACTGCTGGGAATTCTAACCGCGTGCATATCCCCTCAGAGCTCATTTGAGGCAATAGGGAAGCTAGGCCTGTGTGATCCAAGTGAAATAAAATAAGGTTAACCGGGTCGCAAGGGATTTATAAATCCCATATCGTCCCTGCGCGTCTTCGGCGCGCTAAAACCTTTCATTCATTTAACGAACGCGGACAAGGATCTTAAAAGGATAAATTCCACTTCTATTGAGTTAAAAAAAAAATTCTAACAGTAACCAAGACACTTTTAGATAGGGATGGAGATGGCTTTCAATAAATTCTAAAAATGGGTCGAGATAACTTTTTTTCGGGACGAAATCACTTCGGGTCGAATTTACTTTTTTGGGTCGAGATCACACATCGATTTCCTGGGACCGTTGCCATGTAGTCATGATGGGAACAAATACATCTGTGTGATGATTTGTCAGTTCACAAAATGGGTTGAATTTATCCCACTAAGGGACCAAACTGCGGAGACAGCGGCATGTGCTGCGGTAAATGAGTTTTTTCTCACGGTTCGGGTGTCCGTTACAGCTTTTTTCGGATCAAGGTGCTTGTTTTGAATCAAAGCCATTTAGGGCTATGTGTGGGGCATTGTGCATCCACAAAGCTTGGACCCCCCCCCCCCCCCATACTGACCCTCGGCTAACGGGGCGGTAGAGAGACAGAATCGCACGTTAATGAATGCTGTCCGGTGTTATGTGAATAACCATCACAAAGACTGGGACAAGTTTTTGCCCCAACTAGCTGGGGCAGTTCGCTCATCAGTACATCGTCTAACAGGATTCACCCCAAATAAAATGATGCTTGGTAGAGAGGTGAATCACCCCACAGATCTCGTTTTCAATTTTCAGCCGAAGGTATCTGAATATGAAAGCGCTGCAGAGTACGTTCAGTTGTTGGTTCGCGAATCTAAAAACTGTCACGAGTTAGCTAGAGCCAACTTGAAAACGTCGTGCGAGAAGATGAAACGAGACTATGATGTCAGGGTTAACCAGTACTCTTATAAACTAGGCGACCTAGTTTATTTACTGGACACTGCTTCCAGGAAGGGGAGATGCAGGAAGTTATCCTCATTTTGGAAGGGCCCAGTCATTGTAGGAGAGGTGTACACCCCATATCTCTACAAAATTATGTTAAAAAATTCAGTCAATGTAGTCAACCATGATCGGTTAAAAAAATGTCATGATCGAATCCTACCTCCATGGCTCAATAAGTGTCTTCAGAAGTTCCGAGAAACCGGCGAGGTTAATGTCGGATTTAAAACAGGTTTGTATTGTATTTGCCATCAACGGGCTGGGGGCAAATTTATGTTACAATGTCATTATTGTGACGAGTGGTACCATGGGGAATGTGTTGATATCACCCAGGAGGAGGCAGATGAAATCGACTTATATAGGTGCCCCAAATGTTGAAGCCACTTGAAGGTTCCCTATAGACTAACGACTAGTTTCTTTAATTGCAGAAAATGAGTGATTCTAATGATAGCTGGATGCTCAAGTCTGATTCCGAGCTCACCCCAAGCATTGCTGGGCCAAACGTGCCAAGCCAAAACACTGGACTTCCCAGTGTTAGCATTTCAGGTCCCACTGGTCTCATTCCAGTGAGATGGAACAGATTATAGAGTTGAGGGCACTACTGGGGACTACCCCCGGGATCACAGTTCGGGATGTTAGATTAGATAGATAAGGACCCAACAATACCAGTTGTTCACCATGTTCTGGTTCAAGGGGAACCAAAAGGGGCCGATACTTTGGTTAATCAACCGTCATCTAGTCTGGCAGTTCAGACCCAGCCCATGGCTATTGGACCTATTCCAATGGAGTGCGGGGATGTGTCAGAAGAGTTCAGGCCCAGTCAGAAAGGGAACTCCTGTGTGGTTAGGGGTTGTAGCTACCCAGTGAAGGACCAACAGAAGGTTCATTTTTTTCAGGAACCACTGAAGGCCTTGTTGGTGGTTGTTGGATCGGGGTCACAATCCCAAGCCCAGGATATTCCGTGATGAGGTTCGAACTGACCTCAGAAAATTTGCCAGGGTAATCCTCACTGATGTCCCAGACGACCTGGGAGAGGATCACCTGTTACGGAGGTTGAGGGTCAACCTAAATCAGGAGTGGGACTCTTATGCCCTGTCTTCTCCACTGATAATCAGCCAAACCGCCGCTAAGGACTTTCGGGCATTTGGTGGAGATCTTGGGGAACCAATCCCATAAGGTGGGTATAGGTTGAGCCCTTACATCAACGCAAATGCTTGCCTCATGCATTGGGGGATGCTCGCAGTGATACTGAACCGTCTCAGTGCTGCGATGCGCGAACGATTCGCTAGGTCAAGGACCCCTCTTCATGTGATTCACATGATGCTGGAGAGAATAGATAGGGGCAAATTCCCACCCAGGATATCTATGAGGCAAGAAAGGTTATCAAGGGTATCTCGTCGGGTATGAGGCCTGAGGACGCACCAGATGGAGTTTCGGCTGCCATTATCATATGTGACAGATAAAAGGAAGGGGGAAGAGTAGAGGCATTGACAACACCTCCTCCAAAGAAATTTTCCAGGAGGGAAAGACGGAAGGGAAAGAAGCACTCCGCTTCTGTGCAAAAGGAGGGTAGGCCAGGCTCAAGTGCCCAAGGACCAGCAGTCCCGGTGACTCCCACTGGGCAGGTCAAAGTGGCCAAGGGAGCAGGAGTTGTTCAACCTAGGACCAAAGGGCCATCAGTTCCAGATACTTCAGTTGCGCAGGTGAAATTGGCCAAGGAGGTGGGGGTAGGAAGCCCAATGCCAAGAAAAGGAAGGTAGCCCCTGGTACGAAACCGGGGATAGCTGCACAGAGTGAGGAGCCAGTAGAGAAAGTCAGCAGGCCCAAGGAGTCCCCTGATGTTGCTCCACAGCGACCGTCCGCCAGTGATGAGCAACGTCTAGTATTAGGGATAGACTCTCACTACCATTTAGATAGGATGTGCGAGTTTTTCAGTTGTAAGATGGGCGCTACCACGACGGAAGTGATCCAGAAGGCTAAGGGCCCTATTAATTTTCCAATGACCGTTGTAGGTGGGGTTCGCAACTAATGTGATCCTAACACCTACCCAGACCCGAGGACACTTAAGGACAATCCAGACTGGAAAATCGCAGTTGGGTGCCATCCCCAAAAATATGCTCAACTGCAGGATCCTGCCAAGCTGCAGAAGTTCAAGGATTTAATCGCACATCCTGCGGTAGTGGCGGTGGGTGAGATAGGCTTGGACCGGTCAGTTAATCTATCTGACCAGGACATCCTACGACAGGATGATACGTTCCAGGACGTGTTGTCGCATGCAAGACGCGTGGACCAACCACTTGTCCTTCACGTTAGAGGCCCCAAGGGTCAAAAGATGAGCCATGATGTGAGCTACACAGCCCTGGAAATTGTAAGGACACAAACACACACAAATCAGGTACTACACCTGCACTGTTTCCAGGGTTCTCGCAATGTGGTAAATGCCTGGAGCTACCTTTGCCCAAATGCTTATTTTGGGTTCACTGGAGCATGTGCCACCTTTGATGATATCCAGAAGGATGGGGTTAAGGCAGTTCGTCCCGACCGAATACTGATTGAGTCGGACGCTCCTCATTTTCGTTCGAAGGGCTGACCAGGGACTACCCCTGTGGTTATTGGGGAGGTGGTCGTGCAACTATCCAGGATATTAGGCTGCAGCCCAGAGGACTTACTAAGGTGGGCACATTCCAATGCACGAGCTGTGTATGGGATCGCCAAATCTGGGCATTGAAGCAGTGGGAACAATCTGGGTGCTCAAAATGGTGTTTTATATAATTCTGTGGAGTTCAGAGGATCAGGGGTGAGCACCCTTTTTGAAATTAAGTCTGTAAATCACATCTAGGGGGTGACCTCTGGTTCAGAGTCAGTCTTACAATCCCGTCACGATTTGTGGAAGTGTAACCACTCTGTATCCTGGTTCATCAGTCAAAAGTTTAGTCGAACACATCGAATTCTTTAAAAAGAGGGAATGATGTTGTGAAATCGACCTCGTGGCACATCAAGGGAGAGAACCGGCTAGAAAAAAAGAGATAGAGAAACGCTGAGCTGGCATATTGTTACAATTCGTCATATTTTATTGCTGTTGATTATCCATATTCATCATTCTTCTACTACATATATTTTGGTAAGAATAATTGTATTCACATGTCTCATGTTTATATCTTTAATGTGTAACACGTCAATTATACACTAGTCATTCCGAAAGTAGCAACAATTTTCTGTGGGGTTTCCACTGCAGACAGTGGAGGTGCTTGGGTGTAACACTGTATCACTTCAAAACCCCAAAAATGGAAAGATCGTTTTCGAAATATCATTACCAGGTACCGGGACCGTACTTTTTGTTAAATATTAAACAGGAAAAATCCTTCCAAAAACATTTTTGCGTCAGACAAATGGGAAAAAATTGACGATCTGAAAAGTACGACACCCTGCAATGAAGAACAAAGTCTCAGGTATCCCATTGAGTGCCTCTTTTAATTGTGTATTACGTATCTTCCAGTGGAAATCGTCATAAGCACGAGAGGGGTAAACCTGTTGTTTACAATAAATAGTGTCAGAAATGAGAAATGCGAAAACATCGACTCGTCATTTTAAAACGTCTTGCGAAAGGGAAATACTTAAAATTATAGAATTTCTTGCAGACACACTTGTTCTTAGATATTTTATTAACAAGCGTGCCACTTTGTAGCCTTCAACAATTTTGATTTTTGTTTTACAAGCAATTGAAGTTTAAAAATTGAAAGACAACTGCAGCGCAACGTGCGTTTCTTTTGTGATGTTGTGGTTTCGAATTTTAACGGAACCTACCAGATGACGCCATATCCGATATCTATGGGTCACGCTATTCCTGCGCGTTCACCTGTTGCTTTTTTCAGAAATCTAATTCGATTTCTACAATTCGATTTATACCAATGAAAACAACATAATTTGATCAACTTCGACTTGTATTTTTTGTCCATGGAGTTTACATCCGGACACAAATTTTTGGATTGCTTGGATTGCTTTACTTTTCTGAAATATTCTAAATTTCGATCTTATATTTTCACACACACACACACGTTACAATTATGCTCTCTTCATTCGCTATTAACTGTTTTTTAACCTCACATTCGGGGGGGGGGGGGGGGGGGGACGTGGCGTGACAATCGTTATCTGTTCCCAACTCCCCATTTGACACACGTCGTCAACCGAAAAATCGGTTGATAATAAATGTTGAACAAGGAACTGGGAATAAGTAATGACTGCCACGCCAGTCCACTTCAGACATACATAATATCGCTGCCTGAGTGCTAGAATGTCCTATGTCCCCTATGGGGACTATGTATTATCTCCCCTATGGGACATAGGACATCGTCGCCTGAGTGCTAGAATGTCCAATGTGCCCTATGGGACATAGGACATCGTCGCCCGAGTGCTAGGATGTCCAATGTGCCCTGTGGGACATAGGACATCGTCGCCTGAGTGCTAGAATGTCCAATGTGCCCTATGGGACATAGGACGTCGTCGCCTGAGTGCTAGAATTTCCAGTGTCCCCTATGGGACATAGGACATCGTCGCCTGAGTGCTAGAATGTCTTATAGGATATCGTCGCCTGAGTGCTAGAATGTCCTATGTCCCTTATGGGACATAGGACATTCTAGCACTCAGCCGACGATACGTCCAACTAAGAGCATTTGCTTCGACTACTTATACACGTCCGCGCATGTCATCAAGTGAGGTACAACGAAGTACAGTTAGGAAGAAATAAAACAATCGTAATAATGTATAATAAGTAACCCTAATGTTTACAATTAGGAATCGGACTTAACCCTTTGAACCCTAAAGGCCGTTTTCTGGCCAGGGAACATTAAAGTCATACTTTCATAAAGTAGGATGACTCCTAAGTTAAAGTGTTGGGTAGACCAGACCCGAGGCTGACGTTGCAAATATTAATTGTTCTACCCCCAAATAATGAATATGGACTCTCCCAATTACTAACATTAAACTGACATGGAAGATACCACCAGTTTTCAAAGAGTTAAGAGATGGACATTGTTGTCAGGAGCGTAACTCAGCTCATATTGTCAGGTCTTAATGGAGTCCAACATGTATGTTCAGCATGCATGACCTCTCAGACACTTGCTGATTTATGTTGTCTGTACATTCCACTTCTGAGTTATATCCCTTTCCACTGGGAAGCTGAAAATTTATGAACCACCCGGATCGTAACTCGCCTTGCAATAATCAGATATTAACCCTTTGAACCCCAGAGGCCGCTTTTCCGGCCCAGTAACATGATACTTCATTTTTCATTAAGTAGGTTGACTTTTGAGTGAAGGTGTGGTGTAGACCAATCAATATTTTCAACGTGCAGCCCGAAGGCTGCACGTTGAAAATATTATTTGGTCTACCCCCAAATAATGAATATTGACTCTTCCGTTGCTGCCATTGGACTGATATGGAAGATACCATTAGGGTTGAAAGGGTTAATGGAGTCTTAGATGGATGTTCAGCATGTCACATGCCGCGGTAAGCTGTCCACATATTTTACTCGTGAGTTATGCTCCCATCGTTTAAACATTTTGTTAGTCCGAACACACTTTCATTGCACGACCTCGCATCGACGGAGGGTATCAGTTTGCAGAGGGTTAAATCAGAAGACGCTTTTTTATTACACGCCTGTTCTATGTAATCCCCATCTACAGCAACTGTAAACCATGCGGAAAATGACAATTTGCTCCACACATATTCTGTTTTGGTGAGTTTACTTAACCCTTTGAACCCTAAAGGGGGCACGGTGGCTCAGTTTGTAGAGGTGCAGGCTGCAAGCCGAGAGGTCCTCGGTTCGAATCCCACCTGCGGCAACCGTGTTGTGTCCTTGGGCAAGACACTTCACCCCCATTGCCCACGTGGGGGCTCGGTGACGTTGTGCACTAAGGCGTAGTGCACGTCGATGGTGCGCATGTCTTCAACCAATCTAACCGTGCCTGTACGGTGCAGAGTTCAGAGTTACGATGTTGGAGAGCTGACAGCTGCTCGTCGTTGCTCGGTGGTTCTCTCCGGGTACTCCGGCTTCCTCCACCCGTAAAACTGTCACGGTCACGATTAGACATTGTGCATAAGTATGTGACCTTAAACACCAATAAATAAATAAATAAATAAATTGAACCCTAAAGGACGTTTTCTGGCCAGGGAACACTAAGTCATACTTTCATAGAGTAGGATGGCTCCTAAGTTAACGTGTTGGGTAGACCAGCCCCGAGGCTGCACGTTGCAAATATTAATTGCTCTACCCCCACAGAATGAATATGGACTCTCACAATTGCTAACATTGAACTGACATGGAAGACACTACCAGTGTTCAAAGGGCTAAGCTATGTACATCTACCGGTAACACACTCCTACACCTGTAACAAGACAAGTGCTGATATGTGTCACAAAACAAAGTACAATTCTGACCAAGTTAAGAGGCCAAATTAGTTTAAAACGATACACCAGGATAAGTATTTTTCTTCTACTAATTAAACATGGAAACAATTATTGGCAGCCTGTTATTGGCAGTAGCAGGTTATGATAAGATTAATTCGGTTAAATACAGTTGGAAAGAACCGAAGCAATCAAACGATGTATAAAAGTACATGTGTCGTGTGGGATACATGTAGTTGTCATTACTATTGAAGCAGTCGAACGATGTATAAAAGTGCATGCGTAGTGTGGGATACATGTAGTTGTCATCACTACTGAAGCAACCAAACGATGAATAAAAGTACATGTGTCGTGTGGGATACATGTAGTTGTCATCACTACCGAAGCAGTGAAACGATGAATAAAAGTACATGTGTCATCTGGGATACATGTAGTTGTCATCACTACTGAAGCAACCAAACGATGAATAAAAGTACATGTGTCGTGTGGGATACATGTAGTTGTCATTACTATTGAAGCAGTCAAACGATGTATAAAAGTACATGTGTAGTGTGGGATACATGTAGTTGTCATCACTACTGAAGCAATCAAACTATGTATAAAAGTACATGTGTCGTGTGGGATGCATGTAGTTGTCATCACTACTGAAGCAATCAAACTATGTATAAAAGTACATGTGTCGTCTGGGATACATGTAGTTGTCATCACCACTGAAGCAGTCAAACTATGTATAAAAGTACATGCGTAGTGTGGGATAAATGTTGTTGTCATTACTACTGAAGCAGTCAAACGATGTATAAAAGTACATTTGTAGTGTGGGATACATGTAGTTGTCATCACTACTGAAGCAATCAAACGATGTATAAAAGTACATGTGTAGTGTGGGATACATGTAGTTGTCATCACTACTGAAGCAGTCAAACGATGTATAAAATTGCATGTGCCGTGTGGGATACATGTAGTTGTCATCACTACTGAAGCAGTCAAACGATGTATAAAAGTACATGTGTAGTGTGGGATACATGTAGTTGTCATCACTACTGAAGCAATCAAACGATGTATAAAAGTACATGTGTAGTGTGGGATACATGTAGTTGTCATCACTACTGAAGCAATCAAACGATGTATAAAAGTACATGTGTAGTGTGGGATACATGTAGTTGTCATCACTACTGAAGCAGTCAAACGATGAATAAAAGTACATGTGTAGTGTGGGATACATGTAGTTGTCATCACTACTGAAGCAATCGAACGATGTATAAAAGTACATGTGTAGTGTGGGATACATGTAGTTGTCATCACTACTGAAGCAGTCAAACGATGTATAAAATTGCATGTGTCGTGTGGGATACATGTAGTTGTCATCACTACTGAAGCAATCAAACGATGTATAAAAGTACATGTGTAGTGTGGGATACATGTAGTTGTCATCACTACTGAAGCAATCGAACGATGTATAAAAGTACATGTGTAGTGTGGGATACATGTAGTTGTCATCACTACTGAAGCAGTCAAACGATGTATAAAAAGTACATGTGTAGTGTGGGATACATGTAGTTGTCATCACTACTGAAGCAATCAAACGATGTATAAAAGTACATGTGTAGTGTGGGATACATGTAGTTGTCATCACTACTGAAGCAATCAAACGATGTATAAAAGTACATGTGTAGTGTGGGATACATGTAGCTGTCATCACTACTGATGCAATCAAACGATGTATAAAATTGCATGTGTAGTGTGGGATACATGTAGTTGTCATCACTACTGAAGCAGTCAAACGATGTATAAAATTGCATGTGTCGTGTGGGATACATGTAGTTGTCATCACTACTGAAGCAGTCAAACGATGTATAAAAGTACATGTGTCGTCTGGGATACATGTAGTTGTCATCACTACTGAAGCAATCAAACGATGTATAAAAGTACATGTGTAGTGTGGGATACATGTAGTTGTCATCACTACTGAAGCAGTCAAACGATGTATAAAAGTACATGTGTAGTGTGGGATACATGTAGTTGTCATCACTACTGAAGCAGTCAAACGATGTATAAAAGTACATGTGTAGTGTGGGATACATGTAGTTGTCATCACTACTGAAGCAGTCAAACGATGTATAAAAGTACATGTGTAGTGTGGGATACATGTTGTTGTCATTACTACTGAAGCAGTCAAACGATGTATAAAAGTACATGTGTAGTGTGGGATACATGTAGTTGTCATTACTACTGAAGCAGTCAAACGATGTATAAAAGTACATGTGTCGTCTGGGATACATGTAGTTGTCATCACTACTGAAGCAATCAAACGATGTATAAAAGTACATGTGTAGTGTGGGATACATGTAGTTGTCATCACTACTGAAGCAGTCAAACGATGTATAAAATTGCATGTGTCGTGTGGGATACATGTAGTTGTCATCACTACTGAAGCAATCAAACGATGTATAAAAGTATATGTGTAGTGTGGGATACATGTAGTTGTCATCACTACTGAAGCAGTCAAACGATGTATAAAATTGCATGTGTCGTGTGGGATACATGTAGTTGTCATCACTACTGAAGCAATCAAACTATGTATAAAAGTACATGTGTCGTCTGGGATGCATGTAGTTGTCATCACTACCGAAGCAATCAAACGATGTATAAAAGTGCATGTGTAGTGTGTTGTCATCACTACTGAAGCAGTCAAACGATGTATAAAATTGCATGTGTCGTGTGGGATACATGTAGTTGTCATCACTACTGAAGCAATCAAACGATGTATAAAAGTACATGTGTAGTGTGGGATACATGTAGTCATCACTACTGAAGCAGTCAAACGATGTATAAAAAGTACATGTGTAGTGTGGGATACATGTAGTTGTCATCACTACTGAAGCAATCAAACGATGTATAAAAGTGCATGTGTAGTGTGGGATACATGTAGTTGTCATCACTACTGAAGCAATCAAACGATGTATAAAATTGCATGTGTAGTGTGGGATACATGTAGTTGTCATCACTACTGAAGCAGTCAAATGATGTATAAAAGTACATGTGTAGTGTGGGATACATGTAGTTGTCATCACTACTGAAGCAGTCAAACGATGTATAAAATTGCATGTGTCGTGTGGGATACATGTAGTTGTCATCACTACCGAAGCAATCAAACGATGTATAAAAGTACATGTGTCGTGTGGGATACATGTAGTTGTCATCACCACTGAAGCAGTCAAACTATGTATAAAAGTACAGGCGTAGTGTGGGATAAATGTTGTTGTCATTACTACTGAAGCAGTCAAACGATGTATAAAATTGCATGTGTCGTGTGGGATACATGTAGTTGTCATCACTACTGAAGCAATCAAACGATGTATAAAAGTGCATGTGAAGTGTGGGATACATGTAGTTGTCATTACTACTGAAGCAATCAAACGATGTATAAAATTGCATGTGTCGTGTGGGATACATGTAGTTGTCATCACTACTGAAGCAATCAAACGATGTATAAAATTGCATGTGTCGTGTGGGATACATGTAGTTGTCATCACTACTGAAGCAATCAAACGATGTATAAAATTGCATGTGTAGTGTGGGATACATGTAGTTGTCATCACTACTGAAGCAGTCAAACGATGTATAAAATTGCATGTGTCGTGTGGGATACATGTAGTTGTCATCACTACTGAAGCAGTCAAACGATGTATAAAATTGCATGTGTCGTGTGGGATACATGTAGTTGTCATCACTACTGAAGCAATCAAACGATGTATAAAAGTACATGTGTCGTGTGGGATACATGTAGTTGTCATCACCACTGAAGCAGTCAAACTATGTATAAAAGTACAGGCGTAGTGTGGGATAAATGTTGTTGTCATTACTACTGAAGCAGTCAAACGATGTATAAAATTGCATGTGTCGTGTGGGATACATGTAGTTGTCATCACTACTGAAGCAATCAAGTGATGTATAAAATTGCATGTGTCGTGTGGGATACATGTAGTTGTCATCACTACTGAAGCAATCAAACGATGTATAAAATTGCATGTGTCGTGTGGGATACATGTAGTTGTCATCACTACTGAAGCAATCAAACGATGTATAAAATTGCATGTGTAGTGTGGGATACATGTAGTTGTCATCACTACTGAAGCAGTCAAACGATGTATAAAATTGCATGTGTCGTGTGGGATACATGTAGTTGTCATCACTACTGAAGCAGTCAAACGATGTATAAAATTGCATGTGTCGTGTGGGATACATGTAGTTGTCATCACTACTGAAGCAATCAAACGATGTATAAAAGTACATGTGTCGTGTGGGATACATGTAGTTGTCATCACCACTGAAGCAGTCAAACTATGTATAAAAGTACAGGCGTAGTGTGGGATAAATGTTGTTGTCATTACTACTGAAGCAGTCAAACGATGTATAAAATTGCATGTGTCGTGTGGGATACATGTAGTTGTCATCACTACTGAAGCAATCAAACGATGTATAAAAGTACATGTGTAGTGTGGGATACATGTAGTCATCACTACTGAAGCAGTCAAACGATGTATAAAAGTACATGTGTAGTGTGGGATACATGTAGTTGTCATCACTACTGAAGCAGTCAAACGATGTATAAAAGTACATGTGTAGTGTGGGATACATGTAGTTGTCATCACTACTGAAGCAATCAAACGATGTATAAAAGTACATGTGTAGTGTGGGATACATGTAGTTGTCATCACTACTGAAGCAGTCAAACGATGTATAAAAAGTACATGTGTAGCGTGGGATACATGTAGTTGTCATCACTACTGAAGCAGTCAAACGATGTATAAAAGTACATGTGTAGTGTGGGATACATGTAGTTGTCATCACTACTGAAGCAATCAAACGATGTATAAAAGTACATGTGTAGTGTGGGATACATGTAGTTGTCATCACTACTGAAGCAATCAAACGATGTATAAAAGTACATGTGTAGTGTGGGATACATGTAGTTGTCATCACTACTGAAGCAGTCAAACGATGTATAAAAAGTACATGTGTAGCGTGGGATACATGTAGTTGTCATCACTACTGAAGCAGTCAAACGATGTATAAAAGTACATGTGTAGTGTGGGATACATGTAGTTGTCATCACTACTGAAGCAATTAAACGATGTATAAAAGTACATGTGTAGTGTGGGATACATGTAGTTGTCATCACTACTGAAGCAGTCAAACGATGTATAAAAGTACATGTGTAGTGTGGGATACATGTAGTTGTCATCACTACTGAAGCAGTCAAACGATGTATAAAAGTACTTGTGTAGTGTGGGATACATATAGTTGTCATCACTACTGAAGCAATCAAACGATGTATAAAAGTACATGTGTAGTGTGGGATACATGTAGTTGTCATCACTACTGAAGCAATCAAACGATGTATAAAAGTACATGTGTCGTGTGGGATGCATGTAGTTGTCATCACTACTGAAGCAATCAAACTATGTATAAAAGTACATGTGTCGTCTGGGATACATGTAGTTGTCATCACTACTGAAGCAATCAAACGATGTATAAAAGTACATGTGTAGTGTGGGATACATGTAGTTGTCATCACTACTGAAACAGTCAAACGATGTATAAAATTGCATGTGTCGTGTGGGATACATGTAGTTGTCATCACTACTGAAACAGTCAAACGATGTATAAAATTGCATGTGTAGTGTGGGATACATGTAGTTGTCATCACTACTGAAGCAGTCAAACGATGTATAAAATTGCATGTGTCGTGTGGGATACATGTAGTTGTCATCACTACTGAAGCAATCAAACGATGTATAAAAGTACATGTGTAGTGTGGGATACATGTAGTTGTCATCACTACTGAAACAGTCAAACGATGTATAAAAAGTACATGTGTAGTGTGGGATACATGTAGTTGTCATCACTACTGAAGCAATCAAACGATGTATAAAATTGCATGTGTCGTGTGGGATACATGTTGTTGTCATCACTACTGAAGCAGTCAAACGATGTATAAAATTGCATGTGTCGTGTGGGATACATGTAGTTGTCATCACTACTGAAGCAGTCAAACGATGTATAAAAGTACATGTGTAGTGTGGGATACATGTAGTTGTCATCACTACTGAAGCAGTCAAACGATGTATAAAAGTACATGTGTAGTGTGGGATACATGTAGTTGTCATCACTACTGAAGCAGTCAAACGATGTATAAAAGTACATGTGTAGTGTGGGATACATGTAGTTGTCATCACTACTGAAGCAATCAAACGATGTATAAAAGTACATGTGTAGTGTGGGATACATGTAGTTGTCATCACTACTGAAGCAGTCAAACGATGTATAAAAGTACATGTGTAGAGTGGGATACATGTAGTTGTCATCACTACTGAAGCAATCAAACGATGTATAAAAGTACATGTGTAGTGTGGGATACATGTAGTTGTCATCACTACTGAAGCAGTCAAACGATGTATAAAATTGCATGTGTCGTGTGGGATACATGTTGTTGTCATCACTACTGAAGCAAAGTAATCAAACGATGTATAAAAGTACATGTGTCGTGTGGGATACATGTAGTTGTCATCACTACTGAAGCAATCAAACGATGTATAAAAGTACATGTGTAGTGTGGGATACATGTAGTTGTCATCACTACTGAAGCAATCAAACGATGTATAAAAGTACATGTGTAGTGTGGGATACATGTAGTTGTCATCACTACTGAAGCAGTCAAACGATGTATAAAATTGCATGTGTCGTGTGGGATACATGTTGTTGTCATCACTACTGAAGCAAAGTAATCAAACGATGTATAAAAGTACATGTGTCGTGTGGGATACATGTAGTTGTCATCACTACTGAAGCAAAGTAATCAAACGATGTATAAAAGTACATGTGTAGTGTGGGATACATGTAGTTGTCATCACTACTGAAGCAGTCAAACGATGTATAAAAGTACATGTGTAGTGTGGGATACATGTTGTTGTCATCACTACTGAAGCAATCAAACGATGTATAAAAGTACATGTGTAGTGTGGGATACATGTAGTTGTCATCACTACTGAAGCAAAGTAATCAAACGATGTATAAAAGTACATGTGTCGTGTGGGATACATGTAGTTGTCATCACCACTGAAGCAATCAAACGATGTATAAAAGTACATGTGTAGTGTGGGATACATGTAGTTGTCATCACTACTGAAGCAATCAAACGATGTATAAAAGTACATGTGTAGTGTGGGATACATGTAGTTGTCATCACTACTGAAGCAATCAAACGATGTATAAAAGTACATGTGTAGTGTGGGATACATGTAGTTGTCATCACTACTGAAGCAATCAAACGATGTATAAAAGTACATGTGTCGTGTGGGATATATGTAGTTGTCATCACTACTGAAGCAGTCAAACGATGTATAAAAGTACATGTGTAGTGTGGGATACATGTAGTTGGCATCACTACTGAAGCAGTCAAACGATGTATAAAAGTACATGTGTAGTGTGGGATACATGTAGTTGGCATCACTACTGAAGCAATCAAACGATGTATAAAAGTACATGTGTCGTGTGGGATACATGTAGTTGTCATCACTACTGAAGCAAAGTAATCAAACGATGTATAAAAGTACATGTGTCGTCTGGGATACATGTAGTTGTCATCACTACTGAAGCAGTCAAACGATGTATAAAAGTACATGTGTAGTGTGGGATACATGTAGTTGTCATCACTACTGAAGCAATCAAACGATGTATAAAATTGCATGTGTCGTGTGGGATACATGTAGTTGTCATCACTACTGAAGCAATCAAACGATGTATAAAATTGCATGTGTAGTGTGGGATACATGTAGTTGTCATCACTACTGAAGCAGTCAAACGATGTATAAAATTGCATGTGTCGTGTGGGATACATGTAGATGTCATCACTACTGAAGCAGTCAAACGATGTATAAAATTGCATGTGTCGTGTGGGATACATGTAGTTGTCATCACTACTGAAGCAATCAAACGATGTATAAAAGTACATGTGTCGTGTGGGATACATGTAGTTGTCATCACCACTGAAGCAGTCAAACTATGTATAAAAGTACAGGCGTAGTGTGGGATAAATGTTGTTGTCATTACTACTGAAGCAGTCAAACGATGTATAAAATTGCATGTGTCGTGTGGGATACATGTAGTTGTCATCACTACTGAAGCAATCAAACGATGTATAAAAGTACATGTGTAGTGTGGGATACATGTAGTCATCACTACTGAAGCAGTCAAACGATGTATAAAAGTACATGTGTAGTGTGGGATACATGTAGTTGTCATCACTACTGAAGCAGTCAAACGATGTATAAAAGTACATGTGTAGTGTGGGATACATGTAGTTGTCATCACTACTGAAGCAATCAAACGATGTATAAAAGTACATGTGTAGTGTGGGATACATGTAGTTGTCATCACTACTGAAGCAGTCAAACGGTGTATAAAAAGTACATGTGTAGCGTGGGATACATGTAGTTGTCATCACTACTGAAGCAGTCAAACGATGTATAAAAGTACATGTGTAGTGTGGGATACATGTAGTTGTCATCACTACTGAAGCAATCAAACGATGTATAAAAGTACATGTGTAGTGTGGGATACATGTAGTTGTCATCACTACTGAAGCAATCAAACGATGTATAAAAGTACATGTGTAGTGTGGGATACATGTAGTTGTCATCACTACTGAAGCAGTCAAACGATGTATAAAAAGTACATGTGTAGCGTGGGATACATGTAGTTGTCATCACTACTGAAGCAGTCAAACGATGTATAAAAGTACATGTGTAGTGTGGGATACATGTAGTTGTCATCACTACTGAAGCAATTAAACGATGTATAAAAGTACATGTGTAGTGTGGGATACATGTAGTTGTCATCACTACTGAAGCAGTCAAACGATGTATAAAAGTACATGTGTAGTGTGGGATACATGTAGTTGTCATCACTACTGAAGCAGTCAAACGATGTATAAAAGTACTTGTGTAGTGTGGGATACATATAGTTGTCATCACTACTGAAGCAATCAAACGATGTATAAAAGTACATGTGTAGTGTGGGATACATGTAGTTGTCATCACTACTGAAGCAATCAAACTATGTATAAAAGTACATGTGTCGTCTGGGATACATGTAGTTGTCATCACTACTGAAGCAATCAAACGATGTATAAAAGTACATGTGTAGTGTGGGATACATGTAGTTGTCATCACTACTGAAACAGTCAAACGATGTATAAAATTGCATGTGTCGTGTGGGATACATGTAGTTGTCATCACTACTGAAACAGTCAAACGATGTATAAAATTGCATGTGTAGTGTGGGATACATGTAGTTGTCATCACTACTGAAGCAGTCAAACGATGTATAAAATTGCATGTGTCGTGTGGGATACATGTAGTTGTCATCACTACTGAAGCAATCAAACGATGTATAAAAGTACATGTGTAGTGTGGGATACATGTAGTTGTCATCACTACTGAAACAGTCAAACGATGTATAAAAAGTACATGTGTAGTGTGGGATACATGTAGTTGTCATCACTACTGAAGCAATCAAACGATGTATAAAATTGCATGTGTCGTGTGGGATACATGTTGTTGTCATCACTACTGAAGCAGTCAAACGATGTATAAAATTGCATGTGTCGTGTGGGATACATGTAGTTGTCATCACTACTGAAGCAGTCAAACGATGTATAAAAGTACATGTGTAGTGTGGGATACATGTAGTTGTCATCACTACTGAAGCAGTCAAACGATGTATAAAAGTACATGTGTAGTGTGGGATACATGTAGTTGTCATCACTACTGAAGCAGTCAAACGATGTATAAAAGTACATGTGTAGTGTGGGATACATGTAGTTGTCATCACTACTGAAGCAATCAAACGATGTATAAAAGTACATGTGTAGTGTGGGATACATGTAGTTGTCATCACTACTGAAGCAGTCAAACGATGTATAAAAGTACATGTGTAGAGTGGGATACATGTAGTTGTCATCACTACTGAAGCAATCAAACGATGTATAAAAGTACATGTGTAGTGTGGGATACATGTAGTTGTCATCACTACTGAAGCAGTCAAACGATGTATAAAATTGCATGTGTCGTGTGGGATACATGTAGTTGTCATCACTACTGAAGCAGTCAAACGATGTATAAAATTGCATGTGTCGTGTGGGATACATGTTGTTGTCATCACTACTGAAGCAAAGTAATCAAACGATGTATAAAAGTACATGTGTAGTGTGGGATACATGTAGTTGTCATCACTACTGAAGCAATCAAACGATGTATAAAAGTACATGTGTAGTGTGGGATACATGTAGTTGTCATCACTACTGAAGCAATCAAACGATGTATAAAAGTACATGTGTAGTGTGGGATACATGTAGTTGTCATCACTACTGAAGCAGTCAAACGATGTATAAAATTGCATGTGTCGTGTGGGATACATGTTGTTGTCATCACTACTGAAGCAAAGTAATCAAACGATGTATAAAAGTACATGTGTCGTGTGGGATACATGTAGTTGTCATCACTACTGCAGCAAAGTAATCAAACGATGTATAAAAGTACATGTGTAGTGTGGGATACATGTAGTTGTCATCACTACTGAAGCAGTCAAACGATGTATAAAAGTACATGTGTAGTGTGGGATACATGTTGTTGTCATCACTACTGAAGCAATCAAACGATGTATAAAAGTACATGTGTAGTGTGGGATACATGTAGTTGTCATCACTACTGAAGCAAAGTAATCAAACGATGTATAAAAGTACATGTGTCGTGTGGGATACATGTAGTTGTCATCACCACTGAAGCAATCAAACGATGTATAAAAGTACATGTGTAGTGTGGGATACATGTAGTTGTCATCACTACTGAAGCAATCAAACGATGTATAAAAGTACATGTGTAGTGTGGGATACATGTAGTTGTCATCACTACTGAAGCAGTCAAACGATGTATAAAAGTACATGTGTAGTGTGGGATACATGTAGTTGTCATCACTACTGAAGCAATCAAACGATGTATAAAAGTACATGTGTAGTGTGGGATACATGTAGTTGTCATCACTACTGAAGCAGTCAAACGATGTATAAAAGTACATGTGTAGTGTGGGATACATGTACTTGTCATCACTACTGAAGCAATCAAACTATGTATAAAAGTACATGTGTCGTCTGGGATACATGTAGTTGTCATCACTACTGAAGCAATCAAACGATGTATAAAAGTACATGTGTCGTGTGGGATACATGTAGTTGTCATCACTACTGAAGCAGTAAACGATGTATAAAAGTACATGTGTAGTGTGGGATACATGTAGTTGGCATCACTACTGAAGCAGTCAAACGATGTATAAAATTGCATGTGTAGTGTGGGATACATGTAGTTGTCATCACTACTGAAGCAGTCAAACGATGTATAAAAAGTACATGTGTCGTGTGGGATACATGTAGTTGTCATCACTACTGAAGCAATCAAACGATGTATAGAAGTACATGTGTAGTGTGGGATACATGTAGTTGTCATCCCTACTGAAGCAAAGCAGCCAAACGATGTATAAAAGTACATGTGTAGTGTGGGATACATGTAGTTGTCATCCCTACTGAAGCAAAGCAGCCAAACGATGTATAAAAGTACATGTGTAGTGTGGGATACATGTAGTTGTCATCACTACTGAAACAGTCAAACGATGTATAAAAGTACATGTGTAGTGTGGGATACATGTAGTTGTCATCACAACTGAAGCAGTCAAACGATGTATAAAAGTACATGTGTAGTGTGGGATACATGCAGTTATCACCACTTCAAAGGACTAATTCTGTTGTCTCTAATCCGGTTTCTCCAAAACAAAACATTTGGCGCGTGCAGTGAGTTCATTTTGTTCTCCGGATGAAATACAACTGCACTCAATTGCAATAACACTGAACTATACCTATAATTAGGTCGAGCAATTATAGTAATGTATAAAATCTATGAATAGGGTTCAAAACGTGGTTCACGACTGATGTCACCCATCAACATGTACCACAAGATATATATGCAGATGTGTGTCACCGCGCGGAGTACAGTTCTACTGTATTGTGGAGTCGAGTTAATAAAAATGACGAACAATTTGGTCTATTTCTAGGAATCAATCTTGAGGACAATTTTTGACATCCTGTTATTGGAAGGAAATAATTTGTAATTAGATTCACCATATGAATTACAGTTAAAATGAAGTGTAGTGACATGATGACATTTTGAATACCGAAGGAACTGGTATCAGTTATTTTGTTTGTGCGATTCAGCGATTTTTGTATCCAGCTTACTCCCTGCACTCCACCTGGGGACACTGTCCGACACACACCAACACCTGTAGCAGGACAGATGTGCGTGTGTGTCACCAAGTGAAGTACAGTTGTGCCAGGTTACCCAGTTGATACTTGGTCTGCAGAGCGAGGCCCATTTACATAACGAATGTAATATTATTATTTTGTTACAGTTGTTTCGGCTGATTTTTTTCTGCCCAGCTGAATCCGTGTACTCCAGTTGGGGACACACCAGCATCTGTAACAGGACAGATGAGGATATTTGTCACCAGGTGCGGGGTCGTGAGGACAGGTAGGGTGTGGGGTGTGTCCCCCCCCCCCAATCCTGGCCAAAATTTCCTATAGATGAACCTTCGGAGGGCAAGTCATGAGTAGTTGGAAATTCCATCTATCTGAATTTTAGAGCTTCTTTAGCGATGCTGATGCCTTCTTTACTTCCCAAAATTCCTACCCGGTTTCAAATCGTCAACAATTCCAACTGCTACTATTTCAAACTAAATGTGTACGGAATATCGAGCTTCATAAATATGCATGATGTCAATCGGTACGAGATTTCTATGGTGCGTTCACTTATCGTAATAAAAAAAATCCTTGAAATGCACTTCAAGAAAATCTCATCATGTAAAATCGTTATCCTGAGTTAATTCCATCATTCACAGTTACAAAATAAAGAAACATCGAAAATTGATCATTCCTGCATAAGATCTGATTTAATGTTAGGAGAGTGTGAATTGCTCAAAGTACAAAGTTTGAGCATTTGTTTAGCACATTTTCAATTCCCAGAATAATACCAAACAATAACAACCTGATAATTCTACAATAAATGTGTTGGCATTTCAGTTACTAGAATAAATTTTATGCCCCCTTTCATGGCTTCATTTTCAATTTTTTTCTCGGTAGTGAATATCTAACTACCGAAGGGACCGGGATGGGGAAACCCCCCTGGTCCCTCCCCTAGTTGGACATTAACTACCCTAACCCCCCCCCCCCCCCCCCCCCCCATCGGAAACCTTCAGCCACGGCCCTGACCAAGTGAAATACAGTTGTGTTCGGGGTCCCTGAAAAATTCTTGCTTGAAATGGCCTGCCAAGTTACATAATGACATTCTTAATGCAGAAGAAACTAGTGTCAATTATTTTGTTTGTGGCATTTAGACTGATATTTGTGTACAGCTCACTCCCTACACTCCAGTTGGGGTCACACACAAAAACCTGTACAGCAAAGATGTGGATGTGAGTCACCAAGTGAAGTGCAGTTGCGTTCAGCAACTCAGAAAGATGCTTGCCTGAAGTTGCCCGCACAGTTACATAACATGCTGAAAAAAGAAGAAACTGGTATCAATTATTTTGTTAGTGCTATTCAGACTGATGTTTGTTTCCAGCATACTCCCTGTACACCTGTTGGGGATACGCACCAACATCTGTAACAAGACAGATGTGGGCGTTTGTCACCAAGTGAAGTACAGTTGCGTTCAGGATCCCAGAAAGATGCTTGCCTGAAATTGCATGCCCAGTTAAGATAATAACATTCTGAGTATAGACAAAACTGGTGTCATTTATTTTGTTTGTACTTTTCACAGGGACGTGGCGGCAGGGGTGTGGGGTCACCCCCCCCCCCCCCCCCTCAATCCTGGCCAAAATGTTGGAAATTTGGAGGGAAAGTCATGAGTAGTTGGAAATTCCATATATCTGGATTTTAGAGCTTTTGGCTATGTTGATGTCTTCTTTTCTTCCCAAAATTCTAACTCGGTTTCAAATCGGCAAAAATTCCAGCTGTTACTATTTATAACTACAATATACGCAAGTTCTCAGCTTGAGCATTTGTTTCGCATATATTCAATTCCCAGAATAATACCAAATAATAATAACCTGATAATTGTATCATCAATGTGTTGGCATTTCAGTTACTAGAATCAATTTTATGCCCCTTTCGAGGCTTTAATTTCAAAATTTTTCTCGCTAGTGAATTTCAGAATAGGGGTAGGGACCGGGATGGGGGTTCCCCTCTCCCGGTCCCTCAATCTAGTTGGAAATTCACTCCCCCTCTCCCCAATCGTAAACCTCTAGCCACGTCCCGAACTCCAGCTGGGAACACACACCAGCACCTGTAACGAAAGATGTGGATGTGTGTCACCCCAGGCGTGGTTCCGATTCCTAAAGATGTTACTGAAAAATTCTCGATTGTACCCACACGTACGCATGTTGAAAAATTAAGAAATGTTTTGAGAGGGTGTACCAAAATTCTTTGCTAGGAATTCGACGCTGTCATGAGCAATGCGTTTACCATCTTTTCGTGGAGTTAGCGTGCGGGATGTGATATCCTTTTAACCACAACGATATACCGATATTCTTTCGACCTCCAGTTATAGATATTCCAATCACTAAGTATTTAATTCACATTCAAACATCAAGATATTAACGTAACTACTAAAACGCCACAGCGTTATCAGTCATAAAACTAGTATTGTATCGAGTCTTCATTCATACTCACTTAATGAACAAAAATGTTTGATGGTATTGGTGGAGCCTTGGCGTCACTTACGTCACTGACATCACGTCAAGTTTCGATTGAGAAACACTTCTTGTGTTGATTAAAAAATCGCGACATCGACGCCGTAGCTGCGACAGGGTGGTGCAATCTCACAAAATTCTAAGTTCACCAAGGGCCATAACTCCAAGAAAAATATTTGGAACAACACATGCATTGACCAGTGGCTAGACATCAATAAGATACACTTACATGCCAAATATAAAGTCATTCCATCAAGTATTTCAAAAGTTATTGAGTTTTGAAACTCGTTGGTCACAGACAGACCGACAGGCTGACAGACCGACAGACAGACCGACATTGCCACTTACTGAGCTGCTAGTCGCAGCTAAAAATTGAATGTTTATGGTATTTTTTATATCCAGTCGCCAGGAGTATTTTATTTGGACTGAAAGGCGAGCCAACTTCCATATTTCAGGAGAGTGAATCTATTATAAAATATTGGCGATATAATATTTAAGGCCATAACAGTGTTGAATTCTTTTCAACATTTCGTCGCCTGAGTGCTAGAATGTTCTATGTCCCATAGGGGACATAGAACATTCTAGCACTCATGCGACGATTTGACTGGTGGCTTCAGGGAATGCGTCAGTTTCTGCTCCGCCAGAATCCGCACACTAGCTTCTACTCCTATCATAATACTTACGAAACCGAGTACAATATTGGCTGAAGTACTAATGTGATCTGCAACTGACTCATAAGCCTCATATAACTTCTCCAGCTCAGGACGAACTGAAACAAAACAAAAAAAGATGTGAACAGGCTTGAATTATACCAAGCGAATGTGAATCTTATGGAGAGGGGAGATGTGATGAGTTAATTTTTAGCCGTGGTTGGGGCTCCAGCACGACATGCCACAGGCATGTCCCGAGGGGCCTGTGTTTGGAGAGAATTCGAGTGTTGGAATCTCTCTTTCGATGGTGGGTTTACATGGGGCCTCCCCGTGGATAATTTTTATTTTTTGAACCACTGAGACGGATTCTGAGGCCTCCCTCTGGCTTAAATCTAGTCAGTTTATCCACTGGAAAAAATGCCCCACGTAGGTCCATGGGTTTTCCCTCACAATGACCAGGCTACAGAAGAACTATAGACTGACAGCTATTCAGGCAATACATACTCCTTCCAGCTGGCTAGCCTGGTCAATGTAACGGGAAACTTCAGTCGCCAGTCAATCAAAATGTTGGAATCCGAAAATTGAACGGAATCCGCTGTTAGAGCATAGCGAATGGCTAAAGTCGGTATCCGCAACCGATTATCGATAGCATTTCGGAAAAACTGTGATCACGGGTTGAAAATTTAAACCGACTGGTCGGAAAAGCCTGAAAAATTGAAAACACGAAAGAAACTGATTTAATTGTATATCCAACTATAGGTATTTATTTAAGAAATAACTGTTGTTTTCCTTCGGTTTATGGGATATAAACCGAAAATTTTCAGCACAAGCTTCATAACTCGCATAGCGAGTTATGATTAAGCTTGTGCTGAAAATTTTCGGTTTATATCGCATAAACCGAAGGAAAACAACAGTTATTTCCTATAATTTAATCCGGCTTTAATATTAAAATTTAAAAACTATGTGTACGTGAACGAAAAACTTTTAATTTTCGCAAAAGACAACAGTCAAACTCAGGAAAGTGTGTCACAAACAGGTCAGTCAATCATTGTCAAATTGTTTGTTGTTTTGATTTTCGATCGCAGACGACAGATATTTATCAAGTCACGTAACAATAGCATCAAAAACATTTTTTTAAGTTCCCCCAAAATCATGTTTGGATGTATGATCTTTTTACTCGTTTCCCACTTCGGAATATTTTATTAAATTCAAATTGTTCCCGAAAAATTATCATTATATTCTCGCTGAATGGAGGCGATGAAAACTCGATCATTGATCTTTGTTTACAAGCTTGTTATCCATCTATCAGTCTGCCGTCACGCCCTCAGGGTGACAATTTGAGTTGAGTAGGCGGGGCTTCCAGGGTCTTCAAAGTTGGATCGGATGTGTGCGAACGTGAGTACATTCCAAATCATTACGTGATTTGGTTTATACGATTTTGACAACTTTCACTCTGCATGCTTTCAACCAATCAAACATAGAGGCGGGGCAAATGATTAAATTATTCCTTCAAATTTCCAATTATTGAAAATAATGATGGTTATTTTCAGTATTCGGAAACGTGTTGATAGAAAGATGTTTTGGAATGACAATAGTAATATGTAATGCATAAATAATACCCGATTTGGGTGACCCAGTCATGTGACAGTTGACGTCCTGTTTGGTGTCATAGTAACGAATGTGAATGACATCATTATTTATTTATTTATTTATTTATTTATTTATTTATTTATTTATTTATTAAGGTTTAACGATACTTTAACAGCATAGGTCATATCGTGTCGATGACAACTTTACGGGTGGAGGAAGCCGGAGTACCCGGAGAGAACCACCGAGAACGACGAGCAGCTGTCAGCTCCCCAACACCGTAACTCCGCACTGCAGCACTGGCTGGGTTAGATTGGTTGAAGACATGCGCACCGACGTGCAATACGCCTTAGTACACGGCGTCATCGTGTCCCTGTGTGGACAATCGGGGTCAAGTGCCTCAAAAACACAATGCGGGAGTCCGAATCGCTCACGCCCCCCCCCCCCCCCCCCGAATGACATCTAATGATGCCATGGGGGAGGGGGTGGGGGCGGTAACTCAATAGGTAGAGGTGCAGACTGCAAGCCAAGAGGTCCTCGGTTCGAACCCCACCTACGGCAACCGCGTTGTGTGCTTGGACAAGACACTTCGCCCCCATTGCCCACGTGGGGGCACGTTTACTCTGTGTACTAAGGCGTACTGCATGCCGTTGGTGCACCTGTCTTCAACCAATGCTAACCCTGCTTGTGTGGAGTTAGTATGTTGAGGAGCTGGCAGTTGCGGTCCGTTGCTCGATGGTTCTCTCCGAGTACTCCGACTTCCTCCACCTATAAACTGTCGTGGTCACGATTAGCCATTGTGCTGAAATATGTCGAATCGAGGACCACCCAAAATGACTAATTCATTAAATAAGAAGTTACGTCACGATTATTAGATGTATTCATTGATAAATTTCCAAGAAGTTTTCAAGGGTTTTTTTAACTACAATCCCGACAGGCTAATATTACAACTACATCATCAAGGCATGCATGCCTTGATGATGTAATTTAAATAAATTTTAGTCAGTTGGGACTTGAGCCAGAATTTACACCACCCCTCCATTGACACCATCCATTCCCACAACCAGTCACCTTCGGGATAACCCAGTGTATTACCTCAACGAGGTATTACTATATTTATTTATATATTGGTGCTTAAGATCACATACTTTTGCACAATGGCTAATCGCGACCGTGACAGTTTTACGGGTGGAGGAAGCCGTAGTACCCGGAGAGAACCACCGGGCATCGACGAGCAGCTGCCAGCCCCTCAACATTCTAACTCTGTTCAAGCTCCGCTCAAGCAGGGTTACAGCGTTTGAAGACATGAGCACAATCGAGGTGCAGTACGCCTTAGTACACGGCGTCATCGTGCCCCCATGTAGGCAACCGGGATAAAGTGAACTGCCCAAGGACACAACGCGGGTCGTCCCAGACGGGGATCGAACTCGGGACCTTTAGCATAGAAGACCAACAGTCTACCACTGGGCCACCCCGCTCCCACGAGGTATTGATACAAGTCGCCAAGTCCTTATATGTATAATGAAATGTTTTGGGATTTTGTGATGTTGGCAACTGTACAGGTATCATGACGGCCTTCAATTTTGTCGTTCTAGGTCACCATGGATTTGGGGTAATATCCCATTTACGCATTACATGAAGGCCATGATTTGGGCACATGCAGTTTGTTGTAAATAATTGAAATAGAAAACGTTTACAACAATATGACAACACAATAGTAACGCGACTAACGACGCCACTTCCAGAGCATCCACCGGAATCCGTCCGTCCGAACCAGAGTTATCATTTAATACGAGCTTAGATGAATGGAGCAATCTGGTTGTAAAGGACCTGACCGCGAGCAGAGTTGAGTCGAGTCGAGACAGGGAAGTATGAAGTAGTACTACAAGTCAATATTAGTGGTACAAAGATGTAAGGATGGTAGAAGACTATAGAATTGAGTGACTACAATAGTATCCGATCACACGACAGATGATGGTGACTATGAACAAGTTAGCAGTGATGGTTTAGGACCTATGAAGGTCTTGTGGTGGCCTAGAAGGCCGGGCCAAACAGGTATTAGGAGTCATAACTATCTTCAAATAAATATCATCAGATAAGTATCATTCCAAAGGTATTCTCAAAAGGTATCCTCTAATGATACACTGCCATGTTATAAGTATCCTTAAATGCCAGTATGTGCCAATGTACAATGTGTCACATTGTGTACTAGCACACAAGCACATATCAGCATATCCAAGATGTGCCTATGTGCTGCATACACAGTGTGACACATTGTGCACGAGTACACAAACACATTCCATCAGCTATCTGCCTCACGTTCCGTGAAATCCTTTTCTAGTATCCGACTATACTTCTAGAATCACGTGTTCATCGTATGTGCCTATCCCATGCATGTGTTCATTCTATATTGTTCATAAGCACAGATGCACACATTAGCACACCAAGCATGTGCCCATGTGCTGCATGCAATGTGTACACATTGTGACACAATGTGTACTAACACAAAAGCACATTTCGGTACAATCAACATACAGTTTCTTAAATATAAGGTACCCTATCTGTCACTTGGTCTAGGCATTGTATGGATTGATACAGGCTTAGATGAATGGGGTGATCTAATTGAGCATATTAAAGATTTGGCCGATATCAAACGTCGAGGCAGAATGGTGAGTAGCTACTAAGCTTGTAGTAGTGCTACAAGTTAGTAATGGTGAGACACTCTATCATAGAACAGAATAGTGGTAGCCAAGAGTACTAGTTTAAGGCAGTAATGGTACAAGCCTTCTTGTATGACAGAAGAATATAAGTAGTATAGCTCGTATGTTTGGGGCCTAGGTTGGATGACCCCGGTGGATGACCCCGGAAGTGACGTCATGTCACATGAACTAGTGGCGCCATGTTGTGTCACATTGTGCTTTTTCACATAAGCACATATGACAAAAAGGGATTCTCCAGAAGGTATCCTAGATAGGTATCCTCAAATAATACAATACTAGGCTATATGTATCCTCAAATACCCATATGTAACTATGTGATAAGGCACATTGTGTCACATTGTGCCTTTTCCCATAAGCACATATCGGCACATAAACCATGTGCCTTTGTGCTAGGACACATTGTGCTTTTTCACATAAGCATATATGACAAAAAAGGGATTCTCCAGTAGGTATCCTCAAATAATACAATACTAGGCTATAGGTATCCTCAAATACCCGTATGTGACTATGTGATAGGGCACATTGTGTCACATTGTGCCTTTTCACATAAGCACATATCGGCACATAAATCATGTGCCTATGTGCTAGGGCACATTGTGTCACATTGTGCTTTTTCACATAAGCACATATGACAAAAAGGGGTGCCGAAGGTCATATGTTTTTCAAAAAAGGGGTGCCGAAATTGGGGTGCTCGAGGATATTGCCATTGGATATAGTCTTTTGTAATACACAAGGGAGATAACTCTGTATACAGATTATGGGAAATCAAGCAATCTGATTGGTTAGTTATAATTTATATAAATGATCTAGATAAATGAAACAACAAGAGTACTTAGAATAGGGTCAGAACTAACAAGAATAGACCAAAATAGCTAAATATAGTAATAATAAGCAAAACTGTTCCAACTAATAGGCTCTTCTACGTTACTGGAGTATACTCTAGAACAAAGGAACAATGCCAGATAGACGTAAACTATTGCACATATATATAGAAGCAGAGAATTCTGGGTAATGACCAAAGGAACGTGTCTTTTAATGGAAAAAACGTCATGGGATAGGGATCCAAAAAGGGATTCTGGGAGAATTCTAAGCCACAACATTACTCCTGTTCAATCGAACGCACCCCGGTACCCCTTAGTACTATAGCACTACGTGCTAAGCCGATAAATTGGGGAAATAAAGTCAATTTCGGTGATTTTGGGTGGATTTTGGTGATTTGGAAGGATTGTCGGGTTGTTTGTGGTAATCAGATTTACTCTTCTACAAAGGAACACACCCCCGAACATACCCCGTCTTATTGCAGAAACATTGGGTAACATAGCAATCACGTGCTACCATAGAAACCAAGATGGCGGCCTCTAGTATACAAAATGGACGACGGAAACATGTATCACACTAACAACACGCGCTGCGCATGCGCACTAACACCACGCGTCACTATGGAGATGACGTCACAAGATGGCCGCTCACGCGGGTTACCATGACAACACAACATGGCGCCACTAGGTCACGTGACATGACGTCACTTCCGAGGTCATCCACCGGGGTCATCCAACCTAGGCCCCAAACATACGAGACATACTACTAATATACTCGCTATAGTGTTGGGTGAATACAACAGTATTGGATCACACATCAGATGGTGGTGACTATGAACAAGTCGGCAGCGGTGATTTATGATCTATGAAGGTCTTCGGGTGGCCTAGATGGCCAGGCCGAACAGGCACTAAGAGCCATAACTATCTTCAGATAGATATTCTCCAAAAGGTACCCCCCCCCCCCAAAAAAAAAAAAAGGTGTCCTCAAAAGGTATCCCCAAAAGGTATCCTCATATAGTACAATACCATGTCATAGGTGTCTTCAAATACCCGTATGTGTACCCACATTGTGCATAAGACCACAAGCACATGTAGCATGTATTCAGCATGTACCTTTGTGCTACATGTGATGAGTACACATTGTGCACTAGCTCACAAACACACCTGGGAAAGTCAAAATAGTTTATAGGGAGACCGGGATAGTCATAACATAGGCACGACAAGCCAAGAAATGGAGAGAGTAAGCCACAGAATAGACCAGTATGGACAAAAGCAGGGGATTCTGAATCCAAACTAGTAAAACTTGTGAGGTCTATTCCGGTTTCTACGAATTGAACGAGTATTTGGGGTTATTAACCCTTTACCCAACGCAGACGATATCAACATTTATTATTTTAAATATCATTTTTTGAAGGTTTTCAAAAAATTTCAACAAAACCATATCATGTGACCCCGAGCTCGTTCCAACGAGGGTCACATGATATGGTTTTGTTGATATTTTTTGAAAAATAATATTTTTTCAACTGCTGAATTTGCATATTACGGTGGTGAATCCGTACCAAATAAGGTGATTTTGGAAAGTTTTGTGTGATTTGGAGTGATTGTCGGGTCTATTTTGGTAATTAGATATTCTCTTATAAAAAGGAACACACCCTTTAACCATACCCCCGTCCTACTAGAGGGTTTTGGGATCGGTCACATAGCAACCACTTGCTACCATTGAAATCAGGATGGCGGACTCCAATATATAAAATGGACGACGGAAGCCACGACGGGCCACCATGACAAATCAACATGGCGTCACAGGATCACGTGACTATGACGTAACATGAGATCATCCAAATATTGCTCGAAACGTGCATGACATTCTACTCCTCAGCTATGTATTTCATCGAGCCCATGACATATTCTGGGTTTTGAAACATTTTTGGACCCGGTGATATAGTCGCCTTGTGATAAGTCGGCTTTTGATTTTTTCGTACGAGGTCTCTGGGGCTATAACGTGATACTCCAATTAATTATTATTATTAATATGGAAATTAATAGGAAGTGGGTGCACAGCCACTTCACTCTTAAGATAATTATGACTAAAGACTCCCTTGTTTGATTTGTCTCTACCACGGATTTTGAAGTCGATGTTTGGAATCAAGCCTGAATGTAAGCAACCTGTCATTTGTAAGATGGGGTCCCCAGAGGGTGAATTTGCTGATGCTATCCCATACAGTGGGCCAATTTATCCTCTAGGTACATCTTTCTGTTTTGGCTTGAGACCTTGATGCTGTGCAGGCTAGCACCCCCAAATTCACCCTCTGGTGACCTCATTTTGCAGATGACAGTCTGCTTATTTTCAGGCTTGTTTGGGATATTCAATAAATGTATCCGTTGTTTTCGTTTGGGGAATTTTTTCACATAGATGTGGAGCCAGAAGTGTGGATTTTTCTCAATCTAGAGGTGCGAGAGTCCCAAACAAATAGCTATCTGTATTGCATTCCAAGGATGCCACTAAGGCAGATGGTACAGTACCGATTTAGGCCCATATCAGTGTGTGGCTGTCCTTGTATGTCTGTACCACCCCATCCCCCATCCCAGCCCCCCCACCCCTCCTCATTTCGAAACACTTGCTACGTTCCTGGGTTATAACACAGCCTACATGTAGTATTGCCAGGCCCACGTCTAGCACCCATCCACAATTCTACTTGTTTTGTGTTATTCGGTGACATTCAACATGTAGCTACTAAACCTGTTTGTAGCGACCCCCGAGAGATGTCCATTACAGTTTGCAGAAAATTCCGAGAAAGAAGGACAAGTTGCATTAAAAATAAGAAATGGAGATACTTTACTAACCTCGTGTGAAGTAATAAATGCAGGTATATTTGAAGTCCGATAGAAAATCATTGACGTCATCCTCTTTGATAGTCCTCACACTGTTGAAGGTATATCCTCGTAAGTCACGCACGGTCTCGCACACAACCGGGAGGCATATTAATAGAATTAAGACGGAGTATTTCATACTAACTAACAGTCAGACTAGAAAGAAAGAGAAACATATATTGTTTATTTGTTTATTTATGTATTATATAAGTTATATAACAACACTTTCGACAGCCTGGGCGACTTCGTGTCGGGCAATTTTACGGGTTGAGGAAGCTGGAGTACCCGAAGAGAACCACCGAGCAGCGGCGAGCAACTGCAAGACTCCCCAATGTACTAACTCCGAACAAGCAGGATTAGTATTGGTTGAAGACAAGTGCACCATCCACATGCAGTGCGGCTTAGTACGCAGTTCCGCCGTGCCCCCACGTGGACAATCGGATTAAGCGCCTTGCCCAAGGACACAATGCTTTTACTACTGGCGGGAATGGAACTGTGGACCTTTCGTTTTAAAGTCCAATGCCGTAACCATTTACCCACCGTGCTCCCTAAAAGAGACATACATTTTTGACAGATCACCGCGGCAAGAGGTTTCATTCAAGGTCAATGAGTTTCGGTGTAATTTTTGAGCTGAAAATAGAAGGTGTTATCAGAAGCTAGGTTTGACTGAAAAATGGACAGTTTCATTGAAACTGGTCATTACAGGCCCTTATAAACACCGCGAATATGTGTGGGCTCTGGTCTTTTTATATTTTTATTGTTTGATGTTGACTTGAAATGATGTTGTCACATGTGAACTGTGAATGGCATATTTTTCACTAGTTCAGTGCCGAAGGCACAGGCCTGGGGGTAGAGTGGGAGTTGAGGGTTGGGGGGGGGGGTCTTGCCATCTACAAAATTTTCACTGCCCCCCCCCCCCCTCTCCCCACCAAAAAACAACATTGGCCCAATGCAACTTTCTTCTAGCATATAGAGCCCTAAAACGTTCTCCAATATAGAGCCACACTCTCTATCAATGCATCGGATTCACGTTTAGAGTACAGAATTTTGCAAAATGTTCTTGAGGATGGGAGGCGTAGACCTAACTAGGACCCTCCGGTTGTTACCTCTTCCTCCCACTTCCTTTGAAGGGAAGTGGGGGGGGGGAGGGGAGTAACAACAGGATGGTCCCAGTTTAGAATAGGGAATGCCCCCCCCCTTCCCCACAACGTCCTACCAAATATCATGTTTGCCCCCAAACCCTCCCAAACTGGCTAAGACACAGCCCCCCCCCCCCCCCCCCATTATACATTCCTGACTATGCGCCTGCTCTAGTTGATTATATTCTTTATTATAGGACTCTACGAATATTCCACCAATAGCGCAGTACTTTGCCCATCAATTCTTGCTGTTCAGAAAACAATAGTTTCAACTTTTCCAAATCCATATCACTCATGTCCAAAATGAGTCTCTCGTGACGTCACTGACGATCGTAAATTTTCAAAGCGACAATTTTAGGACGCGTCATAAAAATTTCAGAGCCTTGGCACTAAACACTCCGGACAAAATTTCTCCTTTTTGGTAATATTTTAGGTGTCGTATTCAATACCGTACAATAAACAAATTATTATATCAGTAAGTTAAGATGCAAAATAAGTGATGGGAAATTTAGTTTGTAAATAGGTGACATGTTCTTTTCGAGGCCGTCAAAAATATAAAAATGATAAATTTTTTAATTTTTTGTGTTGAAATTTACGAAGAATTGTTCGTAAATACAGACTGACAACAAAATAGATCACAAATTATTATTTTGTTTAGATTTTTTATGACAGCGAAAACAACCTGCCACTTAATTTCAGCTAACTTCACACAACTTATATAACACCTCAAACAAGGTTGTCATACTGGATCTCGTTGGCGGTACTTGATCAGTCAAATCAAACACGATGCCTAGATCTGGGGTCAGAACTATAAAACTTTTACAATTGTATTTTCTAGAATTGTATTTTCTAGTTATAGCTTTTAAATGAATTAAAATGAACCATTAGCATTTTCAAAGATTGGGCAATTTGCCAAATGGCAAATTTCCAAATCTTTTAAAACGCTAATGATTTATTTCAGTCAGTCAGTTTATATTAACCCTTTACCTAACATGAAAAGCAGACGACAGTTGCAAAAAAAATTCTTGAATAACTAATTTTTTTCATTTTTTGTCTCAAAAACATAGGTTATGACCCCTCGTTGGAACGAGCTCGATGAGCTCGTTCCAACGAGGGGTCATAACCTATGTTTTTGAGACAAAAAATGAAAATATTTTGAAAATTAATTGGCGATTTTTGAGAATAGCGCTGGTCCTTTTTGGCCGTTACGTTAGGTAAAGGGTTAATAGGTAGAAAATACAATTCTAGAAAATATAATTGTAAAAGTGTTATAGTATTTGCTCCTGGTCTTGTTGTAAACTAGAGCTGAAACGCTTAAAGGGGTTTCTTGATCGATTAATCACATGGATAAACCTTGGTTAACCGATTAATCACTTGCCCTTATAGGTAGCTGATTAACTGCTGTACCGTTGATGATTTATAGCATTAACCCTTTACCCATCGTAAAGGACAAAATCGTTCAGCTCAACATACAAAAATCTCCATTCAGATTTGATTATATTTTCAATTTTTTCTCAAAAAACATAGCTTATCATCCCTCATTGGAAAGAGCTCGTTGAGCTCGTTTCAATGAGGGATCATAAGCTATGTTTTTGAGACGAAAATTTAAAATTTTTAGTAATTCAAGAATCTATTTTGCAGGTGTTGTTTGCTACCCGCATTGGGTAAAGATTAACTTAAGAATAACCAGTTCCAGCTACTGATACAGTATAATGATCATGCAAGTGAACAAGTATGTCAGCACGTAACTGGAATGGTTTACTCTGTCTAAATGATGTGAGTCAGTGTCACAATGTTTGCCTGTTTTGGAGCAAGTTTGTATTATTCATGAAATACGTAATAGTTACCAACCTAACTGGAGGTATTCGTGGATTTGAATAACGTGACAGTGGGTGGCGAATGACGTCGAGCCACGAAGCGGCGAGGTGTTACAGCAAGCCGGCAGGTTGTACAAAGTAGTGTTCAACCGATCACCAAAGATGGCCGCTGACCGATTACAGGTTATTTGAGCTCACACTCTGCCGATTTCGATGCCGATTCCGATTGTAGGCCTAATACCGTACACTACTTGTCAAGTCGAGGCTCGAAAGTACTACGTTAAATTGAACTTATTTTACGGGTTTATAGTCCGTTCACTTTTCGATAAGTCAAGACTCGAAAGAACTACATTAAACTCCGTTGACTCAGGTCCAGTAACATTATCTGTCGCGCACTCTTGGGCGGTAAACGTGGCTCTCATAGCCACGTTTACCACCCAAGTGCATGCAGTTTGAAATTTTACTGCGACCTGAGTCAATGGAGTGCAACCTTCACTTTTCCGGTATGAACTGGCGATTGCTGTAAGTACGCCCAATTGTAAAGCTTTAAGTGTAGTTTAACTTGTATATCCCGTAAAGGGGCGTATAGAGAGATTAAGAATACACATTGTGGTGGTTTATCGACTTTATTGAATGGTATCATTGACATCATTTTTTATTAACAATTGAACAATTGCAAAAGATATGAAAATGCTGTTTATGAATCATCACAAAATGCTTGGCAACAATCTGTTGAACCCATTTTCCGGGAGCCGTTGCAGTTGTCATCCGATTGCCCACAATCGGCCGATTCCGATCATCGGTTGAACATTAGTACAAATTCATAAATACCGACACCCAGGTTGATAACTGACTTACACTCTGTCGTCTGCTGAATCAATAAAGCACACAGACTTGGGTAAATATACTCGATACACGGGAGATATTCAAATGACGTCACTTGAACACTCGGTCCACTGTTCAAATAGGTTACTAATCCCAACAAGACAAAAGAGCCGGGGGTAACGGCAGCGAGATTGGTAACTTACTTACATCCTGTCCTTTGTTCAGTCAATAAAACGCACAGTCTCAGGTGATAAGAGGTATACAAGTGACGTCACTTGAACACCTAGTCTATTGTTAAAGTTAAAGTGTTCAGGTATTTCAAGTTGCTTTCATACCCGAAAAGACAAAGGAGCCAGGGTGTACACAAAGGGCGACTGACAGTCTCCCACCAACGTACTTACATCACATAGACAGGGTTAGCATTGGTCAAAGGGAAGCGCACCGTCAATGTGTGGTGCGCCATAGTACACAGCATCAGGATCAAGTGCCTTGCCCAAGGACACGACGTAGCTACCACTGATCCGAATCGAACGCGTCCCACAATATTTCAGTACCCTACAACTAGGTGTTAACACTTTCAACACGAGAGACCGCTTTTCCTCTCCAGCAACACGATACGTCATAATTTCATTAAGTAGGATGGCTACCAAGTGAACGTGTGTGGTAGAACAATTAATATTTTCATAATTTCATTACGTAGGATGGCCACCAAGTGAACGTGTGTGGTGGAACAATTAATATTTTCATAATTTCATTAAGTAGGATGGCTACCAAGTGAACGTGTGTGGTAGAACAATTAATATTTTCATAATTTCATTACGTATGGTGGCTACCAAGTGAACATGTGTGGTGGAACAATTAATATTTTCATAATTTCATTAAGTTAGATGGCTACCAAGCGAACGTGTGTGGTAGAACAATTAATATTTTCATAATTTCATTTGGTAGGATGGCTACCAAGTGAATTTATTTATTTATTTATTGGTGTTTAAGGTCACATATTTCTGCACAATGGCTAACCATGACCGTGACAGTTTTACGGGTGGAGGAAGCCGGAATACCCGGAGAGAACCACCGAGCAACGGCGAGCAACTGTCAGCTCCCCAACATATCAACTCCACACAAGCAGGGTTAGCATTGGTTGAAGACATGTGCACCATCGGCGTGCAGTACGCCTTAGTACACAGCGTCACCGTGCCCCCACGTGGGCAATGGAGGTGAAGTGTCTTGCTTAAGGACACAGCGCGGTTGCCGCGGCTTCTAAGTGAACGTGTGTGGTGGAACAATTAATATTTTCATAATGTCACTACGTAGGGTGGCCACCAAGTGAACGTGTGTGGTGGAACAATTAATATTTTCATAATTTCATTACGTAGGATGGCCACCAAGTGAACGTGTGTGGTGGAACAATTAATATTTTCATAATTTCATTAAGTAGGATGGCTACTAAGTGAACGTGTGTGGTAGAACAATTAATATTTTCATAATTTCATTAAGTAGGATGGCTACCAAGTGAACGTGTGTGGTAGAACAATTAATATTTTCATAATTTCATTAAGTTGCATGGATACCAAGTGAACGTGTGCGGTAGAACAATTAATATTTTCAACGTGCAGCCTGAAGGCTGCACGTTGAAAATATTAATTGCTCTAACCCCAAATAATGGATATGGACTCTTCCAATTTCTGCCATTTAACTGACATGGAAGACACCACCAGAGTTCCAAGGGTTAAATATACCACTCAAAAAATAGCTTAGGATCACCTACTAATTTTGATATAATTTCTTTCTAAATGGGTTAATTTGCACAGAATTGTCATATATGTTTAGTGGTACATGTGTCTCACTCTTTCCCAGCCAGTAAAGTCACTCAAGCATCACAAGAGTAACAGGTGTTAATGCTACTCATTGTTAGAATACGAAATTGAAACGTTTTTGTGTCATAACTGAACTGAATACCCAAGAACTGTCCCGAGATGTAGGGATGCTGCAGACGGGGCCATCTGAGAGAACAGCGTCTGCTGAGCTTGGTGTGAGCCAAAGTGTGGTTTCTAAAGCATATAATCGTTTCAGACATGTTGGCATAGTGGATGGATATCACGGGGGTGGCCGAGAAAGGTCAACAACTCGAACCCGGGACAGATTTAGTGTAACATATGCCATTAGAAATCGCAGCGTAAATGCAACAACACTGGCCAGGGACCTCCAAAATGCAACATGTATCCAACCAGACAGTGAGAAACAAACTGTATGCAGCTGGATTTAGAGCCAGAAGACCAGTAATCCCTCTTCTCAGACGTCACCGCTAATACAGATTTCAGTGGAGAAGAGAATACATGGATTGCACCCATCAAGCCTGATAAATAGTGCTCTTCACGGAAGAGTCCAGATATTGTATAGACTTTCATGATGGTCGTACTCGTGTATGGCGTCGATCGGGAGAAAGCTTAGCAGACGCTAATGTGGTGGAACATGATTGCTATGGTGGCGACTCTGTTGTGGTATGGGGTGCCATTAGTGTTAGGGGAGGTACAGTAGAGCTGAAACGGTTAAAGGGTTTTCTTGATCGATTAATTACATGGATAAACCTTGGTTAACCGATTAATCACTTGCACTTATAGGTAGCTGAATAACTGCCGTACCGTTGATGATTTGTAGCATTACCCCTTTACCCAACGTAAAGGACAAAATCGGCCAGCTCTGCATACAGAAATTTACATTCAGATTTTATTATGTTTTCAATTTTTGTTTAAAAAACATAGCTTATGATCCCTCATTGGAACGAGCTCGTTCCAATGAGGGATCATAAGCTATGTTTTTGAGACAAAAGCTGAAAATTTTTAGTAATTCAAGAATCTGTTTTGCAAGTGTCGTTTGCTACCCGCATTGGGTAAAGGTTAACTTAAGAATGACCAGTTGCCGCTACTGATACAGTATAATGATCATGCAAGTGAACAAGTATGTCATCACGTAACTTGTATGCTTTAGTCTGTATCATACAATTGATGTGAGTGAGTGTGACAATGTTTGCCTGTTTTGAAGCAAGTTTGTTCCTTTGTTAACCCAGAAAATACAGTAGTTCAAAAGTAACGGTTAATCGATCAATTACTTTTTTGATCGATCAAGACGTTGATCATTGGTTAATCGATTAATCGGTTAGCCGTTTCAACTCTAGCATACAGACCTATATGTAATTGAAAATGGAGCACTAAATGCCATACATTACAGGGATGAAACTCTTGCAGTGCTTGTGAGGCCTTATGCCGGTGTGACAGGAATGGAAGTCCGTAGGAACGTTAGTCCCTCTGGACTATTATTCCGCGGAATTATAGTCCTAGGTCTAACATTTCTAGGAATAGTAGTCCGCCGGACTACTATTCCTAGAAATGTTAGACCTAGGACTATAATTCCGCGGAATAATAGTCCAGAGGGACTAATTTTCGTACGGACCTCCATTCCTGTCACACCGGTGCAGTAGGTCCGGATTTCATTCTTATGGAGCCATATCTCACCGAGACAGGCTTGTACAGCAGTACCCTGAACAGGAAACCATTGAGAGAATGTACTGGCCAGTGTGTTTTCCGGACCAAAATCCACTCGAAAATGCCTGTGATATGTTACAGGAGCGTATTTCAGCTCGACGGATCCAGCCTTGGACTCTGCAGCAGTTTGCTGATGCCCTTGTTGAAGAATGGACCATCATTCCACAAAACAGACTTGCTAGATTTATCCAGAGCATGAACCGACGCTATTTGGCTATGATTGGTGCTAGAGGATACAAACGCTACTAAACAACTCACCCATAGCACCTTTAAACTTTTTTGTTATTGATTACCATTTATTCAGGAAAAATGCATAAACATATGGATTTTGGGGTATCATCTTTGAGAAATGCAGGAAATTATGCAAGATGTTAATGTTTTGCAATCTGTTTTCTTACATAAGGGATCAATAAACATATATTTGCCTCATAGGTTTTAATTATTACTTTTCATAAAATTACATGTGAAAATATTAGTGATCCTTAGTAAATTTTGAATAGTATATAAAAATACTCTGCACTCGGAACAATTTATGTTTCGCCCCCGGAGTTCCAATGTGTTCTATGTACCAGTTGGTACACAGAACACAATGGAACTCAGTGGACGGTTTGTGTACACACAAAGAAAAATATACTAGATATATTAATAATTTCGGTTCAAACCATCAATTATAGGTTTGACACTGATCTATGTTATGTCGTTGAAGTCGTTCGACGAGACAATTAGTCCCAATGGCTCGAGTGGGGTGAGCGGGGTGATGTTTTAGCGTACTGCACTATGATGGTACACACTCATTTAGTCAATGCTAAACCTGCTTGTGAGGGGCAGTAAGTTACCGAGTCCGACAGCAACTCGCCGCTGCTTGGTAGTTCTCTCCCGAGTATTCAGGTGTGACAGGAATGATAGTCCGTAGGAACGTTAGTCCCTCTGGACTATTATTCCGCGGAATTATAGTCCTAGGTCTAACATTTCTAGGAATAGTAGTCCGACGGACTACTATTCCTAGAAATGTTAGACCTAGGACTATAATTCCGCGGAATAATAGTCCAGAGGGACTAATTTTCCTACGGACTATCATTCCTGTCACACCGGCTTCCTCCAGCCAAAAAACCTATCCGACACGAAAGTGTTCTTAAACCCCAATAAATAAATAAATAAATTATTCGTCGGAAATCGACAGTTTCTGTTTTCTATTAATTGACTAAAAATTCAAGCGCGTGTCTAGGTATCCACATCGAGGAGCGGTGAGAACAGGACTTTTATTACACGCCTGTTCTTTGAAATCCACATCTACAGCAACACTAAACCATGCGGAAAGTGAAAATCCGTTCCGCACATGTGTGCCGAACGGAAATCGTTGACGGAATAGTATTAAATAGAAGCGAAATTTCACTGGAATTTTCTACAAATCGTGCACCGCAATTACAATTTAAATCGCTAGCGATAGCTGAGAATTGTAACACGGGTTCCCCTCGCAAATTTGGCTGGCGATAAGATATGTTCTTTTTGTTGATAGTTCGTTCCCTGAGTTCTAATGTGTTCTATGTGCCTACTCAGGGGAAGAGTTGTCAAATGAATTGCTGAGAGTCCCTCTAATAACTGCGTTTATGGTCTACACAGGCTTGCCCCAGTCTTCGCCCAAGGCCAACCACAGCACTTTCGTCGTACTGTAACCAGCGTGTTCCATACTTTCATACGGCTGCCGAGAGGAAGATGAACCAAGTAATCCTGAGAACTTCATCTAAAAAACTAGAGTCCAGCCATCGTTTCTTTTTTTGACGGTGTGTAATTGTCTAGTGGTTAAGGGCGTTGGACTCCAGATTGCCAGGTGGCGTTGCCGAGGGTTCGACTCCAGAAACCAACATTCTAAATTCCTCTAAAACATGATTGTACCCTTCGAAGAACGAAACGCACAATAAAAAAACTAGATTCCAGCCATCGTTTTTGACGGTGTGTAATTGTCTAGTGATTTAGGTGTTGAACTCCTGATTGTCAGACGGGGTCGTCGAAGGTTCGACTCCCGGCAGGGGCTCAGGACCCAACAATCTAAATTCCCCTAAAACAGGATTGTGTCCTTCGAAAAACACACACAGGCCCGTTCCAGTGTTCGTCTGAGGCCAACTACAGTACTTTCGTCGTACTGTAGCCAGCGCGTTCCACACTGTTTTGCTGTTGTCGAAAGGAAGATGAACCAAGTTATTATGACAACTTCATCAAAACAACTAGATTCCAGCCATCGTTTTTTTTTTTGTTTTTTTTGACGATGTGTAATTGTCTAGTGGTTAAGGGCGTTGGACTCCTGATTGCCGAGGGTTCAACTCCCGGCAGGGGCTCAGAAACCAACATTCTAAATTCCTCTAAAACATGAGTGTGTCCTTCGAAAAACGCACAATACGAGCCTAGGGTAGCTCTGAATCGCATTATCAAACCCGAATGTACGAAGCGAAGCGAAGGAGCATCACATCATGTACAGTTTTACAGATGAAAGAGGATGGGATACCCGCAGTCACCAGCGGTCGAATGCAAGTGCGTTATCGACGTACGCCAGGATTTCCCAGGCCATTGGGGTAGACTCCCCAACAAGGGGGGGGGGGGTGGGGGGGGGGGCTAGGGACTGCCCACAACTAAGCAGGCTGTTTTCCCTGACAAGGGACTAGACCTCCCCTCCCCGACAAGAGCTATACCTCCCTCCTGAAGTCACTCCTCCAGGGAACCTTAATAAGCAGTGCTCCTGTGCTCACACGTTTGAATTCGTGATTGTCTTGCTCAGAGACACAACGCAGGACAGGATCGAACTGTCGACCGTTCGGTTCAAAGTCCGATACTTTAACCCTTTACCCAACGTAACGGCCAAAACCGGCCAGCGGTATTTACGAAAATCGCCAAATAATTTTCATTATTTTTTCATTTTTTGTCTCAAAAACATAGGTTATGACCCCTCGTTGGAACGAGCTCAACGAGCTCGTTCCAACGAGGGGTCATAACCTATGTTTTTGAGACAAAAAATGAAAAAAAATAGTCATTCAAGAATTTTTTTTGCAAGTGTCGTCTGCTTTTCATGTTAGGTAAAGGGTTAAGCACAGCGCTCTGACCTTTTTTATCGGAGCTTAACGGCACTTCCGACAGCCAGTGTCACCTCGTGTCGGACAGTTTGACGGGCGGAGGAAGCGGAGTACATGGGGAGGACCACCGAGGAGCAACGGTGAGCAACTGTGGTGAGACTCCCCAATGTACTAACTCCGTGCAAGTAGGATTAGTATTGGTTGAAGACAAGTGCACTATCGACGTGCAGTACGCATCAGCACACAGCGCCACCGCGCTCCCACATGGACAATCAGGGTTAAGTGTCTAAGCCAGGGACACAACGCAGTTATACCTGGCTGGATTCGAACCGTGAACCTTTCGGTTTGAAATCTAATGTCGCAACCTCTAAACCACCAAGGTCACTGAGCTCCGGCTTGGAAGTGTGCATAGATGGCAGTCACTACGAGAGAGCCTGTTCCAAAGATAGGTTAGTGGAATACTCTCATACAGAAAGCTTATAGAAAGGTCTCACAGGCCGTTGTTGGGGTAAACATTATTTTACCCTATTTAACCGGTATTTGTGCTCTGGGGGAAGTAATTAAAGATCCCGAGGGCATCGCGAAGATGACCGATTGGGGGATGTAAACTTGATTTCCCGACCGTAAAGACTCAAGTCCCAACTGATAAAATATTCCAACTACATCAAAGCATATCTTCATTGAAGGCATGACTTGATGATATAGTTGGAACAAGCCAGAAAATAAGCAGACTGTTATTTGCAAAATGAGGTCCCCAGCGGGTGAATTTAGTGAGACTACCCTGCATAGCAGGGTAGCATCACTAAATTTACCCTCTGTGAGCCTCAGTCTGAATCAGGGTCTCAAAACTAAACAGATAGAGGTACCCAGAGGATAAATTGGCCCACTGTATGGGATAGCATCATCAAATTCACCCTCTGGGGACCTCATTCTGCAAATGTCAGACTGCTTATTTTCACGTCTGAGTAAGAATATTCGTTCGGACGGGGCTGTAGGTGGTTTGTTTGTTTATTGGGGTTTAACTACACTTTCAACAGCCACGGTCATATCGTGTCGGGCTGTTTCACGTAGAGGAAGTTTAAGTACACGGGAAGATACACCGGACAGCGACTAACAGCTGTCACGATTTTCAACTTACCAACCAGGGCCGTATTATTCATAAGGCTGATAAGGCTGAAGCATAGGGGCCCGCAGGAACAGGAGGCGCGCCAATTTTTTTTTTTAATTCTTTTTTTTTTTTTTTTGCTGAGGAACTGTTACCAGCACTGGTTAAAGGAACTTTGCACTCTGCACCGTAGCGATACATGTACATATGTATTTTTCCATATATATACTTTCATAAGTATACTATATATATTTATAAGCAGTACATTATTGTAATGGTTATTTAAATAATATGTCAAGCAAATGAAACTATACATGATACATGTCTATAATAATACGCGGAAGACAACTACAGCCCACCCCACCCTTCCGCGTTTGTATATTTTATCGGCTACTATTAATAAGATAATTATTTATTTATTTATTGGTGTTTAAGGTCACATATTTCTGCACAATGGCTAACCATGACCGTGACAGTTTTACGGGTGGAGGAAGCCGGAGTACCCGGAGAGAACCACCGAGCAACGGCGAGCAACTGTCAGCTCCCCAACATACCAACTCCACACAAGCAGGGTTAGCATTGGTTGAAGACAGGTGCACCATCGACGTGCAGTACGCCTTAGTACACAGCGTCACCGTGCCCCCACGTGGGCAATGGGGGTGAAGTGTCTAAATAAGATAATTAAATGCTTCCTTATTGCAGTGAAACAAATTGTCTCTTATATTAAAACGATTATCCATAAATTACGTATATACTTTTGAATAAATAATAAAAATTTTATTCACTTCAAAATATTACAGTACTGAACAATTATACTCCCCCCCCCCCCCCCCCCCCCCCCCCCCCCCCCCAATATGTGCTTTCCTGAAGAATTCTACTCACGCAATAAAAATACTGAAAAAATAATTGTGAGTAGAATTCTTCAGGAGACCCGAAACTGGATATAGGACTGTGTACTGCGGCATCGTGCATACTGTACCAGGGTCAGGCTGTCAGCTGTAGTGAGGTGAAAGACTGAAATGTCGGAGGTGGGGGAGGGGGTGGGCCTAGGGGCTCGGCCATGGGTTAACATGGCACTGTTACCAACCCGGCACAAGCCGAGTTCGACCCGTCGACCTTTCGCTTTAAAGTCCAATGCTCTAACCACTGAGCCACCGCGATCTAGGAATTATAGTTAACCCTTTATCCAACTTAACGGCTACAACCAGCGCTATTAATTTTCATTATTTTTTTCATTTTTTGGCTAAAAAACAAAGGTTATGACCCTCGTTGGAACGAGCTCGTCGAGCTTGTTCCAATGAGGGGTCATAACCTATGTTTTTGAGACAAGAAATGAAAAAAATTATTTATTCAAGAATTTTTTTGCAAGTGTCGTCTGCTTTTCATGTTAGGTAAAGGGTTAATAAACTCGAGACTTCTTGGAATTTTATTTGTAGATGAATGAAATATAAACGTAGTAGTCATGTACTAGTCGTGACGCAACTTCTCACGCGCCGTTCTCCAGATTGGCCGGATAGGCCCCAACGGCCCGAATCGGGCGCTTGTGACCTTCGAATTTTATCGGCAGATAAATGAAATTTTCATGTTAGTGTCGTGACGCAACTTCTTATTTAATTTACACGCGCCGTTCCCCAGATCGGCCATGATAGGCCCAAACCGGCCATGATAGGCCCCAACAACCCGAGTCTTGTACTACAGACCTTCGTTTGTATGACAGACTGTATATGATACAATTCCAGGTATCGAATCTTGTATCGTAAAAAGTCCCTGATTACTGTCAAGGGAGAATAAATATCGCAGAAAAAATAGACGAGATTTGAAAATATTCCGACTGGAAAAAATACTGGTGGGAAGTAGAGGGAGGGAGGGGGGTACTCCTCTAAACCTTCCTTCAGATTCAGATTCTTTATTTACGGTATACATATAAAAACGTTTTTACAGATAAATGTTTTACAGATAATGTATTCAGCATACCGTGGGAAGTGACATAGCCAGATTGGCTGTCTACCTGACACTCCCCAGATCGGCCTTCCGTTGTCTTTTTTGTGATTCTGGCCCCCGACACACACAAGTTAACCACGACGTTTCGAAGTTACATTTGCCGTTGCTGTTGCCATTTTGTCACAATAGTGAAATCTGTAAAATAGTCGTTTCTGTTGTTGAGCGTATTTGAATTATTAACCCTTTACCTAACCTGAAAAGCAGACGACACATGCAAAAATAATTCTTGAATAACTAATTTTTTTCATTTTTTGTCTCAAAAACATAGGTTATGACCCCCTCGTTGGAACGAGCTCGACGAGCTCGTTCCAACGAGGGGTCATAACCTATGTTTTTGAGAAAAAAAATGAAAAAAATAATGAAAATTAATTGGTGATTTTTGAGAATAGCGCTAGCCGGTTTTGGCCGTTACGTTAGGTAAAGGGTTAACTTCGTAACTTACCTGTGTCACGTAGGAAATGGATAAACGTTCCCTGTTACTGTTGTTCGAGCTGACTCTTGGTGGAGCCAAAACACAGTCAACTGACCGATGAGCGCTCTTGCAAACAGGCGATTCTTATTTTTCACGTGGACAACTTCGCCGACAGTTTAACAACACGTTGCTCAAACCAGCTGTTACCGAAATACTGACTATCAATCCTATCTGTATCACTCGTATCGGATACAGCTCGCTAGTCATATTGTTATATATCGATAAATTAATGAATATGCGAGCGGAGAAGCATTTCAGATGACGACAGGTAGAAAATATATATTAGGAGAACAACTGGCCTGGTCGTGTCACAAAACGTTTGCTTCCAAATGTCGCGCATTCTATATTCCGATCAGGCTGCTGTCAACGCATTCACAAATGTGCTTCCATTTACTCAACAAATTGCTAATCAGGCCCCCATGCACCAATTTTCAAATTATGTAATGTAACAAACCCCACTGCAACATAGTTGCTAAAACACATCTTACTGTGTGAGTTTTATAGTTTGTGTTGGGGGGGGGGGGTGGTCAGGCGCATCCAATCTCTACCGGGGGGCGTTAAAAAAATGCGGGAACATAGGTGGAAATTTTTATTTTGCAAATTTTTTGACCCACCCACCCTTTCCTGCATATTTTTTCCATGACATTTTGGGGACCCACCCCGTTCCCATACATTTTATATACAAAACATTGGCACTCGAACGCCAACTCGAAACATGTAATGCACACTGATTCAATGCATATTTTTATATGTCCAAACATATTTCCATTTACTCTATCAAATGCATTTTTCAAGACTTACCAAATTCACATCAGTTCACAAAGACACATTACTGTATAGCTTGAACCCCGTGTGGACCCGGGTATAATAGGTCCACATTTTGGTAGCCAGGTTGTTAACGCACAGCAGCGATGGCCTGGCTGTTCATACAGACATTTTAATACTATACTGATGTAGCAAATTCAAAGAAATTTGTTTTATCATTATATTGAGAGGTCTGTGTGGATGAGCTTGTTACTTCCTCCAGAGGTTGGTGAATTTCTCAGGCCATCCAGTGGATCTGTTTGAATAATTCTACTTTCATCTTGGGAATTAAGAACGTTGTGATATAGACATCATATGAATACGATGTAAAACCCCAATCAAAGCTGATTAGACAATTGAGACAAACTAAACGTGTAGCTTAATATTCTTACAACTCAAGTTTCTCGGTGTTTACCTTGTAAATGAAACTCAATTAGTCTTTTTCACAGAAAGATTTTAAACCAAATTTAAATAAGCTTTTCCTACTTTTATCTCTCATATGCAATGATATGCACTTCAAACAGTCTAGTTTCTGTAAATCGTGGCATATTCAGGCATATGTGAGCACTGTGATTGTTGTGCCCATAATTTATTTACTGCTGCTTGTTCTGTAACCGTGTATATGTTGCAAATATTGGTTGTGTGAATGGGAACTTGTTATTGTTCTGGCTCAAGAAGGGCAAACTTTGTGTTTTTGTTTTTGTTATTTCATCTGCATACCAGGAAAGCGATCAAAAAGACTTTTTTGTTTTTGTTAAATCAGACTTTTTTGTTTTTGTTGAAATAAAAATTAATATTTTAAATTTTCTATATTTTGAAAAATCAGGCCCACCCAGCTATTATGACTCATTAGACAACATTATCTATACTATGCTTTATTTTTAAGAATATTCCATTAAAACAAACTTGATATATCATTGAATTATGTTGTGAATGGATATTTTTGGAGAGGGCTTCCATACCGATTCCATTGCTGTAGAGTGCTTCCATAGCGATTCTCTTACTGTATGTCAGGGCAAAGCCAGCCTAAATATAGGGACAAGGGGCCTCATATTTAAAGATATTGTAAGTTCAAAATATATTTCGCGTCAAGGCGAAAAACCTACATGAATTTCACTTCTCTGTAAAGCTGGAAAAACACACGTGGTGAATATCCAGCTTTAGCGCAGGGACCCAGGGGAGAAACGGTATGTTAGATAAGGTCTAATCTCATTTTTCGTCACGGCCAATTGAGAAACGAGATTTTAAAACGATAGAAATGTCTGTCGTGTCGTCACCCGATCATTAGTTATAGCAATGCGTGTCAGGAACGAATCATCGTTAAGTCACGCGTGAGATGACTTGTATTGATTCTGCCTCGATATACGTCATCTCCCACCGTTTTGACAGGTGGACAGATGAGCGTCGGTCCACCTGACAGTTTAGGGTAAAAAGTATATATATACCTGGAAGAGCAGAGCATTAGACACACACTTGGGGTCACACACACGTTGGTGAAGTCCAGGACAGGCGGACTCTGTTTCCTGGCATAAGGGTACCTTCGATCACAGGACCCTGAAACGGCTGGAATCGCCAGAGAGGGCATTCCATGATTGCTTTAGCTTAGCGTTGATAGGCGGCTACGGGGCCGAATTCGTGAGAAGGAACACCCCAGGTGGAACGTTAAAGTTTAGATTGTCGAGTAGCAGGTATCGGCCTGCAATAGTCAGAAGTGTAGGTTAATTGTATTGTGCGTATTAACCCTTTGAAGCGTCAGCCTGATTGCGTTCTGAGTAGTTTATTTTGCCGTCGGAACATCGTAATACCGACTGGAGATCGGTGTGAGTGACAATTTCGCCCTAGCACAAAAAGGGGCATCTGTGAATCGTGAATTCAACCAGGAACGGTGGATATTTCAATAGGACTTTCACGGAGGACTTTCAAAAGGCACATAAGGTATGAGTAGACAATATCTGACCCAAATCAGAAGTACGGTGGTTTATAGATGACGAACATTGCTGGTCGGAACCCTCCAACAGCCAGAGGTACAGTTACGCGCAGACGTTGACATTTGAGCCTAAGCGGGCGAGCTCACAGTAATAACATTTCAGATTTGTGAAGCTCTTATGGCGAGCTCACGGTAGTAACATTTCCAGTGTGTAGACTATAGTGCCAGTACAGGGCTATAGAATGACTATATGATTGTTTAGAATTATTTAACCGTAGTGACCCATTTTCTGTGAAAAGAATTGAATTGTTGATTGTTGAAATATTGAAACGGATTTATTTTTATGTGTAAATAAAAGAATCGTTGTTACTTTAAATCATTCTTTCCATTATACAGCCTAAAGTGATTAGGAATCACACCTAACGGAAATCGAACCCATTTCAGGCCAATTTGGCAGAGAAGGAATCACGGCGTCGGTCTAACTCAGCTCTCTGCGCCGAGTTCGCGACACTTGGATTCCGACCCTCCACGTTGGTCTAATTTTCCCGCAACTTCATCAGCGGGACTAAATAACCCCACGTCAGCCCAGGCCTTACGGGGCCTCAGGTGTCCTCTGACACTGTAGAGTGCTTCCATACCAATTCCCTTAGTGCAGAGTACTTTCATACCGATTCCCTTACTATAGAGTATTTCCATACCGATTCCCTTATTGTAGAGTATTTCCATACCGATTCCCTTACTGTACAGTACTTCCATACCGATTCCCTTGCTGTAGAGTACTTTCATACCGATTCCCTTACTGTAGAATATTTCCATACCGAGTCCCTGACTGAGGAATATTTCCATACCGAGTCCCTTACTGTAGACTATTTCCATACAGTACTTTCATACCGATTCCTTTACTGCAGAGTATTTCCATACCGATTCCCTTACTGTAGAGTATTTCCATACCGATTCCCTTACTGCAGAGTATTTCCATACCGAGTCCCTTACTGTAGAGTATTTCCATACCGATTCCTTTATTGTAGAGTATTTCCACACTGATTACCTTACTGTAGAGTGCTTCCATACCGATTCCCTTACTGTAGCGTATTTCCACACCGATTCCCTTACTGGCAGTACTTCCATACCGATTCCCTTATTGTAGAGTACTTCCATACCGATCCCCTTACTGTAGAGTATTTCCATACCGATTCAGTTACTGTAGCGTATTTCCACGCCGATTCCCTTACTGTACAGTACTTCCATACCGATACCCTTATTGTAGAGTACATCCATACCGATTCCCTTACTGTAGAGTATGTCCATACCGATTCCCTTACTGTAGAGTAGTTCAATACCGAATACCGAGTAGAGTACTTCCATACCGATTCCCTTACTGAAGAGTATTTCCATACCGAGTCCTTTACTGTAGAGTACTTCCATGCCGATTCCCTTACTGTAGAGTACTTCCATACCGATTCCCTTACTGTAGAGTACTTCCATACCGATTCCCTTAATGTAGAGTACTTCCATACCGATTCCCTTACTGTAGAGTACTTCCATACCGATTCCCTTATTGTAGAGTATTTCCATACCGATTCCCTTACTGTAGAGTACTTCCATACCGATTCCCTTACTGTAGAGTATTTCCATACCGATTCCCTTATTGTAAAGTGCTTCCATACCGATTCCCTTAGTGTAGAGTATTTCCATACCGATTCCCTTACTGTGGAGTATTTCCATACCGAGTCCCTAACAGAAGAGTATTTCCATACCGATTCTCCTACTGTAGAGTGTTTCCATACCGGGACCCTTACTGTAGAGTATTTCCATACCGCTCTCTTTACTGTAGAGTATTTCCATACCGAGTCCCTTATTGTAGAGTATTTCCATACCGACCCCTTAGTGTAGAGTATTTCCATACCGATTCCCTTACTGTAGAGTATTTCTATACAGATTCTCTCTATGTAGAGTATTTCCAAACTGATTCCCTTACTGCAGAGTACTTCCATACTGACTCACTTACAGTAGAGTACTTCCATACCGATTCCCTTACTGTAGAGTACATCCATACCGATTCCCTTACTGTAGAGTATGTCCATACCGATTCCCTTACTGTAGAGTAGTTCAATACCGAATACCGAGTCCCTTACTGTAGAGTATTTCCATACCGATTCCCTTTCTGTAGAGTACTTCCATACCGATTCCCTTGCTGTAGAGTATTTCCATACCGATTACCTTACTGTAGAGTACTTCTAAACCGATTCCTTTGGTGCAGAGTATTTCCATATCGAGTCCCTTACTGTAGAGTATTTCTATACCGATTTCCTTACTATAGAGTACTTCCAAACTGATTCCTTCACCGTAGGGTACTTCCATTCCGATTCCCTTACTGTAGAGTATTTCCATACTGATTCCCTTACTGTAGAGTACTTCCATACCGATTCCCTTACTGTAGAGTATTCCATACCGAGTCCCTTACTGTAAAGTATTTCCATACCGATTCCCTTACTCTAGAGTACTTCCAAACCGACTCCCTTACTGTAGAGTACTTCCATACCGATTCCCTTATTGTAGAGTACTTCCATACCGATTCCTTTACTGTAGAGTATTTCCGTACCGATTCCCTTACTGTAGAGTATTTCCATACCGAGTCCCTTACTGTAGAGCATTTCCATACCGATTCCCTTATGGTAGAGCACTTCCATACCGATTCCATTATTGTAGAGTACTTCCACACCGATTCCCTTATTGTAGAGTACTTCCATACCGATTCCCTTACTGTAGAGTATTTTCATATCGATTCCCTTACTGTAGAGTATTTCCATACCGATTCCCTTACTGTAGAGTATTTTCATATCGATTCCCTTACTGTAGAGTATTTCCATACCGAGTCCCTTACTGTAGAGTACTTCCATACTGAGTCCCTTACTGTAGAGTGCTTCCATACCGATTCCCTTACTGTAGGGTACTTCAATACCGATTCTCTCTCTGTAGAGTATTTCCATACCGATTCCCTTACTGTAGAGTACTCCCATATCAATTCCCTTACTGTAGAGTGCCTCCATACCGATTCCCTTACTGAATAGTATTTCCATACAGATTCCCTTACTGTAGAGTATTTCCACGCCGATTCCCTTACTGTAGAGTATTTCCATACCGATTCCCTTACTGTAGAGTACTTCCATACCGATTACCTTACTGTAGAGTATTTCCATACCGATTACCTTACTGTAGAGTATTTCCATACCGATTCCCTTACTGTAGAGTACTTCCATACCGATTACCTTACTGTAGAGTACTTCCATACCGATTACCTTACTGTAGAGTATTTCCATACCGATTCCCTTATTGTAAAGTATTTCCATACCAATTCCCTTACTATAAAGTACTTCCAAACCGATTCCTTTACTGTAGAGTATTTCCATACCGATTTCCTTATTGTAAAGTATTTCCATACCGATTCCCTTACTGTAGAGTACTTCCAAACCGATCCCTCTACTGTAGACTATTTCCATACCGATTCCCTTACTGTAGAGTACTTCCATACCGATTCCCTTACTGGAGAGTATTTCCATACCGATTCCCTTATTGTAAAGTATTTCCATACCGATTTCCTTACTGTAGAGTATTTCCATACCGATTCCCTTACTGTAGAGTACTTCCATACCGATTCCTTTACCGTAGAGTATTTTCATATCGATTCCCTTACTGTAGAGTGATTTCCATACCGATTCCCTTACTGTAGAGTATTTCCATACCGATTCCCTTACTGTAGAGTATTTCCATACCGATTCCCTTACTGTAGAGTACTTCCATACCGAGTCCCTTACTGCAGAGTACTTCAATACCCATTCCCTTATTGCAGAGTTCTTCCATACCGATTCCCTTACTGTAGAGTATTTCCATACCGAGTCCCTTACTGTAGAGTATTTCCATACCGAGTCCCTTACTGCAGAGTACTTCAATACCCATTCCCTTATTGCAGAGTTCTTCCATACCGATTCCCTTATTGTAGAGTATTTTCATACCGAGTCCTTTACTCTAGAGTATTTCCATACCGAGTCCCTCACTGTAGAGAATTTCCATACCGAGTCCCTTACTGTAGAGTACTTCCAAACCGATTCCCTTACGATAGAGTGCTTCAATACCGATTCCCTTACTGTAGAGTACTTCCATACCGATTCCCTTACTGTAGAATATTTCCATACCGATTACCTTACTGTAGAGTATTCCCATACCGATTCCCTTACTGTAGAGGACTTCCATACCGATTCCCTTACTGTAGAATATTTCCATACCGATTCCCTTATTGTAGAGTACTTCCATACCGAGTCCTGTACTTTAGAATACTTCCATACCGATTCCCTTACTGCAGAGTACTTCCATACCGATTCCCTTACTGTAGAATATTTCCATACCGATTCCCTTATTGTAGAGTACTTCCATACCGAGTCCTGTACTTTAGAATACTTCCATACCAATTCCCTTACTGCAGAGTACTTCCATACCGATTCCCTTACTGTAGAGTATTTCTGTACCGAGTGCCTTACTGCAGTTTACTTCCATACCGAATCCCTTACTGTAGAGTGCTTCCATACCGATTCCCTTACTGTAGAGTGCTTCCATACCGATTCCCTTGCTGTAGAGTATTTCTGTTACGAATGCCTTACTGCAGAGTACTTCCATACCGATTCCCCTACTGTAGGGTACTTCCATACCGATTCCCTTACTGTAGAGTACTTCCATAACGATTCCCTTACTGTTGAGTGCTTCCATACCAATTCCCTTACTGTAGAGTATTTCCTTACCGATTCCCCTACTGTAGAGTACTTCTATACCGATTCCCCTACTGTTGGTGGCTTCCATACCCATTTCCGTACTGTTGGTGGCTTCCATACCGTTTCTCGTACTGTAGGTGGCTTCCATGCCGATTCCCGTGCTGCATGTGGCTTCCATGCCCATTCCCCTACTGTGGATGGCTTCCATGCCGATTCCCTTACTTTAGGTGGCTTCCGTACCCATTCCCTTACTGTAGATGGTTTCCATGCCGATTCCCTTACTGTAGAGTACTTCCATACCAATTCCCTTATTGTAGAGTATTTCCATACCGATTCCCTTACTGTAGAGTATTTCCATACCGATTCCCTTAATGTAGCGTACTTTCGTACCGATTCCCTAATTGTAGAGTATTTCCATACCGACTCCCTTACTATAGAGTATTTCCATACCGATTCCCTTACTGTAGAGTATTTCCATACCGAGTCCCTTACTGTAGAGTATTTTCATACCGAGTCCCTTACTGTAGAGTACTTCCATACCGATTCCCTTACTGTAGAGTATTTCCATACCGAGTCCCTTACTGTGGAGTATGTCCATATCGATTCTCTTACTGTAGAGTATTTCCATACCGAGTCCCTTATCGTAGAGTATTTCCATACCGAGTCCCTTACTGTAGCGTACTTTCATACCGATTCCCTTACTGAAGAGTATTTCCATACCGATTCTCATACTGTAGAGTATTTCCATACCGATTCCCTTATTGTAAAGTACTTCCATACCGATTCCCTTAGTGTAGAGTATTTCCATACCTATTCCCTTACTGTGGAGTACTTCCATACAGATTCCCCACTGTAGAGTACTTCCATACAGATTCCTGTACTGTAGGTGGCTTCCATACCGATTCCCGTACTATGGGTGGCTTCCATAGCGATTCTCGTTCTGTACGTGGCTTCCATGCAGATTCTCGTCCGGTATGTGGCTTCCATGCCGATTCCCGTACTGTAGGTGGCTTCCATGACGATTCCCCTACTGTAGGTTGCTTGCATGCCAACTACCCTACTGCAGATGGCTTCCATGCCGATTCCCGTACTGTAGGTGGCTTTCCTGCCGATTCCTCTACTGTAGGTGGCTTCCATACCGATTCTCGTACTGTAGGTGGTTCCATGCTAATTACCGTACTGTAGGTGGCTTCCATGCCGATTCCCCTACTGTAGGTGGCTTCCATACCGATTCCCGTACTGTAGGTGGCTTCCATGCCGATTTCCCTACTTTAGGTGGCTTTCATGCTGATTCCCGTACTGTAGGTGGCTTGCATGCCGACTCCCCTACAGTAGGTGGCTTCCATGCCAATTCCCGTACTATAGGTGGCTTCCATGCTGATTTCCCTTCTATAGGTGGCTTCCATGCCGATTCTCTTACTGTAGGTGGCTTCCATGCCGATTCTCGTACTGTAGGTGGCATCCATGCCGATTCCCCTACTCTATGTGGCATGGCTTCCATGGCGATTCCCGTACTGTAGGTGGCTTCCATGCCGATTACCCTACTGCAGATGGCTTCCATGCGGATTCCCTTACTGTAGGTGGCTTCCGTACCGATTCCCTTACTGCAGATAGCTTCCATACCGATTCCCTTACTGTAGAGTGCTTCCATGCCAATTTCCTTACGGTAGGTGGCTTCCATGCCAATTTCTTTACCGTAGGTGGCCTCCATGCCGATTCCCTTACCGCAGATGGCTTCCATGCCAATTCGCTTACTGTATGTGGCTTCCATGCCGATACCTTTACTCTAGATGGCGTCTATGCCGATACCGTTACTCTAGATGGCTTCTATGCCGTTACCCTTACTATAGATGGCTTCCATGCCGATTCTCCCACTGTAGATGGCTTCCATGCAGATTCCCTTACTGTAGGTAGCTTCCATACCGATTCCCGTACTGTAGATGACTTACCTGTCGATTCCCTTACTGTAGGTGGCTTCCTTGCCGATTCCCGAACTGTAGGTAGCTTTCCTATGCCGAGTCTCTTACTGTAGGTGACTTCCATGCCGATACCCTTACGCTAGGTGGCTTCCATGTGGATTCCCTTACTGTATGTGGCTTCCGTGCCCACTTCCGTACTGTAGATGGCTTTCGTGCCGATGCCCTACAGTAGGTGGCTTCCAGGTGGCTTCCATGCCGATTCCCGAACTGTAAATGACATCCATGCCATAGATGGCTTCCATGCCGATTCCCTTACTGTACACGACTTTCATGCCGATTCCCTTACTGTAGGTAGCTTCCATACCGATTCCCGTACTGTAGATGACTTCCATACCGATCCCCGTACTGAAGATGACTTCCATGCCGATTCCCTTACTGTAGGTGGCTTCCATACCGATTCCCGTACTGTAGGTGGCTTCCATACCAATTCCCGTACTGTGGGTGGCTTCCATACCGATTCCAGTACTGTACATGACTTCCATGCCGATTCCCTTACCGTAGATGGCTTCCATGCCTATTCGCTTACTGTAGGTCGCTTCCATACCGATTTCTGTACTGTAGATGACTTCCATGCCGATTCCCTTACCGTAGATGGCTTCCATGCCTATTCGCTTGCTGTGGGTGGCTTCGATACCGATTCCCGTATGGTAGATAACTTCCATGCCGATTCCCTTACTGTAAGTGACTTCATACTGATTCTTATACTGTTGATGGAGTTCCTTGCCGATTCCCTTAATGTAGGTGGCTGCCATACCGATTCCCGTACTGTAGATGACTTCCATACCGATTCCCTTACTGCAGGTAGCTTCCATACCGATTCCCGTACTGTAGGTTACTTCCATGCCGATTCCCTTACTGTAGGTGGCTTACATACCAATTCCCGTACTGTGGGTGGCTTCCATACCGATTCCCGTACTGTACATGACTTCCATACCGATTCCCTTACTGTAGGTAGCTTCCGTACCGATTCCCTTACTGTAGATGGCTTCCATGCCGATTCCCTTACTGTAGATGACTTTCATGCCGATTCCCTTACTGTAGGGAGCTTCCATACCGATTTCCGTACAGTAGATGACTTCCATACCGATTCCCGAACTGAAGATGACTTCCATGCCGATTCCCTTACTGTAGGTGGCTTGCATACCGATTCCCTTAATGTAGGTGGCTTCCATACCGATCCTCGTAGTGTAGATGACTTCCATACCGATTCCCTTACTGCAGGTAGCTTCCATACCGATTCCCGTACTGTAGGTGACTTCTATGCCGATTCCCTTACTGCAGGTAGCTTCCATACCAATTCCCGTACTGTGGGTGGCTTCCATACCGATTCCCATGCTGTAGGTGACTTCCATGCCGAATCCCTTACTGTAGGTGGCTTCCATACCAATTCCCGTACTGTGGGTGGCTTCCATACCGATTCCCGTACTGTACATGACTTCCATGCCGATTCCCTTACCGTAGATGGCTTCCATGTCTATTCGCTTACTGTAGGTCGCTTCCATACCGATTTCCGTATTATAGAGGACTTCCATGCCGATTCCCTTACCGTAGATGGCTTCCATGCCTATTCGCTTGCTGTGGGTGGCTTCGATACCGATCCCCGTATTGTAGATAACTTCCACGCCGATTCCCTTACTGTAGGTGGCTTCATACCGATTCTTATACTGTTGGTGGAGTTCCATGCCGATGCCCTTACTGTAGGTGGCTTCCATGCCGATTCCCGGACTGTGGGTGGCTTCCCGTACTGTAGATGACTTCCATATCGATTCCCTTACTGTAGATGGCTTCCATACCGATTCCCGTACTGTAGATGACTTCCATGCCGATTCCCTTACTGTAGGTAGCTTGCATACCGATCCCCGTACTGCAGATGACTTCCATACCGATTCCCTTACTGTGGGTGGCTTCCATATCGATTCCCGTACTGAAGATAACTTCCATGCCGATTCCCCTTCTGTAGGTGGCTTCCATACCGATTCCCTTACTGTAGGTGGCTTCTATACCCATTCCCTTACTGTAGATGGCTTTCATGTCGATTCCCTTACTGTAGGTGACTTTCTTGCCGATCCCCGTACTGTAGATGGCTTTCATATGCTGTTTCCCTTACTGTAGGTGACCTCCATGCCGATGCTCTTACGGTAGGCGGCTTCCATGCTGATTCCCTTACTGTATGTGACTTCCGTGCCCATTGCCTAGTGTAGATGACTTCCGTGCCGTTTCCTTACTGTACGCGGCTTCCATGCATATTTCCGTGCTGTAGATGGCTTCCATACCGATTCCCTTACTGTATGTGGCTTCCATACCGATTCCCTTACTGTATGTGGCTTCCATATCGATTCCCTTACTGTAGCTGGCTTCCATGCCGATTCCCTTACTGTAGGTGGCTTCCATATCGGGTCCCTTACTGTAGATTGCTTCCATATCGGACTCTTACTGTAGATGGCTTCCATACCGATTTACTTGCTGCAGATGGCTTCCATGCCGATTCCCTTGCTGTAGGTGGCTTCCATGCCGATTCCTTTATTGTAGATGGCTTGCGTACCGATTCCCTTATGTAGGTGGCTTCCATGCCGATTCCCGTACAGTGTGCGGCTTCCATATCTATTTCCTTACTGTAGATGGCTTCCATACCGATTCCCTTACTGTAGGTGGCTTCGATGCCCATTCCCGTAGTGTAGGTGGCTTCTGTGCCTATTCCCGTTCTGTAGATGGCTTCCATGCCGATTCCCTTACTGCCAAGTGTTTCTATACCGATGTACTTACCGTAGCTGGCTTCCATGCCAATTACCTTACTGTAGATGGCTTCCATGCCGATTCCCTTGCTGTAGAGTGCTTCCATTCCCTTGTTGTAGATGGCTCCCATGTCGAGTGCTTCCATACCGATTCCCTTACTATCGAGTGCTTTCATACTGATTCCTTCGCTGCAGGGGGCTTCCACCACATGCAATGGTTATGGGATTCATTTATAACAAAACGTGTTTTCCACAGTAAATAAGCACTGCTTCACTTCTCAGTTTACAAGGGGAACAAACATTTGGATAGACGCAAGCAAACGATCGTTAACCCTTTGCCCAGCGCTATTCTCAAAAATAGTCAATTAATTTTCATTATTTTTTCATTTTTTGTCTCAAAAACATAGGTTATGACCCCTCGTTGGAAGGAGCTCGTCGAGCTTGTTCCAACTAGTGGTCATAACCTATGTTTTTGAGACAAAAAATGAGAAAAAATTAGCTATTCAAGAATTTTGTTAGTAAGTGTCGTCTGCTTTTCATGTTAGGTAAAGGGTATATCCAATCGACGCAATAGAAAATCAACTTTCAAGTTGAATGAATGAATTCGAAAAACGAACTAAACATACATTGATTTTCATTCCCGAATTGAGGTGAATATCCAATGTAAATACATGGGAGGCCAAAATTAAGTTTTTAGTTAAATTCTGATGACTTTTACGACTTCAGGTAAGTATGTTTCTATTTGAGTGTCAACTATTTTCGAACGCAACAATATTAAACGTCCCCTGTTACTAACGTTGTGCGTGTGTTGCCACACAACGCGACCACAAACACATCTGCACTCATGCTTTTTGTACTTTGACAATGGTTGCAACACGACATCATCAAAGGAAGCCATGCCTAACATATGTCATGTGATGATCACGTGGTAGAATGTTTTGAAATCGTTTTTGACATATTTTAACCACGAAATTCTCCCTAAATATCACAGAAATGATAACTGTCATTGAAAAAACATTTATTACGCGTTTTTTGTTTGTTTTTTTTTTTTTTTTTTTGGTATGGGGGTGTTTTTTGTGACAGTAGGTAAGACTTTAACGCGAAAGGCAAAAAGATAGCTTATAACCCCTCATTGGAGCGAACTCAGCGGGACAAGAAATGAAAGCTAAATATAACAATAACATGACTTTGGGGGGCATTGTTGTTTATTAACGGCCCAACAGGTGCGAATAACAGCCCGTCAGCTTATAAAAGGCCCGAGACGAAGTCGGGGCCGTTAATAAGCTGAAGGGCTGTTATTCACACCTGTTGGGTCGTTAATAAAACACAAGGCCCGACAAAGTCATGTTATTACTGTTATTACCACTGCGATTCTGAGAAAGTTTTGACCCTATACCTTTCATGGCAGCTACAAACAGCCGATTGGTCTTCATTCAATTCGCTTGATTGAGACATTTTTAACGTTTTCAATTTGGGCAGATGATTTTATCGTCTGTTCTCAAATAAACTGGTGTCACATGATTATCACGTGATCGGCACGGGAACTCTTTCAATAGCAACGAAGTCAGACAACTTAAAAACAGACCGCTTTTAAGTCAGAAATAAAGGCTTAAAATGCATACAGACTTACTAACTATATACAGCTGCTTGTTCTTATGGGACTAACTTTGCTGGACATTTTACATATTTAATAATTTAAATAAAAATCACGTTGTTTACTAGTTGAAACCATTTCTGGAAACTGTTTCCATTTTCGAGTGTACGACAGCGAGGAACAAAAGTCACGGCTGTTAATGAGATGTTTAACTCATTAACGGCCGACACACCAGTGTGACTTTTTAGGTTGAGCGTTACAGTCTTGTAATGGCCTGTTAAACTTTGTTAATGTACTAGGGAACGCCCTATCAAGTGGTAATAATGGTGATTTTTTAGAGTAACGGCACGTGACACTTGTGGCACTCCCCAATTTTTAACGGAAACCGATTTCGTAATTCTTGGAAATTCAAGCAAGTTTCGTAACACTTTGGAAGGAATACTCACACTACACATTTTTCTTATAGTGATAGTCTGTAATGTGAATGCAGTCTGTCTCGTAATGTCGTTTTAGAGGGCAGTGAATATCGGTACTTTTTGCTTTTGCTGACCTTGACCTCCACACAAACAGCGCGCGTGGAGATGCCACCCAAACGAGATCAGACAGTCTTGGAATTCCCCCAACGCAGCCCTGTTACTGCATTTTAACGCTTTTTGAAAGCCTTGTTCTTGGATATATGAAGCACATTTGGCCACGAGTTGTTGTGAAATATTTTATTATCAGTTCTGGTTTTCATACTCAATCTTGAGTTGAATGCATATATTTTTCGTGTTCTACATTGTATATATCACAACCTTCATTTTGATGGAAAATTTGTGTATAATTAATTTGAATTTATGGAACATCAGAGGTAAGAATTTCAAAGTATACACGTTTCCCTTACTTATATAACACCTCAATGTGAATTTATAGAATATCAGAGGTGGGAATTTTCCTTACCTGTCTCCCTTAGTAGTATGTCAGTTTCTTTTCACCTCTAGTTTGGATGACTTCGGAAGTGACGTCATGTCACGTGACCCATTGGCGCCATGTTGTATTGACGTCATCGCCATAGTGATACGTGTTGTTAGTGCGCATGCGCAGCGTGTGCTGTTAGGGTGATACGCGTTTCCGTATTCCATTTTGTATACTGGAGGCCGTCATCGTTGTTTCTATTGTAGCACGTAGTTGCTATGTGACCCAAAGGCTTCTTATAGGATAGGGGTATGTTCGAAAGGTATGTTCCTTTGTACAAGAGTAATTTCCCGTTTCATAGAATTACCACAAACAACCCGACAATCCATCCAAATCATCAAAATCCACCCCAAACTACCGAAATTGACTTATTTAGTACGGATTTCCCACAGAATATTTTGTATTAGAGCAGCACGTAGTGCTATAGGACCGAGGGGGCCCCGGGGTAAGTTCGATGAACTAGAGTATATACAATTACCCAAATAGACCCGACAATCCCTCCAAATCACCAAAATCCACTTTTATTTGATATGAAACCCCATTTGGTGCATATAATACTTTAGGACCGAGATATCTCCTGGGGTTTGTTCTGTTTAATAGGGGTACTGGTCATGATTTTCCCAGAATCCCATTTTTATGCCTATTACAGATGCTACTCTAACCTCAGAAGTTCATCAGGTCCACACTATCTCTTGCACCCTCATCCAAGTCTTATAATCACCAGTGCTTGGTGTCTCATAACCTGTATGCAGAGTTATCTCCCTTGTATACATCGAAAGCCTATATGATTTCTAAAGCCAAGAATCTATCGAATAGTTACTGGTAATCCCGGAATCCAATTTTACGGAGTCGGATAAGAATCCCACTTACGGAATCTCTTATATAGCCTGTCTATTAATGTTTTACATTGAACACTGTGTAAAATGGTACAAAATGGGGAACATGGAGCAATCTGACCGAGGGTACAGTCGAGACAGATATAGGTATGACTAGGAAGTAGTGTTACAAGCCAATATTAATGGTTGAGACATGGGGCGAATAACGGTAGCCAATAGCACTGGTTCAAGGCCGCAATGGCACAAAACTGCTCTAGGAGCAAATGATAAGACAGATAGTTGTAGACAAGTGGTGGCCTTGGAGCTTTGGAGACAAGATGGAAGCCGTTGGTAAGACTACTTGTATAGGAGCTAGGAGCCATATAGGAGCTAGGAGACACTCTGGAGTCATATAGGGGCTGAGGCATAGGTATCCATAAATACCGACATGAGGCTAAGAAGGATTGTAAATTAGACCTTATTGAGGAATTTTATCACTGCCCTCGTGGCCTCAACCGAAATGAGGCTAAGAGGGGTAGTAAATTAGACCTTATTGAGGGATTTTATCATAGCCCTCGTGGCCTCATACAGGAGTCATATAGGGGCTGAGGCATAGGTATCCATAAATACCGACATGAGGCTAAGAAGGATTGTAAATTAGACCTTATTGAGGGATTTTATCACTGCCCTCGTGGCCTCAACCGAAATGAGGCTAAGAGGGGTAGTAAATTAGACCTTATTGAGCGATTTTATCACGGCCCTCGTGGCCTCAACCGAAATGAGGCTAAGAGGGGTAGTAAATTAGACCTTATTGAGGGATTTTCCCATAGCCCTCATGGCCTCATACGACAAAAAATGGATTCTCTAAAAGGTATCCTCGAAAGGTATCCTCAAATAATACAATACCAGGCCATAGTTATCCTCAAATACCAAAATGAGGCTAGGATGGATAGTAAATTAGACCTAATTGAGTTTTTTTTCATGGCCCTCATGGCCAAATACAGAAATGAGGCTGCGAGTCACTCGAACGAGTAAATACTCTATGGCTTATTTGCTCGATGGGGTTCGAATTGTTTTTGCAATCACTTACCAGTAACTATTCGATAGATTCTTGTCTTTAGGAATCATATAGGCTTTCGTTGTATACAAGGGGGATAACTCTGCATACAGGTTATGAGACACCAAGCACTGGTGATTATAAGACTTGGACGAGGGTGCCAGAGATAGTGTGGACCTGATGAACTTCTAGGGTTAGAATAGCATCTGTAATACGCATAATAATGGGATTCTGGGAAATCAGAACCAGTACCCCATTAAATAGAACATACCCCGGGAGATATTTCGATCCTGTAGCATTATATGCACCAAATGGGGTTTCATATCAAATAAAAGTGGATTTTGGTGATGGAGGGATTGTCGGGTATATTTGGGTAATTATGGGTACTCTAGTTCAATCGAACTTACCCCGGGGTCCCCTCGGTCCTATAGCACTACGCGTTGCTCTACTACAAAATATTTGGGGGGAAATCCGTACTGAATAAAGTCAATTTCGGTAGTTTGGGGTGGATTTTGGTGATTGGGATGGATTGTCGCGTTGTTTGTGGTAATTTTATGAAACGGGAAATTACTCTTGTACAAAGGAACATACCCTTCGAACATACCCCTATCCTACAAGAAGCCTTTGGGTCACATAGCGACCACGTCCACGTGCTACCATAGAAACAAAGATGGCGGCCTCCAGTATACGGAAACACGCATCACCCTAACAACACCCGCTGCGCATGCGCACTAACAACACGTATCACTACGGGGATGACGTCACAAGATGGCCCCTGACGTGGATTACCATGACAACAGAACATAGCGCCACTTGGTCACGTGACATGACGTCACTTCCAAGGTCATCAGAACTAGAGGTGAAAAGCCACTGACATACTACTTCCTTTATTTCACCTTTGCTGTTATTCGAAGGAAATAACCATCGGGAACAATAAGTGTGTATTATTTTTAAGAGCCTATATAAGTAATGGAATTTGAAATTCTCACCTCTCATATTCCTTAAATTCAGATTCAATATACACAAATTATACATCAAAATGAAGGTTGGGATGTATAGAACACGAAACACATGCAATCAACTCATCGAGTCGACTGGAGGCACCACTGGTTCCTGGAAATCTGCTACTGTATTCGCACCAGAACTGATAATAAAATAATATTTCATCAGAACAACTTGTGGCCAAATGTGCTTCATATATCCAAGAACAAAGCTAGGAATTCAAAACACTTTCGAATACAGCGATAGGTCTGCATTTTTGAAAAGGACAACACTGTCTGCATTTGTTATTGAAGATGGTTTCCATGCTCGACAGACATGCGCAAATCACTCGTTACCACGAATTTCCATCAAAAAAACAAAATCGTAATTCTAAGAAATTTCAACAGGTATCATGATACCTTGCATTGAATATGGCAACTGTGCAATCTCTATCTAATAACAGTATACTGTATGAAGGCGATCTTTTTCATTATTTGATTTTAGACGGCGTTGTTTTTACATGCTTTTTCTGTCCGATGACGTCGGCCGGAAATCGAAAGTATACTCATACGTAAACAAAAACAAAGGCGTTGGCATTTTCCCCAATGCAGCTCTATCGCCGTGTTTTGAAGAATTTTTATCCCCTAGCTTTGTTCTTGGATATGTAAAGCACATTTGGCCACAAGTTGTTCTCGTGAAATAGTATTAAATTATCAGTTCTGGTGCGAATACGGCAGCAGACTTCCAGGAACCAGTGGTGCCTACAGTCGACTCTATGAGTTGATTACACATGTGTTTCGTGTTCTATACATCCCAACCTTCATTTTGATGTACATTTTGTGTATATTTAATTTGAATTGAAGGAATATCGGAGGTGAGAATTTTTAAAATAAACAAAATTTCATTACTTATATAGGCCCTTAAAAATGGCCGGGCATTCTTTCTGCTAATGCAGCTTAAAAACACAGTTAATGTTCTAATATAAACATTCAACATGACCTGACCGAGTTTTTACCTCAATTTGTTTTCGTGCAACATCCGTGTCGTGAAAATGCACCGATCAAACTGTTAACATTCTCATGCTTGGTTGAAGACAAGTTCACTATCGACGTGAAGTACGCCTTAGTACACAAGGCCACCGTGACCCCACGTGGGCAAATGAGATTAAGAGTCGCGCCCAAGGACACAATGCGGATGCCGCAGGAGAGATTCGAACAGAGGACCTCTCGGCTTGCAGTCTGCACCTCAACCTACTGATCTACCGCGCTCTCGAGGGCCTCGTGAAGGCTATTATCTGTAAAGTGAGGTTTGACATTACAGTGACTGTCTAAAAACAATCCACATTGAAGTTGCATTTCAAACAGAAGAACAAATCCAATGGGGTTTTTAAACGTTGGCTGCTGTGATATCAATTCTTTCTGACTGCAGCAACACAAAAAATGTGGGGGGACAAGTATCAGTAAATAAAAATTAAATAATGAATACACAACCTGTTTATATTGCAGCATGTTTCATATATCTACTGTTTATCCTTCATGGTTTGCTTCCGCTCGTGTTTTTCATTTTCCACGTCAGAGAAGTCATTATTATGCGCCTTGCTCCAGTTACTCCATTTCGAAGGTAATTGTTATTCACTCGTCAATCGGTTTTAATGACAGTTGTTAATTTTAGTGTGTGTGTGGAACTGTGTGAAGGCTTTTTCCATTGTACCTTCCACAGCTATGAATTATTAAAATGGAGTATTTAAAGGGCCTATATAAGTAATGGAATTTTGTTTATTTTGAAATTCTCACCTCTCATATTCCTTCAATTCATATTAAATATACACAAATTATACATCAAAATGAAGGTTGGGATGTGTAGAACACAAAACACATATGTAATCAACTCATAGAGCCGACTGTAGGCACCACTGGTTCCTGGAAGTCTGCTACCGTATTCGCACCAGAACTGATAAGAAAATAATATTTCATCATAACAACTTGTGGCCAAATGTGCTTCATATACCCAAGAACAAAGCTAGGCATTCAAAACACTTTCGAATACAACGATAGGACTGCATTTTGGAAAAGGACAACACTGTCTGCATTTTTTATTGAAGATGGTTTCCATGCTCGACAGACATGCGCAAATCACTCGTTACCACGAATTTCCATCAAAAAACAAAATCGTAATTCTAAGAAATTTCAACAGGTATCATGATACCTTGCATTGAATATGGGAACTGTGTAATCTCTATCTAATAACAGTATACTGTATGAAGGCGATCTTTTTTATCATTTGATTTTAGATGGCGTTGTTTTTACATGCTTTTTCTGTCCGATGACGTCGGCCGGAAATCGAAAGTATACTCATACGAAAACAAAAGCAAAAGCGTTGGAATTTTTCCCAATGCAGCTCTGTCGCCGTGTTTTGGAGAATTTTTTATCTCATAGCTTTGTTCTTGGATATGTAACGCACATTTGGCCACAAGTTGTTTTCGTGAAATATTATTAAATTATCAGTTCTGGTGCGAATACGGCAGCAGACTTCCAGGAACCAGTGGTGCCTACAGTCGACTCTATGAGCTGATTACACATGTGTTTCGTGTTCTATACATCCCAACCTTCATTTTGATGTACATTTTGTGTATATTTAATTTGAATTGAAGGAATATCGGAGTTTAGAATATTCAAAATAAACAAAATTTCATTACTTATATAGGCCCTTAAGGGGACGTCCATCCTAACTTTGGTCAAATTTCATGTAATTTTTTTCAAGTCTAAAAAAGGCCCAAAATGAATAATCCCAATAAATTATATACCAAAATGCTTGGAATGAAGCATAGAACATGTGGAAACTGAACTTTGCCATGGAACTGCTGCCATGTGTAAAATAGCAACCACCTGAAAGTCTGCTATGGCATAAAAAAAATTTACAATAAAATACCTCAAAATAAAATAACAGCTGTATTCTATAAACATTGAAGTACATACTCGAAGATTTTTTTTCCTAATTCATAAAAGTAATAAAGATTGAGACCAAATGTTATAAGTGGAGTGCTGACTGATTGAAGGCAGACATTTTCTTTTGTTTAGGTTTTGATTTGGGGAGTTCAACAAAAGTCAACTTGAAGGAGTTCACTAGAAGAAGTATGGAAGGACAAAAAAGTGTCTCCCAAAATAAAGATGTATGTGTCACTGTGGTGGTTTGGAAAGAAACTATGATATTCTCCTATGTAGAATGCACTGCAAAGTCATACATTGTAGTTGAATAAATATATTTACAAACCTCTTGCACTGTAACCCCTTTTATCCCGTGCATCAATTTGATAGTGATTAAATTGTTAAATTTGTCTGGTTTATCAATAAGTATAATAGCTTTGTTTACTCTTGGACACCAATACACTCATGATGTCTGTTGGAGAAGAAATAAGGGTTACTGTAGCCTGTCACTGCAGTAAACCATCTAATGTACTTAAAAGTACATTGTTATTCAAAACACATCAAATCAACCTTACATAACCATTATTGCATGTACTTTCCCCAAGGAGGCTTATTGGCATATTGAGCTGAGAAGGGCACATCCAGAGGGTCTCACATATTTTTTTCAAGAACGCAGTACACAAAGTAATCCCCAAAAGGTGACAAGTGAGCCCCATTTGACACAAACAATTTCCCGGGGGGGGGGGGGGGAATCTCTTCCTTGTATGACTCTACCTCCAGAATTCAAGGCATATGCCTTTTCTCTCAAAGTTTAACTCTTTTTTCTTTTCGAAGATCCTGGCCACACATGTTCCAAATCCTATCAGACAGGTAACCCTCCAAATAAGTGTATCTGCAAAAATCATGTTACATTGCAAAACATTCTTTTTAGACTTTAAGTTCTGGACCTTTCATGCTTCTTATTTCCAACTATAATACTTATTTTATCGATTAATGGGTGAATAGAAAAATCCTGCCATAATCAACATTTTGAGTTCCATAAGCCTTCATAACAGCTCCGATAAAAGTGTCAAACATCAGATTGGTGGCTTTATACAGAATATTCATTAGGTTGTTGCTTGATAAGTAATAGGAACAAAATCTTCACCAAAAATATTTTGTAGCAATACATTTGAGGGTATCAGCAGGCACTTTCCAACAAATTGTAACAAATCAACTAGTTATAAACAAAATTTTCTAACTCAAAAGAGTGAAAAAGTACCACAACTCTGAAAAAATGTGGGAAGAAACAGCAGCTACACAGGCAGTGTTTGCCCATGATGCTCGATCACAACACCAAATATCCTTCAAATTGGAGGAGCAGTGGTTGAGATACAAGGGAGAATGTTGGTACATGTAAATGAATGGGTAAGACTAAGAGGATAGAGGTCACCACTACACGGCCCTAGATGCACCTTTGATTTTACAACTTCCAGGTCTGGGGCATCATAATCGCAACACATCCACCTTATCAATTCATAATTTCAGTAAAATAAAAGGAATTATCAATTTTAATTAATTTACAGATGATGGGAAATATTTGGCTTCTTTCGCCTTCTCGTACTATTAATTACCACAAACAATATCAGTTGGATGCCGACAAACGAAACTGAACGCATGTGGTCTGGTTAAAAAGTAACTCGGCATGGATATTGAAGAAATTGCGAATATTTCGTGAATTTCATTTGTTTAAAAGCCAATTGCAGATAATTTTGACCGTGGATTCGATAATTCGTTTCGGTTTTGACCACACGGACACGCTGACAGCGGTTATGTTTACAATGATATGCAATCTGGGAGATAGTTTCCGGTGAAGGAGATTTGTCACATTTGTCAGAGTAAAACGATGACAAAAGACACTGATCGACGCTTGTGTTAGTATGGTTGGTTGCAAGAAAAAAACTAAATTCTCAGCATCGTCCAAACGCACCTTATTAAAAAGCACGAATGCATCATTTTCAACCCATTTTGAATCGGACCTTTGCCGACATCAACACAGTCCGTGGCGAATATCCATGGTAACTGTGAAGTAAATAACTTCACAACATCGGGGGAAATCAACACGCTCAATATAGTTCCAGGTCACTTGGAATATATTTCGTCAAAAAGTGATTTCTGAAGTATTCTGCTTACTTTGTTATGAATATTGCCTTATTTTATGTGTATCGTCCCGATTTTATACACTCGGTTATTTTTTTTACAAGTGGTTCATGTTGTCTTTCTAGTGCTCAATAATTCAGATTTTTTGTCAACAAAAAAGTTCAGAGGCCCTGTAAACACGAGAGGGAATTTCGAACCATATTTTGCAGTCATGACATAAACAGCTCAAGTATTTGCTGTCACCTGTTTGCAAATCCGCTCATACATTGTCTCGAACAAATAAAGGGCGTGATCACATCCTTGCATTCTTACGATTGCCCAAATTGAGTATTTCTGCAAGAACCACATCGTAATCACATGACCGGAATAAACATCACTGAAACATGGCCCCATCCGGAACATCCAAAATTTGTGTTGGTGTTATTACATTCAAACATCAAAACCCACCAGAGTGTGTGTCAAAAAAAGAGCTTTCTCCGAGTGTGTAGTATGTTATCATTATATTGAGGACAAGGCTTTCGAATTACCGATTATTTTGTGGTTTTATCGGTTCGTTACTTATGCCATTGGCAAATTAATCTTCTTAAAAATCATAAAAGTCACTTTTTTCCTGACAAAAATTTTATGTACCTTTTCTATGCACTTTACTCATTATTTTGATATACAATTTGCCTTTCCTTACTTCTGTTTCTGAGGCATTGGGAAAAATGTCAACAAATTGACCAAAGTTAGGTTGGACGACCCCTTAAATGGCATATTTAACCATTTACCTAACATGAAAAGCAGACGACATTTGCCCAAAAAATTATTGAATAACTAATTTTTTTCATTTTTTGTCTAAAAAAACATAGGTTATGACCCACTGGAACGAGCTCGACGAGCTCGTTCCAATGAGGGATCATAACCTATGTTTTTGAGACAACATATGAAAAAATAATGAAAATTAATTGGCGATTTTTGAGAAAGCTCTGACCGGTTTTGGCCGTTACGTTGGGTAAAGGGTTAAATGAAAAGCTTTAGCGCTTTCAAGACTCAAGTATTGTATCCCAAGAGTTTATTTAATGCATGGCTTTAATAATTCGATAACCCTTTCAGCACTCGCATTGCCGCTTTGGGGAGGGTTTGGCATCAATGAGATTTTTCTGGTTTTCTCGGTTTCAGTGGGCCGTCAAAAGGGGCCCTGAAGCCTTTAAGGCTTTTAAAAAATATATGTTTATCCATATTATTGAATTATTTCACTCAAATATTCTACTGATGTCCTATATTCCATCCCCCTAACCAGTACTGAATGATATTTGATATCTCAAACATGGTCTATGGACCTGGGATCAACACCAAATGAATGGCGGTTCCAAATATGGGTGAATGTCATGGAGGTCACCCAGAGGTCATTGAGTGTATTTTTCAGGTTTGCTTGAAATCGCTCCGATGCATCCCCGAAGTTCTAAATTCATACATGTATTTTTAACCCCCAAAAAGTGGGCGGGACCAAAAGTTTGGAAAATGGGTTACACTCATATCTCAAGCTTGGTATGATCTATATATGTGGACACTGGACCAACACCAAATGAGTCAAAACTTCATATATGTTCAAAAGATAGGTCAAGGCCACTGAGTTTACCCAACAGTCATCGAGTGCATTTTTCAGAATGAATGTCAATCACATTTTATCCCCCCCCCCCCCCCACATGCATTCCAAAGTTCATGCATGTATTTTTACACTCAAAAAAGGAGAGGGCCAAACATTTTGAAAGTGGGTAACGCTTATATCTCAAACGGGGTATGACCTATAGACATTGAACCAACACCAAATGAGTGGAAACTCAATGGAGGTTTAAAATATGATGGGTGAAGGTCACTGAGACCACAAGGGGTTATTGGGTGCATTTTTCAGAATTGCTGGAATTCGCATTTTATGGCACTTCAATGCTTCCCCGGAGTCCATAAATGTATTTTTACACTCAACAAGTGGGCGGAGGCAAACATTTTGAAAGTAACACACTTTCAAAATTGTTGGCAGCCGTCCAATTTTTAGAGCGTGGTATAATTTAAGGCTAAAAAATGGACAGAACCATACATTTTGAAACATGGTCACGCTGATATCTCAAGCACAGCATGATATTATCAACTTGTAACCTTTGAAAATCAAGTTAAAACTCAATGAAGCTTCAAAATATGTGCCAAGATCTTCCGAGTCACCTGTGGTTATTGGTTGCATATTTCAGATATTGATTTATTAAGGTTTATCGACACATTACCAGCCAAGGTCATATCGTGTCGGTGACAGTTTTACGGGTGGAGGAAGCCGGAGTACTCGGAGAGAACCACCGAGCAACGACGAGCAGCTGCCAGCTCCCCAACATCGTAACTCCGCACTGCAGAACAGGCAGGGTTAGATTGGTTGAAGACATGCGCACCATCGACGTGCAGTACACCTTAGTACACGACGTCATCGTGCCCTCATGTCGACATTCGGGGTTAAGTGTCTTGCCCAAGGACACAACGCGGGAGTCCGAATCTACTCAATATTTAGAACTTCTGATGAATTTCTAAAGTCCTTATGTAAATATAAATGTACAAAAAAGTGGAAAAGACCGACGATTTGGAATTAGGTGGGGGTGTGGTGGGGAAGGGGGGGGGGGGGCGAGTCAAATTTTGAAAGCCGTAGAAACTTGCACATTAGACATATTGACCAATACAAGATTTGAAATACGAAGAGGTGGTCATTTAGTGCAGAATTTCAGTTTTGTCCACAAATCAGTTGGGTTGTTTGTCTTTTGCATGAACCACTTCAAATACAAGACACAACAATGCAATGTACAGTACGTGGAAAGTGGATTGTAACAAAATCACCCGCGGAGTGGAGTTATCACCCAAAGTATCACTTTCAAATTCTGTACATATGGGCAAAAAACACTAGCAATGTTTCAGCCAATGGAGGTCCATTGGCTGGAACTGTGCTTGTATTGTTTTGTTTTTCAACAAATTCGCAATTATTGCTTGGGTGAAATCTCCACTCTGCGGGTGATTTAGTTGTAATACACTCTCCACGTACTGTATTTCCGATTTCTTCATATGGGGCACATTAAATGTGGTGCACAAGTCATTTCTGGTTTCTTGAAATATTTTATCTGATTCAGATATAATATTTCAACAAACCAGAAATAATTACGAATGAACTAATCCGTAATTTATAATTAAATTGCATGTGGCGCTGATACGTTTCCGTAGAAATGGAATATAATATATAATTCGTAAATTCTTTCTGGTTTCTTGAAATATTTTATCTGATTCCTGTATGAAAATCGTAAAATGTTCTTTACAAAAACCAATTTCTACGGAAACGTATTAGCACCATATGCAATTTAGTTATTAATCCGTAATTGCGAATTACTAATCCATAATTACGAAATAGCTAATTCGTAACTATGGATTAGTATTTCACAATTATGGCTTAACTATTTCGTAATTAAGGATTACTAATTCATAATTTCGGGTTATCTAATCCGAAATTATGGAGTTATAATTCGTAATTACGGATTAATAACTAAATTGCATGTGGAGCGAATACGTTTCCGTATATTTCTGATTCCTTTGAATATATTTTATTCCTGAAAATAAGTTTCCATAAATTCTCTTTCTATATAAATTGGTTGTGTCTTTTCATCTTCACACAGATTCGAATTTACTGATCACAGTCAATCATGTTTCTCTGTTTTATTATTTATTTTTCTTTCCGGGCTGTGATTCAGTTAACCACTTTTGTGCGGAAGAATTGATGTGGCAATAAAAGTGTCCTTATCAGGTGTGAATCTTGAGTGGAAACTACAGGAGTTGTGCTTCTGTGAGGGATGGGGTCTTATTACATGTGCAATCACCGTGTATCGACCAGTCGACTGGTCACCACTAGTCACTAGTGAATGAGTCAATATTGGAGGTGTGATGGGGTTGGAAAGTAAAATTCCCCGACCATCACAAACAATGTGAAAACGAAGATTTGTTTTGTTCAAGAACTGAAATATAATATTCTTGTAATTTTACATACATCTTAGTTTGATAATCTCACCCTAAGTCAAGTCTTTAGAAGTGAGCATTTGTTTTGGGCATATCGACGGTGTAAATGCGTTGTAGAATTTTTGCAAAAGCATTTCTTTGTTCCGATTGCTCATGTAGAGGAATGGTAGTGTTGTGTACTAAGGCGTACTGCACGTCGGTGGTGTTTTTGTCCTCAATCGTTGCCTACCCTGTTTGTGCAGAGTTTGTGAGACAGAGAGCTACCTGTCGCTCCTCGGTGGTTCTCTCTGGGTGCTCCGATGGTGCATTCGCCTTCAACCATTGCATACCCTTTCTGCTCAGAGTTTGCAAGTTCAACAGTTGCCCGTCGCTCCTGGGTTGGTAAATCCCGGAGGTCCATTGACTGACACTTTGCTTGGCGTTCGCATGCTTTTTCGCCGACAAGAAGTTTATTGTCTGGGTGGAAACTTCACTCCACGGGTGTTTTAGTGGCAATCCAGTCTCCATGTACTGTAAGTTTGTCGCGATCAGTCCATTGTCTGAGACTTTGCTTGACAATCGTGTGTCTTTCCATAGACAAGGAGTTATTATCTGGGTGAAAACTTCACTCCACTGGTGTTTTAGATGTAATCCAATCTTCCTGTGCTGTGTGTCGTGACCGGAACGTGACCTGATCGCGAAAAATGCCACTTTTTATAATCACAGTGCTGTTGTTTTTTTCAAATTTCTTGAAAACGTAACTGACTGCCAGGTGAGTTGTTGGGTACGGCCAAACAATAGTTTTAACCTGGAGGCTGAGTTACCCAAAATTATGAATATGAACTCTTCCAATTCGTGCCATTGATTGATTGATTGATTGGTGTTTAAGGTCACATGTTTATGCACAATGGCTAATCAGGACAGGAACAGTTTTACGGGTGGAGGAAGCCGGAGTAACCGGAGAGAACCACCGAGCAAAGACGAGCAGCTGCCAGCTCCCCAACATCGTAACTCCGCACTGCAGCACAGGCAGGGTTAGAGTGGTTGAAGACATGCGTACCATCGACGTGCAGTACGCCTTAGTACATGGCGTCATCGTGCCCCCACGCGGGCAATGGAGATGAAGTGTCTTGCCCAAGGCCACAACGCGGTTGCCACAGGTGGGATTCGAACCGAGGACCTCTCGCCTTGCAGCCTGCCTCTACCCACTGAGCCACCGCGCTCCCCATTCGTGCCATTAAGCTTGCATTTATAATACCAATACTATCAGAGTTTAGAGGTTTAAAAGGGCTGATCCAATATTATATTCCATCCTGGAAAAGATCTGAAAGGAACCTACATGTGTTCATTGACCCTTTACCCAACGTACCGTCAAAACCGGCCAGTGCTGTTCTCAAAAATCGCCAATTAATTTTCATTATTTTTTCATTTTTTGTTTCAAAAACATAGGTTATGACCCTCGTTGGAACGAGCTCGTCGAGCTCGTTCCAACGAGGGGTCATAACCTATGTTTTTGTGACAAAAAAGGAAACAAATTTGTAATTGAAGAATTTTTTTGCAAGTGTCGTCTGCTTTTCATGTTAGTTAAAGGGTTAAACTTGCTTTCAGAAATTTTCACCGTCTTTTTTCTCTTTTTTTCCTTTTTTTTTGCCAACCTGCTCTGTGTTACATTACAGATCTCACAAATCTTACAGACCTCGTCACAGTGAGCTACCAAAGCGTTCGTTCTGTCTCAGAAAAAAACGTTTTTTGGAGGGTATACTTTTCAAATTGATAAATTTATACAGTATAGTTGGGGAGCGCGGTGGCTCAGTAAGTAGAGGTGCAGGCTGCAAACCGAGAGGTCCTCGGTTCGAATCCCACCGGCGGCAACCGCGTTGTGTCCTTGGGCAAGACACTTCATCTCCATTGCCCGCGTGGGGGCACGATGACGCCGTGTACTAAGGCGTACTGCACGTCGATGGTACGCATGTCTTCAACCAATCTAAGCCTGCCTGTGTTGCAGTGCGGAGTTACGATGTTGGGGAGCTGGCAGCTGCTCGTCGTTGCTCGGTGGTTCTCTCCGGGTACTCCGGCTTCCTCCACCCGTAAAACTGTCACGGTCATGATTAGCCATTGTGCATAAATATGTGACCTTAAACATCAATAAATAAATAAATACAGTATAGTTGAAAAGACTGAAGAATGATGAGAAGACCGAGCTGATTGTTTTAATAAGTGGAAATTCAACAAGTCAGAAACGATTTCATTGTTAGCCGTGCAATTCAAACACACACCCGGTCGTGTGATGTGTTCCAGGTACGGAATATCTGTTCACATTTTCTTTCTAGCTGCATATCAAAGTAAATAATGTGAAAGTCTCGTGTTTGTCCCTCCTCTCATATTTGTTTATGTTTTTGTTTCCTTAAGTTTTCAATTCAGTATTTATATTTATTTATTTATTGATGTTTAAGGTCAGATACTTATGCACCATGGCTTATCATGACCGTGACAGTTTTACGGTGGAGAAAGCCGGAGTACCGGAGAGAACCACCTAGAAACGACGAGCAGCTACCACCTCCCCAACATCGTAACTCCGTACTGCAGCACATGCAGGGTTAGATTGGTTGAAGACATGCGCACCATCGACGTGCAGTACGCCTTAGTACACGGCGTCATCGTGCCCCCATGTGGGCAATCGGGGTTAAATGCCTTGCCCAAGGACACAACGCGAGAGTCCGAATCGATCTCTCAGACGGTCACCCTTCCGTGGACGAACCGGGCTCGACCTTGCTTAACTTCGGTGATTTGACGAGAACCGGTTACCGCAACGCCACCGCGCCCCCTTTTAGTTCAGTAAACAAATCTCTATCAACCTAAAAATAAAAAAAAATATTAGTTCTCAGAAGCTCCTCTAACAAAACAATACAAGAACAAAAAATAATAAAATAAACCACGCAAAAGAACGGTCGTGACAACCGTTACTTATTAAAGGTTCCTTGTTCAACATTCACTAACAACCGTTACTTATTCCCAGTTCCTTGTTCGACATTCGCTAACAACCGATAAACCGGTACTTATTCCCAGTTCCTCATTCAATATTCATTATCAACCGATTTTATCGGCTGATAACGAATGTCGAATACCGGAACTGGGAGTAAGTAACAGTTGTCACGTCCCCCAGACGACAGGGCATATCAATGATGACCTAATGGGAAGTCGGGGGAGGGGTGTAAACCTGATTTGACCCGACTGTTGTGGCTCAAGTCCCAAATGACAAAATATAACAACTACTTCATCAAAGGCAAGCCGTCGTCAACTGAGCTTACTAAAACTTGGTCGAAAGCAGAGGTTGGAACAGGGTTATAGAAAGTTAGGAGTATCCTGGACGCTAGGGTCTAGAGGAGTCAGAACATGGGCTGGAACAGATAGAATATAGTTTGAAATTGCCAGAGAAGATACCGGAAAAGATGGTTGCTGAAAAAATTGAGCTACAAAAATACTCCTGGTGAATCGAGGGACTTCTTTTCACGGCATTTCGCCCTCATAGCACTACGGGTCACCGGAATAAAAATTTTAAAATCCCGGGAACAGACGATTTGGGATACCTTCGGGTTCTTGTTGGTAGTTTTCGGTTGCGGTAATTTCATATCTCACCTGATGATCGTACTCTCGGAGTACACATCTTTACTGTTGTAGGCCCTAAAGATGAGACGTCACTTACGGTATCCGACAGAAGTGGATAAATGAATCCCCTAACATACTACTAAGCTAATATAAATGTAGTCTGCCAGCCAGTACTACAAGATCGTTGCTATTATAAGACAATATGGTGTTCTGGACGCCATCGTGGTTTGGGATATGTTTTAAATGGCCCGTCTTACACATTTCCGTCGAGAAACACTTAATTTTTTCCATAATGGTTATGAATGAGAAATGTCATACAGTAGAGTCGCCGTGGACTGGTCATAATCCAGGCATGGGCAGTGATGTCTACGCAGGCGTTTATCAGGTAATAAAAATCAGGAGAGCGATGGATCCTGCCCGGTTGGGGGAGGGAATGGGGGACCTAGTGACGTCATGTTGTGTTGTCATGCTAACCCGCGTGAGCGGCCATCTTGTGACGTCATCTCCATAGTGATACGTGGTTTGAGTGTGCATGTGCGGTGCGTGTTATTGGGGTGATACGTGTTTCCGTCGTCCATTTTGTATACTGGAGGCCGCCATCTTGGTTTCTATGGTAGCACTTGGTTGCTGTATGACGTAAAGGCTTATAATAGGACAGGGGTATGTTCGGAGGATATGTTCGATTAAACAGGAGTAATTTCACGATTCGAAGAATTACCCAAATAAATCCGACAAGTTTTACTGTTTCGAATTCTTTCAGAATTATCTGCTTCTATCTAGAAATGCAATAGTTTTTGTCTATCTGGCCATGTTCCTTTGCCCTGGAGTATACTCCAGTAGCGTAGAAGAACCTAATCAATTGGAACAGTTTACCTTATTATTACTATATTTAGTTTTTTTTGGTCTATTCTTGTTAGTTCTGACCCTATTCCGAGTACTCTTGCTGTTTCATTTATCTAGATCATTTATATATATTATAACTAACCAATCAGATTGCTTGATTTCCCATAATATCTATGCATACTTATCCCCCTTGTGTATATCAAAAGCATTCCTAAAGTCTTCAAGCTATCGAGCAGATACAGAAAAGTCATTGCTCGAACTACTCGAAGTCCATCGAGCAAATGAGCTAACGGGTAATTGCTCGTTCAAGTGACTCATCGAACGACTCTTCAACTCATTTCGAATAAAAGGGATTCTGCTAAACTCCGATGTTTCCCAAAAAGGGATTCTGTAAGTAGGATACTTATCTAAGGATACTATTTTTTGTTTGGCCCAGCGTTCTGGGCCAACCCAAGACATACTTATCCCAAATTCCCCTTATACGTTAAAGAGCCATGAGAGTAATTGCTCCATGAGCAATTGCTCGAACGACTCGAAACCCGTCGAGCAAATGAGGCTTAGAGCAATTGCTCGATCAAGTGACTCCACATACTACTCGAACGACTCGAAGTCCATCAAGCAAATGAGCTAACGAGTAATTGCTCGTTCTAGTGACTCTTCGAACGACTCGTCCAGTTATTTTCAAAAAGGGGATTCCGTAAGTAGGATTTTTTCCAAAGAAGCCAAAGAGCCAAGAGAGTAACTGCTCCATGAGCAATTGCTCGAATGACTCGAAGCCCATCGAGCAAATGTGCTATAGAGTAATTGCTCGATCGAGTGACTCCACCTACTGCTCTTAGCGTCATCTGGATATTTTAGGATACCTGTTGTATTGGACTATTGGGGGACACTTATTGTAGAAACTTTTCATCCGAGTATTTCATGCTACATCCGGGTACTTCTGTTGGGATAGTAGATAAAAAACAAACAACAATATCTATAACATTCCATTTTTATTCAAGTATGCAATTCAATTTCTTAACCCTTTACCTAACATGAAAAACAGACGACACTTGCAAAAAAAATTCTTGAATAACTAATTTTTTTCATTTTTTGTCGCAAAAACATAGGTTATGACCCCGCGTTGGAACGAGCTCGACGAGCTCGTTCCAACGAGGGGTCATAACCTATGTCTTTGAGACAAAAAATGAAAAAATAATGAAAATTAATTGGCGATTTTTTAGAATAGCGCTGGCCGGTTTTGGCCGTTACGTTGGGTAAAGGGTTAAGGCATTTGTCTTTGTAGTTCTTCTTGCATGGGCTAACCATTTAATCTTCTTGTTGGTTGGAGCTTCTCCCCAGTGTCTGGCTAGGTTCTTGATAAAACACATTCTCTCATTTGATAACTTGGCTTTGTTGGTTGCTTTAATTTCCTGGCTGGCATCTTTGGGTTCCTCTTTCTCTAGCTGTTTTGCTGTAGTAACTTCATTCTTAGCTTCAGTAGTAACTTCATTCTTAGTAGAAACTTCATTTGTGGTTTGAGTGGAAACATCGTTCTTGGTTTGATTCCTCTTTAAATCTTCATTCTAAGTAGACACGTCATTAGCAGTAGAACCTTCAGATTTCTTCATAAATTCTTTCGCAGTACAAACTTCAGGCTTCGTAGTGGTAACCTCTTTCGCAGTAGAAACTTCAGGCTTCTTAGTGAAAACATCTTTCTTTTTGGGAGCTGGCATCGCTCCCTTTTCTTCGTGTTGAGCCACACGATTCACTTGAGCCAGTTCTGGGGAAGTCAGCTTTAATCCAGCATCATTCTTGAATATCTGTATATGTAAGTCATCTTTGAATCTGAGCACTGTTGTTGACAGATATCTTCACTCTTCGACGTTCAAAGCGGAAATGAATTTATTTTTATACTAACACTCCTTTTTTACTTTTTTTCTAATCATCGTCTTCTTCTTCATCATCATCATCATCATCATCATCATCAACTCTGAATGAGTAGTTTGTCATAAGGTTGTCGAACAGAAATCTTCGCTTTTCCAAATTCTTCAAAGTCCAAATCCTCTTCTTCACGAAGACGCTTGGATGTTTCTTGAATTTTCTTGTGAATTGAGTCGTTGCAAACATTTCTAATGTACACAAGGGTATTAATGTATTTCTCACTAATGGCTTCTCTGACACTATTTTGAAGTGCTCTATATGTTGTTTCAATTGCATCTTCTCTATCCATTCCATCTTCGATATACTTGTTCATGAGGTTGTCAAAATCGTCCTAGTATTTGTCATAGGCGCTTTGGATGATAGTTCCCATCACAGAAGCGTCTTCTTTTTCGTCTTCTTCTTCATTTTCCATATCTTCTGATAGTTCCGACGACTCATCGGTGTCCGAACCTCTTGTCCAATGTTTTGGTGCACAACTGGATTACATTGTGTCCGCTCTCTTCGAAGGTCAGATTACAAATAACAAATTTCTTATGAGCACGACCCTTTTATAGGATATCGGACAGAACATTGATGATGGATTTGATCAACTTTCCTAAAAATCCTCCTTTCTGTATAATCCGTCTTCTTTCCGATAAGATAGTTCTGTCTTTGATGAGGCAATTCTCCTAATCTGGTGTTTGTGTGGAATCATCTTAGCTCTCTCAGATATGGTTATAGGTTATAGGTACTGCTTCCTTCAAGATATTCGAGGCACAATCACATATACATTGTATCAAATCATCATTGGCCGTCTTGAGTATAGTCTTGGTTTCATATCGATCTGCTTCAGATAGGATTCGCAGTGTATCTAAATTTCTTTCTAATCTTGTAGTGTTGCTCGATTTTTCCGTTTGTCGGTTTGGGCAGACTTCTTCTTTGTGCCTATTCATGTTAGACTTTCGAGAAAATATTTTTCCACAGTACTCGCAGTTATGACTCGCCATGTCTTCACTCTTTCGTGTTCGTAGAACAAACGAGTTTATGTTCACACCAACGGCCCTTTTGTACCCTTTTCAGAGCATGGACTGGGTTGATAAGCGCCGAGAGAAAGAAAATCTTTCGTAATATACATATTTTTATGTCGGTAGAAATTCCATTGTCTGATAGCAGCTTCAATACATATTCGTATTTTCGCAGGTCATCAAATTCAGCCAAATTCAGTGGTATCTATCTTCGATGATGTTGGTAGCACAGTTACATAAACAGGTAATCAAATCTTCATCAGCAGCTAGCAGAACGGCATCGATTTCCTTTTTGTCAGCATCACGTAAAAATTCTAAAAGTGCTTTATTCTGGTCATTCATTAAATCTGATCTTTTGTTCTTCTTGGACAGTTATGTTCTTCATGCCTCTTCCTATTGTATGGTTGGGCGACGATGGTCCTTTTCGTGTCTTCGAGCATTATCCGATCTAGAAAATAATTTGGAACAGTATCCGCAACGAATCGGTAACATGTCCTCACTCGGCGACGGTTAGGACACAAATGTTTTATTTTCGTACCAATACCCTTTTTATACCTTTCCCAACAGAAATACCCAGATGTAGCATGAAGTACCCGGATGTAAAGTTTCTACAACAAGTGTCCCCCAATAGTCCAATACAATAGGTATCCTAAAATACCCACATGAGGCTACGAGCAGTAGGTGGAATCATTCGATCGAGCAATAACTCTATAGCTCATTTGCTCGATGGGCTTCAAGTTGTTCGAGCAATTGCTCATGGAGCAATTACTCTCTTGGCTCTTTGGCTTATTTGGGAAAAACCCCTACTTACGGAATCGCCTTTTTGAAAATGATTGGACTTAGGCACCCCTTTTTCTGACATGAGTCGACGAGTTGTTCGAGGAGTCATTCGAACGAGCAATTACTCGTTAGCTCATTTGCTCGATGGACATCGAGTCGTTCGAGTAGTATGTGGAGTCACTCGATCGAACAATTGCTCTAAACCTCATTTGCTCGATGGGTTTCGAGTCGTTCGAGCAATTGCTCATGGAGCAATTACTATCTTGGCTCTTTAACTTATAAGGGGAATTTGGAATAAGTATGTCTTGGGGTGGCCCAGAAGGCTGGGCCAAACAAGTAATAGTATCCTTAGATAAGTATCCTACTTACAGAATCCCTTTTTGGGAAACATCGGAGTTTAGCAGAATCCCTTTTTTCCGAAATGAGTCGAAGAGTCGTTCGAGGAGTCACCCGAGCGAGCAATTGCTCTAAAGCTCATTTGCTCGATGGATTTCGAGTTGTTCGAGCAATGACTTTTCAGTAACTGCTCGATAGCCTATCGACTTTGGGAATGCTTTTGATATACACAAGGGAGATAACTATGCATAGAGATTATGGGAAATCAAGCAATCTTATTGCTTAGTTATAATCTATATAAACGGTCTAGATAAATGAAACAACAAGAGTAATCGGAAAAGGGTCAGAACTAACAAGAATAGGCCAAAAAAAAACTAAATATAGTAATAATAAGGTAAACAGTTCCAACTGATAGGTTACGCTACTGGAGTATACTCCAGGTCAAAGGAACATGCCGAGGTAGACAAAAACTACTGCATATAGAGATAGAAGCAGAGAATTCTAAAAAAAAGGACAAAAAATCTTGTTGGGTTTATTTGGGTAATTCTACGAATCGGGAAATTACTCCTATTCAATCGAACATACTCCCAGAACATACCCCTTGTTATAGGCCTTTGGGTAATATAACAACCACGTGCTACCATAGAAACCAAGATGGCGGCCTCCAGTATACAAAATTGATGATGGAAACACGTATCACCCTAACAACACGCGCTGCGCATGCGCACTCACACCACGTATCACTATGGTAATAACGTCACAAGATGGCCGCTCATGCGGGTTACCATGACAACCAAACATAACGTATCTATATGCCTTTACTGAGAAAACTGAGGCTTTTCCTTTACAAAATTGCAAAATATTCATCAAACACAATGTGAAATGTCTTCAGAAGCCAAACTGTGATTTAAAAACTATTACAGATGGGACAATTCATATCACAGTAGGTTTGTTTTGGGTTAATATCAATTTAATTATGAATTATATCGTAGATTTTGATGAAAAGGGGCACACTGAGGGGGGGGGGGGAGGCCTATTCAGGGCAAAATTTTACTACATCAGACAGGGGGGGGGGGGGGTAGGAAAAAATTTGCAGACACCGATGCCATTTTTTTGTTTTTGACCGGTCGGAGGACCCACCCACGCACCCCATGTAATTTTTTTCCAGTTTTACAATTTTTTTCTGGGGTTATCTGAACCACCCACCCCCACTAAATACATGCTTCTGCATCATCCTTCCCACCATACTGCACCATAACCAATTTTATCGTACAGTATTGAGTGATTGACCTTGTACAGTAGTACAGGTCTTGAAAGAACATCCGTTTTATCAGACCAAAGTGGTCTCTTAAGGCTAATAAACCAACCACATTCAAAGTGGATTATATATCCAAATATATCCCACGATAAAGCCATACAAATATGGATAACATTAGAACTGACTCTTCGAGCCAGTTCTAATGTTAGCCATACACGTGTTTATTTCAAGTAACCTTATTGAACAGTAATGGTTATATGAGAATTTTTATTTTTTTTGTATTTTAGAAAAGAATGTTAGGTAAAGGGTTGAATATCATAAATTACTCAACCCATCAGAACCCATTGCGTTCTCCATTCATATATACGGTGGAACTTATCTTGAGAGACCACCTTTTTGAGGAACCACCTCTTTTTTGCTAGAGCATGTTTCATGTGGACAACACAGGACAACATACCATTTCGGCCAGACAAAAGTGGTCTTTCAAGACAGGTGGTCTTGACAGACCACCTGTCTGAAAGACCCCTTTTGTCTGGCAAAAATGTTGGTCTCTCAAGAGAGGTTCCACGGTGTGTGTATGTAAAAAGTAATGAGTTTAGTCATTTATGTATTTGTTTATTTTTTCGACGAAGATTTGGGTGGGCATGGCTGGGTTGGGGGAGGGGATTTTTTACTTATTTTAAGTCCAGCCTTAGAAGGTTTGGTACATGATTTTGTTGACACCTGTGTTCTCAGATGTGTTTGAAATAAATTAGCAGTTCAATCAGGTTCAATGTTTAGTAGTTTTTGTGTTACATACTTCCTACAATGGCAATAAGAGTAATTGGAGTTTTCGTAATAGGTCTGGATACATCGTTGTACAGAACAGTTCCTGCAGCTGAGATCTGTAACTGTTCCTGACTTCACATAATTGTCTTTGCTCCTCATCTAGGCAAGCCGATCTCACCAGGGTGAACATATTAGAAATTTAATCAAACGGAACACCCTCAAGATAACTTATCCTTAGAGTGCAGTGTTTGATAATTACAATTAGTGATGCATTTTAACTTGCATCATTCAATATGTCATACATTGTATCACTATAAGCCGAATCACAGCTCATCCGCAATAACAGTTTTGTAATCGTATATAACCCATGGTAGGTACCCCCTGATAACTTGAGTGTCTTTTTATTGGTTCTTGAATGATACTTCACTGATTATGGTATACAATTTTGCCCAAAAGTGTCTGAGGAAAAAATTTGCAAGCATCGTAAAATTTTTTTTTTGTCCTCCTTGACCACCCACCCACCCCGGCATCAGTGTTTTGCAAATTTTTTCCACCCCCCCCCCCCCCCCCCCCCCCTGCATCAGATGGTAGAATGAAATTTGACATCAGTTGTTAGGATAAACTGGTAGAGTCCTTTCATATTGGTGAAATATATAGCTGCATCCCCAATTTTGGAAATAAAATTGACATCCATATTGTTCCATGGGGGTTGGGACTCTGTTTTGCTTGCAGTATGGTTAAATGAGACAGATTTTTTCTAAAAGTATTTTGTGCTGATGAAGATTTTAGTTTTACTTTGGGATCAGGGTAGTTTTTTAAAGAAAGCTGTAAATTCTCATCCTTCTCAGTTAATTTATAAAGTAACAGGATAGAAAAATGTTTAGAAGGCAATACCAGTTTTCAAGCCCACTTGACAAAGTTTGGACACTTTTCCTTAAAAGAGCAAATTTTCCATGTTTTTGACTCAGCCAAAGCCAAAAGTTGGATTCTAATGCAGAAATGACTCTTTTAACCTATACAAGTGGTAAAATGTCTCTTTGGTGGGGTTGGGGATGATTATAGGAAATATGTTTTTTGGCTTTCAAACCAGATTCAATTATTATTGTGGGGATTATTTCACATTTAAATATTTATTTGGGGACCACATACCTTACCAAACTATTTTATTGTTGTGAAAAGTTACATTTTTGTCACAGCCAGCAATAAAAGCTATGTATTTCCAAAACTAAGGCTGTTCATGCAAGCAAATCCACATCTTGAGCAAGTGTATTCCCGAGGAGCACACTATAACCTCTGGCAGCTGCAAACTAACAGCCTACCTTACTCTATTAACATATTTATTTAAACCATGGTTTCTCCTCATATTACTGGGAGCAGGGAGGATTCCAAATCTTCCAACCCCCTCCCAAATCACCATTCAAACACAGACAGAAAACCTACACTGCCCTTCTATTCACTATTATTTAGAAGTTTTTCTCTTCTATATTATGCTCTTCAAAATGTTGGAAAACAATTCCTTCATTGAAAGAGTATCCTGGAACACAAATTTGAGGAGGGGGTGTGGCTACAGTGGAAAATAACATAATAAAATTACAAAAGTGAGTGAATGGCATTTGTGCATAGCTACTAATATAGTTGTCTAGTACTGGTGCTGTCATGGTTCCCATGATACAGCACAAATTTACAGTGACAGTTGTGAAATATTGCTTTTTCCCTGAACCAAGTCCTCTCTCCCACACATATTTAACCCTTGTGCTGATGATAAACATTTGGAAAGACTGAACAGCATGTTTTTAGAGACTGAAGTTAGTATCACACACTTTCAGTTTCTTATGATTTACTTTGAGGCTTCAGCACTCATGGTCCACTGGGTGATTTTTCAATTTAACAACCTTTCCCTGGCCTTTTCACTATATTTTTCATTGTATGTCATTCAGTACTCTCATGTAGATCTCCTACATGTGTGACTGCACGCCTATCTGTCTGCCTGTGTGTCTGCCTCTTAATCAGACATTGTGTTTCTTTGCTTTTCACTTGCCTGGATCTACATTTTCAATAATTGGCAGCTGACTAACTTTCACACCCCCCCCCCCCACCCTCCCCCACGCACACAAGTATATTAAACATCAAATACCACTATATTCTTGAAGCAAATGTCTGATTCATCCTCTTTGGAAACATGTTTTCAACAATTTCATGCTTTTTAGCCAGAATGGATGTCTGTGGGGGATTAAAACAAAGGTTATGAAGGTGCACTTATGGGAACTTGCAGCATAAGCATAGCACTATAGAATCAATATTTGATGGTTTTGGGCATCTTACCAGTGTTATGAGATATCACAGTAGCAAGTACTGGTCATTCTTTTGGAAAATAACACTGTTTTATGTTTTGTCAGTGCCATACCAATGACTCTATATGCCTTTACTGAGAAAACTGAGGCTTTTCCTTTACAAAATTGCAAAAAAATTCATCAAACACAATGCGAAATGTCTTCAGAAGCCAAACTGTGATTTAAAAACTATTACAGATGGGACAATTCATATCACAGTAGGTTTGTTTTGGGTCAATATCAATTAAATTATGAATTATATCACATATTTTGATGAAAAGGGGCATACCGGGGGGTCCTATTCCAGGCAAAATTTTACTACATCAGATGGTAGAATAAAATTTGACATCAGTTGTTAGGATAAACTGGTAGAGTCCTTTCATATTGGTGAAATATAAAGGTGCATCCCCAATTTTGGAAACAAAATTGACATCCATATTGTTCCATGGCGGTTGGGACACTGTTTTGCTTGCAGTATGGTTAAATGAGACAGATTTTTTCTAAAAGTATTTTGTGCTGATGCAGATTTTAGTTTTACTTTGGGATCAAGGTAGTTTTTTAAAGAAAGCTGTAAATTCCCATCCTTCTCAGTTAATTTATAAAGTAACAGGATAGAAAAATCTTTTGGAGGCAATACCAGTTTTCAAGCCCACTTGACAAAGTTTGGACACTTTTCCTTAAAAGAGCAAATTTTCCATGTTTTTGACTCAGCCAAAGCCAAAAATTGGATTCTAATGCAGAAATGACTCTTTGAACCCATACAAGTGGTAAAATGTCTCTTTGGTGGGGTTAGGGATGATTATAGGCCTCGCAGAACTAAATATTGAAATTAGAGTGAACCGCCTTAAAATGTTGCACTCAGAAATGATGCAATCTCTAAAAATAAACAGCCTTGGGAAAATCCATTGTTTCAATAAAGGTTTGAAACATTCTATTGACATCTTGCATTATTGTTGAATATTCCTGATAAAAAAGAGGGTGATTTGATGGCTTTTGGACCTAAAAAATACAATTTACTTTTTGTGTGTTTTTGTAGGGAATTCCCTGAAAAATATGTGCACTTGACCGGTACTTCCTTTTGTGTCAGTTTTTCTCTCTTATTTGTTGCATGACCCCCTCTTTTCAGATCAGAAAACGTTATCTGAAGGGCTATACTTGACAGAGATATTTGAATGCCAAAATTAAAGTGATGCGATCATATTTCTTTCCGCCTGAACGTTACAATGGTCGCCTATGGGAAAATATTTAGTTCTGTGATACCTTAAAAACGTAGGTGGAGCCAAACATTTTGAAAATCTGTCAGACTTTTATCTGAAGCATGGCATAACCTTTGGAACTTCGTATCGACACCAAGAGAGTCGGAATGCATTGAGAATAATCGAGTGAAAATCCATCTTGCCCAACAGTCATCTACTGTCCTTTCTAGAAAGTGACGAGATTGGTCGAGTGAAAATCCACCACCGTCTCAGTCAGTGTTTAACAGGACTCAGCAGTCCCTTTAGAACATATTGGATATTTTAGCTGAGTGAAAATTCTCCATCTGACACTTCCACTCTCCTTCAGAAATCATTGAGGAATAGTCGAGTGAGGATCTAACGGCAATCCACTTTCCTTTCAGATAACATTGACCAATAGTTGAGTGAAATCCGTTGCGCGAGTGGTTAAACAGTAATCCACTCTCCTTTTTGGTAGTATTGATGAATAAATAGTCGAATGAAAATCGGCCCTGAGAGTGTTTTAACCCTTTACCAAACGGGACGACCAAATCCGACTAGCGCTATTCACAAAAATCACCGTTTAATTTTTATTATTTTTTCTCTTTTTTTTTTTATTCAAATCGTAGCTTATGACCCTCATTGGAACGAGCTCCTTGAGCTCGTTCCAATGAAGGGTCATAAGCTATGTTTTTGACGCAAAAAATTAAAAAAAATATTTTTTCAAACATTTTGTTTGTAACTGTCGTCTGCTTTTCGTATTTCGAAAAGGGTTAAGTATAATCCACTCTTGCAGACCTATGAAATCTATGGACTTGTGAACATTTTAATACTTTTGTTCCGGGATGTCTTGTGAAATTTTAGTCACTCTATCAATCATTCTCAGTAAGTAAAGGTTACCCCCTAAAATAAATAATTTAACACATAATGCCTCCGGGGGGATCTTGCCGTTGACAGCCATATTAAGTTGTACCTCTTGCAGTTCAATGTTAGAGAACATTGTCTGAGTAACGATAGATCCGGGTGGATAATAAAGGCTACAGCTTTCTCAAAAACAATTCTTTTTTTCGCTCGTAATTATAATTCCTTCTCATTTTAGAATTGGAAAACCTGCAAGTTATGAATATCGTACAATCGACGTAAATCGAATATTTCATAAAAACAACATTCCTGATTTATCATTGTAATTTTAGTTCGATCGATAATCACATGAACGATGTACATGCCAACAACTGTAATCCTTTTACGGTTTCGAATTACCCCCCTTGGTGCTGTTGACCATTTGTCTGCCGTTTTTCTTTGTATGGTAGTTCAATAGTTTAATGTATTACACCATAATGGCAGTTGCACAATACAAAAAGAACAGATAAGACGTAATAAACATGATGTATTATATAAAGTACTTATGACTTTTTTCTTTAACAAGGTGATCTCGTTTACAGACGTGTTTAACGTTCTGGCTGGACAAATTCTCAAAATCTGTTCGATAAGATCTAAAGGGTTTTTCAGCAAGGTGCGCCATTGAAAATATCGTCGCAAAATCTCCTAAAATATCAGCTGCCATAATTCATCCAGTAACAATGATTTTTCAGCTTGTACAAACAAAGTGAATTGCAGGATTCGACAGGCTTTTTAAAGAATATCCGCACACAATACAATTCCGTGACCATATATTGTTCTAGTCACGTTATATGGGCATAACTTATTGATTTGCCACAAAATAAACCGGTTGTAATGCATTTAATGCTATAAAGGGGATTATATGTTTGTAACGACGATGAACATTACTGGTAACCGAATGTAGACATCAAGAATGGTGCGGGGTAAGTCTTGTTTTTTAAATGTTTATGGGCAAATAACAGTGCGAGCAAACTTTTTGTATGGGGGGGGGGGGGGGGGTAGGTTTCGTAAGTGGAGACTGAACCATCATCCACTCTTGTTTTTGGTCACCTAAAATATACATTCAGCATTTACATAATATCCGAGTTTATTGGTGTTTAAGGTCACATATTTCTGCACAATGGCTAACCATGACCGTGACAGTTTTACGGGTGGAGGAAGCCGGAGTACCCGGAGAGAACCACCGACCAACGGCGAGCAACTGTCAGCTCCCCGACATACCAACTCCAGATCAGTATTGATGAATTCAGTTAGTTTTGAATATATAATAAATCGACAGTCTCGATTTCGAAGAAACGCAAGAGATTCAATCCCAGTGTATATAAATACCCTGACTAGTGGGGACGACTGAGGTTCCCAGAAGCCAAACAATTTTAACCTTCTCTCTGTTTTAAGCGGTCCGGGGCCCCAAATGAGAATTAATACAAAATAATGATTCTGATCAAGTCTGCGAGTAATGTAGAAAATAAAAATAAATGTATAATCGGAACTACTGTATTGGCGTGCCTTCCTCTGGCGTTCAGTGTGACTGCCTTTCCTGCTGTAGGCCTACAATCGTGACTGACAATTTTCGTCATTGGAAGAGATTTAACCCTTTACCCAAAGTAATGACCAAAACCGGCCAGCGCTATTCTCAAAAATTGCCAATTAATTTTCATTTTTTGTCTCAAAAACATAGGTTATGACCCCTCGTTGGAACGAGCTCGCCGAGCTCGTTCCAACGAGGGGTCATAACCTATGTTTTTGAGACAACAAATGAAAACAATTAGTTATTCAAGAATGTTTTATGCAAGTGTCGTCTGCTTCTCAGGTTAGGTAAAGGGTTAAAGGGAAAGTTAGCCTCCCTTAATTTCCTAAAGCAATCAGGAAACTTAACACTAAAGCGTATGGGAATTTCAGATGAAAAGTTAAATTTCGACATGTTAGCGATTTGTATCATCAATGTGCAAGGGCACAGGAAGCACTTCAGGGCAGGAGGGTCAGGCCCCGGGAGAAAGGGCATTTACTCGCACTAGTTTAACATGCATGTCTCGAAGGCCCGAAATAGGGAGTTTGAGAGGTGTCCCTCTCCCATCGGCATGATGCACCTCCTCCCAAATTCCTCCATTGAATTTTAAAAGCTCCCAAAACATATTTGGGGTGTGTTTTAGCTTTACTTCGACAATAAATCATTGAAAAATATTGAGTGACGAATCTGGGAAGGACATTGTCTGCCCGGAGGTCCATTGGCTGAAACTTTACTTGTTGTTTTGCTTTGCAACAAATTTGCAATTATTGCTTGGGTGATATCTCCACTCAACTGGTGATTTAGTGATAATAGTGACTCTCCACGTACTGTAGGTGTGACACTGATAGTTATTCTTTATGACGGATTGGTGAACTAGTTGCTTGTAATTAGCTTGCCATAAAAAAGCTAAGTTTCCTTTTGTAACTTTCAATAAACGAAACGAACAGCCAGCTTCGAGAGCTGTCTGTTGTTTCGTTTATTAACCCTCTACCAAACTGAAAAGCAGACGACACTTGCAAAAAAATTCTTGAATAACTAATTTTTTTCATTTTTTGTCTCAAAAACATAGGTTATGACCCCTCGTTGGAACGAGCTCGACGAGCTCGTTCCAACGAGGGGTCATAACCTATGTTTTTGAGACAAAAAATGAAAAAAAATAATGAAAATTAATTGGCGATTTTTGAAAATAGCGCTGGCCGGTTCTGGCCGTTACGTTGGGTAAAGGGTTAAAAGGAAGAAAAGGAAACTTGGGTTTATTTTCGACTGACAGGTATTTTCTCAGCAAGTACTTGCTTCTTAATTGGACCTTCCTCGCTAGTTTAATAATTTTAAGGGAGATAACTTTATCGAAAGTCGCTTTTAATGATGATACAAGTCAGGGATGTCCCACGGCCTTCGTAGAAGCATGTTGAATAACGTTGTTACTCCTTTAGTATTAGTACCAATAAAGTTTTTGTACGTGTTCTATTCTGTAATCTTTCAGATCTGCATAAATAAGAAATTAACATAAGCTGAGAAAAGTTTGCCTTAACTTTATAAGATTTCTGCAAGGACCGATAAAATTCAAGACTCTACAGGCCGCTTTTCGATATTTTCCAGAATCTTTCAAGGCCATATAATAGCGAAATTCTAATCTTAACGACCTTAACGTGGAACCTCTCGTTATTGCAGGGGAAATGGGGGAGGGGATGATGACTAGATTGTTCTTTGTTAGAACAACACCTTCACGAACTGTGATATCTTAAACTCTTTAGTTATGATAACGCGATCCGTCGGCAATGGTTTTATGTTTCATGAATATTCAAGACCTTTCAATACCTCCATGCCCATATATCTCACGGTCTTGAATGGCCTTTAGGCGTTGCTGTTGACCACTTGTTTACCTTGAATCCAAGACCCCACGTGAATCCCTGCTTCATGAAAGCAACTCTTTTCCTGACTTTTATTTAACCCTATCCTTGTCACCACGGCCGATTCCAGCCCTTTCTGTCTGTTTCTACGTCTCTCTGTCTAGCTCATTAACTCTATGTCTATGTGAATGTCCATCCGATGCCCCACTCTTTTCCGCCTCTCTCTGTCTCCAATTGAGGAGAGAGAGGAGGGAGAGAGAGAGAGAGAAGGAGAGAATGAGAGAAGGAGAGAATGAGAGCGTCCTACCACGAATCTACCAGGGTGGCAGAGACAGGGTTAAGAACAGTAATGTCCGATAATAGGCGTATGTTTCTGACGTTAATGTGAGGTGGCTGAGGGTAAATAAGTTAGAAAACCACATCTGTATTTCGCGAATTTCCTATAATAAACCGATGATATGCTGTGATATAATACACTGATGGAAAGAGTTCAGTATTTTAGGGTGTTAATTCGTGACATTTCATTGTCAAAGTCAAGAGAATTTTTTTAAAAATGGATATCAGATGAAATATATTTTTTGCTACTTGTCTGTGGCATAGTAATGTAGGCGAATGAACAATCAGTTACCTTAAATCCTTTGACGGAAGAGAAATGCCCGTTCGTCCAATTTGTGCAGTCCTGTACTTCTCGGGTTGAGGGGCATCGCGAAGATGACCGAGTGGAAGGGGTGGATGTAAACCTGGTTTGTCCCGACGGTGTGGTTCAAGTCCCGACTCACTAATGTTCCAGCTACATCATCAAGACATACCTTTCGTCCCCTGAGTTCCAATGTGTTCTATGTGCCAGTAGGCACGCCACTAGGCACGCCAGTAGGCACATAGAACACATTGGAACTCAAGGGACGCTTTGTCGATGCTGATGTAGTTGGAATATTAGTCAGAATGAAAGTTAAAAAAACTCAGACTTCTTGAGAACTTATTTAGTTTAAACAATATTTTTTTCAATAATTGACATGTGTATACATATCACAATAACAGAAGGGTTACAAAAATTCTGAACAGCACTAGATACAATAGATACAATAGTGTACACAAAACAAGGAAAGCAGATTACTGTGTAGAGGAGGGATTCGACAGAAAGCTGAAGCTTATGTAAGTCGTCTTCTCGTTGAGAACTTATTTAAGGACAAATAAAATATACATGTGGTACCCGTAATGCAGCGTATTATTCATTAAATACGTGAGACACCGTTACTGTTACTTGGTCATACTGGGTCCCCGACAGTGGCGTAGCCAGTCCAAAGCAAGTGTGTGTGTGTGTGTGTGTGGGGGGGGGGGGGGGGGGGGGTGCAGACTCATAGAGTCTGGCTTAACTCCATTTTAATAGGAGAGGGGGGGGGGGGTGAGGGTGGTGTGTGCGGGAAAAGCTTTCCAAACCTTCACATCTCAGAATTTTGCGTCCCTAAAGTTTGAGCTAGATAACCAAGGTAATAATAATCAGAGTTTCCACTAGAGGGAAATAAATGTGTCCGATATGGGGCGGTCAAGGGTCGTCGATGGGGCGTTTTTAACCCTGGAATTCAAAATTTTTCTACCACGGACCGATCATGGTTTTTTTAATTTTGAATTCCAGGGTTCAAAAACCCCCACCTCCTTGCATCTGAGCGGATATTTTGAGGTTTTTCATGTATTGATGACTGTCTACCTTTTCGCCGACACAGATATCAGGACAAGCAATCTACAAATCTACAACCTAACCCCCATGGACCTTAACAACCCCCCCCCCCCCCCCCCCTCACGATTTTATGCCATTTTTGGTCATATTTCGAGGACCAACTTTGAAGGAAAGTGGAGGGGACGCGTCCCCCAATCCCCCCCCCCCCCCCCCCCGTGGCCTCTGGCCTCCAACAGACCGACTCGGTGTCCATAGACCTTCATTTGTATGACCGACTGTGTGTGTGTCACAAGTTTAAGTAATAAATCTTATCTTTTAACGGGTTGAGTGCTAGAAGCCACTATCAAGGCTTTCAAAAAATTAGGGTACACCTATGTTTCGTTGCTCATGTTTCATATTCTGTCAAACGCAAATATTATTTTGTTTATATAAATTTGTTTGTGGGCACTTTCCAATAATTTTTAATAAAACAAATTTTGATGAACAAATTCAAACCATCAAAAATAGTTTAGCCTTTACCCAACGTAACGGCCCAAACCCTTTACCCAACGTAACGGCCCAAACCGGCGAGTGCTATTCACAAAAGTGGCCAATTAATGTTCATTATTTTTTTCATTTTTTGTCTCAAAAACTTAGGTTAAGACCCCTCTTTGGAACGAGCTCGTCGCGCTCGTTCCAATGAAGGGTCATAACCTATGTTTCGGTTTGTAAGTGTCGTCTGCTTTTCATGTTAGGTAATGGGTTAAGATAGTACATGATTACTGGCAAGAGAACATTGATATCTTAAACACCAATCCTGGTGAAAATGTCCAGGAAAGTAAAACGTCAAATGGTGAAATTGTTTGACATGATAATAATACTAATAGTAAAATAATAATAAATAGAGGATATGGAAGGAGTGTTTTTCTCATTTTATATTTATGAAACGAGTCTAAGAATTTTCCGTTTGGGCGAGCCTCTGGCGAGCCCAAACGGAAAATTCGGACGAGTTAATAATGTGTAAGAGAGTTTTCAAGCGGCTCAGTTTGTAAATTACGCGGGTGGATGCGGTCGATTTGTTGGGTGAGTTAAGCATAATGATCGACGTATTTCAATGGTTAGCGCACTAAACATGAGATCGATAGGTCCCCTATCCGCATCATCAACACTATGTCCTTGGTCAAGATACTTAAACCCATTTGCCGAAACGGGAGCGCGGTGGCACAGTCTGCTGAGGCGCATGGCACGAAGATGGTATACTTGCCTTCAACCAATGCTAAATCGGCGTGTGCCGTGCTAGTAAGTTTGAGAGTCCAATAGTTATTTGCCGTTGATCGGTGGTTCCCTCCAAATACTCTGGATTCCCCCACCCGAAAAACTGCCCGGCCCGACTTGATATTGGTTGTTGAAAGTGTCTATCTCTAACAAACAAACAAGTGTTCGGCGCAGTGTGAATATTGATCGGGGCTAGAAGGGAAAGACGCCTTCTCCTCACCTCGGGTTGTTCACTACGTCGGAAAATACCTCTCATATACCATACAAAATCACAATGTCCTTTATACAAAAATGTTTTATTTATCATTCGTATGAACGCGCTCGAATCGATTAAATAAATTAACCCTTTGAACAGAAAGACCGCTTTCCGCTCTGGGATCGTGAGATAAGCTGACTTTATTTGGGATATAGTTGCTCGGTGAATTTGTGTGGCAGACAAATCAATATTTTCATCGTACAGCCCCAAGGCTGCACGTTGAAAATATTGATTGGTCGTCCCCCAAGTGACGAATATAGACTCTTCCAATTGATGGCACTGAACTGGTGTGGAAGATACCACCAAGGTTGAAAGTGTTAATTTGAAAGCGAAAACTGACCGACTTTAAGGAATAATCCCATAGTTTGTCATCCTGATCTTGTCACCCGATCACTCAGGGAAATTTCTGGTAGAGCACATCGTTCCATATTCGCCAAAATTAGGTCTCACGGAAAGCCACCACTTCCTGCCTAATTCTTCTCAAAAGTCTTACTTCTTGCCCCCAAAACATAGCAAATGACCACTCCTTGGAAACGAGCTCGTTAAGCTCGTTCCAGTGAGGAGTCATAAGGTGTGTTTTTGAGATAAAAAAAAATGAAAAAATAAAACTTGAATTTCGATTTTGTGTGGCAAAACATGAAAGGTTTTAGAGGTAACGTTGGTAAAAGCGTTAATGTGCAATGTTTTACCATTTGTATTCTCTGCATTACATTTATTCGCCGCTGGAGTTTGTTTATTAGGAATACTAACCGGATCACGAGGTCTTCGGGCTTAGAACATGAGCGACTATTTTTCGTATACGGAGAGAGCCATTTTTATTTTTGCCTCAAGATTCGACATTGTCCAGTCGCTCGCACCGTTTTTCCAATCTCCTCAGCAGCTTCGGACCTGGGCATATAAAATTAAACTATCACCGAAACTGCCAACAAATACAAAATGAATTCACTTTTTTACACAGCCCCCTCGTGGGTACCCCCGGGAAATGGAGTAGTGCTTGTTTACTGAGGTTAACAAGTTTTGCTTGGCTGATAAAATAGGACCGCAGTCAACGCATGGGGTGGAAGTCCTCTAATGAGGAGTATATGTGTAAACAATTGGATAAACTTGACTGTATCCCTAAGTTGCCCTCATGAAGCAGCCAAATATGTGTAAAGTGACCTTAAACATCAATAGCAATATTCTACACAGTATAATATATTACGGCACGCGGGATTAATAGGTCAATTGACTTAATTTTGATAACATATATATGTAATGTTAATTTACTTCTGTTTTTCAGCACTCGAGTTAGTAAATTCTTTCAACCCATTGGGTTCCACGGCTGCTCCATATTCAGGTAAGAACACTTTTTGGTGATTAACTCTTAACCCACTGAGCAATTTTTAAAAAAAATTTCTTCAAATCTTGTCATGACTGCTGTGAAGAATTCATGAAAATCATTGGGGAAAAAAATCATACAATTTACAGGGAGACATTTGGATAAATAGACTCAAATTTTACTAGTTTTAACCCAGAGGTGGGGGGGGGGGGTGGAAAAATGTGTGACACGTGTGGGGGGGGGGGGGGAGGGGCGTGGGTACCTAGGTGTCAAAAACGCGTTTTCTCCAGATCATGCAAATGTTTTCCTTATCAATTTTTATAGTGTACTTTTGTCCCAAAACAGCTTCACCATACATTGCGTCCATTCGCATCCCAACCATAAGGCATTCTGAGCAGTATATATGTATCCAATGACCGGAAACATGGGTGATTGTCACTGGAACTCATGTGGAGACAGGGGTGGGTGTCGTGTGGACAATGAAAAAAATGCATGTATTTTGTTCCAAACTGTGTCTACTTTGAAAGCAGTACATGGGTTTTCATAACTTATGCAACCAGTTTCTACATTCAAACCTATGTAATACACAGAGATTGTAGAAAAATGAAGATACCCTTCGGATGCTGTTGTGAGGTTACAATTGTTACTCTCATACGTACCCTAACAGTCTAGAGCTAACTTGAGAGTTGTGGCAGAAATCCAAGTTCATCATTGAGAATTCCACCACAGTAGTATGTCTCCCACGTTTCAGGGAACATTGGCCGGATCCCGGTGCCGGACCCCAGAAGTGACGTGATGTCACCTGAGCCAGTGGCGCCATGTTGTGTTGTCATGGTTACACACGTGTGCGACCGTATTGTGCCGTCATCCCCATAGTGATTCTGTTGTTAGTGCGCATGCGCAGCACGTGTTGTTAGGGTGATACGTGTTCGGAGGGTATGTTACTTTAAATAGAAGTAATTTCTAGTTTCGCAAAATTACCCAAATAAACCCGACAAGCTCTCGATGTTAAAACACGGAATCCAAATTTTACGGACTCGAATAGGAATCCCATTTTACAGAATCCCTTTTTAAGAATCCCTTTTTCGAAAACGGCTGTGGCTATGGAATCCCTTTTTCTGAAATGAGTCTAAGAGTCGTTCGAGGAGTCACTCGGACGAGCAATTGCTCGTTAGCTCATTTGCTCGATGGGATTCGAGTCGTTCGAGCAGTATGTCGAGTCACTCGATCGAGCAATTACTCGATAGCTCATTTGACAAAAAAGGGATTCTCCAGAAGGCACCCCAATTTCGGCACCCTTTTTGGAAAACATATGGCCTTCGGCACCCCTTTTTTCTGAAATGAGTCTAAGAGTCGTTCGAGGAGTCACTCGAACGAGCAATTACTCGATAGCTCATTTGCTCGATGAGCTTCGAGTCGTTCGAGCAATATGCCGAGTCACTTGATTGAGCAATTGCTCTAAGGCTCATTTGCTCGATGAGCTTCGAGTCGTTCGACTAATTGCTCATGGAGCAATTACTCTCTTGATTTAGCTTATAGGCCATATTGGGATAGGTATGCCTTGTGATATAGGTAATAGTATCCTCAGATAAGTATTCTATAATTGGTATCCTCGATAGGTATCCTCAAATAATACAATGCCGGGCCATAGGTATCCTCAAATACTGAAATGAGTCGAAGAGTCGTTCGAGGAGTCCCTCGAACGAGCAATTACTCGATAGCTCATTTGCTCGACGGACTTCGAGTCATTCGAGCAATATGCCGAGTCACTCAATCGAGCAATTGCTCTAAGGCTCATTTGCTCGATGAGCTTTGAGTCGTTCGAGCAATGACTTATCAGTAACTGCTCGATAGCTTATTGGCTTTAGGAATGATATTGGCTTTGGGAATGATATTGGCTTTTGTTGTATAGAAGGGAGATAACTCTGCATACAGGTTATGGGAAATCAAGCAATCTGATTGGTTCGTTATAATTTATATAAATGATCTAGATAAATGAAACAGCAAGACACGGAATAGGGCCAGAAGTTACAAGAATAGCCCAGAAATTGTTAAATATAGTAATAATAAGGTAAACTGTCCCAACTAATAGGCTCTTCTACACTACTGGAGTATACTCTAGAACAAAGGAACATGGCCAGATAGACGAAAACTATTGCATATATAGATAGAAGCAGAGAATTCTGGGTAATGATCAAAGGAACGTGTCTTTTAATGGGAAAAACGTCATGGGACAGGGATCCGAAAAGGGATTATGGGAGAATTCAAAGCCAGAACATTACTCCTGTTAAATCGTACGCACCCCTTATCCCCTTATATCCCCTTAGTACTATAGCACTACGTGCCAAGTCGATAAATTGGGGAAATAAAGTCAATTCCGGTGATTTTGGGTGGATTTTGGTGATTTGGAGGGATTGTCGGGTTGTTTGTGGTAATCAGATTTACTCTTCTACAAAGGAACACACCCCCGAACATACCCCTGTCTTGTTAGAAGCCATTGGTAACATAGCAATCACGTGCTACCATAGAAACCAAGATGGCGGCATCCAGTATACAAAATGGACGACGGAAAACACGTATCACCCTAACAACACGTGCTGCGCATGCGCACTAACACCACGTATCACTATGACGATGACGTCACAACATGGCCGCTCACGCGGGTTACCATGACAACACAACATGGCGTCACTAGGTCACGTGACTATGACGTCACTTCCGGGGTCCCCCAAATGAGTACTCAAACATACGAGACATACTACTAACCCATTCCAAGTACTCATGTTTTCCAGATAATCCAATCAGTTCACTTTGCTGCAGGTAGCCAACCAGCCAATCAGATTGCTTGATTTCCCATAATCTGTATGCAGAGTTATCTCCCCTCTGTATAACAAAAGCCTATATCATTCCCAAGGCCAATAAGCTATCGAGTAGTTACAGAAAAGTCAACTCAAACGACTCGAAGCCCATCGAGCAAATTAGCTTTAGAGGAATTGCTCGATCGAGTGACTCCACATATTGCTCGAATGACTTGAATCCCATCGAGCAAATGTGTTTTAGAGCAATTGCTCGTTCGAATGACTCGCACATACGACTCTTAGCCTCATTTCAGGAAAAGGGGGTTCCATAGTCACAGGTGTTTTCCGAAAATGGATTCTTAAAAAGGGATTCCGTAAGTGGGACTCCGTCTTACCTCCCTCGATTGACTCGCACATATTGCTCGAATGACTCGAATCCCATCGAGCAAATGAGCTTTAGAGCAACTGATCGTTCGAGTGACTCGCACATACGACTCTTAGCCTCATTTCAGAAAAAGGGTGCCGAATGCCATTTGTTTGCGAAAAGGGGATTCCACAAAAGGGATTCCATAAGTGGGATTCCATCTTACCTCGAGTGATTCGAATTAATACTCGAACAACCCGAACCCCATCAAGCAAATGTGCTTTAGAGCAGTTGTTCGATGGAGTGACTCGCACATACGACTCTTAGCCTCATTTCAGGAAAAAGGGATTCCACAGCCACAGGCGTTTTGAAAAAGTGGATTCTTAAAAAGGGATCCCGCAAGTGGGATTCTTATCCGATTCCATGACATGGGATTCCGTGATTTGACATAAAAACTCGATGGTATGGAAAGAGACTAATAACGCCCAGTTATTATTGCAAGAACCTGAACAGATACAATTGACAACCAACCACTACAAAACAACGAATGGTATAAAAATGAACGAAGATCCAAAACAACCAAGATCCAAGTGAACAGAACATAACAAAGTGAACCAAGACTGAACTGATCTAATCGAACACAATCAAGATCAGAGAGAACTGACTCAATGAAGGTCTCGAAGTGAACTGAACATAACAAACTTTATCACACTGTTTGAGATGAACAATAAACCTAATGAAAATATAAAGCAGTGTTAACCCTCTTGAACAAAACTGAATGAACCAAACAAAGGTGTTTTAAACTAAATATAATGTGAACCTCTTTGAACTATTTTGACCTGAATGAATTAAATATAATATATATAAGTAATATTAACAGCCTTGAACTCCACTGTTTAACTGAATGAATGTTTTAACTACAACCTTAATGAAAATATAACGAAGGTGACATGATTGAATTTTAACTGAATTAAAATTTTGAACTACAGCCCTTTGAACTGAATTCTCCCAATAGGGAAGGGGGATACCCTCGAGTGTTTATGCCAAATCACGGAATCCAGTGAATCGAATCCATGGAATCGGAAAAGAATCCCACTTACTTAATCTCTTTGTATGAATCCTTTTGGAAAACGCCTGTGACTATGGAATCCCTTTTTCCTGAAATGAAGATAAGAGTCGTATGTGCGAGGCAGTTGATCGAGCAATTGCTCTAAAGCACATTTGCTCGATGGGATTCGAGTCGTTCGAGCAGTATGTTCGAGTCACTCGAGGTAAGATGGAATCCCACTTATGGAATCCCTTTTGTGAAATCACATTTGTGGAAACCCTTTTTCGAAAACATATGGCCTTCGACACCCCTTTTTCTGAAATGAGGCAAAGAGTCGTATATGCGAGTCACTCGAACAAGCAATTGCTCTAAAGCTCATTTGCTCGACGGGATTCAAGTCATTCGAGCAATATGTGCGAGTCAATCGAGGTAAGACGGAAGCCCACTTATGGAATCACTTTTGTGAATCCCTTTTTCGAAAACATATGGCCTTCGGCATCCCTTTTTTCTGAAATGAGGCTAAGAGTCGATTGTGCGAGTCACTCGATCTAGCAATTGCTCTGAAGCTCATTTGCTCGATGGGCTTCGAGTCGTTTCAGCAATGACTTTTCAGTAACTACTCGATAGCTTACTGGCTTTGGGAATGATATAGGCTTTTATTATACAGAGGGGAGATAACTCTGCATACAGATTATGAGAAATCAAGCACTCTGGTTGGTTATTTACCTGCCGTAAAGTGAACTGATTAGATTATCTGGAAAACAAGAGTACTTGGAATGGGTTTAGAACTCGCTGAACAGACCAGAAAAGCTAAATATAGTAACAAATCTGTTCCAGTCGATAGGCTCTTTTACTCTTCTGGAGTATATTCCGATTCAATCGGACGCCCCCATAGCACTACGTGCTACTAGTAAAATCTACGGTATGGGGCGTCCTAAAAGGATTCTGGGGGGAAATCCGTACTAAATAAAGTCAATTTCGGTTGATTGGGGGGATTTTGGTGATTTGGTGGGATTGTCGGGTTTATTTGGGGCACACTGCGAAACTGAAATTACTCATATTCAAAGGAATATACCCGCCGAACATACCTTTATCCTATAAGAAGCCTTTGGGCAACACAGCAACCACGTGTTTCCATAGAAACCAAGATGGCGGCATCCAGTATACAAAATGGACGACGGAAACACGTATCACCCTAACAACATGTGCTGCGCACGCTTCTGTACACTATCCAATCAAATGTGACAGAACAATGTGTCTTGGCTTCCAGTACTCTACCAGTTAATTGTTTGAGTTATATCTAGTGACAGGTATTGAACATGCATTGATTGTATTGATCATGTACATCACATTACATATTATTATATTGACTTGCAAAACCATTCATATTCCGTTTACCTACAAAACATAAGTTCTCCTCCAACAATAAAGAAAAATTCTACAAGAAAAAACTCAAAGCTCCCACTAAAAGGAACTCACAAAACTATAAAAACTACTGTAGAATTTTCAACAAGGTAAAAAAACAATGTAAAGCTACATGTACATGTACCTATTACAGAGATATCCAAAACGAAAAAAATATGCGAAGAACGTGGCAGATGTCAAACGAAGACATCAATAAAGGAAAACGTGAAGCCAGATTACCCTTGTTCTTCATCCAGGACAACATCGAGTTAAGCGAGCCCCATGACATCGCTGAAAAACTCAACAATTTCTTTATCAACATTGGAAAAAACACATCCGAACAGATTCAGAAACATAATAAGTCCTACTGAGACTACATGGACAACAATGTCTCCAATAATCTTTATTTAAAACCCACATATCCTACAGAAGTCCACCGAATAGTAAATAAAATGAAGCCGAAATTATCTAAAGACTGCGATGATATCACAACCTGTCTTCTTAAGCATACGATAAACGAAGTATTGGATCCTCTAACATATATAATTAACAGCTCTTTCCTAAACGACAAAGTACCAGACAGGATGAAGATCGCGAAGGTGATACCCATATTTAAAGAGGGTGACAAGCACAGCTTTACAAATTACAGACCTATCAGTATACTTCCGGTATTCTCAAAAGTAATGGAATAACTCATGGAAGTGAGACTAACTAGTTTCCTCGATATGTTAATTAGGTTTAATATTCTATACCCTCACCAATACGGGTTCTGAAAGCGACATAGCACTATTCACCCAGTTTTTCAGCTCCTTAAAAACATCGCAATAGAAAATAATAAACAGGAAAAAAAACAGCACCCTATCACTGTTCCTGGATTTGTCAAAGGCCTTTGACACCATAAATCACGAAATATTATCAGGTAAACTGGAAAAATATGGCATCCGAGGAGTCGCCAACAATTGATTTAGAAGTTACTTGTCCAACAGGTCTCAATATGTTATGTAAGGAGAATACAAATCGGACTTTGCCAAACAGACGTTCGGTGTATCACAGGGCTCGATTTTAGGCCCTGTTCTTTTTCTTTTATATATAAATGATATAAGTAACTCAACATCACTCAATCTTTTATCATTTGCCGATGACACCACTGCACGCTGCCCGGGTTCCGACAATAATCCCATTACACCGTATTTCAATGACGAGTTTCAGAAACTATTCGAATGGTGCTCTGTGAACCAGTTAATGGTGAATGCTAAGTAAACCTCGTATATCATACTTAATCCAAATAAAGGTAGGAATAATCTTTGTCAAGAGGTAAAAATAAATAACCAAAACAATAACAAAGTTGGGGCCACTGAAACAGAAAATCTTGTGAAATTCTTAGGAATTAGCATTGATGAAAACTTATCCTACAAGGCTCACATATCCCGATTATGCTCGAAAATAGCACGCGCAAACTATAGTCTCAACAAAGTTAAAAATATCCTCCCTCACGTAGCTCTGAAAACATTGTATTACGCCCTCATACATAGCCATTTGGTGTACGGAATCCAGGCATGAGGCAACTCAAGAGCTATCAAAGAACTAGCGGTCTTGCAAAAGCGATCATCATGATTACGAATAATTAATAACAAAAATTAAAATTTTTTAGTAAATTTTGTTTCTTAACATACCTACCACAATTGTTTACAATTGGCTGTAACATAAGTGCAAGCCCTACTTCGGAACTAACTGAAGCTTTTAGAATCTTTTCCAAACGAGTTGGAAAAGTACTAGAGTGCAAAAGCACGAAAAAGATCGAAAAAAGGGTCGAGCGAGACCAGCGCTCGAAATTACGGGTACTTTCTCTGCACACCTCTTGCGTTTACCGAGCGCATGCGCAACAACCGTGACGTCAATTCCGTATTTCCGCCAACGAGAAGTTTGTGATTTAGCGGGGAGGCATTGATATCAAAGATATCCCCAAGGAGGGTGGGCCTCCGGTAAACAATTGTGGTAGGTATGTTAAGAAACAAAATTTACTAAAAAATTTTAATTTCTTTTCAACCTACTCACAATTGTTTACAATTGGCTGAATAAACAATAGGAGGAGGTGAATCACATAACCAATACCAACAAGAGTAGCAGAACGAAAGCAAGGATGGCAGAGAACAAAAACGAAAACCTGTAATGAAGATAGAGAGAAGGCACCTGAAAAGAACAAGGCTGAGTGAAGCGCAACCTCGACAAAAACAATTTTAACGAGGGTGCACAACAGCCTGAGCAGCAACGAGAGGGCCTAAAGAATAAAGGTCCTCAGATTGCTGCTGAAGGTGGCGGAGATAAAAGGAGGAGAAGGTAGAAGCATTCCTCCAGTAAGCCGCATTCATAACATCACGGAGCGAAACAGAATTGGAGAACGCCCAGGATGTAGAAATGGCACGAACCTCGTGAGCATTAAGCCGGTTCGAAACAAGATCCGATGCAGACAAGCGAGAATAAGCCAGCTTGATTGCAAGACAGATCCACCTGGAAATAGAATGGGAAGAGATAGACTGCCTCTTAGGAATGAGAGACAGAAAGAATCTCTTCCGACCCCTCCTAATGAACTGAGTGCGAGTAATGTAAGTCTTGACCGCACGAACAGGACAAAGAAGAGGCCTCCGTCCATCTACAGCAGGGAGAGCCCGAATGCAGATGGGAGGAGGTACCGAATCGGGGAGTTGATTCTTAGCCAGAAAAGAGCAATCAGTAGTGAATGTGACACTGTTAGCCTCATTTCTGAAGAAGGCAGAATCAACAGATAGCGCATGAAGCTCACTGACTCGACGAGCAGAAGCAAACGCTAGAAGAAAAGCCGTCTTATAGGTGAGAAAACGCATGTCGGTTTCAGATAAAGGCTCGAATGGCGCCCCCTCCAAACAGTGCAACACCCATGCCAAGTTCCACTTGGGTGTAAGACGCAAAACTCGAGGCCTCTTCAAAGAAAAGTGCCGAATAAGTTTGGAGAGGAAAAGATTACGACCGATACACCGCTTTCTCACATAAGAGAAAGTATCAGACAGCATAGACCGATAGCCCTTAATCGTAATAGGCTGGAGGCCCTTGGAGTCAAAAAGAAAAACCAGAAAATCCGCAATTTGAGCGATTGACGGATCACGGTAATTCAAACCTCCTCAACAACGGTCGACGGTGTAGGAGGCAGATCGGAGAGGGTTACCGAGCTGACCTCGGAAAAGCTCTCAACGAAAACAGACGCCTCAATAGTGACATCAGAAGACAAAGAGACCACGGTCTCCTCGTCAGGTATCACTGAACTAACACCGCCAACAGTTGCAGAGGAACTCGCCACAGAAGTCAGATCCGAATCCTGTGTGACAGAGTCACCACGTGCACCAGCAGAAAAGTCTGCTACGGCACGGCTACCCTTACCCCGAGAACGAGGGGTTCTAGCTCTGGAAAGAACCACCTTGTTCACAGAAGCCCAAAATTTGGAGGACCAAACCCCACAGATACCACATGATTGGGCCTAAGTGCAATTGTTGCAAGTGACACATGTGGTATGAGAATCGTCTACATGTTTCACCTGCAAACAAGAGGTACAAGGAATAGTCTTAGGCATGATTACAATACAATAATCAAGCTTCCCGCCGACGGAAAACAGTACTAAGGTCGTGTTCACACGTGGGGGAAAGACAAGATAAAGTGTGAAGAGAACAGCAATAAAAATACAAATTAACATTAAATTATAATAATAATTTGGTAGCTTGATAAAAGGATACAATCCAGTAGCACACTAAATATGTAGAATAAGTTGTTCATGAAGAATACATAGCATAATTAGCACGAGTCACAAAAATTTCCGACCATGTACAATGGCGGAAAATAAAGGAATTGACGTCACGGTTGTTGCGCATGCGCTCGGTAAATGCAAGAGGTGTGCAGAGAGAGTACCTGTAATTTCGAGCGCTGGTCTCGCTCGACCCTTTTTTCGATCTTTTTCGTGCTTTTGCACTCTAGTACTTTTCCAACTCGTTTGGAAAAGATTCTAAAAGCTTGAGTTAGTTCCGAAGTAGGGCTTGCACTTATGTTACAGCCAATTGTAAACAATTGTGAGTAGGTTGAAAAGAAAGTACAATTCTCATACAGATCCCGTGTTTAAAGAAAACCAAATACTCAATTTGATGATTTGTTTAAGCTACTTGCACCACTGTTCGTGTTTGACTGGCAGAACGGTAGATTACCGGTTTCTTTCAATAATATATTTAAAATTATTGACAATCCATCTGGTAAGACAACCTGATTCTTGCTTTGATTTGTCCCAAGATGCAAGCCTTGTCGTTTCACGTTTGACTCCAAAAGGCCAGAAATGACACAACAATTAAAAACCTCTTGAAATCAAATTTATGTACGGAGATGTTCTTGTTTATTCCGTAACAGATTGTACTTACAGGAGTGAGTTAAAAGGGTCCGGCAAATACTGTCAAATAGGAAATTGTCCCTCGATTCGATTTGAATCGCTTGATATCTACATACACAGAGCCAAACTGGTTCTTCAGTTTGTCCAGGGGCCCATACTACACTACAGTCGCCGTGGACAGTCACTTTTCCACATGTCCGCAGTGGGCGCCCACTGATTTTCCACATAAATCAGTTTGATACCAATTTCTGTGGACTTCTGTGGGCATGTAGTTCTGTGGGCAAAAGCCTGTGGACTTCTGTGGAAAAGGTTACTGAACGATGATAATGCCGGACGACAGTGACCACATCATTAATTTCTAACACGTCTTGATAGAATATAACTATGATTAAAAATATTTATTTCTTCATCATTTCAATTTGCAAGCACAGGTATATGGTCATTTTAGTATTTACAAAAAGGAAAAAATTGATAACTTGTTAAAATTACGTCACATTTTTTCAATCTGAAAAGTGAATAGCACAACCCACACTGTGAAAACAAGACATACAGTGACAACAAACCCATGTCAACTGCGAACGAGCGTTTTGAAAAAAATGTTTACAAAACGAAAAAAAAATAGTTGAAAATAAAAGAATGCACCTGCGAATATGGCTGATATGCAGTTATCTACTGATATGTGTATAAAACTTTTACAGCTGTATTTTCTCGAACTGTATTTTCTACAAGTCGTCGTCTGAGTGCTAGAATGTTCTATGTGTGACAGAGTCACGTTTTTTTTTGTAACTCACCTATTTTCGTCCTGATTTTCATAGGAAAATCTGAAAGTTCTATCTAAAAGTATTATTTCATACATGGGCAGTAATGTCCATCCAATTCACCTATTTTCTGCAGTTATTTTGATTTTTTTTGACATACAACTGTTTGGCGTTTTGGAATGCTTGCTCTTGGCAACTCTCCTATTTTCGCCATGTTTTCCACAGTAATGCTTAAAAGTCAATCTAAAATCATTATTATGTGGATGGGCGATGATATCCATCAAATTTACGTATTTTTCACATTCATTTGGCTAAGTTTTTCACCTATAACTCTTTGGCGATCTAAAAGTTACAGAATTTTTGGTCAAGTTTCTCGTATTTGGCAAAGGTTGAAAATCGCCATTTTGCCTTCTTCATGGTCACCAAAAGCAGTTAAAACAAGCATTTTGATTGGCTTAGACATTTAAAAAGGTAGATAATTTTAACTCTGGAATAATCTTTCTACTGATAGGCCCAGAGTGTTGGTCAAACTATCAGTCAGCCAATGGACCTAGTCACGGACTTTTCATGTTGAATTTTGGCTATAAATTCGTAGTTTTTTCTCACTTCAGTGTTCAGTTGGTGATTTTTCCCTGGGCAATTACTAGCCCTTCTGAAAGGTCAGCCTTTTGAGCCATGCCTCTTTCGAATCATTTAACTCCAGTACTTTAAATAAATGTGAAACAAAATGATTTCATTTATGCTAAACAATTTAATTTCAAAAATTTCAAAGTCAAATAAATAAATAAATGTCAAACAAAATGATTTAATTACTTTTAAACAATTTAAACTTCAAAAATTTCAAAATCAAATAAATAAATGTAAAACAAAATGATTTAAGGTAAAAGTAAATTAAAGTTTCTAAATTTTACTGAAATAATGCCCCAGTGAATAAAAACAGATTAAAAGTATCTACAGTTTAAACAGACCTAGACAATGGTTATAAAGGTTGTTTTTTTTTTAGAGTAAAATCGACACAACAAACAAATGTACAAATTTCACAAAATAAACTGTTATAGATTCCATTTCAGAGTTAGTGATTTATAGAACCTGGTCTAGTTTGGGTAACACGGCCACCCATTTCGTGAAGTCCTAACAATCACCCAAAGCCCGAACTGTTACATTTGGTGCCGTGACCAGGATGGGTTTTTGGCGGTGAAATTGGGTATAAAATAGTAATTTGTAAGACATTTTTAAAAATTATTCTGTGTTTCTGTGTTTTTTTATGGGCAAGGCCAAAATGGTTGATTCAGAAAAGGGTTACGATAGGTCCATGGCATTGGAACCAACTGGACCGAGAGCGCCAGGGGGGCTAGAAGTTAGGTACTCACCCTCCTGGGATGTAAATAAAAGAAGGGAGAAAAAAACTGAAATAAATTTGGAACCTTGTACAGATTATTCTCCTGTAGATTTAAGTCAAACACAAGTAATTATCTCCCCTTCTGCCACAAAAAGTGATCAAAGTTTTCACTCTCGGCATTTCCCAGTGTTGTCATCTTACACACCTACTCCTTCTACCAACACTGAAACAGATGTTTGGATTCGTTCCGTAGAGGTTGAAGATAATAAACTTAGAGGTTCTGCAAGTAGTATAGGTAGACAGTCCCCTCTAAAAAAGACGTGTGAAGGTCATGACATGTATGGTAACTTGTATGTTTCAGAAGATTCTAGTGCTTATTTATCTTCTAACTCAAATATATTTTCTGACAGTGATGAGGTATTGACATCGATTCGTGACACAGGAGTGAGGAAAGTAAATAGGTCCAGTCTCTCAAAACCAAGAGTTGTTTCTTTTAGTGATCAATTAGAGAGGACCCCAAGTCTAAACAATTTTGATACACTAGGCAGTGAGTTGCAAGAATCAAGGGTCTATATAGGTGTTAGGCCAAAACATCGGTCACATGGGAGTGAGTGGGTTCCACCCAGTACAGGGGAGATAAGTTCCCAAAGCTCTGAACGGGATCAATTGGGTTTTCCTGGTGAACATTCACCTATTCCGCCCAGTATTTTGAAATCAGATTTAAGGAAAAATAATCTGTTGCTAAATTGTTCTGGTGGGAATTCACTATTTTCATCAGGAAATCAGCTGTCGAGCCCACTGGGAGGGGGAAGTTCTCCTCTGTCTAGTCCTAGCAAAAGCTCCTATAACTACCCCAGACGTCCTCAGACAAATTTTTCTCAAGGTCAAGTAATGTTTTCAGATTATTCTGATAGGGATAATTCCATTGAGTCTAGTATTCAGCATTTATCTAGAGATGCATCTATTATGCATAATGAAGGTCATATTCAAACAGTGCCTGATACTCCTGATTTTCAAAGGATAAGGTGCCAAAATCGAGAAGTTTATAATCCTAGAGTAAATCAATTTCCTTCATTTAGTGATCAAAGACCCATAGCTTTTGATGGCCCTCAAAACAGAATTTCTTATACAGCCCAAGAATTCACAGGAGGGGGTCCATCTGGGAGAACAAACTTTCATTATCCAAATAAAGCTTCAACTTTACCTGTAAATTCACACATGTTTATACCGGAAACTTCTTCAGTGTTTATTCATGATAGGGGAACTTCGTCAAGGGATGTGCAAATGCCTTGTTCTGAAGGAACAGCTCAAAGAGAATCTGGAGTAAGGAATCAGTTTATGCAGAATGTGCCAAGTGATTTTGTATCAACTCCTAAGGTGAATATTTCACCTTCTCAGAAAAATTTAGGATTTAGTTCTCATGAAGGCATTGATTTTGAACCAACTTGGGAAAATCCTAGAATCTTACATAGAATGATGTTACATAAAACTGTTCAGCCAGAAACATTTGATGACTCTGTTTGGAATATTAAAGATTATTTGGTACATTTTGAGACTGTTGCCAAAATAAATAGATGGGGTGATAGTGAACGAGCTGCTCATCTCTTGATTAGCTTTAGAGGAAATGCACAGTCACTCTTGAGTGGGTTGAATTCTCGGCAGATGCAAAGTTACGAATTACTTGAACAGGTTCTGTTAAGTAGATATAACCCCAATGAACATTTGTTTGCAAATAAGGCAATCTTTCGCCAAAGTCGTCGGAATGAGGGGCAAAGTGTGAGAGAGTTTGGATATGGAATTGGGAGGTTAGCAAGAGAGGCGTTTCCTACAATCTCAGATATTGAGCCCATAGCGGTGGAGCAATTTGTTTGGGGTTTGGGTGATAAGTTAAAACGGCATGTGCAGCTGTGTCGCCCAGAGACACTGGAACAGGCTATTGCTTTAGCCACTGAATATGAAATTATTGAAGGTCCTGTTAGTCGTAATCGTTATCCCCCAGATGAGCCCGGTATTGAATGTGATTTGGTTCAGAGATTACAACTATTAGAACAAAAAATTTCTCAGCTTCAAAGACAGCCCAGGGTCCCTACGATCAGTTGTAATTACTGTCAGAAAAATGGACATGTGGAAGCCCATTGTAGAAAAAAAATGTATGATGAACGTGCCCATGATCAACAAACACAGTTACAACAAGATTACCGAAATTCGGGAAACAGCAATAGGCTGGGTTGAGGGTTGCAAACACAGCCGCTGAATTTGAAATGCAACCACAAAAATTTTGCCATTTTTCTGAACAAAAACATAAGCAAACAAAGGTGGTAGAGTCCCGGTTTGAACACATTCCAGATAATGCCAGTTTCCCCAAGGAAGATGACTCTTCTGAACTGTTTAATAAGCAGCAGGGAGATGTGGTTTTAGATGAAAAAGTCTTGGAAAGGAGTACAACTGCTTTAGGTTTAACGAGAGTTGCTGACTCTAGCTCTCTTTCTGTAGTCTTACCAACTGAGTCAATGAGTAAGAAGGATTGTGAATTACCTGAAAGGAAAGGCATAAATGATAATGGGGATATACAATCAGTTAAATTGTTATTAGGTCCGAATAAAGAGTCGGAAACCCAGTCGCCATTTTTATCAAAAGACTGTGATTTTTCTTGTTTGTTTGCCAGAGCTTTTGTGAATGAGTCAGTTTGTGTGTTTCTAGTGGATACTGGATCTCCTTGTTCAATTTTGGATATTGAAACATTTCATCAATTAGGCTTTGCGGATTCTATGTTGAACGGAATGGATAGGCATCTGGTTACAGCTAATGGAAGTAAAATACAAGTAAAGGGTGAAATGGAGTTGGAGTTGAAATTCAGGTCCTTAACAGTTACCCAGTCATTTTATGTGGCAGAGTTAGATGGTCTACGTGGTATTTTGGGATATGACTTCCTGAAAGTAAATAAGGTCATTCTTGATGTGAAAAAGAAAACATTAACCACTTCTAAGGGTCTCATTGAATTATTTTCAAGGCAAAGTTATAACCAGGCAATTGCTGTTAATGATAAAACAAACATTACATCAGATGAAGTAAATAAAACTCAACTAATTTGCCCTTTGAACACTACTAATGCACTATCTGATTTAACAACGGGAATTGCATCTCCTGCACCTTCCTGTAGTAATTGGGTAGATTGTTGGACAGTTGAAGAGTTAGTTGACATGCAGGGAAAGGATGTAGATATTGCTTGGATAATTAGTGCAAAACAAAAATCAAATGTTAAACCTAATCAGGCAGAGCAGTCACAGGCCCCTGTTGATGTCAAATGTTTCTGTAATCAATGGGAACAATTGTTTATTGAAAATGGATTGTTGTATAGGAAAGGAAGGTCTTCAAATCAGGATGTAAATCAGTTAATTGCCCCTGTGAAAATGAGAGAGTTTCTTTTCCAAAAGTTACATGCAGATCGAACAGGTGGACATTTAGGTCGTGATAAAATGATAAGTTCAGTAAAAAGTAGGTTTTATTGGCCAGGAATGAATGAAAATATCCAAAGATGGTGTGCCGATTGTGAGGAGTGTGCCCAAAGGAAACCAGGACCTGGTTTAGGACGCAATCCTCTGAGTCAGGTTTCAAATAAAAAGCCAATGAAGTGTATTGCTATTGATATTTTAGGACCTCTACCATTCACTGACAATGATAATGAGTACATTATGGTAGTGGGAGAATATTTCACGAAGTGGAAGGAAGCTTTTCCCCTAAGAAATCACACTGCTCAAACTGTAGCTGATGTATTAGTTACACAGTTCATATGCCGTTTTGGTTGCCCAGAACGTATTCACACAGACCAGGGAAGGGAATTTGAGTCTGCTCTGTTTACTGAAATTTGCCATATGTTAAATGTCGAAAAATCTCGAACCACACCATACAGACCTCAATCTGATGGTATGGTCGAGAGATTTAACAGAACATTGTTACAAATGCTTTCACTGTTTGTGAACGAAAATCACACTGATTGGGATATTCATCTACCATATCTGATGATGGCATACAGGGCCAGTCAGCATAGTTCTACACATTGTACACCAAATTTATTAATGCTTGGACGTGAGATTCAATTGCCACTCGATTTGATGGTTGGACTCCCGCCCAACTCATCTCCTGAATGTCCAATTGCTTATGTAGAATGGCTCCAGAAAACAATGGTGTCTTCATTTGAGTTTGCAAATAAACAGTTACAAACATCTGCAAAAAGACAGAAAACAAATTATGATAAAAAACATAAAAAATCGGTCATATCAAATTGGGGATTGGGTTTGGCGGTGGTATCCGCCTACAGGTAAGAAAAAATTAGGACTAGGTTGGACGGACGTTATTTGGTAGTACATCTCATCTCAGATGTAATAATCAGTATTCAGAGTGGACCTGATGCAGTAATAAAAAATGTACATATTGATCAATTAAAACCTTATGTAGGTACAAATCTTCCAGATAAATGGTTGCAGGCTCCAGATAACAATCCTCCAATAATTAATACTGAAATTAATCTAAACAAAACAGATATTAACCTTCTTTCTGATTTAATAATAACTTCTGGTAGTGACACTGAAACAGATAATGATAGTGTTTCTGATTTAGTAAGTCCTCAAATTAAAACTAGGAGAGGCAGGCTCATTAAGAAACCTGAGGTATATAGTCCATAATAAATTTGGTAGAAAGAAAATGGAGCTCCTAGAAGGAATTGATAAAGAACTGAAAGAATTTGAAGAAGAGAACCGAGGAGTGTTTAATTTACTCGGACAGACCTGCCCTGTACCAAATTGTACAGAAAGAATATTCTATAAACCTGCCAACTTGTATGAACATTGGAACAATGTACATAAAAGGACTAAAACGTTATTCAAGTGTTCCTCATGTGGGAAAAAGTTTAAGAGAAAATGTGACATTAATCGTCATCATAGGGTTTTTGGACATTCTGATTTGGAAACTGTGGAAGCAGATAACTTGGGTTACATGAGTCCAGGAGATGTTTTGCCACCACGTGTGCCATCAGCTGTTGAAAAACTGTCAATAAGGGATCAATTAAGAGTTCAGGCCAGTCAGAAACGGAAGAGAGGCAAGGACAATGTAAATGACTATTCTGCAGTTGGAGAAGTTGTGTGTCGGGATGAGGAGGTCATCGAGTGTGATGGACAAGTTGTAAAAAAAAGAAAACAGAACTGGATCAGAGAAGGAGAGAAGCAAAGTGTAGGAGAAATTAAGAACTTTGATGGTCATGTGTCAGATTAGTGGAAAAAAAAACAACCTATGTTTTTTGTTTTTTTAAAAGCAGGGAGGAATGTGACAGAGTCACGTTTTTTTTGTAACTCACCTATTTTCGTCCTGATTTTCATAGGAAAATCTGAAAGTTCTATCTAAAAGTATTATTTCATACATGGGCAGTAATGTCCATCCAATTCACCTATTTTCTGCAGTTATTTTGATTTTTTTTGACATACAACTGTTTGGCGTTTTGGAATGCTTGCTCTTGGCAACTCTCCTATTTTCGCCATGTTTTCCACAGTAATGCTTAAAAGTCAATCTAAAATCATTATTATGTGGATGGGCGATGATATCCATCAAATTTACGTATTTTTCACATTCATTTGGCTAAGTTTTTCACCTATAACTCTTTGGCGATCTAAAAGTTACAGAATTTTTGGTCAAGTTTCTCGTATTTGGCAAAGGTTGAAAATCGCCATTTTGCCTTCTTCATGGTCACCAAAAGCAGTTAAAACAAGCATTTTGGTTGGCTTAGACATTTAAAAAGGGAGACAATTTTAACTCTGGAATAATCTTTCTACTGATAGGCCCAGAGTGTTGGTCAAACTATCAGTCAGCCAATGGACCTAGTCACGGACTTTTCATGTTGAATTTTGGCTATAAATTCGTAGTTTTTTCTCACTTCAGTGTTCAGTTGGTGATTTTTCCCTGGGCAATTACTAGCCCTTCTGAAAGGTCAGCCTTTTGAGCCATGCCTCTTTCGAATCATTTAACTCCAGTACTTTAAATAAATGTGAAACAAAATGATTTCATTTATGCTAAACAATTTAATTTCAAAAATTTCAAAGTCAAATAAATAAATAAATGTCAAACAAAATGATTTAATTACTTTTAAACAATTTAAACTTCAAAAATTTCAAAGTCAAATAAATAAATGTAAAACAAAATGATTTAAGGTAAAAGTAAATTAAAGTTTCTAAATTTTACTGAAATAATGCCCCAGTGAATAAAAACAGATTAAAAGTATCTACAGTTTAAACAGACCTAGACAATGGTTATAAAGGTTGTGTTTTTTTAGAGTAAAATCGACACAACAAACAAATGTACAAATTTACAAAATAAACTGTTATAGATTCCATTTCAGAGTTAGTGATTTATAGAACCTGGTCTAGTTTGGGTAACACGGCCACCCATTTCGTGAAGTCCTAACAATCACCCGAAGCCCGAACTGTTACATATGTCCCACAGGGGACATAGAACATTCTAGCACTCAGGCGACGAAGTGAATATAAATGACGGAAATGAAACACTAGCATTTCAAAATATGTGGCAATTTGCCAACTGGCAAATTGCCCCATCTTTGAAAATGCTAATGGTTCATTTCAATTAGTTATTTCCATAAACAGAAAATGCAATTCTGCAAAATACAACTGTAAAAGTTTTATAGTATTGGCCCCTGGTTGGGGAACCAAATTTGGTTACATGGAACCAAACACACACAAGTTTTTATTCTTCGGTTTTCAAATTAACTGTATTGTCAAGGCCTTTGGACATTGTGTAAATTGTAAAATATAAAACCGCGACAATTTCGAGTTTTAAAATGGCTACGACGCTACGTCAGAAACACGTTTCCAATTGTTCCATCACGCATGCGTTAAGTTGCGCGACAACGGAATTATTTTTATATAAACAAGACAATCAAATCTATATGGAATTTCTTGGTTCTGGAATTCACGAAGACTCATTTGTTTAGGTTCTTCTACGGGTTTTGGCTCTGCTTGGAACCAATTAGGCGCGGATATCTCAGAGTACACTAGAAGTAACTGACTTCATGGGGAGTCTTGTTTGCTGACGGCTCTACTGGAAAGGCTTACTCTGAAGCTGAGAACGGGGGAGTCTTGTTTTCCGACGGCTCGACTGGAAAGGCTTTGAAGCTAAGAAAGGCGATTTCCGACAGACGGGTGATTCGTGGCGGATATTTCTCCGAAGCATAAAGAGTTGTCGCGAAATTTCCTAATGTCGGACACAAGAAGCGTGGCCGCGCGAAATGAAGTGGGGGTATTTTTCTATTGCCAATAGCGGAAAAATAGCTTATCCCTCACTTTACTTCACCTCTTCTGGGTTAAAATTATATTTTCCCTACAGGTGAAGAACCAGGGTCTTCCAGGGGGGAAATTACTTCCCATGCCATTTGGGGCACTGTGGTTACTTTTTGAAGGATTAAGTACCTGGAAGGTGGAAGAATAACCGAAGCAAAATGACCCAACAAAAGAGGGGTATCTTTGTTTGGGCATTGACTGGGAAGATAAATGCGGATTTGAATGGCGATTATTGTGAAACGCGCCGACCGGATACGACCATTACTGCGGGTAAATTGTTAACTGATTTCTCATCTGTTCATTAGCTTCAACAGGGAGGGTATTATACCTGGGGTACCAATAGTCTAATACCCGACAGTATCTTATAACAAGCATATATTATTTTTCTATCCAATACAAGCAGAAACGACCAGACAGAGACGTATCTACGGAAAATAGCGCCTCTGGCATACGCATATGAATGGAAGGCATGCTGTTTCCATCTTAAAAGAATTTCCACCAAAATAAATAGCTACAATTAACGTGCGATCTCGCTTCGGCGAGATTGCACGTTAGTCGTTGATATTAAAACAGGCGGATTTTTTTATTATTATTATTATTAGGGTTTAACGACACATTAACAGCCAGGGTCATATCATGTCGGTGACGGTTTTACGGGTGGAGGAAGCCGGAGTACCCGGAGAGAACCACCGAGCAACATCGTAACTCTGAACTCTGCACCGCGGCACAGGCAGGGTTAGATTGGTTGAAGACATGCGAACCTTCGACGTGCAGTGCGCCTTAGTACACAGCGTCATCGTGTCCCCATGTGGGCAATATGGGTTAGGTGCCTCGCCCAAGGGCACAACGCGGGAGCGCGAATCAGTCGCTGAAATGGTCACCCACCCAACTACTAGCCGCGCTCGACGTTGCATAACTTCGGTGATCTGACGAGAATCGGTTACCGCGACGCCACCGCGCCCACACAGGCGGAAATTCAGTTGAGACGTAAAAGCATGACTGGTGTCGTAACAACAGAGAAGGCGGAAAAGCAACACAACCTCTCTAGTTTGCACAGGAGAATGGTCTAACAGCCAGCTGGCATTGGAGACTATGAGGTATGTGGTCATGTTGCTCCTAGCACTGTATTTCATCAAAACCATAGCTTGTGACCCCCTCGTTGGAACGAGCTCAGTGAGCTCGTTCCAATGAGGGGTCACATGATATGGTTTTGTTGAAATATTTTGAAAAATTAAATTTTTCAACTGCTCAATTTGCATATTACGCGGGCGGATACGGGCGATTCGTTAGGTAAAGGGTTAACAATTCATCCATCCTAGTGCTTCTCTACCATAATAGTCACCGACAGATCATACACCCGAAGAAAATTCTTTTTTCACTACTCGAAGATGGCTTGTCTGACTTTAATAGTAATAGAAACTGCTCAGTGGAGCCCCCCCCCCCCCCTTCCTTCAAGTGGTGACCAGGGTGCGTGCCATACCTACCATACCCTATGTACTAGTCTGGTACGCCACTGATTGGCACTGAACCACCAGATTAAATACAACTCTGTATTGAGAATAGAAACATTCCACGCATGTGGAAGAGAAATTTTCGAGCATGCACTCGACAGCTCAACTGAAATGGAAATTCTATTTACACTGAATATGTATTAACATTTCAGAGTATATGAGCACAGCGCCGTGAGTAGTAGAAGATGTACCCGACCGGCCCTCATTGGGGGCTCTCATGGGGGACCCCGCAGGGGGCCGAGGAAGGGGGGTAGTAGGAGATGTACCCGACCGGCCCTCATTGGGGATCTCATGAGGGACCCCGCAGGGGGCCGAGGAAGGGGAGTAGTAGGAGATGTACCCGACCGGTCCTCATTGGGGGATCTCATGGGGGACCCCGCAGGGGACCGAGGAAGAGGAGTAGTAGATTTGGATACCTGGTTGTAGAAACCATGGGTGTTTACGATAATTAGCCTCCTAGTCCCCACCGGTCCCTCATATTCCCCACCAGACCCCACTAGTTCCAAGCAGTTACTGAAAAGTGATTGCTCGATGGCTTATAGGGGGGATTTGGCATAGGTATGTCCTTGGGTGGCCTAGAAGGCTGGGCCAAACAAGCAATAGTATCCTAAGGTAAGTATCCTATAAAATGTATCCTCCAATAATAATACAATACCAGGCCATAGGTATCCTCAAATACCGAAATGAGTCGAAAAGCAGAATGTGCGAGTCACTGGAACGAGCAATTGCTCAATGGCTCGTTTGCTCGATGGGCTTCGATGGGCTTCCAGTCGTTCGAGCAGTGTGTGCGAGTCACTCGACCGACCAATTGCCTTAAAGCTCATTTGCTCGATGGGCTTCGAGTCGTTCGAGCGAAGAGTTTTCAGTAACTGCTCGATGGCTTGTAGGACAATTTGGGATAGGTATGTTCTGGGTGGCCTAGAAGCTGGACCAAACAAGTAACAGTATCCTTAGGTAAGTATCCTATAAAAAGTATCCTCAAATAATAATACAATACCAGGCTCTAAAGCTCATTTGCTCGATGGGCTTCGAGTCGTTCGAGCAATGACTTTTCAAGTAACCGCTCGATAGCTTATTGGCTTTGGGAATGATATAGGCTTTTGCTATACAGAAGGGAGATGACGCTGCATACAGATTATGGAAAATCAAGCAATCTGATTGGTTAGTTAGCGCCAGTAAAGTGAACTGATTGGGTGATCAAGATAAGGGAAACAACAAGAGTAGGGTCAGAACTAACAAGCACAGACCATAAAAGTTGAATATAGTAATAATAAGCAAAGCTGTTCCAGCTGATAGGCTCTTCGACTCTACTGGAGTATACTCCAGGACAAACGAACATGGTCGGGTAGACGAAAACTATTGCATAAGATAGATAGAAGCAGAGAATTCTGAAAGAATTCGAAATAGTACAACTTGTCGGGTTGTTTGTGGTAGTTCTACGAATCGGAAAATTACTCTTGTACAAAGGAACATACCCTCCGAACATACCCCTGTTCTGTTATAAGCCTTTGCGTAGCATAGCAACCACGTGCTACCATAGAAATCAAGATGGCGGCCTCCAGTATACAATTTTGCCGACGGAAACACGTATCACCCTAACAACACGTGCGCACTAACACCACGCATCACTATGGGTATGACTTCACAAAATGGCCGCTCACGCGGGTTACCATGACAACACAACATGGCGCCACTGGGTCACCTGTAAAATTGTCTGACATGACATGACTCTGGCTGTTGAAAATATCGTTAAACCCCACAACAAAACCAAACAGTTTAGCAGAATGCTCAAACTTCAGTTCACAAGGCCAGTAAAAGATAATTTACATAAAGCAGACATTTTATATTTATTTTGCCGCCATCTTTCCTTTTTATGTGGGAATTGGGGCATCCAGGCAGAGATGACATGACTTCGATTTCCATACAAATGGGTTTCTGGAACGTCACAGAAAACACGTCGCCACTTAAATTGACCCCCACCCCCACCCCGCCACCCTTTGAAAATGGCGTCAATCAACGTAGTAACTCCTCCCAATCCACGACGTCTGATAACGTGGAAGCTGTTACACTGTCTCTGCAGTCACAGCATACAGCATTCAATCCATCAAACGCCGTGTCAACTAATAACACAATATCAACCTTCTAATCTTGCCAATAATATTTAAAATATGTTGTAACTAGAGAAACAGAATATACTGCATCCAGTAAATTCAAGTCTGTGTGAAAAGGGTTAAAGTATCAGGAAAAACTATATAGAAAGAAAATTTATGGAGGCTTATTTTCGGGAGTAAAATATTTTTTAAACAAATTAGAAATGGATTTTCGTTAACAGTATTTACAGATATTCATACAGGAATCAGAACATTTTTAATAAGAAACAACAAAAGGCTAAAATGTGCACAGCATTTACTTATTTATTTATTGATGTTTAAGGTCACATATTTATGCACAATGGCTAATCATAACCGTGACAGTTTTACGGGTGGAGGAAGCCGGAGTACCCGGAGAGAACCACCGAGCAACGACGAGCAGCTGCCAGCTCCCCAATATCGTAACTCCGCACTGCACCACAGGCAGGGTTAGATTGGTTGAAGACATGCGTACCATCGACGTGCAGTACGCCTTAGTACACGGCGTCATCGTGCCCCCACATGGGAAATGGGGGTGAAGGGTCTTGCCAAGGACACAACGCGGTTGCCGCAGGTGGGATTCGAGCCGAAGACCTCTCGGCTTGCAGCCTGCACCTCTGCCTACTGAGTCACCGCGCCCCCGCAAGCATTTAAAGGATTCGACCAATGAATCAAAAATTGACATTTTTGGCTCTGCTAATTATTTAAATGATGAGATACATGGATAATCTTCAGAATTGCATTAGTTGTTATAAAATGCAATTCCTAATAGTTCTGAAAAATATGCGCTTAATGACCTCCATTGACCGCATTGAGGTGACCACATTTTGAACCTCCAGCAAGTTCAACACGTTCGGTGTAGGACCCATGTCTATAGGTCATACCAAGCCTGAAGTATGAGCGTAAACCTAAAAAATATTGGTTCGACCAACTCCGGATCTGTCATATTTGTAGATGATAGCAAATACTCATATTGGCTAGAAAATGTTAACTGGTTGAGGGCTTGATTATTTTTGGTGGTCTGAATTTGTTATTCAAAACTTGTTTTATTACAAATTATTGGAGAGTGCCCAGAGGCACTCTCCAATAATTTGTAATAAAACATATTAATCTACACAAAAATATTATTTGTGTTTGACTGAATATGAAATATAAGCAAGGAAATTGTTGGCTTCTTGCTCCTCATTGTTTGAAAGCCCTGATAGTGGCTTCTAGCACTCAACCAGTGCTTCTGGACAATATCCAATCAAATGTGACAGAGCAAATGTGATCTGTCAAATTTGTAGATGATAGCAAATACTCATATTAGCTAGAAAATGTTAAGGTACATGGTACCTCTGGAAAATATATTGCCAGTAAAAGAATTCAGTAATGTTGGAATACAGACGTAAAACTCCCTTCAAGGCCCTCGCGAGCCTATCTGAAGTCTTACTGACATTGTCAAAATACTGAGGTCCCATCGCTGCCCATACCTGTTTGGAGTAACATTGTGAGAATAGAAAGGGTTCTCATTATTCCTGCATTGCAAAAGGAAAAGTTTGGGGGAAAATATTAAAATATTGAGAGGGCTAAAATAATCCCTTTAAATATTCCATTTTAACCCTTTAAAACGAGCTCATTCCAATGAGAGGTCATAAGCAATATTTTTCAAGCAAGAATGAAAAAATAATAAAAATTAAATGGAAATTTCAGTGAAAGCTGGCTGGTTTCCCCGTTATGTTGGGTAAGGATTATGAACGCCTTACTTTGGAAGGTACACCTGAAAAGGTGTCCCATTCCATATAGAATTAAATGTTACAGAAAGGAAAGCGTAAAAACATTCTGTAGCCATGAGTTATATTAAGGATGTTTTACTCACATTAAAGTATTAAGAGGGTTAAAAGTAGACCATTAAAATATTCAATTTCATTACTTTATAATTGTGATACTTGTTTTGAGAAAGATACACACCACTCCATACCGAAACCTGTCGATCCAGAGTTATGATTGAGAATAAATAAATTTTAAAAATGCTTTGAAATGTGAGGAGTTCTTTGCTTAACATGGGTAATTTTGTAACATGATATTAAATAAATATACAATGCTATTCAATGTAAAATTCTCTGACCTCTTTGTTTATGAGAGATTAGTTTTAAATAATGATTATTGCTTCAATGAACTCATTTGCCAGTACAGTCTATTAGTATAACAGAAACATTAAGATAGGATTGATTGATTGTACTGGGTGCATAGGGGACACAAATATTACAACTACACCATTAATGGCCTGAGAGATCAGTGATGGAGATACTTTTTATATGCGACCATTAAGAATTTTAGCAATCCAGTTGTATAGAGATCAGTGGTGGAGACACTTTACAGCATGTGACCAATGAGCGTTCCAACAATTCAGTTGTGCAGAGATCAGTGGTTGAGACACTTATCTGCATGTGACCAATGAGCGTTCCAGCAATCCTGTTGTATAGACATCAGTGATGGGGGCTCTTTTCTACAGGTGACCAATGAGCATTCCATCACTCGAATTGTATAGCTATCAGTGGTTGAGGCACTTTTCTATATGTGACCAATGAGCGTTCCAGCAATCGAGTTGTATAGAGATCAGTGGTTGAGACACTTTTCTGTCAGTGGCGGCGCCATGGAGGGGTATGTGGGAGTACTTACCCCTCCACTGTTTTCGCCAAGCGTAGTAAAACAATACTATCATTTTAATTTTTGTTGTATTGAACGCTGCGGTGTAAAGGTCGGTATGCTTAATCCCATATTCCCAAGTGCACTAAATCAGAGAAGTTTTGAAATTATGTTTGCACCCCCCCCCCCCCTCCCCCCCCCCCACACGCTAGCTGCAAACAACAAACAAGAGTCGACGGTCAAAATTGCAACAAGGCATGCCGCGTTTAAACGGACTAAAACATAGTGCTTAAGAGTATTCGACGAATGCTTGAATCGAGAGCGTGCAAGGCATCCGTTTGAAATTCAGCCTACAGCAATTTTAAAATGAATAAATAAAATTTAATATTTTAGAAAAATTCTCAAAGGTATAACTCAATGAAATCATGCAAATATGAATATCATTCAGCCGGTTCCAATGATATCCATATTCGCATGATTTTGTTGCAAAACAGTTAAAAATTTTCGCAACTTAGGGAGAGGACCCCCCCCCCCCCCCCCCCGAAACCCAACCCAGCTCGGCGCTGCACAGTCCCCAACTGTACCCCCTCACTTTTGTAACTCTGGCACCGCCACTATTTTCTGTATGTCATCAACGAGCATTCTAGCAATCCAGTAGGATAGAATACACAAAACTTCTTTATAATCTTCTACCAAACTCGACCAGAAGACGATACTTGTAACAAATATATCGAATAAACTGAGCATTTCGATTTTTTACTCTGATATGTTTCTTTCGTTACAGGGGCGTCGGGTGTAGGAAATACAGCCATAGATAATCTCACAAATGTGGAGATAGCTGCAATCATCCTTGGAGTATGTGTCATTGTTATTTTATCAACAGTTCTGTTTTTGTTCCTGTTTCGAGACAGATTAATAGAATGGTGTAAGTAGTCAACTTTTATCTAAGAAGGAAGATAAGGCCTAAAAAGTTAAAACTCTGTTTTTCAGGCCCTCAAGCATGGTCCTTTTGGTTACCGCATGCTCTATTTATATTTATTTATTCATTTATTTATTGGTTTTTAAGGTCACATATTTCTGCACAATGGCTAATCATGACATCGATAGTTTTACGCGTGGAGGAAGCCGGAGTACCCGGAGAGAACCACCGAGCAACGGCGAGCAAATGTCAGCTCCCCAACATACTAACTTCACACACGCAGGGTTAGCATTGGTTGAAGACAGGGCTCAATCGACGTGCACTACGCCTTAGTACACAACGTCACCGTGCGCCCAAGTGGCCAATGGGGGTGAAGTGTCTTGCCCAAGGACACAACGCGGTTGCCGCAGGTGGGATTCAAACCGAGGACCTCTCGGCTTGCAGCCTGCACCTCTACCTACTGAGCCACCGCGCCCCCACCGCATGCTGTCTTTTTTATAATTAATGCAAACTTTAAAAAAATAATAATTGAATGGTTTATGTCTGATATTTTACCCAAGTTAATAAAACTGATAAATTTGTTCCTTGAGTACAACAAGGCTTTGCAATGTTTTAACACTGCAAAGCCTTTTTGCACTCAATGAGCTAAATACGCCGCCACCCATGCTATTCTGTAGTTTATGAGGCCTAAAACATAAAACAAACCAAGAACATGAACTTTTGTCGGCAAAGAATTAGTTACAAAATAAAACATGAAATAAAAAAACCGCCCCACATGCACTTTTACAAAAAATGGCCTGAGAAATAGAAAGTCTAACATACTGGGCCTTACCACTTCTATTTCAGGATAAGCCGACATGTAAGTTTTTCAAAGAAGACATTGAAGCTAATGTTATTCTGTTACGTTGCCTATTGATGACAAGCTTCTAGAAGCTCTTTCCAAGGATGTGCTTCATAACACCCTTTTAACAGTGGCAGACCCAGAATTCTGTGTGTAAGGGGTCGCCGCATTTCAATCGTGGGCCATGGTGCAAAGCATCACTCGACGATCGTTGCGGCAAGTTAGAGACGAGCAAGAGCTGGAGTACTCCACTCTAATCAGCGGGGTCCGGTAGAGAATGCGGAATGTCAGTGTCAGTGTGGCTCCCCGCTGACTTCTTGCACATGACGGTTATGTTTTTCAACCTAGATATTCTAGCATTCAAACTTTGAAGAAAAAAAAAACAATTTATATCGACCCACGTAGGATCTAGGCCTATGGCTGTATGAAGGGTTCGGTATTATCGGCGATAAAACATGGGCATCCACTACTAAAGGTAATGTTTTATCGCCTGTGAGATGTCCATATTATATCATTGATAAAATCATATCCCTTGACATCGGTGCTTGTAAAAAAAGTGACATACAAAAATAGGAGGGGCAGACTTGGCAAGAGTGTGATTCGCCCATGCTTTTAAGATAGGGTCAAACTTGACTATAGTGACTGTGTTACCAATCGGTCGCTTTGTATGATAGGGTTCGTGGGATCGAACCTAGGCTCCCGCATTCATCTCTCTTTCCTGTTACGTTGGGAGGTCGTTCGATCCTCGGCAAATGGTGGCAATGCGAGCGTTGTTTCGATCGTTCTGGGGAGGAACCTGAGGTGCGATTCACAGGTGTTGAATTTGCAAAAAGAATGGGGGAGTAGTGTAGTGGTCGATGTATGGAAGCTATTATCTTACAATCAATCGACTTTTCCCTGATAAAAGCTAAAACGTCTAGACTGATGCTATTAGTTATCCTTGTGTTTCCCAGGGTGTATGGGAGTTTACACCGGCCTGGGAACTCATACATCCTTCGGCGAATATCCTTGTGTTGTCCAGGGAATTTACACCGGTTTGGGAATTCATACACCCTGAGGCGAAGCCGAAGGGTGTATGAATTCCCAGACCGGTGTAAACTCCCATACACCCTGGAAAACACAAGGGTAACGGATTTATTTCCAAGAATGTTGGTGTACTTAATACTTTAACGTACATTGAGCCAGTTCCAATGACGTCCTCATCTGTAATATTTTATTGCACATAAATATTAAATTTCCTGTATTTTTATTTTTGTTCTAACATAATCGAGCAGAAGGTGTGAATTAATAATTAAAAATGGGTACTTTTTTAGCTTTTTAGCCTGCTATTGTGTATTCTTGTTTTTACACCGTGGTTAACCACGGTGTAAAAAAGCTACTGTGGATTGCAAGTTACACCGTACCTCTTAGCCAATCAAAACGCAGTATTTTGTTTCATTTGGAAATAAAGTTTATTATCTAGCATTTACCTTAAAACGCAATCTTAAACTGCAGTATCAGTAGCGATAAAAATGTGGCGATAAAATATCATCATGTATCATTTCATCAAACACCATGGTGTTTACCTACTGATGCAGATACTCATCATATATATGTCATTAAAGATATAAAGAATACCTTTGAAAGACTGAAAGACGATCACAGAGTCGATGATCTTGTGAAGAAAGTTCAAACTCAGGATCACTGAAACGCACATAGAATGTATTCATGCGACTGTTATGATAGCCCGTCGCGTTGCCAGTGATGGGTCGTCTTTTTGATACGGAATCAGAATGAGTCATCTCTTTGTTTCTCGAGAGTACAGTTTCTCGAGGTTTTCAGGCCCAAATCTATATGGTTATTGGATAAAACTAGCTAGCTTTCTCAGTAGTTATTTCAAGAAAGTAGGGAACAGATACAGTACGTGGAGAGTGTATTATCACTAAATCACCCGCAGAGTGGAGATTCCACCCATGCAATAATTGGAAATTTGTTGCAAAGCATAACCAGCACAAGCAAAGTTTCAGCCTGTGGACCTCCGGGTTAAACCCGGAGGTCCATTGGCTGAAACATTGCTATTTTTTTGTCGATATGTACACAATTTGATAGTTATAGCTTGGGTGATAACTCCACTCCGCGGGTGATTTAGTTGCAATCCACTCTCCACGTACTGTACGTCTTCGGCGGCTGTGATTTCTGTCACGTATCTTACAATTCCCGTGGAGAGTTTGATTTTACATGTGGTATGATAGATAGGTATGGAGAATCTGATTCAAGTAAAGTCTTCTTTGCATTCATTTTATTGAAAACTACTCCAGTTTGAGCATCACTGATAGATTTGGAGATGTATTCAAAGTATACATTTGGTAAATAGCCTGTCACTTCAGAATTCCATTAAGGGTACCAAAAAAAACAATGGCGATGAACTGGCAAATGTATCAGGCTGAGGTCAATTAAAAGTTGTGAAACAATTTCTGCGGTCTCACCTGTATTGTCGTCTCTACAGAACCTTTTGAAACTTGTGCCATTGGTTGAACCAATTTCAGGAAATCTTTTTGAGCTTCTGTCTTGACGGATTTGCACTGATTTCTATTCTTGTGCCGTAGGTTACATTTACAGATGATAGTTCGATCCTAACCTATCTCACATAAAGCCACACAGGAAACTGACTGAATCCGATGTTTCAGCTTTTTAGCACATCTTAATACTAAAAGAGGAGAAATTAAATGTGGATGAATACCAAATATTGCATGAAATTCTGTATTCCCCTGACTTTTCTCGGAATACCTCAACGAATCTGGGAACACGGAATTACAGACTCCATGTGATCATTTATAATTTGTATTGTTCAATGTGGACTCCAGCCCTTCCATTTCATCACGCATTGACCTCTCAAAGCACTGACCTGGGTGAAAAAGAGAAACATTAAAGGTACAATTAAAAGATGGAACAGCAGCGGAGAAGAGTAAAGGAATGTACTCCACTAACTATCACAGATCACTATCACCTTCGACTGGCAGTGATTCCAAAGCACATGCTGATATCCGTCCGAATTGCAATCACATATATTGTTCATCTGGCAAGGGCACACGAGACAGTCGATGATCTTGTGAAGAAACTTCAAACTTAATCAGTTGTCGCACTTGCAAATGTCAGTCGTTGAATGAAGCAAACGGACCCTCTCACTGGATAACAGTAGTCTAAGGGAGACAATCCAATTCCTCCCGTGTACAAATGATGACTCTCACCTGTTGAATTGTCCTATTTGGTTACAACACAGTGTTTTTTTTCCATTGACGACAGTACTAATCTTTCTTCCTCTCCTCATCTCATTAAGCTGATTTGGGCAAAAACAACCACCTTTCATTTAGTTTATGATCTCATGAAAAAAAGAGAGATACTGAAAAAATGGAGGTCGTCACGTGAATTTTGCCTTTAAATTTGGAGCTTCCTATACTCCCGTCCAGTTTCGCACTGAATGAAATAGACATATTTTTACCTACCCCCACCCAATTTTAATCTTCTCTCAGACATTTCAGAAGACAATAGTCACCAATATTTTATATCTTTTCCAAAACATGCACTTTAAAAAATTTTATTCACACTTACAAGTTCGGTTCATTTTCCACCAATCAGATAATTCCAGGAACTTTTATCCTCCATTAAAGGTTGGGTGCCAACCACTAGAGGCGCTGTTTGCACGAAAACACTGTATTGTAACCATATGAATCAACCACACTGCAGCGAAAACAAGGTTGCTCGTTATCAACATTCCAATCTCCGTACTTGTTTTTGTCAGTAATAACCAACAAATGTTGCATAGGGATTAGTGACCATAGCAGTGCCAGGACCAGTTGATCTTGGTATTTGTGCCACCAACCCCTTCAGGATTGCGTCAAATCCATGCAAGGGACAGGTCTTCCCAATTGATGACATGAAAGCTGTTACGCTGTGACAGTAGTCACGGCGTAAAATCTTTCATTTCATCAAACGTTATGGTGTTCACCTACTGATCTTGGTATTTATGCATTCACTTTTATCGAGCTATCTCCATATCTGATCGCATTTTCATTGTGTGATGGCCCATTCGGGCAAAAAATAATTGCCCAATTTAAGTTCGAGTCAAGACATTATGTCCTTCAGGCATGTTATATTTCAAAGAAAATTGAGATTAAGATATTAAGACCATGAAAACTCCGACAAAAATTAGTGAAGAAAACATCCCCGTGCGAAAATGTCTTGCGAGAATGACGTGTTTTTTTTTATTTTCCGTCAAATATTGTATAATATCCATTCTTACCCCTCCACCCACCTCCTCGAAATAAATCGTCAACTTCCATCAACCTCCTTCGGTTATAAATAGACAAAATACATAGGTTGACTACATTGTGGGAAACTGGTTCTGTGTTCCGACACTGGAAACTTCTGCACTCACGTATTTTTTAGATGAAATCGGAGATGATGTCGAGAGTTTTGCTTGTTGCTAAAATTCTTTCTGAAACTTTCTATGTCACTTAATACCTCGGTGTCTTCCCACTAGACCAATTCCCTTTAGACCAACTACATACTGTTATTGATTAAGGGTTGATTAAAGATAATTAAGAACACCTTTATTTATTGATAAGCACTTTATTTGATGAAAAAATATTTATACGCATAACATACAAAAAATATAGGTTGATAACATTTCAGTTTATAAAATATCAACAAGCTAGAAAATAAGCAGACTATCATCTGAAAAATGAGCCCCCAGAGGGTGAATTTGGTGATACTACCCTGCACAGCAGGGTAGCATCACTAAATTTACCCTCTGTGGACCACAATCTGAATTAAGGTCTCAAACATAAACAGAAACAGGTACCCAGAGGATAAACTGACCCACTGTATGGGATAGCAACAGCAAATTCACCCCCTGGGGACCTCATTCTGCAAATGACAGACTGCTTATTTTCAGACTTGAATATCAATAACATTAAATACATTTATAAATATTTAAAAATATATCAAATTATTGATATAGAATTATTTTAAAAGTACACTCTAAATCGGTTGGGTTAAAAATCAACCCAAATCGACTGGGTTGAGTGAATATGAACCCAATTTAGGTTCATATTCACTCAACCCAGTCGATTTGGGTTGATTTTTAACCCAACTGATTTTAGAGTGTAGAAAGCATGAGTTGGTCTGAGGGGAATTGGTCTTTGGGGAATTGGCCTCGTGGGAATTGGTCTAAAGGGAATTGGTCTAGTGGGAATGAACCAATACCTCAGAAAAAAGACACCATATTTTTTGTAGGTGAACTTGAACAGGATTTATCATTCTATAGAATGATAAATGATATTTATTAAATAAAAATAAAATCCTATACAAAAAATATGGCGCCTCAAAGAAGAAAGTGAAACATTCTGAGCTGAAAGGATTTAAATATTTGATCCAGTTACATGGTCCAGAACGACAAAGCAATTTTTCTTACATCCTTTGCTGTGTTTGGTGAAATGTTTTTCCTATGAGCTTTTATCTTTCAAAATGGGGCGTGGTGGCTCTGTTGGTAGAGGTGCAGGCTGCAAGCCGAGATGTCCTCGGTACGAATCCCACCTGCGGCAACCGCGTTGCGTCCTTGGGCAAGACACTTCACCTCCATTGCCCACGTGGGGGCACGGTGACGTTGTGTACTAAGGCGTACTGCACGTCAATAATGCACCTGTCTTCAACCAATGCTAACCCTGCTTGTGTGGAGTTGGTATGTTGGAGAGCTGACAATTGCTCGCCGTTGCTCGGTGGTTCTCTCCGGGTACTCCGGCTTCCTCCACCCGTAAAACTGTCACGGTCATGGTTAGCCATTGTGCAGAAATATGTGACCTTAAACACCATTAAAAAAATCTTTCAAATAGGTGATACAAATTGATCACGGAAGCTTGTGTAATCTTTTTGCCACCACTCTATCTTCTCTGTGTTAACAGCGGGTGATCAGTAATACAGGATATGGGCTAGCAGCATGGGAATGTGGACAGGCGTTCACCGTTCCCCATTACCATTTGATTCATTTAAATAGTCCAGAACGAGAAAACACTTTTCTTTACACCCTTTGCTGTGTTTGGTGTGATATAGCCGGCTGGAACGCCACTTGAAAGCATTATTGCATGTCGGATAATAATAACGTTGATCGAAATGTTCAGCTCTTTTATGGGTTCTCGGTTCCTCAAACCCAGCAAAACATGGACGACACACTTCACACAAATACTCTATACCGTCATGTGTTTATGTTTGAAGATAGGAATCGAAGTTTTTCTTATATTGAAACGTTACAGAATACTGTGTTCACTTTTATCGCAAGTTTGCATAATAACCAGCAATGTGACCGTTAACCCTTTACCTAATATGAAAAGCAGACGACACTTGCAAACAAAATTCTTGAATAACTAATTTTTTTTCATTTTTTGTCTCAAAAACATAGGTTATGAACCCTCATTGGAACGAGCTCGTCGAGCTTGTTCCAAAGAGGGGTCATAACCTATGTTTTTGAGACAAAAAATGAAAATTGTATGGTGATTTTTGTAAATAGCGCTGGCCGAATTTGGCCGTTGAGTTGGTCAAAGGGTTAAAGTGTGTTGTGAAGTTGAATCCTTTGTTACATGTTTGGGATATGTGTCTGAATTATAAACCGAGTTCTCGTGTAACCGCGCGGCGTCTCGTGACTTATAAACCTTTGGGCACTTGCTACAGACAAATATTACCCGCTCCCCATGTTGTATCACATGTTTGAGATGTCGGTGTCCTGTAAGACTAGTCTTGAGTTTGGTGGTAAATTCACAGCCTTGGCAGGCGTAGCGGCATTGGGGGCTGTTCGGACACAACCCTCACTCATTATTTCAAACGATTCATCCATCTGCAACATAAATTATTGGCACTGAAGTGGATACATAGTCATGAAAAATCTAAGATGAATACCGTGGCGGCCATATTGGATGGTGGACCAAGACCAAAAGGGAAGGCTCCCATCTACATGTTAACATAAACCTTCATACCATGTTTCGGGAAAATCGGATCAGAAATGTACTCTGCAGCCCATAGCAAACGGCAAACTTCTTCAAAAATTCAAGATGGCTAACATGGCGACCATATTGTTTGGCAGATCTGAACCAAAGGGGGAGACTCCCATCTGCATGTTCACGTGAACCTTCATGTCAAGTTTCATAGAAATTGGAACAAAAATACGGACTGCAAACTATGCTTAAGGAAAATCACCCTCAATTCAAAATGTCTGCCATGGCGGCCATCTTGGGTAGCTGACTGGCAACAAAAGGGGAGGCTCCCATGTACGTTTTTGCACAAATGTATATGCCAGGTTTGTAAAATCGGATCACAAATGTAGCCAGCAGCCTGTGCCAAAGTATGTTCACGATAACAAAAAATATCCTGAGTGAAACTCAGGTGAGCCAAAAACTATTTCCGATTGGAATGGGACTTACTTCGATCCCTGTCATCACTAAATTTATTTATTTCTTGGGTTTTAACGACACCTTCGACACCCAGGGTCACCTCGTGTCGGACATTTTTAGCTGGTGGAGGAAGCCGTGGTACCCGGGGAGAATCACCGAGTAACGGCGAGCAACTGTCAGGCTCCCTAACTTACTAACTCCACACAAGCAGGGTTATCATTGGTTGAAGACAAGTGCAGCATCGACGTGCAATACGCCTTAGTTCACAACGCCAATTTTAAGAAGCACGAAATTAAGCAACTTACCACCACGTGTTTTTTCCTCGACTCGAGCATACATTGAACCTTTTTGAGCACATTCCGTTCATACACAGAGAATACGTCCCCTAGCTTCTAATTGGTGAAGCAGCATTATCATATCCACTTTTATAACAAGCTGTAGTGGGAGGTCTGTTCAAAATGAAATGTTCTGTAACTGCAAGGCGTACTGCTCGTCGATGGTGCACATGTCTTCAACCAATCTAGCCCTGCCTATGCTGTAGTGCGGAGTTACGATGTTGGGGAGCTGGCAGCTGCTCGTCGTTGCTCGATGGTTCTCTTCGGGTACTCCGGCTTCCACCACCAGTAAAACTGTCCCGGTCATGATTAGTCATTGTACATAAGTATGTGACCTTAAACACCAATAAATAAATAAATAAATGTTGAAAGCTAGTTGCCGTACATTAGTGACTGTTACCCCTTAATATAAGAATCTTTCCTCCAATATCTCTCCCGCTAGTAGTAAGGGAAGGCACTATGGCGAACTGATGTAACACTGAAATTCTCATAGCCATTTGTTCGCCAGAGAACACCCACGCTCGGCTGATGGCACTCTGGCGAAAACAAATGTCTGTGGGAATTATCAGTGTTAAAACTGTTCGCCATAGTAAACACGACCGTGGCTTTTTAAAAAATTCAAAACCCTCTGGGAATTTTCAGTGTTAAATCAGTTCGCATAGTACATGCCATCGTGGATTTTATCTGACGAACAAATGTCTATGGGAATTTCAATGTTAAATCAGTTCGCCATAGAGTCTTCCCTTCCTACTCAAACTGAACCAAGTTTCACGTGTTCCACAACAAAATCTAGCGTGTCTTTAACTGATAGAGTGCTAGTTATTGTTATTTATTTATTGATGTTTTTAAGGTCACATATTTATACACAATGGCTAACCATGACCGTGACAGTTTTACGGGTGGAGGAAGCCGGAGTACCCGGAGAGAACCACCGAGCAACGACGAACAGCTGCCAGCTCCCCAACATCGTAACTCCGCACTGCAGCACAGGCAGGGTTAGATTGGTTGAAGACATGCGTACCATCGACGTGCAGTACGCCTTAGTACACGGCGTCATCGTGCCCCCACGCGGGCAATGGAGATGAAGTGTCTTGCCCAAGGACACAACGCGGTTGCCGCAGGTGGGATTCGAACCGAGGACCTCTCGGCTTGCAGCCTGCACCTCTACCTACTGAGCCACCGCGCTCCCCGATAGAGTGCTAGAAGCCCATATTTGGGCTTTATTCTGAACTGCAGATATCTAAAGTTAAAGGCTTCATATTCTGTGGATGTCTTTCATATTATCTTGTAAGTAAAATTACTTCATCTCCATTGATTTGAATTGTTACAATTTATGGGAGAGTGCCTGCAGGCACTCTCCCATGAATTGTAACAAGACAAAAATGTGTGAACAAATCTTGAGGCTGAGAAAAAATTTAGCACTCTGCCAGTTAAGAGAAGGTATAACATTATGATATTAATAGGACTTCGTGCCATTTATTCCAACTTTTGTCACTGTATTTATTTTATTTGAAATCACCCCAAGAATAGTGGAAGGCTTCCCGTGATAGTGGGTCCACTTTAATATTTTTCTTTTATATTTTTATTGTTTTAGGGCCTTGTTTGGTAGTAAAGATAGAACCAGAAGGCATGGCAAAGACCCCGTGGTATTACGTTAATAAGTAAGTGCATTAGGGTACTTTGACACAAGCACATAATTTGACAAAGATTTGTTGTGTGAATGTGTTTGCATATTTTTTGAGTTACAATACAAATAATGCAAAATATAGAATAAACGTATAGTGTTTTCATGTAAAAAAAATTATTCTACGAGTAGGATTAAGAATGAAACCGACGAGCCTCTGGCGAGTCCGTTTCATTTTTAATCCTACGAGTAGAATAAATTTTTTACTTGAAAACACTATACGTTTATTTTGTTTATCCCATAAATCATTTACAGGGCAGTCACGGCGAAATAGTGCTGTTACTCTCTACAAAACACTGCGAGAAGTGAGGAGCACATTGACCAATTGGATCGACAAGCAAAACTGCCAAAAATAAACAAGGTGCTGTGATACATTTCTGTCTAAAAATAATTCCCCTACAAACTTGAGCTAAAGTTGCAAAAACACTTTATAAAATGAACAATGTTTATCTTTCTTCTTTTCGTTGTTTATTGTTGTTTATTGTTACCGTCGTCTATTCATCTTGAGTTTTATCAACAAAGCAGACGACACGTGCATTTGTTTATTTACACTTTCCTAATTTGGAAAATGAAACATCACTCTCATCATGTCCCCGCCTTTCACAATCGAACCTGAATACTTTTCAACGCTTGGTTTCGATTGATTTACTTTGTGTTTTCTTTGTTAATTGTTGTTCGATTTATTTTTTTTATGTTAATTGTTGTTCGTTTTATTTTTAGACAGAGTTGAAATGTGCCATATATTCTAAAACTAAACATTTCAGCGACGGTCAACTTTTGATAAACGTCAGTTCATAATGTCTCCCACAAACGTAAAACAGGTCATAACAACACGAATGCGGTAGAGGTCAGAGGTCAACAGGTCCGTCTCTACTACAGGAATAAATTCTTTCAGTGTTAAACCTACGGGGAAAATGTATCACCTTGCTAGCAGCTGCTACTAGGTGAATGAAGCAAAAATGTATCCAAGACTTTTATTGTTCGAATAAACGTCCATTTATGGGATAAAAAGGGAAAAATACACCTTTCCAAGTGCTACATATACAGATATAACCATAGTACTTATTAAGACCAAATTTCACAAGGCGATACTGCAGTGACAGTTCTGAAGAACTGCCAAGGATATTTTTGTCTGACACAAATCTTCAGTAGTTACAATGCAAATAGGAACAACAAAGGAAAAAATACCACTTTGAGTTTGTGTCATGCCAACAATCATACATGTAAGCATAGCACTTTCAGAGACTAAACTTCCATACATCAATGGGCAGTCACCGTTCTGAAGCACTTCCAAGTTTGTTTGCGATGGATGCAAAACTCGTGAAATTACAATGCAAATAACATCAAAAAAGGAAAACAAACTGCTTTCAATCTGTAATGTATCGAAAAATGTCATTGGTTTGTCGGGAAAATTTGGGCTCCCCACCCTACCGGTGAAAAGCTATCTACTCCTCAACATGGAGAGAGTAATTACCACATGAGTGGGCACGAGAAACAAAATATTTTGACGTACGGCTTTGCGGTGAGTAAAAAAATTAGTTCCACGTAAAAACACAAATGAGATAATTAAATATCAACTTTAAAACTGCCGATTTTCTTGTTCTTAATTTTTCTTCCGTGCCCGTTATATGTTTCTTTCCTTTAAGTAGAGGCTAAACTTTATTAACTCTCCATATGGAGACTAAACGTTTCATATCGATGTGGCATCGTGACAGCTCTGAAGCATTGCCAAGTTTGTTTGCGATCGAGGCAAAACATTTGACGTTACAACACATAATGCCAAAAAGTAAAAAAAAAATACTGCTTTCAGCTTGTGTCAAGCCTACAGCCATCACAGTATAGGTCCAAAACGTCGCTGCCAAAATGGCATTGGTTACCAAAATGGTGTTAGCCACCCTCTAGGCATTGGTCTTTTCTGTTCTGTTCTTCTCGTCTCTTCCATTCTACTAGATTCATCTCTGCCCATTCTAACGAAAGGAGATATAGAGAGAGTGGAAGTTTGGTAGACCTGACTCTGTCTGCCGTGATCTATTCTGTTCTGCTCTTCTCTACTCTACTTTTCTTTTTTATTCTGCTGGATTCACCTCAGTCCCATTCTAATGAGACCCTGCCGTACGGACTAACGGAAGTCCAAAATAGTAGATTTTAATCCCTGTATGTTAACAGTAGTAAGGGAAGGCACTGTGTGGATCTGATTTAACATTGAAAATTTCCATAGACATTTTTTTCGCCAGAGTGCTATCGGCCCTCTGGCGAAAACATGTCCATGGGAATTTTCAGTGTTAAATCAGGTGCCCGCAGTACACACGAAACTGGATGTACTATGGGGACCACATGCCTATGTTGATTTTCAGTGTTAAATCAGTTCTCCATATTGCCTCCCCTTACTACTGTTAACAGCCTTTCAGTCGAGCTGCCTGCCCCATATCTATCATGCCTCTGTATGTCTATCTGTCTGTTTGCCTACCATTGCTTCTCTTCTCCACTAACTTTGAAATGGTTATAATTTTAAAAATATTATTATAATTAAATATTAAGCATGCTCATATTATTTTACAAATGATATCAACATATGAAGAATAAAATATATTTGAGTTCAATTTCTAATTATTTGTTTCAATTGTGAATTGAATTGTGAATTAAAATCCTTTAAAGAACCATGGAAAACTTTTTACTAATGGTACGAAAACCATTACATTCACATGGAATATGGGATGGGTGTAACTGTGGGAACTGTGTGCATCACGGAATCAAATGCCTTGGGAAACCAAGTAATCATGACTAGACACACACAAAGAATTAAGGCATTTGATGTCCGGCTCAAAAACGGCCCTTATTAGTTGAGTGTTTGTTTCCCAACATTTGCACAAATGTTACTCTTTCATTTCGACGACTACGCATACGTGAACAGTTTGCTTATAAAGGCAAACACTACATTACTAAATGGAATAAGTTGTTGGATAACTATAAGGAAATCTCGGTTAAACATTTTCTTTGTTGGTAATTCCAACGCCTGATATTATTTCTTTGGACGCTCCCATGGGGGGTTCCCAAAGGCAATGGTGTCAAATAGTGGACTTATCAAGAGAAGTAAAATGGAATAAAAATTTTCTGGTAGTTATCTACAACACTTTCTATTTGACTTCAGTATTCTCACATCACATCAAACTTTAACAAAATGTCATTGATGAACACGTAAACCCTTTACCTAACATGGAAAGCAGACGACACTTGCAAAAAAAAATTCTTGAACAGCTAATTTTTTTCATTTTTCGTTTCAAAAACATTGGTTATGACCCCTCGTTGGAACGAGCTCGCCGAGCTCGTTCCAACGAGAGGTCATAACCTATATTTTTGAGACAAAAAATGAAAAAAATAATTCAAATTAAGGCCACACAAAGTAGATCTTCTGTTTTTCAGGCCATTATTTGTAAAATTGCATGTGGGCGAGCATTTTTTTATTTTATTTTTTATTTCAGTAATTACTTCTTTGCCATCAAAAGTTCATGTTCTTAGTTCAAGTTTTAGGCCTCATAATCTACAGAATAGCACGGGTGGTGGTGTATTTCATCCCTTAAGTGCAAGAAGGCTTTGCAATGCTAAAGCATTGCAAAGCCATCTTGCACTCAAGGGACAAATTCATCAAATTTTTTAACTTGGGAAAAAAATATCAGACATAAACCATTTAATTTTTTTCTTTTTTTTAAGTTTAAATTGGTTATAAAAAGAGAGCATGCGGCGGCCAAAAGGACCATGCGGGAGAACCTGAGAAACAGATTTTTATATTTTTAGGCCTAATTGGCGATTATTTTTGAGAATTGCGCTGGCCGGTTTTGGAAGTTACGTTGGGTAAAGGGTTAAGCAGAATTGCCTACATTTAATATTGTTCAAACAGCCAATTTATGATGAGGTTTCGATAGAGTGCTACATTTGTTTGAAAGTGATTGAAATGTGAGGGCACAGTCGCTCTGTGCACTAAGGCGTACTGCACCTCGTAGGTGCACTTGTCTTCAACCTAAGCTAACCCTGCCTGTGTGGAGTTAGAAGGTTGGGGAGTCTGAAAGTTGCTCGCCGTTGCTCGGGAGTTCACTCCGGGTACTCCGGCTTCCTCAACCCGTATAACCGTCCGACACGAGGTGATCTTGGCTGTCAAAAGTGTTGCTGAACCTCAATAAATAAATAAATAAATAAATAAATAAATAAATAAATAAATAAATAAATAAATAAATAAATAAATAAAGTGTTCGAATATCCTTGTTGAAATCTCCCTTTGCCTCTTTGTGAATGTTATTAAATGGTTAGGTGGTATGTATGGATTTAACTCTCCACCCAATCCCCAACAACCAGCTTATAAGCGGAAATGAGATTTTTTTTCTCTCATTTGTAATGATGACGATTCACGTTTTTTTAAAAGCATCTAGTGACACTTCCTCCCATCTTCCTATATCATACCATGATAGTTGTGTGTATTCGACCTTACTCGATACAATACACATTGAGAAATGTGCTATGTACATCAATGCATGGAATTCAGCCTATGTATAAGAACAACATGTAAGATCGCATTTGATTGGTCGTTACCAATGTCATTTGATTTGTTATCAACCGATAATCTGAGTGACGCTATGGCATAAAACAGTGTCATGTGTGGCGATCGAGGTTTTAAGGCCATTTACCAACCAGCCTGGTTGGTCCTGATCTCTTCGTCTCATGGTAAATCGGTCGCTTTGTGTGCTAGAGGTCGACTGTTCTCTCCTCATGTTACATTTGTGGGCTCGTCCGATCCTCAGTAGTCGGTGGCACCGCGGGTGTTTCGACCGCTCCGAGGGAGGAATCTGGGTGAGATTCACATGTGGTGAATCTGAAAAGATGGGGAGAGTAGTGTGGCGGTCGAGATATAAAGGCCATTTACCAACCAGCCTGATTGTTCCGGACCTCTTCGTCTCGTGGTAAATCGGTCGCTTTGTGTGCTAGAGGTCGACGGTTCGAAACCCGACTCTCGCACTTGTCTCTCCTCCTGTTACATCAAGCAAGAATGTAAACAGACAGCTGAATGTGATATTTTTCTTTAAGAATATCACTCTCATTCACTGAATGCAAGCTGAATTGTGGTATAAATACAGAACACAACTACGACGGAGTACGGGGGATAGGAATCGATAGCCTTTGTTGGTTTTTTCCTGTACCTTATTGAGGCTTACACGTCATGGGCAGTAAATTTGTTTATCCGTGTGTATGGATACACCCGGGATTTTCCGTGGATACTATTAACAAAACATTCAATCCTTTTATCATTCTATTTCTAATGAAGATTTATAAGTTATGTTCTTGAACCATGATGCAATAAATGAAAAAATAAAATCTAAACATTAATTACTGGAATAAACATCACATATTTAATTAATGAAGCACCGGGTACAACCCGGTGCTTCATTAATTAAAAATTTGCTGATGATGATTTTTTTATTACTTAGTAAAAGCATGCGTGGACACCACTGCCCACGCGTGGATTAAGACCAGTCCACGGCGACTGTCCTATAGGCAAAGGATTAAAGAAATTCGGCTAGAAGTAATAAGAAGTGAAGTAATTAACCCTAGTCATATGGCGTTTCCAGTTAAAATTGGAATTTATAAAACTAGTTCAGTACATTTGGTTGGTTTGATCGGAGCATTCTTGAGGAGTGTAGCCTAAGACCATGTTCCGCCCAAATAAATCATAAATTACAGTATTAGCTGGATACAAATTGGGCCCAACCTTTCCCTAGTTAATAGTGGGAATTATTCGATTAATATTATCAGTTTACTGATATTAACCCCTTACCCAACGTAACGGCCAAAACCGGCCAGCGCTATTCTCAAAAATCGCCAATTAATTTTCATTATTTTTTCATTTTTTGTCTCAAAAACATAGGTTATGACCCCTCGTTGGAACGAGCTCGTTCCAACAAGGGGTCATAATCTATGTTGTTGAGACAAAAAATGAAAAAAGTTAGTTATTCAAGAATTTTTTTTTGCAAGTGTCGTCTGCTTTTCGTGTTAGGTAAAGGGTTAAATAATAATCACTATAATAATAAATATGCGATAAATCAAATCTCCAAATGTTGGAGATCCTATTTTTCTTATTCTACTCACAGTTAGCTAAGGATGACCCTACTCATCGACATATTTGTACATAAAAGGTAAATGACCGATTCTAATCACTCATTTTAGTACAAGTAAACTCTACACTGGCCCTTTAATTTATTGTCACATATGTCCCATCATCCATCGTCATTCATGGGCTGTAGACGTTGACCAACCCCCTTTCCGAGGATATCAAACTTCGTTCGGCTCATCTTCAGCTTACCCTGAACCAGAAGGCCGTGAAGAGCTTGGAAACCCTGCAGAACGATGCAGGCCGATGGATAACGGGGTCGAGTAATGTTTCAGCACTAGAAGCAATCAGGGGTGAGCTTGGGTGGATGGGGATCAAGGACAGGATAGACTTATTGAAACTCGGTTATCTTAATCATTTGGTAAATCTCTCCGACAGCTGATGGTGTATAGTAATGTTCCAGAGAATTTTCAACTCAGATTTCAAGACAGGGTTGGTGGACCAAGAGAGGGAGCTAATAGAGAACTACTCATTGGAGATCTCGGACCTAGACGTAGGGATAAACCAGGGTAAAAATATCGTCAGAGAAAGTGTCATGGAGGGTGGTAACCCTAATTGGCGGGGTCAAATCAAAGAGGTCTTTGGGTGGCCTGCTTGATAAAGTGAAGCTTGGTTTTGAAGAGTACCTTGATGGCACCTTTGGAGGGTCACTGTTGTTCAAGCTGAGATCGCGGTCCCTGGAGCTGAGGGAAAAAATTGGGGAAAACAGCGAAAAGGAGTACCAGATGTGTAATTTGGGCGTGGTGAAGACCCTGGAACACTTTCTTCTAGAATGCCCCAAAATACCAGTCTAAAAAAATAAGATTCACTGGGAGTATAATGGGGAAGGGGGATGGGAGAATGAAGGACATGTGGTTAGTGAGAGACTCAAAGGAGAGGGTTAATATGCTAATCGGAGAGATTGGGAAGAATGGGGCAAGGGATGTCATCAAGCAGTTCGTCTCCAAGTGTTGGGAGGAGAGAAGAATCGTGGGAATAGGGAGGCAGTTGGGAGTACAAGGGTAACCAATGCCTTCTCACCCGAGAACTGCGGCAAATCAGCGGCCGGCCACAGTGTTATTATTATTACTGCAAAAATCTTTCTATTCCTAACTTTATCATAAGGATTTCATACAGTACTGTTGCAGTCTACATCTGAAATTCAATATCTCATATGATTCCCATGCGCCATTTGATTCTCCAAAAAACACCCAGGAAGTATAGGAATGCGACAGTGTGCAATAATGTTTTTTGGATGTATAGTCCTGTGTTTGTATCTATCCTTCCTAATCTATCTGGCCACTGCATCTCAGTTAAAGGAAAAAATATTCCAAAATATTTCAGAAAGTTTTTTAGAAACAAAAATCATAAAACCACCTGATGCCGCTGGTGTAAAACAACAAACTTCCCCACCCCACCCCAAACAAATTTCTGTTTATTAGTTAAAGAGGCCAACTGTACAAAAGTGACTGCTATGCAGTACGAATCAAAAACCTTCATCACCCAAGCAAGATATGCTGACATTCAGATCGTAAGTGTGACTTCCCTCATATCACATTTGCATGCTACAGAAATAGGGAAAGTGAATTTTTGCTACCCCTATTAGCTCCAAAATGAGGAATGAAGAGTCTTTTGTATTTAATAGAATTGCTAAATAATCTAATACAGACTAGGGCATCAGGGAGTGTATTACCTCAGACTTAATCAGGACTTAGTCTGATTTATTCAGTGACTTATTCAGACATTTGATAATATTTTGTTTGTAACTATTTCCATTCAAACTCATTAGAATTATTTCCCTTGCAGCCCCAGAGACTTATTAAAATGCTGGAATAGTCAGTGGAAGAGTCTTAAATATTAAGAAACGGAACAATTCTCTTTCAGACAGGGCTAGGTCTAGGTGGGTGCCCAAAAATGGCTCTGGTAAAAATAATAAAAATTGCAGGTAGGGAGGTGATGATCGGAAAAAAATATTCCGGACCCTGTGTCGACAAAATTTTTCCATACAGACCCCCCCCCCCCCCCCCGCCCACACACACACACACCCTTCCAGAATTTCGGACCTTCAAAATAACCTGTCACCTATTTTCAGGCTAATTTTTCGTTACTTATTTCTCACATCAAACCGCTTAGAAAAATTGATGCCCCACCTTCTCGAGATTTGCCTTCACCTTGTATGAAAGCACACAGATAATAACAAATGAAAGGGCTGGGGAAATGTTTTTCTGAATTGTTGGAAGTAATTTGAAGTGCACATTTTCACTCTCATTTACCCTTTATGTACAAATATGTAGAAAAGCAGGAGTGATCCTTAGCTAATTGCAAGAAGAATATAATAGTTGAGGTGGGAGCTCGCTTTCTCGGTAGCAGTATGATTTCCTGGAGGAACGCTGAGGAATGCCGTTTCTGATGGAAAACACCATTCCCCCACAATTGGAAGATCTTGAATTACTTGATGTTGACGAATATCCAACACACTGTGCAGCTAGCAAGACGAAGGAGCGCTCGCTGTGTTAACACAGCGAGCACTGTTTCGTCGTGCTAGCTGCATTTAACCCATTTAAGTTACTCGATTTCTAAAGTAAAATAATGTATAGAGGTTAGATATAAATACACAAAGTGACATCATGGCAGGTTGCAGAAACGTTTGTAATTCAATCATGTCTCACCAGAGTGACATTTTCACGTTCTCATAACACGGAGAGAGGGTTAATCGTTCCGGTTGTGTGGCCATCAGAGTAACGACATTCCCTGAGGAAAACCAACTGAAATGCGATTCTTCAAGTAATAAATTTTAAAATTTCCCCGTGAAAACCCCGTCGATGACTATTGAAATGATGAGCCCCGTTCCCCCATTTCTATATTCAGAAAGCATCACTACTTAGCAGTGAAAAGTATCAGACTTCAAACTGAGAGGTCCACTGTTCGACCATGTCCATGTGTCCTTGGGAAAGGCACTTAATCCCGACTGCCCACATGGGGGCACGGTGGCGCGGCATACTAAGTCATACTGCACGTCGATGGAGCACTTGCTTTCAACCAATGCTAACCTGTACGTTGGGGAGTATGGCAGTTGCTTGCAACTGCTCAGTGATTCTTTCTGGGTACTCTGGCTTCCTCCAACCTAAAACAACCCGACAAAAGATGATCCTGGCTGTCTGAAATAAATAAATAAATAAATAAATAAATAAATAAATAAATAAATAAATAAATAAATAAATAATTGAGTCTGTTTTATACAAACCAGAAACAAACTCGAGGTTCTACAGTCCTGTTTTTTTACACCAGGCATACGCTACATAAAATAGTCCCCAAATAAAATGTTCCAATTTATTATTTACAACATGAAGTTTCAATTAAATAAGAAATTAATTACCTAGGAACAACTTAACTTTATGACAATTAAATAAGAAATTAATTAACCAGGAACGGGTTAATTTTATGACATGTGTGACAAAGGATTTCACATAATGGCTTTCCAAGTAACCGTTGTGATGGATTTTATTTTCTCATTTCTATCAGGTATGGTGAGACTAAAGTTAGGTATGTTCGATACCGCCTTACTGACATTCGTTTGAGAAAGACTAAAGACAGAGAGCTACCACCTATACCACAAGAACCTAAAGAAATTGATATTCCCATTTTCAACGAAAAATTGGATAGAAGGTAGGCAGTTGATTCACTAAAGAGAGTGAAATAGTTCTTAAATCATTCCTACCTCTTTTATTGAGATTACGTGTGGAAAAAAACTGTGAGATGAAGCAGGGTGAACTTTTAAAAAATGCCTATTCATTTAACCCTTTACCCAGCGTAGCGGCCAAAACCGGACAGCGCTATTCTAAAAAATGGGCAATTAATTTTCATTATTTTTTCATTTTTTGTCTCAAAAACATAGATTATGAACCCTCATTGGAACGAGCTCGTTCCAATGAGGGGTCATAACCTTTGTTTTTGTGACAAAAAATGAAAAAAATTAGTTATTCAAGAACTTTTTTTTACAAGAGTCGTCTGCTTTTCACGTTGGGTGAAGGGTTAATCTGGAAAATTCTATCGACAAGTAGTAAGGCCAAACACCATAAAATTATATTTCCCAGCAATATATTTGTAGGTAGTTCATCATGTACCCTTCGTCCCCCATCAGGGGAGGGGGTGGTGACGTCATCTCACATAAGTCGTAGGACATGGTCTACACGACCCCCATCTTGTGCTCTCATTTTCTGGTTATCATGTGACGTCACATCGCTTTGTATTATGAGTATCACATGGTTGTCATGGTAAACTATGGATGCGGCCATGTTGTGACGCCATTGTCATGGTGATGGGTGATGTGAGTGCGCATACGCAGCTCGTGCTGTAACACGTGTTTCCGTCGTTCATTTTGTATGAAGAGGTCCCCATCTTGGTTTCTATGGTAGCACATGGTTCTCCAGGATTAAACAACCAATCAAATCTATCTATTCACCTTAGCTTTCTCACATCATCTCCTTCGCTCCAATGATTGTGATTTTCGTCTTCGTATGTGCCTGTTCACAATGTGAGAATAACACTTGCAGCACATGGGCATAAGCCGAAAGTACTGATATTTACATGTATGCAAGTGCACAATATGCATAGAACACATGCGGCACATGGTCACGTTCAGGTGTTTGGGGACTAGTGGGAACCAATGTTTGGGCGACAACTATCTGAAATACCATTGTTGTTTAATCATCGTCTTAACCCAGTACTGAAGCTTCTACTGCCAGCACTGCTACCATTTACATCCACGACCTTGGCTTATGCCACCCACCACAACTGCTACTAAATCCATCACTGCTTCTATGAGATGTGCTTGTACTATACAGTGTGCGAATAGCACATGCTACACATCCGCACATGAAAATTGTGCCAATATGTACATGTGTGCAAGTGCACAATGTTCGCACAACACATGCAGCACACGAGCACATACGGGTACTGGGGGACCAGCAGAAACCACTATTTGGGGACTAGTGGGACCAATGTTTGAAGACTAGTGTGGAATAATAGGGACAAGTCTCTGGGACTACTGTTTTGTGAACCGATGTTGCATTTACTTTTGGCCATAGACAGTTATCTCGGGGACACTTACACTACTATCGGCTATAGAAGCATCGACCACATCCTACCCCAGTACCGCTAGCTTCAGCTAGTAGTGTAGCTACTACCGACCCAATGCTTCCAGTTTCCACCGCCACTACTACTACCGCCCTCACGGTTGGCTTCTCGTATTAAGTTATTGCTGTTGGCTTCTACCACGAATGTGGTTTCTGTACGTTGTACTGCCTACATTCTCTGAAGTCGCCAGTTTGTGCTATGGGAGCGTATAGCACATAAGCACATGCAAGATGTGACAATATGTACCTGCGTGTAAGTGAACACTGTGCGCACAACACATGTATCACATGTAAGTATTTGGGGACTATTCGAAACCATTGAGAATTGGTGAGATTTGTGGATTAGTGGTCAGCAGTATCCAATATATCCATGGGGCTCACAGCACGCCGAAGGTGTCACTATCTTCTAGAACACAATGAGCGTATAGAACATGCAACATATCAACACATTCAAAATGTACCTGCAAGCCAGAAAATAAGCAGACTGTTATCTGCAAAATGAAGCCCCCAGAGGGTGAATTTAGTGAAGCTACCCTGCACAGCAGGGTAGCATCACTAAATTTACCCTCTGTGAACCTCAATCGGAATCAGGGTCTCAAAACTAAACAGAACGAGGTACCCATAGGCTAAATTGGCCAACTGTATGGGATAGCATCATCAAATTCACCCTCTGGGGACCACATTCTGCAAATATCAGACTGCTTATTTCCAGGCCTGTGTGCCGTAATGCGCGCACAACACATGCCGCACATGCGGGTATTTGGGGACCACGTTACACAATATTTTGGGGACTATTACAGAACCATTTGGGACTAGTTAACATCGCCGTTTGGGGACTAGTGGAGACCAATGCTTGAGGCAACTATCAGTATTATCGTTGTCTTCGAATCACTGTCGTAACCCAGTACTAAAGTAATTCATCACAACTTCCGACTTCTTCTACTAGCACTGTTATCGTTTACATCCACTGCCTTGGCTTATGCCACCACCATTACCGCACCAAAGCCATCACTACTATTTTGAGATGTGCATGTGAGTTACTTGGGGACTGAAGACGGGTGATTTGAGGACAAGTGGAGACTGTTGGGGACTAGCGATGACTGGTGGGGACTATTGGAGGATACCTTTTGGAGGGCAACCTCTTCACCCGGGTACTTCTGTTGGGTAGTTGATATAAAACGATATGAGAAGATATAACATTCATTCCTTTTTATTCTGTTCTCTGATACATTGTTCACAGTATACAATGTTATGTTCACTGTCAATTGCCCAAGGCATTTCTTCGTCGAATACATCTTTGAGTGGTCGGTAGTTCTTCCTCCCACTTCTTCCTCGAGATATTGATAACCACCTGATCACAGACGTCTTGTTGGTCTCCAGTGGAACGTATTGCTTTTACTCTGGTTAGGTCTTTATTCGTGATAAAACATGATCGCTGTTTGAACGCTGATAGCTTGGTTTTGTTGGTTGTATTGTTTTTTCTTACCTTCTATAGGTTGGCGTCGTTAGCTTCTTTGCTTGCTGGTGTTTGGTGGACATCTTTCTTCTGGGTAGCAACATCATTCTTGGTTTGGGCTGAAACTTCGTTCTTGCTTTTATCTTGGTCCACCTTTGAATCTTCATTCTCCTGAATGTTTGTCTTCTTCAGCTCGTTCTTGTTGGAAATTGTTCTGAGAACTCATTATTGTTTTGAATGTTGGTCTTCTTCAGCTCGTTCTTTTTGGGAATTGTTCCAAGAACTCATTGTTTTAATCTATAATTTCAGTATCAAACGAAAGCAGATAAGAATAACTTCTGATGACATTTCTAACCCAATACTTACGGACCCAGAAACAACGGAGCATCGCCGTACCAGGAAACCAAAGAAGCATCGAAAGCGCTCAGAAATCGTATCAGAGGCCAGCAATACTGTGAGAGAAACAAAAGATAACGAGCCTCTTCCACCACAAGCATTCTATCCTGATGTAAGTGACAGAGGATTCAGTGGACATGCGGCGAGACGTCCGAATGTTGAGATCAATGAGTTGGTATACGGTGACTTTTCATATAGAGAACAACCTCATCATAGAATCATTGTTGAGGAGGATGAAATGAACTGTTAATATACCTGTATATCTTACCTCCTACAAATATCTGGGAATTTCATTGGTTCAAAGACGTCACATGCAGACTGCATATAAAACCATATACTACCTGTGAACATCAATATACGCTGACAGCTATGGGTAATCTCGCCTTTGTTCATTGATTATTCAAAATGGCGGCAGCCGATAAACGCTTCAAGTTGAAAGATTGAGTGTTGGAAGCCCATATTTGGTCTGAAGTGCAGGTTAGGCAAATTAAAAGGCTTCATATTCTGTGGATGTGTGTCATGTTACCTTCGAAATGGAACTGTTTGGTATGTATGAATTTGCCTTGTTACAATTTATGGGAGAGTGCCTGTAGGCACTCTCCCTTAAATTGTAACAAGGCAAAGACACGTGAACACATTGTGAGAATTCTCTTATTTAATTTTCATCGCCATTGTTATTAGTACAGTGCATCGATACAGCAGTCGGTAAGATATATTCGTTACACAGTTTGTTGGTGGCCTTATATGGTATCAGTTAATTCCATATTGGACTTCGCCCTCGTCCAATATGAAATTAACTGACACCATATATACCAAATTAGGCCACCAACAAACTGTGTAACTGATAGTATCTTACCTCCTACAAACTGATGAAGCCATGGTGGGTTCTACTTTTGTCTACCTTGTAAAAGTGTATCCAAAAGTGCACTAACTGGGATAATGACATTGTACTATTTTTTATAACCAAGTCGTTTATATTATACTAACACCGCCGGCTGTGGCGGGTACTTATTTTCTTTACTGGTCTACTAGTGACATCTTGGTCTCATAAACAACTGTTTAGAATCGTATCGTCTCCTCCTGAATCCAGGTTATAAACCACCCTTCTTGATGACATCATCGGGACTCTTTTTACTATTTTAACCAGTTCTTCGTTTGTATTATTCCTTCTGAGAAATATTACTAACACCCCCCCCCCCCCCCCCCCCCCCAGTTTTCTAAATAAGACCCACATCCTAAAGTATCGAGAAAGCCAAACTCCCCACCTAATTTGGGAAATCTGCACTATGGAAGTGAACTCCCTGAAACTCCTGGTCAAAAGACGGCAAAGGCGTTCATTGAAAGGGATCCGAAGACAAGAGAGAGAAACTATTTTGTTACTAATCATACACTGGACTCTCCAAGGGCGGCGAAACGATTTTCAAAGTGCTGGATGGGGCGATGGATGGTCGTCGTACGAAAATTTTAAATTTCAAGGTCCCAAAACTCCCATTTCAATGCATCTGAGTAGATATTTTGAGATTTTTCAGGTGATGTATTTGAAAGATTTCGTACTTTGAGAGCCGTAATAAAACATCGGGAAAGCATGCAGGTGAGGTCTATTTATCAGCTTTGGGCGTGACGACCAAAGCTGAGAAATAGATCTCACCTGTATGCTTTACCCAGATATTAACAGAAACTATACTGTTTGTGGATTATCTTGTCTGGGGTGGATTTGGTACTTGTATGTCAGTAAGATTACGATCTATTTCAGTTAACCGATTATTTAACAGACTGTATACATTTTAGCGTTTTCTGCCACTTACTTAAAAAATTATCCGAAATCCATCGAAACTGAACCAGTACGAGAGAAACATAGCTGGCGAAAATATGGGGGAGGCTCTGGATCCTCCCCTTGTTTCACCAGTCATTGGTTGTGTTAAAATATATGCATACAAAAAAACATGGCCCGGCAAAAAAGTAGGGGGACTGAAGCCCGCCCCCCCCCTCCCAGCGCCCCGGTTCCGCCGGCCCTGCTCTTAAGAAGGACGCCCAAAAACAAATATTCTAAAAATTGACTTGTGTCCCATCCCTTCCCCCTATCATTTTGTCAATTTCCTTCCCTCTACCATAACTACTATAACTGGATGAGGGCTAGATTATTTCTGATGATCTGAATTTCAATATTTTTTATCACAAATTATTGGAGAGTGCTCGCAGGCACTCTCCAAAAAATTGTAATAAAACAAATTTTTATTAACAAAATATTTGCATTTTACTGAATATGAAACGTGAGAAAGGAAAATGTTGGCTTTTGCTCTGATACCCTCCATTTGTAAAGCCCTGATACTGGATTCTATCACTAAACTAGTTAATATACTGTGTGAAGACGCCGAACGAAATGGTTTGACGCGCAGGGACGATATGGGGGACAAGCCCCTTTCGACCCTCGGTGACTGTAGATGGTTGGTATCATATGTCTAGGTGTATCAAAGGAGGAGAAGGTTCAGGTACTCGGCAGGTGTCTGTGGTGGTTTTAGCATCGTCTTTGTCGTTTTTTCTTCTTTTTGGGTGGAGGTGGCTGGGAAGGAGAGACTGTGGTAGTTGTTGGTGTAGTTGGGCTGTTGATAATGGAGGACTGACTGGGGTGGAATGGTCGAGTCCTTGCTGCTTCAGGAGTGTTGGTGCTGTTGCTGTTGCGTTGTTCTATGAGTGCCGTCGTGGTCTTGTTGTGGTCTTTGGTTTCTTCTATTGTTGCCCTGATGTCTTCTCTTAGGCTGTGGATTTGATCAAAGAGTATCCGTGCCTGTTCCTGATCCAGAGAGGGGGATGAAATTGGAGAGGGAGACATCAGAGAACCAGTTTCCGATTCCGTCTCCGACTCGCTGGTGACGTCGTCATCCTCCAGGTTTCCCCTCAAAGGAGAGGTAGCTGGGGAGTGGATGGGAGTCACAGGAGTTGGAGGGGAGGAAATGGTAGTGGTGAAACCGAATGTGTGCTATTATTATACATCATAAATAAAACTAGACAAAAGACGACGTCTGATTGGACAGATACAATTTGCTAATTTACGTGATCATGTCTGTTGACTCCGCCTATTCTTGACAACGTGTGATAGTCCATCGCGACGGTTGTTATTGTTTGTAAAAACACACGCTATGACGCGGTGATTTTGTAATATCACACGCTAAATCCGAAAATTGCCGAAAGGGAGAAAATAGCACACGCTGTTTCCGAAGATTTCCGATTTTCGTTCTGTGTGATCTAAAACGTTCGGGTTGTTGTTTATGTTAAGATGTTATTGTATTAAATGTTAGCCTATTTGTTATTGATTTATTTATAACTCTGAAAGAAACATTCCTTTCAAAGGTCATTCAGAATAATAAAAAACATAGTGACCGTTGTTCAGTGTGTTGTGGTAGATTAGCCCCTCAGAAAAAAATGCACGCCCTCGACTTCGTCTCGGGCTTTAATATTTTTTCTTCGGGTGCTAATCTACAATAACACACTGAACAACGGTCACCATGTTTATAATAACAGAAAAAAACATCTTGATGCCTTAACTATTTATTTATTTATTTAGTGGTGTTTAACCCTTTACCTAACATGAAAAGCAGACGACACTTGTAAAAAAAATTCTTGAACAACTATTTTTTTTTCATTTTTTGTCTCAAAAACATAGGTTATGACCCCTCATTGGAACGAGCTCGACGAGCTCGTTCCAATGAGGGGTCATAACCTATGTTTTTGAGACAAAAAATGAAAAAATAATGAAAATTAATTGGCGATTTTTGAGAATAGCGCTGGCCGGTTTTGGTCGTTACGTTCGGTAAAGGGTTAAGGTCACATACTTATGCACAATGGCTAATCATGACCGTGACAGTTTTACGGGTGGAAGAAGCCGGAGTACCTGGAGAGAACCACCGAGCAACGACGAGCAGCTGTCAGCTCCCCAACATCGTAACTCCGCACTGCAGCACAGGTAGGGTTAGATGGGTTGAAGACATGCGCACCGTCGACGTGCAGTACGCCTTAGTACGCGTCATCGTGCCCCCATGTGGGCCATCGGGGTTAAGTGCCTTGCCCAAGGACACAATGCAGTTACCCCTGGCACACAAGACACTTAATCCCGATTTCTCATATGGGAAACTGTGGCACTCTGTACTAAGGCTTACTGCACATCATGGTGCACCTGTCTTCAACCAATACTAACCCTGCTTGTACAGAATTAGTATGTTCTGGAGTCTGACAGTTGCTTACTATCGCGCAGACGGTCACCCATCCGAGGACTAACCGACGTTGCTTAACTTCGGTGATCTGACGAGAACCGGTCACCGCAACGCCACCGCGCCCCCTAGATGCCTTAACTAAAAGATATAAGAAAATAAATCTTTCAAAGATGTAACTCTTAATTCTAACCCAAAATACTGTTTTTGTCCTAAACAATTTTTAAAGAAAATGTTCGGGGATAAATCCCCATCAGGAGGGACAAAAATGTACTTACATGTAGAAATTAATTCCAATCTTCCGGGCAATCTATTATCATTCTGTAAGGGAAGTGGTGCCCAAGTAACATAAATTAAGTTCAGGCTCCAGAAAAAAAAAACACAAAATTTTTCTGTCCTATCAAAACCTCCATTAATTCCAGGTTAACCCTTTACCCAACGTAACGGTAAAAAGCGGCCAGCGCTATTCTCAAAAATCGCCCATTAATTTTCATTATTTTTTTCATTTTTTGTCTCAAAAACAAAGGTTATGAGCCCTCGTTGGAACGAGCTCGTCGAGCTCATTCCAGCGTGGGGTCATAACCTATGTTTTGAGACAAAAAATGAAAAAAATGAGTTATTCAAGAATTTTTTTTGCAAGTGTCGTCTGCTTTTAATGTAAGGTAAAAGGTTAAATAATTAACTCAAGAGAAGAAGGAAATATGAACGACTGCATCAGCAGTATAGCACGTATGAATCGTGCCTCATTACCCGGTGCAGCTAGTGTTAAATTCCCATAGGAACCGGACTTTTGGGGTGCAAATTGTCGGCACCATACATCTAGTTCTGACAAGTGGTGTAGGTTCTGTATATATAGTATACTATGGCATGTATAGTGATATATGTACGCATGGGGCTACAGGTGTATATTATAGGTAAGTGGTGGAAAATTAATGGTGAAGATGGGTTTTCTTGAAAGTTTTTCCCGCGAAACGGTTGACGTTGCTATTGACGTCGTGACGTCATGATGCGCACGCAACGTCATAGAGATGTTGACCACTGTTATTGTCCAGAATACAATCTGACATAACGTTTTTCGGGTCAGGGGGTGTCGCAATACCATACTACCACCCACCCACCCTACTGCTTGACTTAGCTATAGCAGACATAGGATAATATGAAGCATAAGGTGGATTAATAGTACTAAGGGCTAACTTAGGACCTACATGGATATATACCACTACTACAATATCACCCCCTCTCCCCAAACGAGAAGTCCGACACCCCCTGACCCGAAAAACGTTATGTCAGATTGTATTCTAGACAATAACAGTGGTCAACATCTCTATGACGTCGCGTGCGCATCATGACGTCACGACGTCAATAGCAACGTCAACCGTTTCGCGGGAAAAACTTTCAAGAAAACCCATCTTCACCATTAATTTTCCACCACTTACCCATAATATATACCTGTAGCCCCATGCGTACATATATCACTATACATGCCATAGTATACTATATATACAGAACCTACACCACTTGTCAGAACTAGATGTATGGTGACGACAATTTGCACCCCCAAAGTTGCACTCCCAAAAGTCCGGTTCCTATGGCAATTTAACACTAGCTGCACCCCCAAAAGTCCGGGTAATGAGGCACGGTTCATACGTGCTATATTACTTGCATCTATGACGTACGAACAGTATCATAAATCAGTGAATTAAGCATGATGCTAAAAAAATAGAGCATGATGCTAAAATAATATAGCATGATGCCTAAATAATATATAATTATTTCTGGCATTCATGCAAATTTTCATAGAATTTTAACCATTTACCCAACGTAACGGTCAAAAACCGGCCAGCACTATTCTCAAAAATCGACAATTAATTTTCATTATTTTTTCATTTTTTGTCTCAAAAACAGCTCATCGCGCTCGTTCCAACGAGGGGTCATAACCTACGTTTTTGAGACAAAAAATGAAAAAAAATAGTTATTCAAGAAGTATTTTTGCAAGTGTCGTCTGCTTTTCATGTTAGGTAAAGGGTTAAAAAGATACGGCTGCAAATCTTATCCAGATCCCTGTTTGTACACTGTTCGAAACAATTTCGGAAAAGCGTACCCAATAATCTATGTATGCCAAAGCATTTTGGGGTGGGCGTGCTCTTGCACTACTCTTGAGTATGCTAGGATTTCCAAAAACTGCATCAGAAAGTAAATCAAACCTGTGATATATTTTCTTGTTAGACATCTAACTGGGTGGGAGGAAACCTGTAGAGAATATGGGCATTCTCTATGGTAGAGGATACCAGTACCCCAAGAGGTAACTGCAACTCTGTGACCAGTCTAAGCACCACTTCTTCCAAATACATCGGGGGTGCCCCTCTCACCCCCCCCCACCCCCACCCCCCATTATTAGATTCAGCTCCCCGTCCAAGTACGGACAGTCTGTCCCATGGAATAGCCTTAATTCATTCTCACCGGTCTTGTCCAAATTGTAGGCACTTGGGGAATAAAGAAAAATAACTTCGAGGGAAGTGATGGATCCAGCTCCCAAATGGATGAAAAACAATGTTGGTATAAAAAACAATGTAGGTATGACTTTTGTTGTCAGCTAAACGACTGAGCCCGGTAAAAAAACACATCTTGTTGACGCCAAACATCATCAGCTGTCTCTGACCTGTCAAGTCCTATTCCTCTCAATCTCGCAGCGTATGGGAGGAGGCTTAAGATGGGCATAATGTAGGGGTCTAACTCGATGTTAGTAGATTCCTCACATGGCGAGGATGAAAGCCTATCACTGCCTTTACTAAGGGGTTCCTTAATAGCTGTTCAGGTATGGGGTAAGAATGGGGATCACAAAACACTTCTACCCCCTCCCAACACTGGTAGTGGAAATTTGGAGGCTCGATCTCAATTTAGGGAGAAAATCCCCCCGGCTGAATGACTTGAATTCTGCCAGCCCTGTCTTGGTCAAAGTGGTCATATATCAGGCGCATTAGGGGTGGCAACGTTCTAGTTCAGGCGGGAGAATAACCGTGAGGGATTCCCAACGAGGAACTGGTAATGGCACACGCTGCCACTGCCATTGTAATTTCCTTTTACAAATGCGGGGGTGGGGAGGGGTAGTGGAACCTGTGGCGCGGGACAACCCACTGCAGCCGATGCCGAAGTCTGAACCAAAACCTGTAGTGTCTGTGGTTGTGACTGGTGTTTGTCAAAACATCGGGATATTTCCCGGGGTGGTTCGCTGATTGTAGTTAAGGCTGGTACAAGAGCTAAGCTCCTTTTGAGGGTCCCCACCTGTGCGGGAACTTTGCTCTTTTTGGGCCCACAAAGATTTGAGCTGTCAGACGTAGATGTGGATGGATGAGTAAATTGCATTTTCTCTAAATATTTCAACCGAAACATTAGGATACGCCAGTGAACCAGGCCTGCGGGGGTCACAAGGAAATCCAATTTGCTTTTGACAGACCTGGGAATCAAATCCCCCCGGTTAAAGTGCCTCTCCAACTGGAGCATCCGTTCTACGAATAGATCGAATACCTCAATTGGAAAACGAGAATATTCCCCATTCACCAATTCTTGAAGCTGTAAATAATTCAATCAAGTTGACCCATTATCTCGGGGGCCAACGGTTTGCCTTTGCTCATGAGGCATCTATAATGCCACAGGGAGATGCTCTCTCTGACAATGCTTCCTCAGTTGTCGGACACTGGTCTGGAAACTGGTGAGGGGGACACTCTGAAAGTGGGCCCTTAACATTGGTGGGAAATTGGATAGGCCCCATTGAAGCTGGCAAATCTGGAATATCTAAATCCATTAGGGTAGTTACCCAATTACTATACCACCTGCTCTGGGGGAAGGGAATTCCATCGAACTCTCCATTCCAGCAGAAACAAAGGAGATAGACTCTCAGCGAGTGGGATATATGATGCTGTCATGGAAGAATCTTTCCTAGGCCCGGGGAAAGAGAAAGTCTCCCCCCCCCCCCCCCCCCCCCCCCCATATATCGCACAATTTGCAATTGTGCCCCAGTTTTGTCAACCCAACATCCCGGGTTTGGGAATGAGGATCATAATCTGCTACCCTATTTCCCCTCACCTAGTTTTGATCCATGGATGTCTAAGATAAAAGGGTCTGAATTATTCACGCTAAAAACTAAAGTGTTAAAAACTACACTTGAAGTGCTGTATTTAACACTTACTGAGTGCTGAACTTGCACTTTGTTGAAGTGTAGATATCCCAGAACTTGACAGGTGTTACAATAATACCACTTGACAAGTGTAATGTTGCGACACCTAAAAGGAAACAACGCAGATGACGCGGATGAGGCTCGAACTCTCGAGCCTGATCCGCGTCATCTGCGTTGTGTCCTTTTAATTATGTACCCACCAAGCGCAAATCAAATTATGGACGATTCTGGAAGAACCACCAATGCTAGACACATGGGAAGTGTCATCCATTCAAGTTTCAGATGTCTGACGATTGTAATGTCTAAGTGCTTAAAGCATTGCGCTTTGACTGTTAAAATCAGACCCTAAGAGTAAGAATGGGTTTAACACCTTGAAAGTGTCAGTTTTAACACTTTAGTTTTTAGTGTGTTGGTAAATGTCAATACTGGGAGGGGGGAGGGGAACTTCAAGTCTGATTTTAATACCAAAATGAATTCTCTTCTTCTTCTTCCCAATCAAAAACTGCTTTTTGGCCTATTCTTTTGTACAAAGAGCTGCCAATTGAGCAATGAATACTCTGCGGCGGTTTCAAGTTCTTTGATATTTTGGGGTCTTTTTTTTTTTTTGGGGGGGGGGGGGGGGGGGGTCTTTTGCACTCTGCAATAACTTTACTGAGTGGGTCTCCCATTTCCATAATCGTCCCCAAAACTCACTTTTCTGTTGAAGCGTGAGGCACTTTCGGGGTTTTAATTTTAAAGAATATTGTCGAAAACGATCTAGAACAATGCGCAGATTTTTCAAATGGTCTGGGAAATTTGACCCCAATATACACACATCATCAAGAAAAGCCATGGCAATGTCCCAGGTTAATCCCCCCTAGTACCCCCCCCCCCCCCCCCCCTCCTCAGCCTATCCAACTAACTGCCCTGGATATTCATTACAACATCTCTATCACCCACTTTAAGGAAGGTCATGACAGGGTATGTATTCTCAGAATGTGTGGTACGATGGATCAGCTGATCTTGTGCGGACTCTTGTTCAGGCATGTACTCTGGCATGGGGGCATTGTATCTTAATTTGTTTCACTTAACTGGTAGAGTGCTGAATTATTTTTGGTCATCAAAATTTGTTAAAATATCTTTGCCTTGTTAGAATTTATGGGAGAGTGCCAATAGGCACTCTCCCATAAATTCTAACAAGGCAAATCCTAACAGACTAAATAGTTCAAAGGTGATATGTTGAACAGCCACTGAATATGAAGCCTTTAAGTTGTGGTACCAACACTTCAGAATAAAGCCCAAATATGGGCTTCCAGCACTCTACCAGTTAATTGGAGGGAATCACTACTTTCTCAAGTAATCCGACTTTTACTCCCTCCCTTTTCTTGGATTGTCTTTATTGAAAAAGGAATTTTATTTTTCTCCTTCCCAAGACACATTATATTTTGATCCAGATTTAACTGGGTACGATGATCATGTTAGAAGTCAAGACCCAATATCACCAGAGTGGAAAGAAAATGGGGCTGCCAAAAAATTTCTAAGGTACCAATTTTTTCCAACTTTCATTTCAACTGGTTGAGTGCTAGATTATTTTTGGCGGTCTGAATTTGTTTTATTACATCTTATTGGAGAGTGCCCGAAAATTTCTAATGGAACAAATTTATATAAACAAAATATTTGCGTTAAACTGAATATGAAACATAAACACGGAAATTATATATAATACAGTTGAGCCCACTTAATTAGATATCGCTTTACTGAATAACCCTGTTAATTGAATATAATTTCCCAACACAAAACCATTTACCATACCCCCAGTACAAATTTGACCTGTTAATTGAATATAGGTTATAGAATAAAACTCCTGTTAATTGAATAAAAAATCTGGTAAACTGTTGAGAAATTACCCCGACTCTCCCAAGTTTTCCTTTGTCTGTAGACCTATTTGGCCCTAGTACATCCAATACAGGCATTCAATCTATTATATCTTGTTTGACAGAGCTCATGGAGCTCTGTCAAACAAGATATAATAGAATAAATGTTAAGTTTATCTCTAGAGTACAGGAAAGTGACACAATTCCTGTTAATTGAATACTCCTGTTAATTGAATAAGTTTCATTGGCAAAGTGGCTATTCAATCAGGGTTCATACAAAAATTTGCTCAAAGTTCAAGGGTTTTTCAAGGGTTTTTCAAGGGCTTCTTCTTCTTTTTTCAAGGGCTACATATACTATTCAGATTGTTGTATGAGCTCTAAAAATCTAAGATTCATGTGACACGGATCTGACTTTGAAAGTCAGGAAGTACTGGTACCCAAATTGTGATCTGTGTTACAGTAATCTTGGTAAAACGTTACATACTTTTTTATGTTTTTTTTTAACTGAGCGACACGAGTGCAACAAACAAGTAAACGGCGAGTACACATATTTACAATGCCCAGGAAATAGCTTGGTATTCAAGGGTTTTTCAAGAGATTTCTGAAATTTCAAGGGTTTATCAAGGGCTACTTTCAAATTCCAGGGTTTTTCAAGAAAAAACTCATTTTCAAGGGTTTTTCAAGAGCTGTATGAACCCTGTCAATTAACATGGTTCCACTGTATTGGCTTTTGCTCTGATGTATATTGGAACCACTTTACTTGCTCAATGGCTTCTACTGTTTTAGGATGCTGATTTTCTGCGTAATGCCCTGCCTCTTTATGTAATTCACCATGGTAAAAATACGTAATGGCCTGAAAGAAAATGTGCTCTTCTGGCTGTCGCCCTTGAGAAAATATGACCAGCCCCTTCTTCTAAAGTCGTACTTGGTAGCTATGCCTTGGTTGAACTGCATCTGAGCAGTTTCAGACAGTTTGTTGTTAGAGTTGTTCTAATTTGTTCAAAACCTCAACAAATAAAGTTGGGGGGTCTTTATGGAGTATTGTTGCAAAATACTCACAGCCTTTGCTGTCAAAGCATCAACAGGGGTTATCTCTGCATGCCTTTGGACCTGATTAATATTAGTCACCTATTATCAGTGAAATGAGTTGACATGGCTTTCAAAAGATTTATTCACTGAACTACTTGCATCCTCACTCATTATCATCCATGTTACTCATTTCCTTGTCAATGTAATTATTTCCTTATTTTAATTTATTTGACTTTTTACTAATAATGACCTATTTTATGCTACGATAGTTACAACTAAAAGTCCGGTCCTGAAATGCACACATATAGCACGTCGATCTGCGCGTTAATCTACGCATTATGACCATAGTAAGGCTATCAAATTATGTACATGCGGCCTGTGCACAAGCAATGTTTCAGCCAATGGACCTCCGGGTAACCCGGAGGTCCATTGGCAGAAACATTGCCTGTGTTTGCTATGAGTAACCAGGAGAACCTGCCGTGCTTTGGATGCCATTCGATATGGCAATTGCGTGCAATTCCTACGCGCAATTAAGCCTAGATAAGCGCACATTTCATGACAGGACTTCTAGTTTTAACTGTATTAACATTTTATCACCATGATTACGTCTTTGGTGCTGATGTGGCATTAAACACAATAAATAAATAGTTCAATAGGCTTATTCTTCAGTAAAATAAATTTTCACTCAAGTATTTATTGTTATTTTGGAGAGAGTGCAACTTGTACACATCTGCCAAGGAATAGAGCTGCACGATATTCAAAACTGAATACCGGTATCGGTATTCAAAACAATACCGCGATATACTGGTATATAGAAAACAATTCAGATATATGAACACAAGTACCAAAATCGAGACTTGAGGCATCACAGTCGGGACGAATTAGCATGCCCTGATGATACGGTTGGAAAAACCTTTACCCAACGCAGACGATATCAAAATTTATTATTTTCAAAATTAGTTTATCAGATTTTCCCCAAAGATTTCAACAAAACTATATCATGTGACCCCCTCATTGGAACGAGCACGCTCCAATGAGGGGTCACATGATATAGTTTTGTTAAAATTTTTGAAAATTATTTTTTCAACTGCTGAAATTGTATATTACGAGGGCACAAGCAGACGATTCCTTTGGATAAAGGGATAATATTATTCATTCGGGACTACAGTTAAAAAACTCTAGACATCTTGAAAATTAAATTGTGGGTAAATAAATAATGACGATAAACCAATATTTTTGTAATTACACTGGTATTCAATCGATATTGGTTTGAATACCGGTATATATTGGTTTATCGATATACCATGTAGCCCTATAACTGCCATATCACACACTACATACAAATGTACACTCACTTAGACTGTAAAAATGCACAGGGTTTGTTGGTTACATGTTACATGGCACAGGATTCAAGGAACTAGTTACATGTGACAGTGGAAGAAGGAGTCAAGGAACTAATGGAACTAATGGAAATACTTGGGACAGGATTGAGGAAATTTCTTCAAAGTGAATTCCAATAAAAGTGTCAATGACACTGTGGCTCAACTTGTTTAAGACATGTACATATATAGCATGTGACACAGCAATGGCAAACATCTAGGTAATGACCTGATAACAAAGGTACATGTAAAGTATTGTAACAGTCTGTACATATATGCTGACCGTAGCCTGTAACAAATATATAGGTAAAGTATTGTAAAAGTGGGGTGACAGTTAGATGCTAAACTAGAAAAGAAATCGATACACTGTGCAGCCCAACCAAGCAAAGCTGAAATTGTCGAGTTCTCATCATTCTTAAATTTTATTCTGAAATCATCAACCTGTTATGTTCTAACTAGGATAAAGTGGAGAAAAGTTTCAAGAAAATTGCATTAAACATTTATTCTTATTCAATATCAATTTGTAGAAGCTCTAGGGTATAAAAATATTATATACAAACAAGAACAATTCAAGTTGCTGCAAGGCAACATTAATGGTCAAAATAATAAAACATTGGACGGAAAGAATTTGCTTTTTAATGAGATCGACAGAAGTTAAATAAGATGTTGAAAGTTACCCCTCTGAAAGACTCTTTCACTACTTCAACAGTATCTGCAAAAATAAAATGGAATACGGTGGCTCAGAGGTTACAGTAAAAACTAGAAGTCCTGTCATGAAATGCGCATAAATAGCACGTCGATCTGCGTGTTAATCTATGCGTTATGGCCATAGTAAGGCTACCAAATTCTGTACATATGGCATGTGTACAAGCAATGTTTTAATCAATGGACCTCCGGGTAACCCGGAGGTCCATTGACAGAAACATTGCCTGTGTTTGCAATGAGTAACCAGGAAAACCTGCCGTGCTTTGGATGCCATTCGATATGGCAATTGCGTGCAATCCCTATGTGCAATTAAGCCTAGATAAGCGCACAGTTCATGACAAGACTTCTAGTTTTAACTTTAGACTTCAAACCCAAAGGCACGCGGTTCGATCCCCACCAGGGGTAACTGCTTTGTGTGCTTATTTATTTATTGGAGTTTAATGACACTTTCAACAGGCAGACTCACCTCATATTGGATAGTTTTATGTGTGAAATAAGTCAGAATACCTGGAGAGAACCACTGAGCAGTGGCAAACAACTGTCAGACTCCCCAACGTACCAACTCCACAAAGCAGGGTAAGCATAGGTTGAAGACAGGTGCACCATCAATGTGCAGTATGCGTTTGCACATAGTGCCGCCATGCTCCCACGTGGGCAATCAGGATTAAGTGCCTTGCCCAAGGACACAGTGCAGTTACCCCTTGCACACAAGACACTTAATCTTGATTGCCCACATGGGGGCACGGTGACACTGTGGACTAAGGCGTACTGCATGTCGATGGTGCACCAGTCTTCAACCATTGCTAATCCTGCTTGTGCAGAGTTAGTATGTTGAGGAGTCTGACAGTTGCTTATCACGGCTCTGTGGTTCTTTCTGGGTACTCCGACTTCTTCCACCCATAAAACTGTTTGACACAAGGTGACCTTGGCTGCCAAAAGTGTCATTAAGCCCCAATAAATAAATAAATTTCTAACTCTTTTTGAACCTCAGTAATCAGTCCAGCAAATGTAACTGGGCACTTCTTAATTGAATAACCCTGTTAATTGCATATAGTTTTCAAACACCAAATGATTTTTTACCATACCTTAAGTATAAACTTTACCTGTTAAGCCATTACCCAATGTAACAGCCAAAACAGACTGACACTGTGCACAAAATTACCATTCAGTTTTCATTATTTTTTTTTATTTTTTGTTTCAAAAACATATCTTATGTCCCCCTCATTGGAATGAGTTCACTGAGATCGTTCCAATGAGGGGTCAAAAGCAATGTTTTTGATGCAAAAATGAAAAAAAAAAAATAGTTATACAAGAATTGTGTTTGCAATTATCATCTCCTTTTCGTGTTATTGCATTAATTGAGACAAATTGCCAAATTAAGATAAATTTTATAACCATACCAATATAACAGTCGATAATCAGGATGAAGCTGAGGGATGTTCACTTTTCAATTGATGCTTCATCAAAAATTTAACCATATCTGGTATGAATGGGGTAAGATTGGGGGATTTGAAACCATGAAGGGTAGACAAGTAAGAAATCATGCAATTTCATACCACCCAAATGTCATGGATAAATTCCTGATCAAGAGATCATAATAAAAAAAATAAAAAAACCTTTGTCCAATGAAAGGAACACATAGCATAGACAATGTCCTTTGGCTAAGCCTAAAAGAGGGGTACCCAAATTTCGGTTATTGTAAGCAAGAACAACAAAAATATAGCCTGTAAGTAGAAACAACTAACAGAATATATATGTATATACATATATAACAAAGTATCTCAAGGCAGCAAAAATATGTTGAAAACATAACTTACTGAAAGAAATGGGATAAATATAAATTTTAGTAAAAAGTAGAAAAAAACATAGATTTACTAATCTCTATACACTGGATGAAATAGTGAATCTTCCTTTAACCCTTTACCCAACGCAGACGATATCAAAATTTATTATTTTAAAAGAAATTTTTTCAAATTTTCCAAAAAATTTCAACAAAACCATATCATGTGACCCCTCGTTGGAACGAGCTCGACGAGATCGTTCCAATGAGGGGTCACATGATATGGTTTTGTTAAATTTTTTTGAAAAATAATATTTTTTCGACTGCTGAATTTGCATATTACGTTGGCGGATGCGGCCGATTCGTTGGGTAAAGGGTTAACCCTCTGCCTTACAGAATGATCAAAAAATTTAAATTCTGAAATATTCTGTTTTGTGACATGATTTCTGTACATTTTAGTGAACTAGATATGTGTAGCTACAGTACAAGTCAAAATAAGTTGTAGTAAGTTGCAATACACCAAGTATACTACTGCTCCTGCACTGATAAGATCAGAATCTGACATTATTTTTTGGAAAGCTATCAGTGAGAGCTTTGCAGAAAATGATGTCAGCTTCTGGTCTTATCAGTGTAGGAAGAGAAAGATATATAGTTTATAGTGGTTACCCTACAACTTATTTTGACTTGTACTGTATATACTAAAAAAACCAGTTCTAGACTGTTTATGTACTGAATTTCTATTTACATATACATTCTGGGGAAAATTTGAAAGTTTAAATTTTGATATTTGAATATCAATGCCCAGAGTATGAACTCTGCTGGTGGTTATTCCTGCTAGGGCAAGACATGTATGTCTGTCTACCAGTCAGAAATTGGGTGGCAACAGGTCAAAATGAAAGATACCTATCACATGAAAACCACAGAGGGGGCACCACAACCTTCCTCAGACCACTCCAGGGGAGTGTTTATTGACTGATTTTAAAGGCCAATTTGATATTTAACTCCTTAGATGCTGTTGGCAGGTATTCCTGCCCAGGACAGGATTACACTTGTCATTGAAAGAAATATAATCAGGGCAGATTTAATCAAATTTTTCCCTTCCAAATTACATGGATTTTTTCACCAATGATTCAAATTAAACTGAGGTGATTTTTTCATCAAATCTAGTCATGGCTGCTTTATAGCAGCCATGACTAGATTTGATAAAAATATCTTGAAAATACTTGTCGGGTTAAGAGTTAAAGACAGCACTCCTTCAAAAGTCCAGAACTCTATAATGGGTCAAGCACTTCATCAGGGCTCTTATTATTATTCGCCGCAGGAGTGCTATGTCGGTGGTAAGATTTGAACGCGATAGTAAAAGTATTATCTATAGTTGTAGCAGTAATGATTGTGGTAGTAGTAGTAGCAACCACTCAGTGCAGCGCCTGGTCTACCTTCGGCATGGAAAATCAAATTGACAGAGACAGACTCAAGGTGCAGAAAGGACATCAATCAATCAATCACTTTTTTTTCTCTCTCTCACTCTTTTTATTGCGAAGTTAGATTTTCTAGTATATATATATATTTTTTTTACATTTCTCTCATTTGTTTGTTTCGCCATTATATTGATTTTTTGTATCATGTTAAGGGAGCGGAGGGTATACTAAGTGGAAAGCACTTGTCCTCCAATCCCAATTTGCAACTTATTTGTTTGGCAAATAAAAATATGTTTAACCTAGGGCTCTGAATTGCATTCTGCAATAGCCTTAGATTTTTTTTCTTTGCACTGCATAAAATCTGTAATTTTTTTAAAAAAGACAAAATAAAGCTATCATTTTGTGCTTAATTAATGTTGCACATTGTGTAGCATTTATGTTTGTTTATCTCATAGATACCCGCAATACGGCAGTGTGTCCTGTATCCAGTTATGTGATTGCTAACTATCTGTATGTAAAACTAATGCTTATGTTGTCATGAGCATAGACTGTTGTACAGACAAAAACAGAAGATTTTGATCACATCTACAGTACGTGGAGGGTGGATTGTAACTAAATCATCCGCGGGGGTGGAGTTATCACCCAAACTATAACTTTCAAATTTTGTACTTATCGACAAAAACACAAGCAATGTTTCAGCCAATGGACCTCCGGGTTTAACCCGGAGGTCCATTGGCTGAAACATTGCTCGTGCTTGTTATGCTTTGCAACAAATTTGCAATTATTACTTGGGTGGAATCTCCACTCTGTGGGTGATTTAGTGATAATGCACTTGCCACGTTCTGTACATATGCAATAAGATTTGAATTGTGTAAACTAACATGCACCTGTTGCCATGACCATATACTGCTCTATAGACAAAAAATATACAAGTGGTTCTCTGAGAAAATGGTACATGATACTATTGGATTGTAATCGTCATGTTGGGTAGCGAGTGTAGGATGACAGTCACAAACTTGTTGGTACTTGTCAGAATAACAGGTTCCCCCAAATGATTATTTGCAGGTTTGGGATGAAAGAGTTGGACCATGGCCATCAACCTAGTACTATACTGGTGAAATACTGGCTGAATTTGGTTATTCTGTTTGGCAAAAGGTCAAAGTTAAAAATAATGGTATATATCACAGTGTTTTCTTGAAGTATTGATCACAAAATAGTATCACGGTCATAAGTAAAATAAAAATAAAAATAAATCTAATATATACAATATCTCTACAGTACAGACATGGTATTTCAATATTCATACAACCAATGATAGGGCTCTGCAAACAGGCCTGAAAATAAGCAGTCTGACATTTGCAGAATGAGGTCCCCAGAGGGTGAATTTGATGATGCTATCACATAAAGTGGGCCAATTTATCCTCTGGGTACCTCTTTCTGTTTTGTTTTGAGACCCTGATTCAGACTGGGGTTCAGAGAGGGTAAATTTAGTGATGCCACCCTGCTATGCAGGGTAGCATCATTAAATTCACCCTCTGGGGACCTCATTTTGTAGATGACAGTCTTATTTTCTGGCTTGTCTGCAAATCTCAAATTTGGGCTCAAATCCAATCTCAAATCGAATCAGGCAAAAGACTTTGAATCGAATCAATTCTTAAATCAAATTTCACAAGCTTTTAAAGTTGATATTGCACCTTCTTACAATAGTAGAATATTGAAAACATTTAAAATAATTCTGTATCCACTCAAGTGTTGTATTCCACAGAGACTCATCTGTCTGGGCAAGTCAATAAAAAACGCAATATTTCAGAAATGGAATGGAAGTAGTTTGGGAAACAGGCCCGCATTGACCTCTCATATCATCAGGTCTCCTGTACAAGGGGGGGGGGGGGGGGGGGGGGGGGGGGGGGCACCATTCGTATCCACAAAATGAATCATCTTTAAGCTCTGTGCAAAGCCCTACCCAATGGGTGGACGTTACCTCATACTTGCAGTTACTCCAGAAACTCAACAGGCAAATCTACAGCTCAAAGAGTTCACAAGCAATTTGGTAGATCATGAGGGGTTCAAGAGCTGCAAATTCACTTGTTTGTTAGGTTTCAACTGGACTAGCAATTTATTGGTTAACCCATTACCTAACAAAATGCCAATTATCACAAGTGTTATTCACAAATATCAGCAATTAAAATTTTTTTTTTAACTTTTGCCTCAAAACTATATCGTATAACTCCTCATTAAAACAAGCTTGCTAACCTCATTCCAGTGAGGTGTCATAAGTTATGGTTTTGAGGCATATAATGAAAATTATTCAAAAACATTTTTTTCTACTGTTGTAACCCTTTATCCAAAGCACATGATATCAAAATTTGTTATTTTACGCATTTGTTTTAAAAATATTTTAAAAAACTTCAACAAAACCATATCATGTGATCCCCTCATTGGGATGAGCTCACTAAGCTAATTCCAATGAGGGGTCACATGAAATGGTTTTGTTGAAATATTTTGAAACATAATTTTTTTTCAACAGCCCAGTTTGTAAATTACACGGGTGGATACAGCCGAATCATTCGGTAATGGGTCAAGCGGATTATCACCTACCTGGTAGTAAAATACTGAATCACCATATGTGTACTATACATTTTGCCAATACAGTTCTGATGAGTTGATACAACAAATTTTAAAATAATTAATGAATCTCTTATTTACCTTGTTTACTGATATTAACTCTTTGCATGCTGCTGGTGGATATTTCTGCCCAGCAGAGGGTTTCTCTTGTCATTGAAATCAATATAATTTCAGCACATTTAATCAGATTTTGCCCTTGTAAATCGAATGGATTTTTTCATCAAAGATTTCTTGTGTTATACTGAAATTAATTTTTTATCAAATTTAGTCATGGCTGCTTCAAAGCAGCCATGACTAGATTTGATGAAGAATATCTTAAAAATACTCAGCAGGTTAAGAGTTAATTCCTAATGGTTATTTAAAATGAGCAACTTTATTCTATGGCCTCACAATACACAAAGAGTGTTTCAGAGCTCAGCTACTCTGTGTCCACTGCAATTTCAAATGGTAATTTGTTCATAACATTTTTTCTTTCATTCATTGTTGACTGAAAGATATCTCTGAATTTCAAGTACAGTAGAATCCTCTTAATTGAATATCCATTTTGCCAGTGAAAATTATTCAATTAACAGGAGTATACAATTAACAGGGATTTGGTCAGTTTCCTTTGTTCTGGAGGTAAACTGAGCATTTATTCTATTATATCTTGTTTGACAGAGCTCATAGAGCTCTGTCAAACAAGATATAATAGAATAAATGCCTGTATTGGATTTAGTGAGGCCAAAAAGGTTGATAAATAAGGGGAATTTGGTGCGTGTCACAGTAATTTTTTCGACAATTACAAAAATTTATATACAATTAACAGGAGTTTACTCTACAACCCATATGCAATTAACAGATCAAATTTGTACTGAAGGTATGGTAAATGGTTTTGTGTTTGAAAATGATATTCAATTAACAGGGATATACAATTAAGAGATATCCAGTTAAGTGGACTCCACTGTATTTATTGGGGTTTAATGACACTATTGACAGCCAGGGTAACCTCATGTCAGACATTTTTATGGGTGGAGTACCCGGTGAGAACCACCGAGAAATGGCGAGCAACTGTCAAGACTCCCCAACATATTAACTCCACACAAACAGGGTTAGCATTGGTTGAAGACAAGTGCACCATCGATGTGCAGTATGCCTTAGTACACAATGCCACTGTGCCCCCACATGGGCAATTGGGATGAAGTATCTTGCCCAAGGACACAACGCAGTTAGTTACAACTGGAAAGGGATCGACCCGTGGACTTTTTGGTCCAATGCTGTAACACCATGCACCCTCCGATATAATAAGAACAGTCATTATAAAAAGAAGACCACAAAACTTTTGTCTATCACTATCGGAAAGTTGGCATAAAAATGACAGATTCAAAACATTCAAAACTGATATTGGCAAAAATATCACAGATTTCATGTTAGTCTTTCAATTGTATGTAGAAGTAAAATTTTTTATAAATATATAATTTGAAAATAAATAAAAACATTTCTTTACATCATAACTTACATTTCTTGTACTCAGCAATTCAAGCACTAGTTAATTTCATTTAAATGGATGGAGTTATGGCTTCTAAAATATGATAAATATATACATACAAGTTCAAACTTAACAAACATAACCAGTTCTATATGGGAATAATTTACCCTGTGGCATTGCATTCCTCCGGCATCAGTTCAACATGAGGCAAGACCTACACATAAGTAGTTATTGGTGCAATGAATTTATTTATTGGTGTTTATGGTCACATATTTCTGCACAATGGCTAAATGTCAGGGCTCGCCTTGAGTAAAATGGTCGGGGCCTAAAAAAAGTATACATATTGAGGTCGGGGCCTTTTCGGGGCTGATTTTCCATTTTGTCCATTATTGTTAGTGCTTTTTTGTGGAAAATGTCGGGGCTTGAAAAAAGCCCCCAGCAAGTGCTCCTCGGGGCTGATCTTGGGGCCTGGGCTGATCAGCCCCGACTCTAGGCACGCCCTGTAAATGTGATGGCAATATGTTGATAAAGTCAAGTTCAGCTGATCATTTATACCCATGTTGCCCATTTTAGAGGACTGGGCCCTATTTTACCAGTAAAAGAGAGCTTGTTTACCACAGTAACCATACACTGCTTCACTTCCCAGAGTTCCCACCGGGGGGGAGGGGGAAGTGTGTGTGGGGGGGGGGGGGGGGGTGCAATGAATTAACTTTTTATCTAAGGTATAGGATATAAAAATTTATTATTTTAAATGCTATTTTTTTAAATTCTTCAAATTGTTTTGCAAAACCATATCATGTGACCTATCACAGGAACGAGCTCATTCCAATGATGGGATCACATGATAAGGTTTGTTGAAATATTCTGAAACACTTTTTTTTCATCTCCTCAATTTCTAAATTCCGTGATCGGATTTGGACAATTCATTAGGTAAAAGGTTAACATTTTTATTCTATATTTTCAAATACCTTTACGAATGACTTCGCAAAAAACAAGCTACCGGTAATACCCCTTTACCCAAAGTAACGGCCAAAACCGGCCAGCGCTATTCTCAAAAATCGCCAATTAATTTTCATTATTTTTCCACTTTTTGTCTCAAAAACATGGGTTATGACCCCTCATTGGAACGAGCTCGTCGAGCTCATTCCAATGAGGGGAATAACCTATGTTTTTGAGACAAAAATGAAAAAAATTAGTTGTTCAAGAATTTTGTTTGCAAGTGTCGTCTGCTTTTCATGTTAGGTAAAGGGTTAACTGAAAATAGAATATGTTTTCATTTATTGGAATTCACTTTAAAAAGATTTCCAAAATCCAGTATAAGTATTTCCATTAGTTGTTTGAATCTGCCACTTTATGTAACATGTAACTGACTTACCCTGTACAATTTTTTACAGCCCTAGTCAGTGTATATTTTCACGTTGTGTGTGATATGACAGCAATGGCGGATACAGAGGGTGGGGGTGGTGGGGCGCCCCCCCCCCCCCCCCCCCCCCCCCCCCCTTTAGCTCGTGTATGTCTTGTATGTAGGGCGTAGCCAGGATTTTCATTTGGGGACAATACATGAATTGAAGTAAAAAC